>JAIFKI010000025.1:22525056-23125056 GCA_025389145.1 Misgurnus mizolepis | reverse complement strand
ATGGGAAGAACAATTTTCTACGTTGTAAAAAGATTAAATATTCAAATATATAATTTTTTAAATTTTTTTTTACATCTTTCATATTTAAATAATTTCAACTGCAAAAATATACTAATATAATTTTATATTTTTACATACTTATACATTTTATACAAACTTGAATTTGGCCAGGAAACATTTTTTTTTTTTTTTTTTTTTGCTGTATGGGTTGTAAAATTAGAAATTAATTTTTTGCCCCTTTTAAAATATATGCAAATACATGAAGGTTATTTAAAATTCAAAAATATATTTCATTAAGCTTTACCATTTTTGGACAGGAAATCTGGCTAACATAAAACTACACTCACAGCCATACTGCATGGAGCATTTATTATAAATGTGATGTATCACATTAGTATACTACAATCACATTTTACATTGACAAAACATCATCATGGTGGAGACATTTTAATAATCTCTGTGGTTTTCATTTAGAACCAGTAATATTTTCAGTTCCGAAAACCAAAATCTAACCCGTCTCACACAAACTTTTAGGCAATTTTTACATTTTCAACCAAGACATTATTTAGTAGGCCGTTTTGCATTTTACCACCACCCTCAAACCCACACACACTTGAAGGTTTGATATTAATCCCATGTTGAAGAGTGTGTATGCGTGACGTCAGTCTGTACTCAGGTGGGATTTAAACATCACCAACCCTTGAGACTTGAAACTCATTTCAGAGAGGGAAAGTGAGATTGGGCGTGCCATACACAACAACAGACATACACTTCATGTGCCTCATTCTCATCCGGTTCATGTTTGTGTCTATTGGATGCTATGGACTGGGTGTGAAGACTCATCTGTTCAGTGTTTTCTCCGGACCAGCCCTTCTCATGAACCAACATCAGCTGTGAGTTAAATCCCCCAAAATTTCTCCATTGTCTCTTTATACAATGATTCTGCTGGGTCTGTACTGCTGTCCTTTAGCTTAATTTTACCAGCGCAGTCAAGTCTGCATGTGTTGAACTTACTCACATTGTTAGAGATTTGGTAAATCCAACTGTTATGAAGGTAGATAATGCTGGAAACACAAGCCCTGCAGGCAGACTGGGCATGAGTATGATGTATTGAGACTTACAATATGCCCATGTGTATTATCATAGCTCAGGTGAAAATATTACTTTAGCGATAGTATCCACTACAAATAGACACTAGTGAGTATAAGGGTTTATCTATATTTTGATTGAACTGATGCTGGTGTTTTGGGTGAAATTGTATTTGATCCCTAAATCTTATGTAAATGTTGAAATGCGTGAACAGAACTGAAAGGTGATTTTGTTTCTAATTGAGCAGAAATTGAGAAAATATAGCATCATAGAAACAATGAAAGGTTTAGTATCTGGTATTCCAGCCTGGTTTCACTGTTAATACGTAATATTTACACGTAACTTTAAAAAACCAAAAACATATTTTTGGTATGTTTAAATAGATGCCGAAACGTACAATGTAGACATATTTACAACATTTAAATGTACACTGTAAAAAAAATCTGTAAAAATTGCAATGTTATTGCAGCTGGGTTGCCGGTAATTTACCGTAGATTTAAATTTATGTTATTTACTGTCAAGAGTTTGTTCAAAATTCAATAAATTTTAAATATTAACAAGTCTTTATCTTTACAGAATAAAACTATACAATAACAGCCTCATGCAAAGCATTCTGGGAACCAGAAATCATCATCAACCTTTTTCTGTTTTTTTTTTTATCCAGATTTTGTTTCCCAGAATGTTTTGCTTGATGCTGTTTTTTAGTTTTACTCTGTAAAGATAAAGACTTGTAAATGTTTAATGTTCATTTAACTTTGAACAAAATGTTGCCAGTAAAAAACATAAATGTAAATCCACGGTAAGTTACCGGCAACCCAGCTGCAATTTCTACGGACTTTTTTTACAGTGTAGCATTTTTACGTTTTTACAGCTAAAAAATGTAAAACATTTACGGATCTTTTATTCCATAAAGAGTGCTGTATAATTTCCCTTTAACTCTTTCCCCGCCATTGACGAGATATATCGTCAATTAAGAGAAAACGCTTCCCCGCCAATGACGAGATTTTCCGTCTTTCCGCAATACCGCTATTATCCGAACTTTTTAAAACCGGAAGTTTTGCCCTATGGCAAGCTGCTGCATGTCCGTGTCTGTTTTAAAGATTGCTCTGAATGGGATCTCTATGAAAAGTCCGTCACAAAAATGGAATTATCTCTGCTTTTTGCTCAAAATATGGTGTTTTTGCAGAAACCTACCCATATTCAAAAGCTGATTGCAAAAGAACCACTAAAGGTAGGATGAAACGGTTTTTTTTGTTTGAAAGCAGAGGGTCTGTTCTTTCATTTGGTATATTGTATGTTTATATATTTAAAGAAGAACATTTTCTGGAAGGCATTAAACTTTGGTGAAAATCATGAAAAACGCTGGCGCTGGCTGGCAACTTTTTTTAAAAACGCTGGCGGTGAAAGAGTTAACCATTTTAGCGATAATGTTACCACCTTACCTCTACCCAAACCTTACCCTAAACCCATTTTTATACAAAATGTTTAATACTTAATGCATTTTTTATATTATGCAATGTAACGAACAGATGTGTTTAGGAACATTTTAGTAACAATAGAAATAATATAGCATTTAAAAGATATTTTAAGCCGCAAATACAGTCTATTAAAATCATGTACCGTTACTGTTACAAAAAGGCATAACAGACAGACAAGTGTAATCACAATAATTTATTAAAATATATTAAAATCAGTACCAAAAGTAGTTAAAATGATGATGTGCTGCAACCAAGGTCCTCTCTGGAGTATATGAAGTAAAGAAAAGTATTAAAGGGATTAATCCACGATAATTTAAACCAGCTTCCCTCTATCACGATGCGCATTTCAAATTTCAAACGTACACCGACTGAAACAAATTTTGAAATTACGCAAATATATCACGTAGCACGCAAAGAGCCAATGAGCGTTTGATATCACTGCCATAAACCAATGTGTCGTAAAGCTTCTTGAGGCGCGATATTTGAATTCAAATTTATAACGAACCCATGATCTGACTTTTATGGTTGCTAATGAGAACTCGGATCAAGATCGCTGGATAAAGGGCTGAATTTGGATCTGTTCCTCGCAAAATGCGTGTTGTGTTATGGCAAACAAACTAAATATAAAAAAATAGTTAAATAATTACAGAAATGTTATTCATTTTAAGGTTTTAACATGTAACAGTTAATCTTGTTTAATTTTGTGTAATTCTTTGAATATCATAATCATTTCATTACATAAATGGGTAAACTTTCTTAAATAAGTCAGAAAATATGACTGAAAACATGTCATTAACATGAGTAAAAAAAGCCAATGCCCGCGATTTTAATATTTCATAGGAATAATTTACTTACAAATTTGTACGTCTGTAAAGCTGTAAATATGTAAATAATTTACATATTAGTTCTGTCAAAATGTCGATATTATACATTTAAGTGTGTTTTAAACGTAAATGTACGTATGGTACACTGAAACGTAAAAAATACACTCATGAGATCACGTTGAGTATTTATATGCCTACTACAGTAATATAAAACATTCTTTAATAAAGTGAAACTGTGGCTAGTTGTCACACCTTTTATGTCAACAATATCCGAAAGTTAATCATTCAAAAGTTACAAAAATATATACTGAATGTTTCTACTATTATTACACAAGGAAGTATACAACATACAAAAAAAGGAAACGCATGCATGCTCTCAATAGTGGTGTAAGTTGGTCACAATGGAGACCTGACAATAATAAAAGTGCAGGTGATGGCACTTTTCCTTTGATGCACTTTCAAAATTTATGAGATAAATAACCCTCTCTCCTACATATATATGCTCCTATTGTTCATAATAATTATGCTACTTATATTATGCCATGCGTCTGGAATGCTGGACATTGTTCGTCCATCATGCATATCGAATCAGTAATGTAAATGCGGTGGTGATTATCTCAATGAGAGATGTTTTGCTGACAGACATTGGGACATTTCATTCCACTGGGACTGGTTAAGTTTGAGTGTGCTCACTCATGCCCGCTGGCTAAATTCTGGGCCATTAGGCAGAAATACATATCTACCAGCTGTTCAGATGTTTGAATGTGTGTGTCACTGCATGGTTTTAATGTCCGCCATTCCCTTTGTGCATTGCTGTTTAATTAAGAAGGAAAGACGGTTGTTAGTTGCGCTGTGGAAATATGCCTGACCTTGCTATCCGAGGGCTTAATGTTGACAAATGTGCCATCCGCCTCTTTCAACACAGACTGCGCGTAAAGCGCTGCTCTGGCAGATAGCTATCAGGGGACGTAACTGTACTGGCTTTCAAAGACTTCACAAAGACTTTATGGACTCACTGTTTTAACTGAGACCAAGTGAATATTTTACACCATTACACCCTTTTGGGAAGTTTAATATTTGGGTGTGTTAAAATCTCTGAACGCTTTGCATGATGAAATGTTTTGTGCATTTGTTTGTTTATTGATGCATTAATGTTAACAGCGGATCTTAGCATCCCAGACCGCAAAATTCAAACTGTCTGCTTGTGTTTCCATATGTAGATTTATAATGCAGTATTACACTTTTCAATAGCTGGAGCCGACCGCTAACATGATGTCAAGAGAGCCTCAGTTTGGGCTCAACACCAATGACTACTTGTAAAACATGATCGCTTTTCAGGAACGAGGCACTTAATTTAATGGCCTAGATAAACATATTACAGAAGTAATATGCTTGGTGTCAGCTCTGGCTGCTTGGTTTTTACAATGCAAAATTGATTTATAAAATGTAAGATGTTGGCGCTACAGCATATAATTTTGGGGATTGTGCAGAATTGTGCTTAAAATCCAGTGAGTATTGTCTTAAAACTGCTTTAAAATATTCACTGACACAAGTGTTGCAAAGTTTTTGACATTTTCTTTAAAGTATGCTAAAACTATGGCCCTGGTCTTGGTGTGAACTTGTAAACCAGCAGCCAATCAGAACTTGTGTTATATTTGTAGATGCTTATGTTTTGTTTATATACAATTTATGCATCGTTTAATCAAAACACAATGAGAAAGAGTGAAAAATAATACAAAACTGCTAACATGCAAATAGCAGCTTCTCATTTTGTTATTAGTCCATAGACATGAAAAAAATAAGCACCAAAAAATATTGCATCAGCACAACTGCTCCTTAAGCATGCATTGCATGTTTGCCACCCATTTTTTTCTTCAGAAGCTTTGGTCCAATGAAAGACACATTCACAGAGATGAATAACAGCGGATCTCCATTTAATGTTTGGCCTTTGCATGGTTTATTAATATTATTCCTGGATGTTGTACGCATGGAGTCACTTAAACTATTTCAAGTAATTGCTTCCACTTTTCTTAAATGGCACACGGGCAGTTGCACACATGGTTAATTGATTCGTAACAGGAAAAGACCTTTGGTTCGTTGTAGAAAATCTGTTGCCCGAGTTGTGATACTAAACAGTGATTTAATGAGCACAATGCTTTCTGTCAGGGTAGCGAATTGATCCAAGACGGCTGTTGACAGCTGACTACTGCATTACATGTGTTCGAAATTCAGCTGCTAATGAGTTTATAAAAAGCCTGTCTGCAAAGAAAGATATATTGTGATTTAAAATTAAACAAACGTAATATCAAAATATTTCTATACTTGAAGTCATCTGGTTAAGCTAAACAAGAAAAGTCAGTAGGCAAATGATTATTAAAACTGGAAAAGCAGTTTTGAATACTATTCTATATGATTTTTCACCAGGAAATGCAAATCTAGTTTATTTAGCAGTTGATTTACCAATAAGTGACCCAGGATCACAAAACCAGTTATAAGTTGCACAAGTATATTTTTAGCAATAGGAAACAAGACATTGTATGGGGCAAAATGATAAATTTTTCTTTAATGAAATAAATATCATGTTTCTTGAAGATTTTTATGTAAGTTTCCAACCTTAAATATATCAAACATGTATTTCTCATTAATAAACTTAAAGTCGAATTTCTCAGTATTTTGACTTTTTTGCACCCTCAGATTTCAGATTTTCAAATAGTGGTATCTTGTCTGAATTTTTTTATATCCTAACAAACATCAATGGAAAGTTCATTTATTCAGCTTTGAGTATAAATCTCTATTAAAAAAATGACACGTACACTGCAAAAAATTATTTTCATTTTTTTTGTCTTGTTTTCAGTAAAAAATATCTAAAAATTCTTAAATTAAGATGCTTTTCTTGGTAAGCAAAATGACCCAAGAAAATAATTCTAGTTTTTAGACCAAAAATATCAAATTTAAGTGATTGTGTGCATAAAACAAGCAAAAAAATCTGCCAATGTGGTAAGCACATTTTTCTTGAATTATTCTTGAATTTAGTGTTTAAGAAAAATGTTCAAGAATTTTTTGCAAATTTTTCTTGAATTATTCTTGAATTTAAGTGTTTAAGAAAAATGTTCAAGATTCTTTTGCTTACCCCATTGGCAGATTTTTTTGCTTGTTTTATGCACAAAATCACTTAAATTTGATTTGACTTATTTTCTTGAGTCGTTTTGATCATTAAGAAAAAGCATCTTAGTTTAAGATTGTTTTTATATTTTTACTGAAAACAAGACAAAAAAATTTTTTTCTTGAAAATGATTTTTTGCAGTGTGACTGGTTTTGAATATACAATATTAATGAAATTTTGCTTAAAACAAGCTAAAAAAAAATGGGGTCAGAAAAAAATTCTTCTTCCTGAATTAATTGTTTCAGAAAAAAGTTCAAGATTTTTTTTTTACCTTATTGGCAGTTTTTTTTTGCTTTTTTGCAGTGTATCATTTAAAAAAAAAATTCAACATTTTCATATCTCTATTTCTGTCACAGTTTAATCTGTGGTAGTTTTTCCTTAAGCCCAACAGAAGTATTTCGTCTCTGCACGTGTGGCACTAAAAGCAAAAGCTTTGCCATTGTCGATTTTTTTTAGGTCTATCTAAAAGGTCATCTTAAGGGAATGCTCAGGTTTCCATTCTTCCACATCTCCAGTCTGCTTGAACAAATGACTTCCTTTAAAGCATTGCCTACCTGCTTATAATCGCTCTACCAAACGCAATCCTACTGCTGGAATGCACATGGTGGTATTTTAATGACTTAAACCATACCGCATATCTTGCATCTTGATTTTAGATCATGTGTTGAGAATAGGCTATTTTTAACATATTAATGAATGTCACATTTAAATGATCAATTCTAAAAGCTTTAAAATAAGTATGAGAAAGATTTTAGTTAAAGGCTTAAAGGATATTAAAGGGACACTTCACTTATTTAAAAAAAAATGCTCATTTTCCAGCTCCCCTAGAGTTAAACATTTGATTCTTACTGTTTTGGAATCCATTTAGCCGATCTCCGGGTTTGGATGTACCACTTTTAGCATAGCTTAGCATAATCCATTGAATCTGATTAGCATAACGCTCAAAATTAACCAAAGAGTTTCAATATTTTGTCCTATTGTAAATAGGGATGGGATGAACGTGGCATCGATGATCGATCACGAAAACGATGATCATGTGGGTTTATTTATTTATTTGTGGTTATGGCGGCATTTGGATGTCTGGTTAGCATTACAAGCGGCTGTGGTAGTAAAGACTGGGTGCGTGTGTTTGACGTTGTGTTGAGCTTCACAGACCGGTGTATGACATCACATCAGTAACGTTACCATGTATGATTAAAAAACAAACAAAAAAGTCTGTGCACCCGCGCTGCGGCAACAATCTTGAACTTTTTTCTTTAACACTAAATTCAAGAAAAATTCAAGAAAAACTTTCTTACCCCATTGGCAGATTTTTTTGCATGTCTTATGCACAGATAGTTTTACTGAAAACAAGACAAAAATACTAAGATTTTTTTTTCTTTAAAATCATTTTGTGCAGTGTAATATTTTGTTTTTGTTATAGCGGTCATTCTTGTTAACTCAGTAAACTCTGCACAGGTTTTGTATAAAAGTCTCCTTAAACTTTTCCCAAGGCTGAGCTTAAGTTTACACTTAAAGCACAGTTATGCAAAAATCTTTAGTACAAGATATAATAATATATTTGCATTTTTCCATTGTTTTGGGGGTTTCTATCTATATATTTAAGCATACTTCAATTCCTAAATAGATGGTATCATTTATCATGTTGTTTCCATCAACATGCTTATTACTTCATATCACCACCCCCCATGTGTGTCAGAATGATATAGCACATGCATTGCTGAGTTTTTCTGCTACTTTATAACCCTGCAGGTAGCCCTCTTTCTGACCCAGCTTTTGTTAGCAAACTGTGTCCGAGTATCAAATTCCTCATTGACAGGATGCAGTGAGCGTGGAGAGGATGGCTGTTTCCGGGAATGTGCAGCCCACCTCCGAGGGTCCTCATGTCTGTACAGAGGAGGGTCAGTCTGGGGTGACTGCTCACCAAAACCAGAGTCAAAGCTGGGTTCTTGCTCTGTGTACCTGTCTTCACCCAGAATGACCCTCCTTTGGTCTCTCCGCATGATCCGGAGATGTTAGCGAAGCTAGCAGAAAATAGCCTGTCAGTGTTCTTCCTCCATCTATTGTCGCATCGATCACTTTTGCATCTGCTCAGCTTTGCTAGTTTAAATGTCACTGCAGGAGTCATATATATATATATATATATATATATCAGGTTCTGTTCATTCGCTACACTGTAAAAAAATTCCGTAGAAATTTCAATGTTATTGCAGCTGGGTTGCCGGTAATTTACCGTAAATTTACATTTATGTTATTTACTGGCAAGAGTTTGTTCAAAGTTAAATAAATTTCAAATATTAACAAGTCTTTATCTTTACAGAATAAAACTATACAATAACAGCCTCATGCAAAGCATTCTGGGAACCAGAAATCATCATCAACCTTTTTCTGTTTTTTGGTCCAGATTTTGTTTCCCAGAATGTTTTGCTTGATGCTGTTTTTTAGTTTTACTCCGTAAAGATAAAGACTTGTAAATGTTTAATTTTCATTTAACTTTGAACAAAATGTTGCCAGTAAAAAAACATAAATGTAAATCTACGGTAAATTACCGGCAACCCAGCTGCAATTTCTACGGAATTTTTTTACAGTGTATGGTCACACTTAAATGCATGAAGTATTTTGAAACCTAAACCACACTCAAAATGTATAGATGTCATTGCATTACAATAACTAGAACTAGTAAAACTTAATTACTAAACTAAACTAAAAATCAATCCGTCTTATTTATTTATTTTAAAATAAAGCACATTATCACGAAGCACACTTTGCACTAAAAAGCATCGCTGCCATAGAAAAAAAACTTTTATTCTTACCTTCTGCGAAACCTTTTCCAAGGAACCTTTTATTGCAATAAATTAATAAATTACTGAAATTAAAGGGTTAGTTTTCCCATTAATTCTTACATTTTTAAATGTGGCACGAGTGTCTATGCACTGCTTTCAGAAAAATTTAAAACATGATTGACAGGATTTGCCTAATTGTCATTGCAGATAAAAATGCAGCACAAAGCATTTAAGAAGTGCTTATGGATGTTCAGCACTCTTAAAGTTAGCTGAAGGTTTTGTTAAAGGAAGGATGTCTGGATGTCTTACTAAAGCAAAGCACGAGCTCATTAAGAACACTTCATTACCTAAATGAATGTTGGGGGACAAATTGAGATAACAGAGACAAATGACCAATGAAAGATAACAGTAATGAATGTCAAATTAAATTTAGATAAGGACAATTGAATCATCAAATACCATTGTTAGACTGCCACCGTCATCAAGAACAATTGCGTACCTTTTCCATTTATGCATACTGTAGACAACTTAATCTCTGTCTCTCTGTCTGTCTCTGATGATTTCATACTAAAAATATTTTATTATTCCAGCTTCATTTCATTACAATGCAAACTAGATTTGTACAGTTTAAGAAGAAAGAAAGAAATTTTGTCCATGCAAAGTTGTCAGTGACCGTAGTTGCCAGATTGATATGGATTTAAAGTTTTCTGAGTGATTTTTCTAATGACATGAGAGGGATTATTTTAGGGGCAAGTGCATCATTTCCATTTAGTACTATAAAGTGTCACCTAAAACACGGAGTAGGTCTCATCAACAACTTTCTCACATAACCAGGTTCAGATGGAGACATTAAGACAATAGACAGGCATCATGACCCACTTAATGTGAGCTAAGACACACTGTTCCTGGCTAAGTTCACGAAATGAGGAGCAGATACACAATCTCTCTGATGCATTATGTATGGTAGACGTCATCAAGCTGTGGTTGTCCAGGAAAGAAGGGACTTCTTTAGTGCTTTAGAGCTTGTTGGTTTAATTGCACTGAAAGATCAAATTTGGCAACAAGGTCAAATGTGGTACTTCAAAAGATTAAAGCTTGCAGTCTCAATGTCATGCAAATTAATCTCCTAAATACGAAAGTTAAAAAAATCTATTTTTGGTAACTGACTCTGTTGTTATGCAATCTAATGAACAGCTTTTCATGGTCTAACACTTGGTTTCTGTTGTCTTTGTATTTATTTTTGCCAAAACCTCCTCAGTGGTGATACATCAAACGACCACGAGAACAATCTGGCCGTTTTCCATGGGCTGGATGCATTTATAATTTGGAAGGGTCAAGGGTGCTTCTGTTTTTTGTTACCCCCACTCTTACCGAGAGCTTCTTTATAGCATACAAACATTCTCACACATGGTGGTGAGGGGCGACGGTGCTCAATCATTTGGTCCCAGCACCCAGATTTTACATTTGAACATCGAGTAGTGACACAAACACTTGGTCAGACATTGTAGCAGGGTTGTACAATTTTTTTAAAATAAACTCTTAAATTTTTTACATTTACATGATTTATTCATTTAGCAGGTCCATTAATAAATGAGGTTTAATTTGCATTAAATTGGCACACTTCACATTTTACAGCATGTTAAGTAGAAATTCATTTATAAAATTATAAAATATGCGGACATTTAGATTAAAAAAAAAAAATCAGATATTTTGGGCCAGATTTACTAACAGCTTAAGTCAGCGCAAACCATCATTTTGTAGTTAAATAATGACTGTCGCGATTTACTAAAGATGCACAGTTAATCATTAGCGCTGGAAAGTTGTGGTCTAATTATTTTTGCGACTGACCTTATTGCATATGCATTTCAGGAGTTTCCCTTTCAGATGCAAAATTTCTGGGAGGAGATTATTTAAATGATTCATGCAATGCAATTAACTACACTGTAAAAAAAATCTGTAGTTTTTACGGAGAAATACTGGCAGCTGTGGTTACCAGAACAATTCTGTAAAAAATACATCTTAAAACCGTAAAAACAACACCACCACAGTTGTATGCATTACAGCAAACTTTTGTAAATTTTACAAATCTTACCTGTATACAGAATTTCTTTGATTAATTAACTGTTTAGAAACTCTTATTTTTTAATGGTAAAATGCAGATGTGATTGCCAGACAACCACCATAAAAATATATGAACATGTAAACAACTATTTGTATTTCATTAACTAATATAATTTCATTCATTTCTTAAAATATGTAGAAAACCACTATAATCCAGGTGATGCAGACAACTGCACAAAGAAACAAAGTTTGTTGTGAAATTATTACAAATTGTTTTCTAATTATTTACCAACAATTTAAAAAGAGACAGTGGTCATACACAAAGATTGTATCATACAAACAAATACAAAACAACATCAGGGTAAGTTATTAAATCGCTCAGTGTCTAAATGACTCCATTTTACAGAGTTAAAAAGTGACACTTAAATAATGACATGATGAATGAACATTAATGATGAAATAGAGAGCAGTCAAAACACAAGTACAACTAAACTACAGACAAAATCTTAGATGAACATTTACTGTATAAATATAACATATAAACACATTCAATCGCTCAAGATCTCACCACAGGAGAATTAAACACAAACACCATTAACATCTACACTTATTACAAACCAGTTTGACTTTATTTGGTTTGTTTGAAGTCACCATTATGGTGATCATTGTTTCCTTAAATGGGGCACTTGGCTCGTAGGTCTTTGGGTTAAGCTTTCTCTGACTGTTAAAATAATGTGCCAATACACATAAGCTATGGTCTAAGAAGCTGAAGTAAATAAAATCAGGTGATGATGGTAGATTTTTAATGATGGTCTAGCCATCTTAAAGTTTACCAAGCAGGTGGTCTCATAAAATCTCTAACTGTGAACATTAAGTTTTTTCTGTTCCCCATACAAATGTTTTCTTGTGGGACAATGTTACAGAGTGGCAATGGATTTAAATAATTAGACTTATAAACAGTAAAAATAATGTCAGACGATTCTGTGACTAAACAAAGTTAGTCTAGACATCAAGAATCAGCATACAAATCACAACAACGGTGACCCAAAACATGAAAGCTGCATGCCGCAATGCATGCTGGGTATTAACATAGTACAAACTTACCTAGCATGCATTGCACTTAATCTGAATTAGTTTTTTGATGGTCACCACTATTGAGGTTTGTAGGTTGAATCTTGATATGAATATGAAGTGTCAAAAAAACTTATTAACCAGTCCCAAAACCATTACTTTACAAAACTCTTTCTAGCCCAACAACTATATTTGCAGAACCTACAAACACCAGACATTAAACCAATTTTTCTCTTACTGTAACTACCAGTCAATCACAACTTTCATGTGGATAAATCAAACCACTTAAAAGTAAAGCAGTGTTGGAGACTTGTTTTTACAACCCCTTTCATCATCAATAAGTCCTCTGTGTCACCCACTAACACAATTGACAAAAAGAAAAAGGAATTAAGTAACTATTGAGGCTCAAGACCCCAACTAAAACAACCACTGATCACCATAATGGTGACTTCAAACAACATTTTTGATAAATCATCAGCTAACCCTCTGTTAATTCTCAATAAGAGATTATGTAATTGTATGACTGAAATAACTCAAACTGGTTTGTAATAAGTGTAGATGTTAATGGTATTTGTGTTTAATTCTCCTATCTTGAGATCTTGTCTCATTTTGTCTGTAGTTCAGTTGTACTTGTGTTTTGACTGCTCTCTATTTCATCATTAATGTTCATTCATCATGTCATTATTTAAGTGTCACTTTTTAACTCTGTAAAATGGACTCATGTAGACACTGAGCGATTTAATAACTTACCCTGATGTTGTTTTGTATTTGTTTGTATGATACAATCTTTGTGTATGTCCACAGTCTCTGTTCAAGTTGTTGGCAAATAATTAGAAAACAATTTGTGCAATTTCACAACAAACTTTGTTTCTTTGTGCAGCCGTCTTTTCTATCACCTAGATTATAGTGTTTTTTTGCATATATTAAAATATGAATAAAATTATATTAATTAATGAAATACAAAAAGTTGTTTACATGTTCATATATTTTTAAGGCAGTTTTCTGGCAATCTCATCCGCATTTTACCATTAAAAAATAAGAGTTTCTAAACAGTTAATAAATTAAAGAAATTCTGTATACAGGTAAGATTTGTAAAATTTACAAAAGTTCGCTGTAATGCATCCAACTGTGGTGGTGTTGTTTTTACGGTTTTAAGTTGTATTTTTTACAGAATTGTTCTGGTAACCACAGCTGCCAGTATTTCACCGTAAAAACTACAGATTTTTTTTTACAGTGTAATGTTTGCACGTGTGTTATTACTGGTATTTGTGCCTATAATTTAATGCCGAAAATTTATTTTGTGCTTGAAATGGCTGCAATTGTTGCTAAAAGAAGAGACAGAGAACGATTGATACAAGGCAGATGATTTTTCCACACGTAACAGTTTATTTGGAATGCCAGAGGAACATATTATTTAAAATATTGTTTGCCAAGCCTTGTTATTTTTTATTTGCTGAAGTAAATAAAAGAGGAGTCACTAGGAGAAGTCACACAATACCAGACATTTCAAAAGTTCTTGTAAACCTTCATTTTTTGTCCTCCAGTTCATTAGTTGGGATTACACACCCAAATTTTCAGATGCAATGTCTGTGGTGCTGAACTCAAGTGCATCAGGCGTTAGGAGATTACCTGCACTTCATCAGCTCTGATTTTTTGCTTCCCGTTTAAGAATAATGTTCAAAAAATTTTTGCTTACCCCACTAGCAGATTTTTTTGCTTGTTTTATGCACAAAATCACTTAAATTTGATATTTTTGGTCTAAAAACTAGACTTATTTTCTTGGGTCGTTTTGCTCATCAAGAAAAAGCATCTTAATTTAAGAATTTTTAGATATTTTTACTGAAAACAAGACAAAAATACTAAGAACATTTTTTCTTAAAAATATTTTTTTTTTTGCAGTGTGCTACTGATTTACTTCTTCTTTAAATATTTTTTTGCGCCACTCAGTGGGCGTAACCGCATAAAACCGAGTCCATATAAATTAAACTCCATTTCATGTTTTCACTACTTTATCCTGCTGCACTTATGTGACACAGCGAGGTAAACCAAGCTTTTAGGCTATAAAAGCAATTGTTTAATTAAAAGTCACCAGAATACAAGAAAATGGCATCTAGTCCATATAAATGTTTATTATTTATTTATTTTTTGCTTCTGACTCCCATGCATCCCATGCAATAGTTATTCTTACTGTGCACAAATATATGGTTATTGCAATGTTATTAGCATTCAGCATTGATGATAGCTGCTGTTTTTCACTTACGGTATTAAAAATAAAGGTTGAAATTGTCTCATTCCTAAAAAGTTATTGGATGTTGTATGGTTAAAGAACCTTTAACATTCACAAAACCTTCTGTTGCATTAAAAGCTTTTTTGTATAACACGACTAAACAAAGATAAGAAATTGTTTATTTTTTTTAAGAAACTTTGACTAAGAGGCACCAATTTTGTTACGTTTAATGACACCCTGCTACAACTTGCAGCACTATTTGTCGCCAACAACTGTACCATAGCCAAGCAGAGTGTGAGGAGGTTGTGGGAATACAGGAGACACACAGAGTGTAATATATGCATGGGTGTTTGTGTGTTGTTTGTGACTGTGGTAAACAAGTTACTGAACCAAGAGGCCTCTTCTTTAAATGGTAAATCAACTTGGCTGTCACGCAGATGCAACAATATGTTGAGTTGATGAGCATATTGAAGCTTCCGCTCTCTTTGACTCTCTTTTTATTCTTATCTCTCTCGCTCTCTCTCACTTCTTGTGAATGGGGTCTTTCTCACACTGGCACTGGGACATTTGGCCTGTAGTGGTTTACTAATGTGCCATGAGTTTCTGGTGGAGTATTAAAGCGATCGCTCAGCTGACTCTTTGTTAAGCTCAATCATCTTTTGGCTAGGTCTACAGAACATCACGTTGGATCAAATTATACATTTTGAACCATAAACCTCCATAACCTGTAGTTTGCTTGAATCTGAAGTCAGACTTTATGGTTGCATAAAGAACCTTTAACAATCTAAAGAAACCTTTCTGATAGTAAAAAATTATTAAGACTATAGAAAGGTACGAAAGAAATGAAGAGCTCAGATGCAAAAGATGCTAAACGCCACCTATGTCAAAAATGAGATGATGATATTAACCAATTGAAGAGTTTGGTTCAAAAACACAATAAATCAATTTTGACTAATTTCTGTAAAAACTTGTTTTCTATACCAAGAAAGTGACAACTTGAAAACCACTATTTTCTGTTACAAACTTTCACATAGCATCTTTAGGTTATAAAATTCATAATTTGATTTTCAAAAATAAATTTTGTTTTATTAAAAAATATTTTTTTCCACAAAACGCAATAAATCCATTACAAGTTTTATTTTCAAAATGCTATAAATCTATTGAATAGATATATAAATATGCATTCATCTTTGCCATGTTATATTCATTTAGTTGACTAGTATACACTGATAAAAAATAAACATTAATGGTATTAATCAAAACACTTACTTTGTCATAAAAAGAACACTGTCATTGCTGCTGTCATCCTTGGGACGTCGTCGCTGAACTTTTTTGAGTAAAATTTAAAATGTTTTGGTCCTGCTCAATTTTCGTTGACTTCACGTAAAATAATGAAAAGTTTTTCATAAGATCTTATGAAAAACTTTTCATTATTTTACGTGAAGTGGGGTCAATGTGTTAGCATGACAGAAGCTTGATGCTGTCGTGTGAGAACATGCAACAGCCGGCATTTTTTCCGTTGCCCGAGTGCCTCTCACGTAAATTATTAGATTTTAATGGCTTACGTTTCTTCCCCGCCACAGAAAACCACCACAGGTTTATCAATGCCATCAAAAGTATTTTTTAGTTTTTGTTTGTTTGTTGATCACAAAGTACAAAGTAGATGAGGAAAACTAGGATTCCGTGTGTATTCAAAGCGCCGCCATTGTTGTTTACAATGCTTGGAATGGTGCGCTGTGATTGGTTGAGTGGATTTATTGCATTCTGCAGAGAAGAAAGACTGGCGTTTATTGCATTTTGGGAAAAAATGGAGAAAAGATGACAGAATAACATAGCGGATGTTTTTGCGTAATATTAATAATTTACTTTTTAATACTGACCTGATACAATACTGATTTTGGGGGTAACTATTTTTTTTTAAATGGCGTTTATCGCGTTTTGGAACCAAACTCTTCAAATGCTCGCAAATACTTTCACTTCAAATCCACTTAATCTCACTTCTATGTCTATGTTTGGGGAACCCAAAATTGTTCTTCTATGACATCACTTTTTCTCTCACCTTTATTTTTAGTAGTGTATGGCAACAATTACTAAAGTAATATTGGTGAATACCATTTTAAAACAGGGTTTAGCAAAGGATCAGTTGGTGCAGGGCGCTGATAACAGGGGGTTGGGGATACTCTTAACGTATTACACACATCGGTTGATCTGACAGGAGAAAGTGTTTCTATATATCAGCTCTGTAATCAGATAGCCGAGCTGTGTGTGTGTTTATACTCTTTCACCTCAGGGTAACAGGGTATTTTGCAGTCAGGTGTGGGTCAGAATGTGTTGTATGGTTATTCATCCTCTCTCTGTTATTGTTTCCTTACAAGCCAAATTCCAGACTTTATATCTCTGTTTTGCAACGGTAAAGGATTTTAAGGCAAAAACAACAAGTGTGCAAGTGGGTTCAGGGTTCGAGGTTTTCCAGGGTTAAGTGCCTTGGCAGATATTGTTTCCTTGAATGAGAGCATAAGACTACCTGGATATGATCCGATTTCGGATGTCTGGCGAGACTGTATTAGGTAGATGCTTTCTAAAACCAATTTAAGTTAAAGTAACAGGTTAGCACGGAAATTAAAATTTTAGAATTTACTCCATCTTCGGTACACAAAGTAAGATGCTTTGAAAAAAAATATAAACTTTTCCTCTCCACCACAGCTCTCAAAACTTATTTTTGCTTGTACATTGCAAAAAAAATTCAAGAAATATTTCTTAGTATTTTTGTCTTGTTTTCAGTAAAAATATCTAAAAATTCTTAAATTAAGATGCTTTTTCTTGATGAGCAAAACGACCCAAGAAAATAAGTCTAGTTTTTAGACCAAAAATATCAAATTAAAGTGATTTTCTGCATAAAACAAGCAAAAAAATTCTGCCAATGGGGAAATCAAAAAAATCTTGAATTTTTTTCTTAAACACTATATTCAAGAAAAATTTGCTTACCTCATCATTTTGCTCAATATTAAAGACATTTTTCTTGAAATCCTTTTTTTGCAGTGTGAAAAATAACATGATTATTAAGCTATAGACACAAAAATAGTTTTATTTGGCATGTGTGGGGTTGTGTGTATAAAAAGAGTAATATTGCACTTATTGCACCTGTTTTTAATAGACAGGAGATGAGCTGCTCATTTGTGTCTGGACTTGTTCATATAGTAGCTATAAAGTCAAACTCTTTGTCTATCTGTATGTGCCTGTCCTGCTCTTTCTCTCTCTGTTTCTTCTTTAACACCTGGACAGTCGGGCGTATGGGTGTGTTATGTTAAATATCGGCTGCTGTTGAGCAGTAAATTAAAATGAGGTGTAATTTCCTCAAGTCTAATTAGCAGTAAATTGGCAGTGTCTGTATAGGGTGCGCCCACATTATTCCAACCAAGCCGTGCCTAAGCGCGTTTGACCCCCAAAGCATGGTTTGTTTGACTTGTGTGATTGCTCTGTACCATGAGGTGAGCTCGGGTGCCTTTCACTTGGGCTCAGGTGCGGGGCAGGGTGCAGTGTGATCGCAAATCGTGCCATAGCATGATTCATTTGGAGATATGTCAATTAAGCAACCACTGACCTTCCCCTGCAGGGTTATGTGACAGATCATCTAAGCAATATGATAGGAATGTGAGAGGGCTGTGTGTCATCACGCACCAAACGAATCAAATAAAAAACACAGAATTAACATGATGATGAGCTACAGTGTTAAGAGAGCACTTTACTTCATGTCCTCATCCTAATGATGAAAGTGTGCCTGGGCTCAGATCGGTCAAATACAGTGTGAGTGCATGCTTCTGGGGGGTAGGGGGGGGGGGCAATCACCCTAGGGCATGGTTTGGTTGGGTTAGCCATAATATGAGTGCGCCCTTAGTCAGTCTGCCCAAGGGTAGAGAGAAAGAGAGAGAGATTGACATGTCATTATATGAGCACAGGAACTGCTGACAGAATGACATGACAATTTATCAAAAAATTATATATTCTCTCTTGTTTATGCGTTTATTACAGACTGATCTCACAGAAAGTTGTGTTATAGTCACGAACATTTTTATTAATTTATTTAATGAAATTCAGCTTTTTATGTGCATTGAGCACGAATGTCTTTTGCGTGTCACTGGCACTAATTCATATAAATAGTTTTTCATGTCCGTGGCACGACTTTTTTCGTGTCATTTTATGTATTGTTTTCTCATTGTTTTTTCCTATTTTCTTAGCATTGTCACTTCACTGCAAAAAAAATGACTTTCTTACTTAGTATTTTCAGTAGAATTATCTAAAAATTCTTAAATTAAGATGCTTTTTCTTGATGAGAAAAATGACCTAAGTAAATAAGTCTAGTTTTAAGACAAATAATATACAATTTAAGAGAAATTGTCTTTAAAACAAGCAAAATTATCTGCCAATGGGGTGAGAAAAAAAATTGTGAAATAAGATTTTGTTTTTCTTAAACACTTACTGTAATTCAATTAAAATTTTCTCACCCCATTGGCAGATATTTTTGCTTGTTTTAAGCACAAATTCACTTAAATTGTATTTTTTTTGTCTAAAAACTAGTATTATTTTCTTAGGTCATTTTTCTCATAAAGAAAATACATCTTGATTTAAGAATTTTTAGATATTTCTACTGAAAACAAGACAAAAATACTAAGTAAGAAAGTCATTTTTTTTGCAGTTAAAAGGGTTAGAAGGGTTAGAATCACTTTCTGTTACATTTTTAGTAGGGATGTCAAAAGATTAATCATGATAAATCGCATACAAAATAAAAGTTTTTTGCATCATTTGTGTGTGTGTGTGTGTGTGTGCAATGTGTGTAATTATTTTATATATATAAATATACACGCGATAATGTTTGTATTTAAGAAACATTTACATGTATATTTATATTTTCATACACACAGTACACACACAAACACAAACTTTTATTTGACAGCCCTAATTTTTAGACATCCGAACCCAAACCCCAACTCTTACCCCAACTCCAGGCAAGAATAGTTTTAAAAGCGGAAGAAAAATATGTAGAAACTAATACATAAAAGTACATCTCAAACCCCAAACCTAACCCCAACCCCAAGCGACAATGATTTAAAAATAGGGGGGAAATTAGAAAAAAATACATAAAATGACACGAAAAAGAAAGTCATGCCACGGACAAGAAAAACTATTTATAGACGTTTGTGCTAAGTGACACAAAAAAAAAATTTGTGCTCAAGGCACGAAAAAAAGCTGAATTTCATGCCAGAGACATTAATAAATTAATACATTTTTTGTGACTTTAAAATGACTTGTTTATGTTGGTTTATTATTATTTATTTTATTGATTTTTTTAAAATAATGTATTTGTTATCATGAATTTACTAACATGAACTAACAACACAACGGTGCTTCTACAGCATTTATAAATGTGATTCATTGTTAGTTTGTTAGCTATTCACATAAAAATGATGCTATAGATAATTATTTAGACTATAAAAGGTAAGGACGTAATTGTTCTTTAAAGATCCCTGACTGACAACAAAGCCAACATGGAAAGGAACAGTTCACCCAAATAAATATGACAATTTGGGTATGTGGAATATTGACATTATTTAACTCAAACGTTGGGTTTGTCTATTCACCCAACAGTAAATTGAAAGAAACAAAAATTTTTAAGTGATTGATTACTTTAGTTTGCTTTCATTGAATCACTAAATGTTCTCTAACTATGAAATGGCATTGTCCTTCTCTAGGTCAAACGGTATGGTGTAATTAAAGTAGGTGACATTGTCTCAGGGTCATTACTGTCATCCTCCTGTTGAGTCCCGATAAGTTTGTCTACAACCTGTTATTCATCTTTCACCAAATATATTTCTTGCATTGATCTACCTTTAAACAATACACAGGCATTGGATTTCATTCTTTTGTAACCTCAACCCTGAATTTGTCAGTGTTGCATTAAAGAGTGTCGATTTATGACACTGGAGGCTCCTGAAAGGAATTTTGCTGAAGAAATTGAGCAGTTGAGAATGTAACTCAACCATGAGTCACAAAAAAGGCACATTCAGACGTTTTAAAGCAATATCAATCTTTGTCAGCAGTTGCTTTTACTCAAATGACTCATTAGGAAATAATTGCTTTGGAACAATACCGGACCCATTGACAGCATGAAGTGATTTATGACGCGGAGAGAAACTGTGCACAGGTGAAATCAATCTACTGTAGCGAGAGAGTCCAGCGGAAGAGATCTCGCTGGGTCGAACCTGCACGACCCCTCTCACTTACACTTGTTCTTTATTACTGTCTACAGGGTTTAAGACCTCTGGGTTTATGAAGGGGTCATTTACACCTAACAGTGTGTGGCACATGCCTAAAGCATTGAGCTTCTCGCTTCTGATCAAAGATTCCAGAGTTGCCCCCATTCAACCCTGATGAGGTTTTAATGAGAGATCCATCTCACCTTCTGCTGCTGCTTAAAGAAATATCCCAACACAAGCTTTTTCTTTGTTCTCTGTTCTCTGTTTTTGTATATAGTTAAAGCAACATGATCAAATGAAAATCCCTGTTATAGTCACAGAAAATTTGATCACTTTATCCATGACCATATCATGGAATTCAGCTTTTTTCCGTGACAGGACCACGGATGTCTTTTCCGTGTCACTCCCACAGATTTCTCATGTCATTTTATGTAGTTTTTTCCTATTTATAAATCATTGTCACTTGGGGTCGGGGTTAGATTTGGGGTTTGCATTAGGATGTACTTTTATATATAAGTGTCTACAAGTCTATCTTCCACTTTTAAATCTATTCTTGCCTGGAGTTGGGGTTAGAGTTGGGGTTAGGATGTCTAAAAATGTAACAGAAAGTGATTCTAACCCTAACCCCAAGCAACAATGGTAAGAAAATAGGGAAAAAAATTATTTGAAAACAATACATAAAATGACACGAGAAATCCGTGGGAGTGACATGAAAAAAGAAATCTGTGGTCCTGTCACGGAAAAAAAGCTGAATTCTGTGACATGGTTGATCAAATTTTCCGTGACTATAACACGGATTTTCAGGTTGAGTTAAAAGCATTTTTTACCACTAACTGACATCGACCGTTGTTTAAAAAAAGGACGATGATCAGGGCATATAGTATATAGTGCATGTACTGTATATTCACAGAAATATATCCGTTTTAAAGGCAAGATAGGTGATTTTATCCAAAAAACACCTTTTGACATGTTGGTTGAAAATCTCTTCATCTTGATAGCAATCACTAAGTAAAGTGATCTAAATACATTTATATGAACAATAAAATGTTCGCCCAATCATTGCACTGGGTCCGAATGCAAAGATAGGATGTCCTACTTGCCTGTCAAATTATTTATTTGCATACCTCCTTGCACCCTGCTTGTGCAGACATTCTTCTGTCATCGGCAGTGTTGCCAAGTCCTCAGATTTCCCACAGAAATGGATTACTGTTGCTGCTTGTTTTTTAATGGGTTGAATCAGTTAGCTGTCCTCTGTTCATCAGCTGTTAATGTGGATATCTGAATCTTTTTATTTATGAAAGCAAAGTTTAAATATTTGAGCAAGGATCACTGGTAGGGATGCTCCGATCTATCGGCCACAGATCGGTTTCGGCCGATAACGGCATTTAATGACTCGATCGGTACTCGCTAAATTTGCCGATCTTATGAACCGATCTTTCTGTTTACTTTTGTCAACATAGGGCTACTGAAAGTGGCTGCAATTAGAGACCATTTTTAAGCTGTGCAAAAATTTTTATAACCCATTGCTCATGTGAGACGTACAGATTTGGATTTCTCTCTTTGGCTTTACCGATATATATCTATTTTCTATGAGGATGCGCTCCGGTCCTTACAGCACGCCGCATCTTCAAATCCCCATCAAACAACGTATACAACACATATTCAGTGTTTCCTCTAGGATTTTTTTCAGCTGTGGCGGCAGGGGGCGCCCATGATGATTATAAATGTAAAAAAAAGTTTAATGTAGAATATAGGCTACAGTAAACTAACATGTATTTTTTTATAATTTTCACGCTGTCATTCACTTTTCCTTATATTTATAGCATATTGCTTTTCTATGTTTGATCTAAACTGTATTTTCTTAAAAAAACGTTACACAGCTACGTACGTAGTTCGGATATTTCATTGTAGTTTTAATGTTGTGTACATTGCAAGTTCGTCCTCGTGTTTAGCGTCCGGAGCTGTTACAAAATTATGCAGTCCTGTTTGATAATCCGCACCGCTGTGATTGACAGAACAACCGACCAGTTATCCGACATCAGCAGCAATTTTATTTCACACCCGTACCATTTGACATAAAGACTGTGACCCCGAGTCGCGCAGTTAAATATAAACCTTTACCGGTCTTCAGACAGATCTTAAACACAAATAAGCACGGGACATTTAAAAACGAGTCGAATTTTGGTCTTGGATGTTAGACCCGCATTTTACTCTTGTCTATTGAGTCCCGACCTGCATCTACAACACAAATGACACGCAAATAGCCTATTACACCCGTTAGATCAAATATTATGCGGTTCACCCGCGGGTACCCCGACCCTGCTGTTTCGTCTGAAAACAGATAAAACAGTCTCACCGTCTGCCTCAAGTTTCTATTACCAACGTTCTTCTCTTCCACGGGAATATTGTAAGTTTCCTTACAAACAGATTCGACTATTAATGTCTTGCAGTCGCATATAAGTAGTATTCAGTATTTAGCCTTTTGTTTTTGGACAAATATCTTATCATTTAATGTGAAACTTTGTGAGGGTCGATCTAAAGCACAGACGATTGACTGACAGTTGAGCGCTCAGCAGTGCGCTGCGCGTATAGCCTATACTGAATAACTAATGGCCAGATAAGTTGATAATATGAGTACAGTGATTCCAAATGAATGTCCAAAAAACTCGTAATATGTTAAATCAAAAGTTTAATAATGTCTTTTCTCGCAGCCCTGCGCTGTGTTGGTGTAGATATGCGCCGGTGAACATCATATGCGTGATGACCTTGCAGCTTAAATTACCCTAAATTTATAGTCATAAAGATAAAAGTAAAACAACATTCGAAACTTCAAATGATGTATTTTTATTTGTGTAAACTCACAATAAGGAGAAAACCTTGTGCTTATTTATAATCATTAAAAACATGACGTGCTTTCTGCTGGTTTGGTTCGAGCGTGTCACAAAAAAGAACAGAAACTCAAATACTTTTTTATTCGTTTTGTCAATTTAATAATTATTTAAGTGCAACATATTTCGTATAGGCTTATTTATTTTATTATTATTTCTCAAAACAGAAACGTAGCTTAATAATCCTCTGTTGATTTAAATCTATTCGTGCATGAAACTAAACCCATGGAGGAAATTATGATATTTTAGGAGATTTATTTATAAATGAGTGAACAACGCAAATCCAGAAAGGAATTTATTTCTAGACAGCCAGTCTCGCAGAGCGGACATTTCGGTAGCTTTTTTGCGAGCTGCCGCTGTGGGTTTTGTCTAGAAGGGATACAGCAAATGCCGAAAAGTTAAGGATTAGATTTGGAGGTAGGATTATTAGGATGAAAAAAGCGGTTCTGGCTAAATTAGATACAAATACATCCTACAATCGTGTGAAATTTTGTGTTTAGAGTTGGGTTTGCTTAAAGGATTAGGATAAAACAGTGCTCATCCAACGAGATTTCGTTTGCTGTATCCCTTCTATCCACAACCGCAGGCGTGGCGGGGATGTTTTAGGAGTGGCGGGCCGCCACGGTTGAATGTATATAGCGGAAACACTGCATATTAATGGCAGACATTTTCATGTCGAAAGTTTATTATTTGCATGCGTTTTAAAGTTTCTACCGTTTAAACTTTCATTTTCCTCACAGCTTGTCTGCGTACACTCGCCCCGCGCACACACAGCAGC
The DNA here is from genome assembly GCA_025389145.1 of Misgurnus mizolepis. NCBI lineage: Eukaryota > Metazoa > Chordata > Actinopteri > Cypriniformes > Cobitidae > Misgurnus > Misgurnus mizolepis. Next base: position 23,100,443 of record JAIFKI010000025.1, on the reverse strand, counting down.
CTGTCATCAGTGCACGTGTACAGAGCGATCTCTCTCACATCTTAAAGCTACAGTAAACTAATTAATCTCTCAATAAATCACTCTATACACTGTAAAAAATAATATGCCCCATCTACTCAATAAAATTGTGGCAACAGATTACAAGCAATATCATTAATTACATTAAACAAATCAAAATTGATTTAGATTTACTCTATAATCTCCTTAATATTTACATATTCAAAAAGCCAAACTGCAATTTGCAATTAAAATTTTTATTAAAATTTAAACAAAAATATTGGGTATACTAGACAAAGATCTAGCACTATACAATAAAAAAATTATGTGATATCTACTCAATAAAAGTGTGGCAACAGATTACAAGCAATATCATTAATTAAATTCAACAAATAAAAATTGTGTTAGAATCACTCCATAAACTCTTTAATAGTAACCCATTCAAAAAGGTAATCTGCAATTTGCAATTAGAAATTAATTTAAATTTAAACAAAATATTGGGTATACAGGACAAAGACCTAGCACTATACAATAGATTCTATTCAATTATACTATTTTAATTTAACATTATCCATTAATATTTTTATTAGTAATGAGTATTATATCTGATTTCAGAATGACAGACAAAGATGAATCAATTCTTATTTTATTGCAGTCAAAAGAACAGGAAAGCATCTCATTTTAATGATGTATTTGTAACAGTGTAAACTTCAAAAAGTATTTTACAGTCTTTAAAGAAAACCGTCCACATTTCCCGACGAAAGGTTCCATGTTTGTGTTCTGTTACATTGATTCACACCCAGAAAATCAGACAGCAGTTTAGACTCACTGTACTGTAATCAGTTCATAAACTTTGAAGAATCCAGCTCCAAGAAAAGTTTCTGAAACACCTGAAAAGATGCCTGGGATACTGGAGATTAAATGCATAGATCCAAGGATAAAGCATGCCCTGTGAACACCTTTAAGGCCTTAATAACAATACCAGCATCCTTTGGGCTTCCACTCCTAGAAGATCCATTCTTTACAATTACAGCCATCACAAGCTGCTCAAGGCCCGCCTCTTCATCTTTATCCTGCAACATTAAACAGCAAATATGTCTTAAAACCTTTATAAATGTATACAGCTTGAATATTTAAATAATCCACACATTAAACTTGTATATTAAAATGTTTTAAAGAAAACTGGAAGATATGTGCAATGGAGTTCATCTGAGTTTGTGGCTTATTAGGTATGTTTGAAATGTGCAATAATATTGAAAACTGATAAAAAAATTCTCATTGGAATCACAAATAATATCAAAAAATGTTTGAAAAGATATATAATCTATATTTATAATGAGGGCAAATCTTTTCCCTACATTTTTTTCTGTCACACGACAGTCACATATTTATTTGTTAACCAAGTTACTCACATGTGTATATACACACAAATACACTATATACACAATATAATATGTACAATATATTTATTTAATAATATTCCTCACCTTTTGTTGTGAATAAAGTTCTCCCTCAGCAATGTTTCACGTTGCCTGCAGGAAGCTGCAGTACGTTACAGGCCTTCATGAACACACAATTTAGATAATAGGACGCAAAATTAATAGTGAATGTTCAATTTACATTATGTAGAAAGCTTAAACATTTTAAAAAGACAACTTATACATTTAATATCTTACTCACCTTTTGTGGAATTAAATGAAAAATGTTATATTTCCCCTCAGTAATGATACTGTACTCGCGGGAAAATTCAACACAGGGCGTCGCAATTGAGCACACAATTAATTTACAGCGAAGAATAGTTTTACATTACCAATTTATTCGAATACTTTGTGGATATAGTTAACACAAAACTAAATAAACCGAAAAAGACCGCAGTAAAGTCACATTTATTTTTATAACACGAACCAAGCGAGAGAGCGAGCAGAATTTGTCATAATAGATACATACATGATACATATCTATGAGAGTTAGTGATAAGAGAACCCACCTATTCAGAGGAACAGTATGATTGGTCAGTTTTTCTGTCACTCAAAATGAGTTGCATCTGGACCACCAATCGCAGCATGCGAATCGACGAATGCATCCTAGATATGCGACCTCCTGGGTCCTAAAGCTGAAGTTACGTCCAAACCCAGTTCATATTAATCCTTATTGTAATTAATATTTACAAATTACAAACAAATTATACAAAGAAACCCTGCTTATAGACTTATACGACTAAAGATTGCCCGTTAAATTTACCCGAAATGAATTTTATCCACAGTTTAAACACTACATTGACGTCACAGCCAGTGGAGATTTTCAGCGACACTGGCCGAGGTGAGGCGACGTTGTCCGGTATATTTACGCGCGGAGCGCCCGCTGATTATCTGGAGGTCCCATCGCCACAAAACTCGAAGGAAATGTTTAAATAGGCGATATCTTTATGAACCTACTGCAGATTCTTGTTTAAAAAACATACATTCTCTACTGAAATGCTTTCAAAACTTAGAATTTTGGCACAATAACAGAAATATTTCCTAAATCCGTCTGCTCAGCGCTCACGACCTGCAATACAACCCGGAATGGTTTTTGATTTAAAACAGCTGATTAATATTACGTTGGATTTATTCAGTATTCGCTACATGCGCAGATACACAATAAGAATAGCTTAATCCTTCACAAAAACAATAAGTTGTTTTTATTCCAGTCATTTTTAAAGAATTTTAACACAAAAAAATAACAAACTACATGAAATTAATTTTATTAAATAAAGTTTACATATTCAATTTCATAAAATCTACAAGCCTGCAGAATGACTTTTTACAGTGTACTCTTCACTGAAGAACTGTTGTACTTCATATGAATGCGTGTATATTTAATTCATACAGTAAAGGCTGTGAAGTGTTTTGTTTTCATCACTTTTAACAGACATAAGCCTTTATAAAGGCATATTAAATTTCTCTTTGCATATATATATAACATGTGGTATTACTTTATCTAGAAAAAAAGCTTACATTTACAGTCTTTAAAGAGCTTATCAGCTTGAAGAATCTGTATCAGCATTAGTATCGTTCGAATGCAAAGACAGGCATATTTGGCAACCCTGCATGTTCAATTATGCCAGACCACGCAAGAATGAAAAACAAACAGTGACTACCGTACGTTTCTCCTGGATTGACAAAACATGGCACAAGAAAAAGAAGTAAAAAAAAAAAATGCATATAAAGAAAAAATGTCTGGATCAAGATATAGCTAAAAGCAGGTGTGGCTTTGGATAGTGCTATGAAGGGAGGGATCGAATATGTCATTGGCAAACAACCAAGGAGTTTTTGTTTTGTGTATGTTGCATATACTGTACTTACTCTAAAAAATGTTTGGTTGTTAAATGGTTGAGTAAAATATGGACAAACCTTACTGTTAATTTAAATTAACCTAGAAAGTGTACATGTTTGTTCTAACCATGGGTTAAAACAACTCAGAATTTTTAAATTTAACCCAACAGTTGGGTTTGTCCATATATAACAAACCATGCTTTGAAATATCCCAGCATTTTTAGAGCGTGTAGGCAGAAGTTTGTACTATTTTCATATCTGTAAAATCCATAACAAATATTATTCTGTTTACATTATTTCTTATTACCGGTTTTATATGTGGAACATACTTTAAAAAACGTTTTCTTGAGGTTTCTTTGTGAGTAAACCGGTTTGGTTTGCTGTCCACATGGTTTGATTAATAGAGGTGGAGAAGTTTCGTCTTTCTAAAGCAGGATTAGATGAACATGCTCTCTCTTAACTTTTGTTTAGTACTCTGTTTTAAGTGTGTTACCACTTTTCCTACATCCATTCAGAAGTGAAACACTGGATGTCTGGAAACCTTAGAAATACATTAAACCAGCACTTGATCACACCGCTAGGTATTCCCAGACAAGCTGAGAAAACACTAGAGCAGTGATTTATGATGGTGAAAAATCCATTGCTGATTAAAACATGTAAGGACTGAAGAACTTTACATTTACTACTTGGCCCCTCGTGAAAATATATATAAATACATGATGATTTATATGATACCATCTTCTAAATATGAACATCTCTCTTGTTTCTTCTAGTAGGGAAATAGCTGAAGAATTTCCTTATGACTCCAGATATTTCAATATTAGACTCAAACAGTTAATACTAACATGAAACATAACCGAAAATTACAAATAAACACTTGGGCTATGAAAGAAATAAATTCTCTTCTGTACATTTCTTTGTTGAACTCTCATGAAACGACTCTTAGAGGTTTCTGTTAAACATGTCAAACCTGTGGATGGTGTTATAGGGGGAAATGGAAGCCAGGGTCACAGGCTTTATGGATTTGGTGAAGTTTTTTGTTATGTCTGCTTTGCGGAGGTGTAACCTTACATGCAGGCTGATGTTTAGGAGTCAATTGCTTTCTATCCACCCTTGTTTCGCCTTCTTTTCAACGTTCTGCCTGTGTTTTGGTAAATGATCTCAGCTAGCCTTGACAAGCCCTTCTGGAGTCTTTTCTACAGAAAGACTTTAGACAGCCAGTTAAGTGATGTCATCATGATGTCCACAAATCTTAACATCAACATATAGGGGAGAGCGGGGTAAGTTGTCACACTTTTCACACTGTCTAACATTTACTGTGCACTGTACATCACAATGTTGTAGACGGTTGAATAGAGAATGTTCACTTGTGAAAATATGCCTCATCGCTGGATAAATTGTCACACTAGATTATCTAAAAAGAAGAACACTACTTAATTGTGATTTTTACCAGAACTGTAAATATTAATTTTAGCGCATTTCACACTGTGCTTAACCCTGGGTTATCTTTGTTCTAAACCCTGCTTTTAACCCTAGGTTAAGGAGTGTTTCACACTTTTAATTTAGAAGTGGGGTTATCCCTGAAATTAACCCACGATTATGAAACCCTACTTGTAATTTAGAAGTGGGGTTATTTCTAAAATTATCCCAGGGTTTTAAAACCCTGCTTGTAATTTAGAAGCGGGTTATTTCTGAAAATAAACCAGGGTTATGAAACCCTGCTTGTAATTTAGAAGCGGGGTTATTTCTGAAAATAAACCAGGGTTATGAAACCCTGCTTGTAATTTAGAAGCGGGGTTATTTCTGAAAATAAACCAGGGTTATGAAACACTGCTTGTAAGTAAGAAGCAGGGTTATTCCCTAAATTAACCCAGGGTTATGAAACTCTGCTTGTAATTTAGAAGCGGGGTTATTTCTGAAAATAAACCAGGGTTATGAAACCCTGCTTGTAATTTAGAAGCGGGGTTATTTCTGAAAATAAACCAGGGTTATGAAACCCTGCTTGTAATTTAGAAGCGGGGTTATTTCTGAAAATAAACCAGGGTTATGAAACACTGCTTGTAAGTAAGAAGCAGGGTTATTCCCTAAATTAACCCAGGGTTATGAAACTCTGCTTGTAATTTATTAGCAGGGTTGTACCTAAAATAACCCAGGGTCGTGAAACCCTGCTAATAATTTAGAAGCAGGGTTATTCCTGAAATTAAGCCAGGGTTATGAAACTCTACTTGTAATTTATTAGCGGGGTTATACCTAAAATAACCCAGGGTCATGAAACCCTGCTTACAATTTAGAAGCGGGGTTATTCCTTAAATTAAGCCAGAGTTATGAAACCCTGCTTGTAATTTAGAAGCGGGGTTATGCCTGAAATTAAGCCAGGGTTATGAAACCCATCTAGCCCTGCTATTGTGGGGTTAACATTGCATTGCGGTGTAAAACGAAGCAGGGTTAGAATGTTATAACCCCACACAGCTAAAGCAGCTAATCAAGGTGTTCAGGGTCAGGTTAGGGTTAGTTGTTTCAGACACCTGACCTAGGGTTAAGAAATGCACAGTGTAAAACGTCAAATTATGAATACTCAGGGTTATCTCTTAACCCCTGGTGGAACATGAAACATATAACCCAGGATTCCGTTAACCTGGGGTTTAAAATAACCCAGGGTTAACTTTTTTTAGTGTGAAAAGCATGTGATGAAAGTGCCCCAAAGTCATAAAGACAACTTGCCCCAAGCTGACGTGTGCTAATGTTGGCTACATCTCAGAGTTAGCTCAACAAAGCACGACAGCTAAAGTATCAAAAGACACATTATTGTCTCCTCTATTTTGTGCAAAATAATAATTTTTAACATCCATACTTAACAAAGTTGTATTGCATAAAATATAAAGTGCAAATTTGTACTTTTTATCCCAAGAATAAGAAAATTGTGCTAATGTCTGATTAGAGCGATCTTGATCACATGTACTGTATACGCAACGTTGACTAAGACAACACATCCTCAAGGGTATACCCTTCGCGTCATTTTTTGACGAACTGGGGACTTCAATACTATTAGGTACGCGAAAATAAACAGTTGTCGCCTGACATTGGGGTTAGGGATAGGTTTGGGTAGGGATGTCATTATGTAAATCTAACCCTAAACCGACGCGAAAATGGTAAGAAAATGGTACGAAAATAGGAAAGAGAATGCAACGGACTCAATAGTATTGAAGTCCCCAGTTCGTCAAAAAATGACGCGAAGGGTATACCCTCCGCGTAACATATTGACGCATGGTCAAGTGGCGTCAAATATTGACGCCATGGGGTGAGGATGGGCTGACTAAGAAGTCATCACACAAAATTTGATTTTTGAGATAGAGTTTCTAGTGTTGGAGTAAAGAACAGTGTGACAACTTACCCCGCTCTCCCTACAGTGAATTCATTTAAAATGAAATTCTGTAAAGTAATGATTAAATAAAACCAACTGTGGAAGATAATTTCATATGTAGAATATGATATCATATATATCATTATGTATTCATATATATTTTCACAAGGAGCCAAAGCAGGTACATTTTTCTGGCTGTAAATTACATTCAAAGCTATTATAAAACAGCCAATACTCAGTCAAAAAAAAATAAACCAAGCTGTTCCTCTGATGTACTAATATGAACTTTTTGGGTGGAAAGGTGTACTTTTTGAAAGGTACCGCCCAAGTAACAGCTAGGAACCATTATTTTACAATTTTTGTATTGCAGTGATAATCTAGGTTTAGTCTAGTATAACAATCAATATGTTAGACAAGAGTTTATTCATTTATTTAGTTGGTTCATTCATTGTGCTTTGTTGTGGTTTTTGCTTGTGTACAGCTATAATGGCATGCGTTGATGCATGGCTAAAAGTATTCATGACTGTTTTGGGTTCAGTTCGAGGTGGCCATGCTTATGTAGGCGGGATGATGGATGGGTTTCAGAGCCTGGTGGCTACATACAGACAGAAAACTGAAAGTGCTTATGTATTCAGTTTATACAAGTACAAACTGGAAAATTGTTGTATCATTCAGACCAGGATTGACTTCAAGGGACATGGGATGTAGGCCAAAACTGTGTGATTGTTAGATGTCCATTTTTCAAGAGCTGGTGTCTTCTGTAATAACATTTAAATGTGTTATAATACATTGATTGAATCTTGTTTAGTTGGACTTTTCACAAAATAACACAAAGATACTGCTATCCCTTCATCACAACTGACAAAGTCCTGTTCTTTGTCTGTATTTATACGGGTAGATGATTTCTATCAGTTCTTAAGGGTTTATTTGAGTCACCATGTATGTGTGTGAGAATAGTGATTAGTGTCAAGTGTAGTGCTTTAAAGACCTGATTTCGTCTGAATAGCTTGAATGCATTGAATGGATTGCTTTAATCCTACTTTGCAGACCCGAGGTTGTTGAATATAATCTTCTTTCTGGCCACGGCTGCCTTAAGCTTTATTTGGAGTTCCTCAGTCAGATTTAATTTGCAAATGGGTTTAACTCTTTTCATTTAGGTTAATTACAGTAATATGGATTATGTTTAATGTTCAGGGATAACAAAGCATTTAAAGGAATAGTTCACCCAAAAACTTTGTCTTCATTTACTCATGTTGTTCCAAACCAAATATGATTATTTGTAATATCTTTTATTGGTTTTAGATAAGAGGAAAAGGAGAACCTGTACGATTTACTCATAGCATATGTTTTCACTAGGGCTGTCAAAAGATTAATCGTGATTAATCACATCTAAAATAAAAGTTTGTGTTTACATAACATATGTGTGTGTAATGTGTATAATTATTATGTATATATAAATACACACACATTCATGTGTATATTTAAGAAATATTTGCATTTATATACTGTATAAACATTTATATAATTTATATTATATAGAAATATAAATATTCTATATATAAATATAACCAATTTTTCTTAAATATATACATGACTGTGTGTGTTTTTATATATAAATATTAATTATACACACTACACACACATATGTTATGTAAACACAAACTTTTATTTTAGATGTGATTAATCACGATTAATCTTTTGACAGCCCTAGTTTTCACATAACAAGTAAGTCTCTGAAAAGTTTATCCTGATAAAACAAGTCTGAAAATGTACAATATGTAGTTAATAACCAAAAATGCATTTCGGCAGCAGATAGATGTAGTGCAAAAGTATGCTGCTGTACACACCGCAGAGATGATGCACTGTATAAATTGCCCATGGCCTTTGTATTTGTACTACATGATCATGAGATCCAATATCATGGGTGTATAGAAATCTTTATTTAACACTCCCCCCTTCACAGGCACTGTGTCTAAAGAGCACAACTTAACAAATTATGTAACACGACATGAAAACCAAAAAGCATAAACATTATTGTGATTCAATGGGTGCTAAAATAAATATCATAAGCTATATCAACTTACAATAGACGAAAAATGTGGTAAAGTTCAAAGGTTATTACATGTGTAAAGGCACACATACACATTTAGACCTGCACCCACGCTGGTGTAAATCAAAGAAAGTGGTTGAAAAAATGTTATCTGATTTGAAACACATGTGCAGCTTCTGTGTAATTTGCAGCTATGTTAAAGGTCAGTAGTGTGAAGTTTCTCGATGTGCCCAATGGCACTTCTGAGTGGGGTGGGACGTCTACTGCGTGTTGTGAAGGTGGGCATATTGCATAGAGTATTTTATTTATGGCTTTGTGTTTTTTTGAGTTATTTTTGCCATCCATTTTTTATTGCATTGTCTTCTTGAACATTAATACTGCATGCTGGTCTCAGCCTGGAATCTACCATAAAAGTGTATAGGGTAAATCATTGTTACTGGTTAGGACGCATGTTACTGGTAAGGTGAGGCGTGTTGTTTGAAACAGAAGGATATTTCTAAACATTCTGAATTTAGGCCACACCCTTTTACCTTATTTAATACCTCCTCTTTGACTACCATCATTTGTCCTGCTTTGTTTTAGAATATATTACATATGTTTAGGCTTAAGGGGTATAAGATTACTTTACTAACTTACACATACTTACAAATATGCGAGCATCGGGGTGTAGTGCTCATACCACAAATTTTGTCATCAGAATAGTATGTGGCTACTGGAGCGTTTATTCAATTTGTCGCAATCTGCATGGATCGAATGCCTGCGTGTATGCGTACGGGTCAAATGAAGTGTACTTTACAAGGATGTGTGTCCGAGCATACATGTAAAAAGGCCTTAGGAGTGATAATACGACTTATTGTGATTTTTGAGGTTTCGTTTTTCGTTTTTCTCAAACAAAACATAAGATGAAAAGCAGGGGACCTGATTTCTTCATTTGCATTTATATTTATGCATTTGGAAAATGCCTTTTTTCAAAAAGAGTTAGATTTTTATTCACAACAATCTATACATTTTTATCAATATGTGAGATCCTGGGATCGAACTTATGATCCTTGCATTGATAATGCAATGCTTTACATATTGAGTCGCAGAAAAACACAGGCAGGATTTAATCTCACACCGTGTGATTTTTCTTAGCCTTGAGATGTATATGTTTACTTTTAAAAAATAAAAAATTTAAATGAAATATTAAGATTTTTCAGATTTAAAAGGTCATGCATCGCCAAGGCCTTTTTATTAACAGGTAGACATTTTCCTTTCAAAATATATTTTGGAAATCCTCTTAGAGGAGACCTAAATAGTAAAACCTTGACATTGTTGGCTAAGTTTCTTACTTAGTATTTTTGTCTTGCTTTCATAAATATCTAAAAATGAATATACATTTTCTTGATGAGCAAAATGACCTAAAAATTGTTTTAAAAAAATCACTTAAATTTCATATTTTTGGTCTGAAAACTAGACTTATTTTCTTGGGTCGTTTTGCTTATCAAGAAAAAGCATCTTAATTTAAGAATTTTTAGATATTTTTACTGAAAACAAGACAAAAATACTAAGAAAATGTTTTCTTGAAAATTATTTTTTGTAGTTTTGGCAGTTTTTTTCAAATTCACTTAAATTGGATATTTTTTTGTCTAAAAGCTAGACCAATTTTCTTAAGTCAATGCTTCTTGAAAGAAAAGAAAATGCATCTCGATTTAAGAATTTTAAGATATTTGTACTGAAAACAAAACAAAAATACTAAGTAAGTCAGTCATTTGCACTGCAAAAAATTATTTTCAAGAAAACATTTTCTTAGTATTTTTGTCTTGTTTTCAGTAAAAATATCTAAAAATTCTTAAATTAAGATGCAAAAAATCTGCCAATGGGGTAAGAAAAAAAAAACTTGAACATTTTTCTTAAACAATAAATTCAAGAAAAATTCAAGAAACATTTTTACTAAAAACAAGACAAAAATATTAAGAAAATTTTTACTTGAAAATTATTTTTTGTAGTTTTGGCAGATTTTTTTCCAAATTCACTTAAATTGTTTTTTTTTCTGTCTAAAAGCTAGACCAATTTTCTTAAGTCAATGCTTCTTGAAATAAAAGAAAGTGCATCTTTATTTAAGAATTTTAAGATATTTGTACTGAAAACAAAACAAAAAGTCAGTCAGTAATTTGCACTGCAAAAAATGATTTTCAAGAAAACATTTTCTTAGTATTTTTGTCTTGTTTTCAGTAAAAATGTTTCAAAAAAATCAATAATGAGGATGAAAAAAAATCTGCCAATGGGGTAAGCAAAAAAAAAACATTTTTCTTTAACAATAAATTCAAGAAAAATTTGCTTACCCCATTATGCACAAAATCACTTAAATTTGATATTTTTGGTCTAAAAACTAGACTTATTTTTTGGGTCGTTTTGCTCATCAAGAAAAGGTATCAAAAATACTAAGATTTTTTTCTTGAAAATCATTTTTTCAAATCATCAAAGTTAACTTGTTATCACTGGGGTTAAAATCAAAGTAACTTGGTATCACTGGATATTGGATATCTACACAGGACAATTACACCAATGTAGTACTTTGTGTAGTACCTTTAATGGACCTGTAGCAGGTTAATGTGCTCTGGTCAGCTCAAGATCGTTTTATATTCTCAGAATGTTGTTGGCATTTACAGCTGGGTCCCATCAGTCTGGGAAATACACTGTGTTTGTGTCACGGGAAAGACTGTGTATCTGTCCCCATAGCAGCGTGCAACCCAATATCTGTGCCTGTGAGAACTTGGAAACTTCTCTTGCCATCTTATGTTACTGTTATCAGAGCAGGTACACCATAATTCTTCACTTTCACTCTCATCACAGGCTCACGGCCAAAAAAAGTGCAGCGTCCCAGTTTGTACAGTACAGTACTGTAGTCCTTAGCAAACTTTTCAGTAAAACACACCTGTCACATGGTTCAGTGGTCATGTGACTCTTATGGGGGAAAGAGAGAGACAAACTCTGCAGGCTTTGGACAAATGGTGGAGTTAAACAGCCTCATTTACGGGATTGTTTACCAGAGTGTTTCAACAGATGAGAACTTTAATACTCCACCCATGTGGTTGATAGGTGGGGGGATGTCAAGAGGGGGCCAGGAAGGGTGGATGGAGTCTGAAGGGTTTTAGAGAGGGTGGTGGGGATAAAGGAGGTGTGTGGGCATCAGAGCAGAGGTGTGGTTGTATGATTGAGGGTACTTGTGGGCTAATGGCTAATGTATTGTATTAACAAATGCTGAATGAGATTTGATCTGGGTTGGGATTGACCCGAGAAACACAAATATTGATAAAATAATTGTAACTGTTAGTTATCTTGGATAAAAGTGCACATCAAATGCATTAAAGGGGTCATATAATGAGATTTTTTTAAAGATGTAAAATAGGTCTTTGGTGTCCCCAGAGTGCTTATGCAAAGTTTTATCTCAAATTACCCCACAGATAATTTATTATAGCATGTTAAAATTCCCATTTTGTAGGTCTGAGCAAAAATGTGCAATTTGTGGGTGTGTCCTTTAAAATGCAAATGAGCTGACGATAATGATCACAATGATGGTGGTTTGTTGCAATTAAAACTCTATTGTGCTGTCAAAATGTTCTCTCTCTTTCTCTCTGCACTAAATGGCAGTGCCGTGGTTGGATAGTGCAGATTAAGGGGTGGTATTATTGTAATTGGCCTTGCTACCTACATCCCCAAACAGGCGAAATCTGAATGACCTATTTTTTCACATGTTTGCAGAGAATGGTTTGCCAAAACTAAGTTACTGGGATGATCTTTTTCACGTTTTCTAGGTTAAAAGAAGCAATTGGGGACCCAATTAAAGCACTTAAAGGAACAGTATGTAAGATTGTGGCCAAAACTGGTATTGCAATAACAAAACTTGTGGCTAAAACTGGTACTGCAATCACCCAACTAGTGGCCAATACACAAAACGACAACATAAACATCAGTTGAGGGCTGCAACTCCACTTTTTAAACGACAATATCCTGGCCAGACCACTGTTGTCAGTGATATAAGTATTTGAAATGAAAATGATTTCTAAATGTCTAGTGACATATCAGGGCCATTTTATGATAAATTGATATAAATTTCTTACATACTGTTCCTTTAAACATGGAAAAGTCAGATTTTCACACTTTGACCACTTTAAAATGTTAATATAATTTATTGCACCTCTTAACACCAATCATTGGATGTTAAGAATTATAAGAAATGAATTCATGAATTTCCCTCATGTCGCCCATTCGCACAATAAATAGCTCGACACGTGGATCGGGTGGGTTTAGAAAATCAGGCGGGGTTACTTTGCAAAGACAATAATCAATAAGCAAACAATCTTCCAGCTGAAGGTTTATCTCCAGTCTGGATATACAAACTCTCAAGAGCTTCAGTTTTCATATCCGTCTGGGAGAGAATTTCGCCCTGCTGTTCGGTCCGTCTCCAAATAACTTGATTTACAATAAGGAAGCGCCTCATAACATCAATTCTTGGTAATGACACACAAAGACATGCGGACATATACAAAGATCAACAATGTTCCAACAGGACTTTAATAAACAAAAGAGTAAATGATGACTACGGCCTTTAAGTTGGTTAGATAAATTATGATTCGGGTGAAATGGAGAACAATTCATGTAATTCATGTTTTTTATTAGCTTGACACGTACTTCCGCTCAATTTTAGTTCGCTTCTGTACTCAGTCTGAGATAGGAAACAGTCTCCCAGTTTTCCTCCAGCTTCGCAACAGCCGGCCAATCAATGAACAGAGGGCGGGCTGAGAGTCGTGACGTAGACGCTGACCCTACAGTCACATTAGCTACAAAAGTGAACGACACCGAGCGACACGCACTCGCTTGAAGGGCGTTCCTTGGCTAGTTTCTAAAAGCGGTATCAAAAGTCACTTTAGAGGTATTGTTAAGTTACAAGAACGGTGTTTTTGGATTTAAAAGTATTTATTTCTCGATAAAAGTAACAAAATATATGAGATAAAATGCCAAACTTATCAGATATATACATAAATACGCATTTTCCGCCATCTTGAATTATTTTCTCAGGCTCGACCACAGACCCACGTCACGATGCTCCTTCACTCCGATTGGCAGTCGCTTTGTCGCATCGCTCATCATTTGCATAAAATAGCCTGCTTGTCTATTTTGGCCCCGCCTTGCTCGCGCAGCGGCAAGCTCGTCGCTTGTCGCTAGCAAACGGCCACTTCCATTGAAAATTAATGGTAGCCTGTCGCTCTGTCGCTTGTAGCTAATGTGACTGAAGGGTAAGTGCTGAATTAAAGATTGTAGTTTAGGTTAGACAAATCAAAAACGACAGTGTACATAGAGACCCGGGATGCTATTCGCTCTGTTGTGGATTTGTTTTGATTTGTTTTCGCATCATGTTTAAAGCATGAATTTAAATGGATTTGAATTTTTATATATATGTTTCTACAGATATTTACTTTTTCTATCCGAAACTGAGAATAAACCCCGGGCTCTTGGTCATCTGATTCCAATGTGAGGTTTGCAAAACAGAACAGGAACAATGTATGACGCCACATTGGTCTTATGTGAGTAAGTGTGTAATAGTTGGACCCTGGAGCCATGCAGGAATATTGTTTAACAGTTGTTTGATTTTTTTATGAAAAACAGCATTTGTTACTGAGAAAAGCTAAGATGGGGTGGTTGAGGAAAACTTAATAGCTTATTTAAAATTCTTTATTTTGCTTTTGTATTTCTTTTGCTTACTTTTGAAACATGGTGAGATACTGCAGATGCTGTAGCTCATGTGTCTGAATGACAGATTGGTTGCTATGTTCCAAAGTGCTGATTTGTAAGTCACTTTGGATTAAAATGTCTGCTAAATGACACATAACCACCGGGACCGGTGTCATTTATTAGTAAAATTGTTCCAACAAGAACAGCCCCCAAGGCTTAAAAGTCTTGTTCATTCAAAAATGAAAACCCTGTCATCTTTTAATCACCCTGTTTGTCTTTATTTCCTCTATGGAACATAAGAGAATAAATGATAAAGAATGTTTAATGAAAGTGATCGGGGAGTGTGACTGTCAGTGATGTATGCAACAACATGTTTTGCATTTTTTGTGCATTGTTTTTCATTTGCAGGTGAACTACTGTGCCCATTTACGTTTATGGGGCATTTCCCTGGAACAAACTGAAGTTGAATGTTTTGCTCAAGGGATTTAAACCTGTTGAACTCAACAACAAAGATAAAAGTATCTTACAAATGAGGAGAAGCATTATTAGTAGTATTAGTAGTGCAATATACATTTTGTCCAACTGTAAATTTGTAAGCATTTTAACAATGATAAATTGTTAGTTTTGTAGAGTTTAGAAAAGTACAAATATTTAAAGTGTGCTCATTAATATTTTTAGTGCACTCTTTACAATTATTTATGTGGCTTATTAGCTATTTTATGTAGTTTCCGAGTATGTTTCTCACTGACATCAATTAGTTGGAGACGTTCAGTATTCGCTGTAGGACGAAGCAGATTTAATGAAAATTGAACAGCTTGGCAGACTTCCTCTCTCTCACTTTGCATGCTGGACTCATTATTTACCCATTAGCAGACTGTCTGTTCAAACCTTAATATAGCAGGCCAGTGTTTGCTACTTTACTATGACTCCAAATTAATTAGGATAAGTTTAGTCAGGCTTACATCTGCAGCTCTGGTGCTTTATGACAAATGGAGAGTTGAAATCACACAGTCAGGGGTAAAACAGCGGTAACGTATTCTGCAATGATTTTACAGGGTGCTAGGAATGATGATGTTAGCGTTGGGAAATCTACTCTGTAAAAAATTATGTGATTAGTAAGTTGTGAGAACATATGAATTACATTACTTTAACTCATTAAATAAGTTAAGCAATTTCAAATTACAACACTCAAGATTTAATATAGTAAGATGTACTTTCTTCTGCAGCCAATTTGGATGTAGGCCTACACTGTAAAAAAATCCGTAAACAAACTGTAAAATTCTGCCAGCTGGGGTGCCGGAAAAAAAACGTAAAATAACGAGCACAATAAATTACAGAAATTCTCCGTAATACAAAAAATACATGTAGGTCTGTAATTTTACATTAAACATAAAAAAATATATTACATTGATGTTACCCTTTAGCAATGCCTTTGATGTTGATTTGATTACTGACTGTATAACAAGTCTTAAATGTGTATGGTCATCATTATTTTTAACACAAAACTAAGTTATAATTCTTTGTTACTGCTTTAAAAACATAATCAATTATTACAGAATCTTCCACAAAGCCCGAAGGTGACCTTCAGATATTCCTGTTATAAATGGAAATGTGGAAATTTTTGCTTTTTGTTTAATTTATTGTTAGCACTTTACAATAGCAGGGTTCCCACAGGTTCTTGAAATCCTTGAACTTTTGTGAATATGGGGGGGATTCAAGGCCCTGGGAAGTTTTTGAAAATATACATACATAGATACAGGTCATTGTATTGTACAAAGTGCTTGAATATATTTTATGCAAGAAGTTTTCTGGAAAAAAATCCATATTATTCCCTGTGTAGTGTAGGATAATATCATAAAAATTTTAGACTTTTTAAGCACACATGCTAAACTGTTCGCTTTAAATGCTTTAATCTTCTGTATGCGCATGTTGATTCATAACAAAATGCTTTTTTGCATAGTTGTGTTTGACACATGAAAACGTCTCGGGTTACGTATGTAACTGTTGTTCCATGAGAAGGGAACGAGACGCTGAGTCTCCCTTGCCATACTTCCTGCATCCCTGTAATGCCGTCTTTGGCAATATTTCAAATAGCGAAATACTTCCTGGCTCCCGCATCACCCTGTCTTTGTTAAACCTCAATATTGGTTGAATTTGATATACACATCAGACGCACTTACCCCTGGACTCGTCCCCAAAGTGTCACCGCAGTGACGCAGCGTGAGTTCCCGCAAAAGGGAATTGTAACAATGCATCTTAAAAGGTAACACAATGTAACCCTACTCTCACTTGAAATGTGTTCCCACATTTAGTCCTTGAATTTGAGGATATTGGACCTGGGAAGTCCTTGAAAGGTCCTTGAATTTGAAGTTAACTTTGCTGTGGGAACCCTGAGTAAATGTATTGGCTAACATGAACTAACAATGAGCAAAATAATACTTAATAATACTAATATCAATACAATTGCTCATGTTAGTTGAATAATGTTTGAAATGAAACTAATGAAATTGCATTATTAAATATTGAAATAAAATGAACAATGTAGAAGTATTGATTACTGTAAGCTAATGCATTAACTAATATAACTTTATTGTAAAATGTTATCAATTTCTTCCCAATGGTGACTTATTCTGTCTAAATTGTTGTAAATTTTCTCTCTTTGTTTGGTATAAATGATGTCAGTACTGAGAGATTTGGACAGTCCTATCGGTTGCCAGCTTGTTTTCTAAACCTATTAAATCGCAATTACCGAAGTATTCATGCGCTGTGGTTTGTGCCGAGTTGAAATGCGATGGGAGATTTGATGGTCTCCAGTTGAACATTATCAGGTTACAAATGTGACAGCACCATGGCTTTGAAAAATTAAAGAGATCAGGATGAGAGTTTTGGGATTGTTCATGTACCGCTCCATTGTCTTCCAGAAGTGTTGGTATGTTTTGTGGGGGAGGGGTCATTGATAATGAGGTCAATGGTTTTGGGGTGAAGTGGGCGGGGTCACGCGGTGTCAATCAAGCACACCCACACACACACACACACACACACACACAGAAGCTCAAACTGAGGTTTAGCTCAGTTGTAAATGAAGATTTACTTAAGGTGATTTTCTCTTCATCTGTAAAAATACCAAAAACCGCTTTGCATTTTTAAGGAAAGTGGATGCTGACTGATACACCTAAGATCCTAAAATAATCATAAATGTAATATAAACCACTATTACCTTTGTTAAATATTTTCCAGTAGTTTAGGTAAAGCAAAGGTTGTGGGTTCAAACCCAGGGAGCACATAGACAGCTAAAAACATATACATTAACTGCACTGTAGGTCATTTTGGATAAAACTATAACATAAAGTTATGCTGTTTTCTAATCATTTTTCATCATTCACTGCGTAAAATGATTTCTTACTTAGTATTTTTTTCTTGTTTTCTGTAAAAAATATCTAAACATTTTTACTTGATGAGCAAAATGACATAGGTAAATAAGTCTAGTTTTTAGACAAAAAAATATAAAATGTAAGCGAATTTGTGCTTAAACAAGCAAAAAAATCTGCCAGTTGAATAAGAAAAGTTTTCTTGAATTAAGTGTTTATGAAAAAAGTAAACTTATTTCAAGATTTTTTTCTTATTGCATTGGCAGATTTTTTTGCTTGTTTTAAGCACTAGTCTACTTGACGTTTATATTTTTTTGTCTAAAAACTAGACTTATTTTTTCATAGGTCACACTGCAAAAAAATATTTTTAAGAAAAAAATTCTTAGTATTTTTGTCTTGTTTCAGTAAAAATATCTAAAAATTCTTGAATCTTTTTCTTGATGAGCAAAATGACCCAAGAAAAAAAGTTTTTAGACCAAACATATAAAATTTAAGTGATTTTGTGCATAAAACAAGCAAAAAAAAAAAAAAAAAAAAAATCTGCCAGTGGGGTAAGCAATTTTTTTTTCTTAAACACTAAATTCATGAAAAATTCAAGAAAAATTCAAGAAAAATTAGCTTACCCCATTTGCAGATATTTTTGCTCGTTTTATGCACAAAATCACTTAAATTTTATATTTTTGGTCTAAAAACTAGACTTATTTTCTTTGGTCGTTTTGCTCATCAAGAAAAAGCATCTTAATTAAAAAAAAATAGATATTTTTACTGAAAACAAGACAAAAATACTAAGATTTTTTTTCTTGAAAATCATTTTTTGCAGTGCATTTTGCTCATCAAAAAAACATCTTGATTTAAGAATTTTTAAAATATTTTTTACTGAAAACAAGACAAAAATACTAAGTAAGAAAGTCATTTTTATGCAGTGTTCGTAGCTCACAAATCTCATGCTGAAATACATCAGGGTCATAAGGGCATATAGTTAAATAAAATATAAAACTATTTACTGAAGTCCTTAGGAACAGCGTTCTTCCTAAACATGGAATATCATCCTTCCCGCCACACGTCTTCACCTCACGTATGGATGTTCTAAAAATAAGTGTCTGGTGCGAGGGTGGAGTTCAGCTGAATGTTTTACTGACTCCTGGGCGCCACTCAGCAGTGTCAGACATTGACCGGAAGAAATATTTTGATAGGGACAAAGTTTGTTCACATTCAAATAATGTCTTTATTTCTCCAACAAAATGTGAAAAAATTTTGTTCTTGTCAAAATATGTCTTCGGGTTCACTCATAAAATTATATGTTCTTTGCCATTTTTGGTTTTCCAATGCAGAATTTTGTTTACTTTTTATAGTCTGTACAACTTTTTTCCATTACAAAGGAGAATTGGATCCCGGTGGATGTTGAAGGTTCTTGAACCGTATAACCTGCACCTGACAATGACCATTGTTTGGACCTTTACTTTGTAAGAGTGTAAAGCAAGACAATACCTAAACAATGTTGTGTGTTTGTCTGTGAGAGAGAGAGAGAGAGAGAGAGAGAGAGAGAGAGAGAGAGAGAGAGAGAGAGAGAGAGAGAGAAAGAGAGAGAATGGGTGGTGGGATGTGGAAGTGGGAAAAATCTACCTAGAGGATCCTCAGTTTAAAGCACACCCCTCCCCTTCTCTCTCTCTTTCTTTCTCTCTCTCTCTCTCTCTCTCTCTCTTTCAGTCTCAGCTGGTTCCTCTTTCTCCCAGTCTTTGCGCTCCTGTGACCGTGTGTGCGTGTGCTGAGCTTTGTAGAGAGAGAGAGAGAGAGAAAGCGCTCTGGGCTCCAGCGAGTTTCAGTTTAGTTTGCTCTTACGTTACTCTCAGTTGTGTTACTATTTTAAACAATCACAGAGAAAAAGTGCAAAAGCTCCAAAGGACATACAAAGCCATACGCATTGGAAAACACATTTTTAAGTGAGAGACATTGGATGCGTAGAGGGACAGTGGTGTGGACACTCATGATCATCTCCTGAGGCTGTGACTGCTTCACCAGGAGAGATGTGATCGTTGTACGGCTCACACACATTGACTAACCCAACAACCCAAACACACCTGCTCCCTCCTCAGGTGGCGTTCAGGAGGACTGGATTGCTGAAACTGCCCGTGTTTTGTGGACTGCACGCAGCCGGCAGATATGGAGTACCTGTGGGGGTTTGTAACGTTGCTGTGGGCTCTCAGCACACCGGAGAGAGGAGCCGACGCTCAGAGGAGCAAGAGCAACGTTCCCCGTCTAAAACTCTCGTATAAAGGTTAGTGTCCATAAACACCTTCTGCTGCTGGGAATTCTGGGAGGAGGAGAAATTGATCAGTTTGATCGATTGGGAATGAGATCGGATCTTGTTAAAGTTTGATGGGGTTGGTCTGGGCTGGAGGTGTCTTCATGTGGAGAGCGTGTTTGGTTTGGGTTATATGGGTGTTTATGTTTGTGGTTGGATTTCACATTTGCATCATTTAATCATTTTGAAAACTATTTTTAAAATATTAAAGCAAGCAAACTGGGACTTTAATCAATTTAATATTTAAATTTGTAAGCTAAATATTATAGGGATTTATTAGAGGTGATATGGTTTATTTTATATAGCTTGTATTGGGGACTTTAGGGTTAGACTAAAAGTAAAATACTATTTTTATGGTTTTAAAATTATTTACCGGTAGCACCCCAGAGATTAAGGCAATTTTACTTTTTAAATGATGAATAACTTTATTTTAACCATAATGCTTTTCTTTGTTTTTACATACACGTGTAGCAAAATTTGTGTACTGTAGTTACATTACTTTTATTGTCGTAGTATGATCAGGCTGATTTAAATTAAATGATATATTTGACTTAAATAAAACTTTTATTTTTTCATTTTATTTGTTTAATTTATTTTATTCAGCTAATTGAAATGTTCAACTGAATGCATTTTTGCTTATAGGACAAACCAGTCAAGTCGCAGCATTACACTAAAGAAACGTATTATGCAAAATTATGCATTATTGTGTTACAGATCCTGTGTCTGTTTTATCAGACGTGTGTTGTTGTTGTGTGTGGTTGAATGAGTGTACTGTATAACTTCATGCACAGGTGGAAATGTTTAAATCTCTGTACAGTATTCACATGTATATCACTCCTCATGTTGTTCAGCTACATTTAGCATAAAACGCTGGCATAACTGTTTACGTTTTCTGATATCATGATTTTAAATCTGCATTTCTCACACTTTAAATGTAACTTGTTTTAGATATACTTCAATCGCAGCGGCTCTCTTGCTTCAGGACACAGATTTGCATTGGGCAGTTTTAAGTAGTTTTATTCTTGTTTTTTTTTTTATGATAAGGGCAAGCCATGCTGGTATCAGCCTTTGGGTATCTGGTTCTAGCTTCTAACAAATAAATGTATGCCATAATAATAAAAGTGTTTGTCAGTGCAAATATCATGCATTTGATCTGTCATTGAAAGCATGTGCCAAATGCATAAATGTAAAATGCTCTCTTAAAATGCTGGTTGTGTAAAGTCAACCTAGAAAATGTTCATATTTGACACAACCATCGTTTGAAACAACCCAGCATTTTTATGCACGATTATAGAGTTTGTTGCTTTTTATTCTTAGTACATCTGAGACAACAGTACTGTCTGTACGCTACTGTAAATGTAATGTAGTTCACATGTAGTGTTTTTTTCTTGTTCAATCTTGGTTGAACAATCAGATGCTTCAGTAAAAGTCAATTGTTTATAACATTTGCAGTATTCAGAGGTAATGTAGTTATAATTACAGAACAAATAATGCAATGTGGCTGCTAAACAGTTTTTAATGCCGTGATTTGTTATAATAATAAAACTTCCTAATGTGATTGCCGTTCATGATGAAGTGAGCTGTCAGGACTGGATTCACAGTGAGAGTGTTTAAATGAAAGAGCTTGTTCCACACTACCTCTGTAATTAGAGCGAGCGAGCGAGCAAGAGGGAGAGAGAGAGAAAGAGAGAGAGAGAGGTATAACACTCGGGGCAGATGGCTGTATAAAAGTGAATCATTTCTCTGTCTGCCAGGTTTCTAATTGCAATGACAGCTTCTCATTAGCTGGTTGTTGGACGCAGAGCTGTGTATGAACCCTGGTGTGTGACTGTCAGGCAACAGACGCACTGAATCCAGCACAAACACACAAGCGCACAAACACTCAGGGTGCTTCTGAAGTACCCAGAGCTCTCATCTGCCTGAACACTGCACACCACTAACACATTCACACATACTGACACCTACAGGCGTTCGCACAGTTTGCGTGGGAAGAAACAAAAAGACACATACAGTAGAGATCAAAAGAGGTACAGAATGTGTATATTTGTTTGTGTTTATTTGTATATGTGGGAGAGTGTACTGGATGTGTATCTGCAAGCTAATCTGAGCAGACTCGAAACACGGCTTGGTAAAAAGCCAAGACTGATTCTGATATCCACCAGCACCCATGCAAACCCGCACACCTGTGTACATTTGTCACCACAGTCTGCCTGATTCATCTTATGCTCAATTCTCATCAATTAATCTCAGGGTTTGTGTGTCATTACTCATGGCAGAGTAATGGAGACTGTGAGGGTTTGTTATATACTTTGAGTCAAAGGACAATGAAATGCATACTTAGCGTTTCAAATGTGTACCCAGTTATGTATTGGTATATTTATTTGATATCATACCCTCACCATGATCTAATGGCTTTTTTATAAGGGTCAATTATAAGGGTCAATTTCACGTATGATTTGGCATTAGTTAATATATTTTTTATATAGATGACATAGCTGAATACATGCTATAAAATGTATTGGTTATTGTTAGTTTATGATACCTAAAGTAATTTAAATATATTAAAGTGTTATTTAATAATTTATTATTGTTAGATGGGAAATCAAACTGGGACTTTTGGTCTCATAAGTATAAATCCTGGTTTGACTTGAACAACCCTGGCAAATTATGAATATTATATTTAACATAATGGGTGCGTATAAACATTTGTGTAATTCAATTATCCATTTTTTTCACGTAGTAATATTTAAGACAATTTTGCCAGAACTACACTACAGTATATATATATATATATAGTTATAGTTATAGTTATAGTTATAGTTTATATATATATATATATATATATATATATATATATATATATATATATATATATATCAACTATAACAAGCCCTTATTGCCCAAATTATAGTTGTGTATATATATATATATATATATATCAGTGTTTCGCGGGTGAATGTATAAACAACCCGCACCCTACCGACGTTTTCAACTAACCTACCCGCAACTCGGACCACAAAAAAAAAAATAATATTGTACCCGACCCGCATTTTTTAAAAGTAGTAATTGTTTAAAATAGTTAATTGCCATCTTTATTTCCAACGACCCGACCGACCGCTACCATTAAAAATATTATTTGGATGACTCGGAACCGTGTGTAACCGCAGGTGACCGCAGGAACCCACTTATTTAGGATCAACCCGCGCATCACTGATACATGCAGTTATTTACCAAAATCACAAATGTAAAATTACTTACTGTGGGTTCACACAAGACGCGAGTTCAACGATTTGTGTGAGTAGATTACATAAAAAGTCAATGCAAAGACGCAATCAGACGCGTCCTTGCGTGGGGCGATGCACATGACGCGATATGGGCTGCACGTTTGCCGCGAAAACACATGCCATTCGCCTCAAACGCGTCTTCGTCCAAGTTGAAAATATTCAAGTTAAATCCCGCGAGTAATGCCCAATTTATAGTTGTGCATAAACTACGTAGCTACGCCGTAGGTTATACGTAGCCTGTGCGAGCTCTGCGTAGCCTGACGTGCACCTCGCAAAAATTGTAACAGTGTGTCAGTTCTACGTGGACCGTAAGCGCTGTGATTGGTCTAAAAGAACCCTTCCCATCAGGGAAAAAAATTGCGTCATAGGTATTTCAGTTTGCGCTGTTGAGAACAAAGATGAGCCAAGTTGAGGAGTGATTTAGCTGAAACAATTAGCAATACAACGTCAAAATGCCGTTGCCGTTCCACCAGAGGCTGTTGCTTAAAGGGATAGTTCACCCAAAAATGAAAATTCTGTCATCTTTTACACTCCATCATGTTGTTACAAACCCGCATAAATATCTTTGTTCTGATAAACATGAAGGAAGATATTTAGAGAAATTTTTGTAACCAAACTGTTCGTGGACCCCATTCACTTCCATTATAGGAAAAACGAATACTATGGAAGTGAATGGGGTCCACCAACGGGTTGGTTACAAACATTTCTCAAAATATCTTCCTTTGTGTTCATCAGAACAAAGAAATGTATTTAGGTTTGTAACAACATGAGAGTGAGTGAATGATGACAGAATTTTCCTTTTTGGGTGAACTATCCCTTTAAAGTACCTATTTACGGTCACGCTGCTACTGTGGTTACACACATGGATATTGCCTACCAGCGCGGTCAGCGCGCGCGTTTGCCCGTCGACGATGACGACGCAAAAGTATAAATGAAAACCGACGCGGAACCTAAGCCATAGGACCTACGCACAACTATAACAAGCCCTTAATGCCCAAATTATAGTTGTGTTTAAGCTCTACGCAATAGCTTCGCCGTAGGTTATCTGTAACCTGTGCGTAGCCTGATGTGTCCTCGACAAATTTTTAACAGCGCGTCAGTTCTAAGCGGACCGTAAGTGCTGTGATTGGCCCACCTGAACCCCCTCCCGTCAGGGAAAAGACGGTCATGCTGCTACTGTGGTTACACACGTGGAAACTGCCTACCAGCGGTCGGCGCATGTGTTTGCACGTCGAAGATGACCCAAAAGCACAAATGAAAACCGACGCGGAACCTAGGCCGTAGGACCTACACAAAACTATAACGAGCTCTTAACGCGATGCCACACGTTTGGTGTGTATGTAGCATTACCAATTTTTGCTTTGTCATTTCAATTTCATGTTAAAGAAAATGCAGCATTTTTGTCAAATCAACATATGTTACTTTAACTAAAAAAATTAAGTTAAACAATTTCAACTTGTTTTTTAAGTTATGTCAACTTATCACAGATAAAAAACCTTAAATAGTACGTTGAATTGACTTGCAACTCTTGAATACTATTAGTCTGCAAACCTGATAGTCCTATCCCACACTTCAAATGTTCAAAACACTATAGACAGGTTTTTCTTCCTGATAAGAAATATTTAATAGACTCTCAATGGTATTATCTAATGCAGTAATATTAAATGCTTGCAGTTAAATTAAAACACATTCTTATAATGTAAATGTTGATGTGGAGGAACCAAGCAAGCTTAGCCATCTAAATGTCTAGCACAGTCTGTAAATTATATTTTTATAAATATTATAAATATGCATACACATATATGACACATAAATATTTCCATCAGCAGAATGATGAACCTTCATGGGTGTGCTGGGAGGAAACCTATAAGGAAGTCCTAACCGAGGGCTGGTATATCTCACAGGGGCGGATCAATATCCCATCTGAGCCCATAGTTCCCAGGGCAGGTTAACAATAACACCCTTAAATAAATATCAACCTGTGGAAAGACAGCCAGAACGAGAGAAAGGTTGTGGCCACATATGTTATCTCAAATTAGTCTTTTAGTTAGACAAGAACAATCTTTACGCAAGATTGGCTACCTCACAGTACGTGTTTTTCTCTGAGGTGATTTGTATGCCGGATAAATGTTTTGGGTGCATTCTGGGGTGAAAGATTTAAGACATAATCTCATGAAGAAACAGGAGACGTTTTATTTCACTTTAATTAAGCTTTTAATCCACAAACACGCCAAGAATCTGGTGTTGGGTTGCATTTGCAGCATGTGAACTCTTTGTATCCTTTTCAGAAATAAAGCCACAGCGAGCACACAATCCTAAAACAATAGTCTGCCAAATTCCTGTGAAATGGAAAATATTGTTTCCTGCATATAGTTTTTCTTTGGGAAGATAAAAACACACACTGATTTGATATCAGATATTTGATCACCATAAAATGGCCCATGAACTATGCAGAAAGGGCAAACGATAATTTTAAACGAAATATTCAGAAGATTTGGTTAGAGAGATCTACATGCTGTAGTGAATGGAAAAAGGTGAGATTGGATAACACTTGTGTGTCATCTGCCCACACACAAACACACACATGTGCCCTGCAGTGCAGTATGTAGGGTAGGGGAGTTTATTTTTATCAGCCTCAGATGGGACCATACTTCTGCTTCCAACGTTTTCCTCTCTCGAATGTTTTTCCACAATAATAGATCAAGAGAAAAGTGGTTTGAAGAGGCTGATGTCAAAATGATTTCTTTTCTTGTTTATACTGTAAGTCTCTCCATCCTCTCCTCTCTTGGTGTAGGTCTGTTTGTGAGCCTGTGTAAATCTGTCAGCTTCAGATTATCAGCATGTCTAAAGCCGTTTTCTTCCTGTGTGACGGCCGGTTTCCACTGTGTTGCGGTTGTGATTACTCACAATGCCAGGCAGAAGCCTCCATATGCTTTCTTATTTACATTTCTTAATTTGAAATTCACACAAAATTTATATTTTTATATCTACACTCAGCTACATTGTAATGTATAAAGACAAAACTCACAATATTGCAGATTGCAGTGCACTTGGTAAGGATACTACAGTGTCAGCGTGATGTCATGTAAATTTGTACATATTTTATGAGTTAGCTAATTCGTATGAAGCGAGCAATAATAAAACGGCACCTTTAACCCTGCCCCAACCCAAACGTCACAGAGCGAAAGCAAATCATACAGGACAAAAACGTATGAATTAATACCAATGAGCCACCTTATAAAATGCAAAGATGTTGGTTTTTATCATTTGTTCTTATGCATGCATGATGTGCATGCATATACAATTTAATTTTAGTTTCCTCAAGATGTTAGTTTACCCCAAAATTTTTATTTTATCCTAAATCACTTATCCCTATGTCGTTCCAAACCACTAAGTCAAAAAAACATTTTTAGATATTTTTGATGAAAACCGTGACCCATAGACTGCAGTTTGATTTTCACAATCAAGCCCAGAAAAGAATAAAATATGCTGCCGACGTGACCTGTTGAAATAGTTGCCAACATACAGACACAGAATACACTGACAAGTAATATGTGCATTTATATGGGCTGTTTACAATGTTTGCATAATAACTTTAATAAAAATGAGGTGAAAAAAACAAAAAAATATTGGCAACTACGTCAGCAGGTCACATCAGCAACAAGTAGGAGAACAAATTGTTGAATAAAATCGTTTGTTTTGTTTGTGCAAAAAAAGTGTTCTCGTCACTTTATAATATTATTTAGCAATGTATTTCATTTGGTTAACACAGTAAAATATAATTAGTTGATTTTACTTAAAATAAAAAAATAAACAGATTGCCTTGAATTTAAAGGCACACCGCGGAAATTTTTGGCCACTAGGGGGCGCTAGACATGTATTTTTCACGCCTAGCGCCCCTAGAGGCCACAAGCGCCGCAGCACTGTCACAAAGGAAAAGAACTGGCCAACCTTAAAACTTAACTAAAAACTAAACCTTTAAAACGCTAAACGATCAACATTTTGAGGCATCAGGGAGAAACGCAGTCATGTTACAACTTTCTGATGAGGATCTCGTGGCAGAAGCCATTTCTCGATCTGAAGGTTGCAGCCTCCGGATGTCGTATTTCTAAGCTGCATACGTCATCAAGACTGTCTTATTTCAGAATATTAACAATTATAAAGTTCACTATTATACTTAGTTAATCGTAAATTGTTGCAGTATGCTTATGATTTGGGAATGTAATGCTCGGTTTACCTTAATAAACCAGGCTTGATGACGTATGCAGCCTGCATATTTGACATCCGGAGGCTGCAGCCTTCCAATTGAGAAACGATCAGAAGTATTTCCTTGCCTTTTTCGAAACAAATATTGTTGCATCGTCCCTCTCTCCCTCGCCACCAGGATTTTCCGCAATGGCGCTCGTTTTTCCTTTCTTTTGTGTGAAAAGTGTCGCTCCAAATCCAAGTAAACTGATGTGTTATGGTCTGCCACTTTGTAATACGTCACGCGAGTGACAGCGGAACGCAGCAAATGAGAAAGAGAGAAGAGAGAAACGCTCGGATCTGATTGGTGAATGAATAGGGTTTGGTTTTACACTGTGTGAGTTAGAGCAAGTTTGACTGTCAAACAAGTTTGACTGATTGTAATGTAAATACCAGTAAAAGAAAGAAAAAACGTGAACACGTGAATGCAGCATCTGAATACAGGGAACTATATGCAAGATAATCACCGTCATTTATAAAGAAGATTGCATTTATTTATGAATCAAGATCGTGAGTTTATATAAAAAATTGCCTTAAAGGAGAATCGAACCCAGGTTGCCCATGTCATAGGTCCGTGACACTAACACAGTGCCACAAAGTCACATAATAGAAGATGCTCTCTACACTCGTTAAGTTGCCTCCAGCAAGTCAGCTTGCCATGTTGAAACCCATTAGCTCTCGTGACCACATCATGCTTTAATGTTCTGGTTTATGTATATATAAGATCTGACTATGTGGTTCGTGTTCACAGAGTTCTTCATATAAAGTTATCTCATGGCTTCAGTTCACAAGGTTTGCAACACGAGTATTGGTAATACTTGTATATTGGTTAATTTGTGCCATAAAAACCTGTGACTGTACTTTCCCTTGCATGTTGTGGGCTGGTTTAAAACTTAACCACGGGCTTTAATAAGTGACTGGAAGCTAGAGAGTGCTTATCCTTAACACGTATCTGTACATTATCATAAGCTGCTTGCACAAACAACAATTTATTAGGCCGTTATTTTTGGAGGACTGTCTCTGTTCCCTATAGTGTTCTTAGGTGATCTACTAAGGGTCTCTGAGAATTATAGGTCATGTGTTGCAGTATTCATTTAAACAGTAACATCACTATACAAACCTGCCAAAAATTGTACCTTTAAAGGATTTATATTAAACCCTTGCAAAGTAGTACACAGAAATGACTGATGTATGTACCTGTTGTCAATTTGTGACACTTTTACCATGCAGCTAGTTCATGAACCACAAGATTAGTTGGAAACGTTGTGTTCTCAAATGCTATTTGATTTCTAAATCTAAGAACATACACTTTTCCCACGCCAACTTGATAATAGCTTGTCAACACACACTGACAAATACACACACACAACGAGCAACTAATCTACCATTTACATGACGTTCTACCTTTGGTATCTTCAGTTTTAAAACCCCGGCAACAGACTGGATCAAAACAGAGGTGTTTTTACTAAAGACTAATGTGAACGTTACAATGAACATTGTTTTACCTGTTTACTGGGACATGAGGATGACAGATTTATTGTTTTACAAATGACACATGCAACTAGAAAGCACAAGGCAGCATTGTAATGTTTACTTTATTTTTTCAAATTTCTAAATATCCACAAAACTCTTTTCAAGTTTTAGTGTAACTTCTGGGGATAATTTTGTCAATTAAGCTAAAACCCTGCACATGTCTGTCTGTCTGTCTGTCTGTCTGCCTCTTCGTCTGACTAAATCAACTTACTTAGGTTAAGCTTTGGTACCCACACTCACACTGAAAAATATTTCACCATTGTTGATTTGTTTGCAATATTTCTTATTCATATTTAGTTTGTAATGTGTGTATACATATAGAGAGTATTTTGCATGTGTGTTGTGCTGTAAAAACTGCTGTATGTGTGTGCCTGCTGTTTTAATTGGACCTCTCTACAGCACAAGTGCATTACGCAAGTAAACACTTGACCATTCAATGACACCATACTTGATGTTACACACTCATACCCACACTCCAAAACATCAAACAAGTGATTCTACACCTACAAAAGAATGTGATTATAGTATAGAGTACTATGACATTGATAAAGAAGACAATATGTGATGAGGAGTCAGAGGTCTTCATAATACAATGACATGCATTCAGGACCACCGGGAAAACAAGGGTGTTTTAAAAAGTCCTTCGTAGAACAACCATTTTTTGGTTTCTTAAAATTCTTAAATCAAGATGTATTTTCTTGATCAGCAAAGTGACCTAAGAAAATAAGCCTAGTTTTTAGACGAAAAAAAAACAACATAAAATGTAAGTGAATTT
The DNA here is from genome assembly GCA_025389145.1 of Misgurnus mizolepis. Lineage (NCBI taxonomy): Eukaryota > Metazoa > Chordata > Actinopteri > Cypriniformes > Cobitidae > Misgurnus > Misgurnus mizolepis. Next base: position 23,070,499 of record JAIFKI010000025.1, on the reverse strand, counting down.
GTGCAAGCAAAAAAAATAATAAAAATCTGCCAACGGGATATGAAAAAAATTAAACACTTAATTCAAGAAAAAATCAAGAAAATGTTCTTACCCCACACTGCAAAAAATGATTTTCAAGAAAATATGGTCTTAGTATTTTTGTCTTGTTTTCTGTAAAAATATCTAAAAAATTTTAAATGAAGATGCTTTTTCTTGATGAGCAAAACGACCCAAGAAAATAAGTCTAGTTTTTAGACCAAAAATATCAAATGTAAGTGATTTGTGGATAAAAAAGCAAAAGAATCTGCCAATGGGAAAAGCAAAAAATCTTGAAAATTTTTCTTAAACACTAAATTCAAGAAAAGTTCAAGAAAACTTAGTTTACCCCATTGGCAGATTTTTTTGCTTGTTTTATGCACAAAATCACTTAAATTTGATATTTTTGGTCTAAAAACTAGACTTATTTTCTTGGGTCGTTTTGCTCATAAAGAAAAAGCATCTTATTTTACGAATTTTTAGATATTTTTACTGAAAACAAGACAAAAATACTAAGAACATTTTTTCTTTAAAATAATTTTTTGCAGTGTATAACCTGAATGCCAAGTCACTTTGGATAAAAGTGTCTGGCAAATGCGTAACTGTTATGCTGCATTCACACCAAACACGAATAAATCGTCTGCCGTGAATTATTTCAATGTTAAGTCAATGTAAAGGAGGTCTCGTGGCGCGAATAAGAGATTTAGCATGGCGCGGTAGACGCAAATCCCTGCCTCGTTGCAGCGGGAAACGTGCAAGTTTGGCGGAAAACCGTGCCACGTTAACCAATCAGGAGCTTGCTCTAGTAGTGATGTGATTACAGGAAGCAACCAGAGTCGCAGAAGCCCCTCCCATGACGCAATTTCCGCGTGAATAAAGCAAGTAAATTCAAAATAGAAAAATTTTTGCCACCTCTACCGCGTTTGGTGTGAACGCAGCATTAAAGTGAAATGAACTTATGCCATTTTAAATAAAACAAAAAATATGTGGTTAAAGGAGGTGCATTTACAGAGACACTGTTTTGTCTTTAACTCCGTCTGTGAGCACTGAAATGATGGTGAGACAAATTCTTGGTGTTTGGAGTCTGTTTAAGTGTTGAAAAGGCATTTAGAGGGTTTTTAATGCCAAACAGAAACATCACAACTACTGAAAACATAAGTGAAATACTCTAAGATCCTGATTCCTAACTTTTTTACTCTTTTCTTTATCTTGTTTTTATTTCTCCTCTATTGCACTTTACCCACATCATCTTACCTCCCTTAGTCTTCTCTTTCACTTGTTTTACTCTCTACTATCTCTCTTGATGTCTTCATTCATTACATCATTCATTCATCCATCCCTCCATGCATCCATCCCTCCATGCATCCATCCATAGAGCTCCTTCAGTTGACGTCACACAGCTTAAACTCCGCCCTTTTGACAGGCATTAGCATTGAACACTGTAGCATTGGTATTGATAGTGGTTGAACAATAATTTTAAACCAGATACATTACAAACCTAACTATTTCAATATGTTGTATTTGGGTTTTATGGTTAATAGTAACCCTGAAATGACTGACTTTAAAATGTGGAGAATAACTGGGCTGATACACTATAAAAGGCATTATAGGGATCTGTTATATTTCATCTATTAAGTTTTTTGGGATGTAGGTATAAGTATCTTTTGACTTAAAGTTTACAGTGAACTCCTGCTGGCGCCATTTATTTCATATATTCTCCCAGCTGTCCTTGCCCGCCTGCCTGTATGGATAAATAGTACATTGTGAAGCTTATAAATGGTTTTGAATGCATCTGATTTGTTGGCCAGTGTAAACCCACCCTGTGTGTCTGTGTGTGTGGGGTGGGAGTGTGGATTAATGTGGATTAATATTGCGGTGATCCGTCTGGAGTTTAGTGGAGGTTAGGTTTGGCTGGATAAATCCACAGGCTAGAGTAAAGCAGGAGTAACCTGACTCTGTCTCCATCATTTGAATTATGGGTTATAAGGGTTTGGCGTCATTAAGATCTATGGAGCGTAAATGACACAGAGTTATAAAGACAAGCAAATATCTCACTCCATGTTCCTCTTGTGCCTTGAAGTGCCTATGTGTATTTGAAAACACAGCTAACGTTTTCAGCTTTACTCTTGCCAAAACCAAACTCGCACACTTCTCAAACTAGAGAGAGAAGATTGCTATGGCTGATTTTATATGTCCGTGTCAGCGTTATTATAATTCATATTGAAAAATGAGGTCGGAAAACATTTTTTTATTTTATTTTACAGACCAATTTTAGAAGCTCAGCATGTGTAGGTAAATTATGTAATTTTTCTGTCAGTGTTCGCTTTTGAAGTTTTTGGGAGCTATAATTTATTTACACTATACATTCATAAAATGCTTTTCACTTTGTCCCCACAGAAATGTTGGAGTCGAACAACTTGCAGACTTTCAACGGATTGTCCAATAGTTCAGCCTATCACACGTTGTTACTGGATGAGGAAAGAGGACGGCTCTTTGTGGGGGCAAAAGACCACGTCCTGTCCTTCGACTTGATCGACATTAGCATGGACCAACAACTAGTAAGAAAAAAACACTTTACCAAAATAATCAATTAGCACAGGTTTTTTAATGCATAATACTTTGTACGGTTTATGAACAGAAGTACGTTTGACCTCAAAGTTGGCTAGTGTGATTGCTCTGTACCCTACCAGGGTCCTGTATGCTTAGGGTGTACATTATGTGTACCGTATCATACCAGAGTACATTTGACCCCAAAGTATGGTTCGTTTTGCTAGTGTGATCGCTTTGTAGCATACCAGGGTGCGGTACGCTTAAGCACACTCTGCTACGTTTTGCAGAGGTGGTTTCTGGTTGGTTCACTTTGATTCAGGGGTGGGGCAAGTGCACTATCCACACCAAAGTGCGATACTTCAGCTGTCATACGTGCAGCACAAGTATATGCAGCTGTGTGTCATCGCATCCCAAACAACCCCACATCATGCGCACTGCGCTGACCGATTGGTGAGACATTACCTGCAAGAGAGATTTCATTACCAGCTGTAATGAAGGAAGAGGGGCAATCTAACTTGGGTACGGTTCGGTCCAGATAAGTACCCTGCTGAAAAAACAGCATTAAACCAGAATTGACCATCATGGGAATTATGCTGGCCTATGCTGGTTTAGCTGGTGGTCACCAGTAGCCTATACCGGCACCAAAACATAACATATGCTGGTCTTGCTGGTATGACCAGCATGGGATGCTGGTGCTAGTGCTGGTTTAGCTGGTACTGATGCTGGTACATATACTGGTATGCTGGTTTTTCCAAAAGGGTAGGCTATAATATGAGTGCGCTGTAGCTGTTGGATGACTTGTCAGTCATGCTGACCCATCTCTTTGTTAAAAATATTGAATATTACAGTAGATGTTACAATTTAGAAAGCATATTTCTGTAAATTGTAAATGCGACCATGTCTGTGAACTTTAGGCTAAAGTCTAAGATTAGGAACATCAACGTTTGATTTCAATCTATAACATAACATTACACTGCAAAAAAGGATTTTCAAGAAAAACTTTTCTTAGTATTTTTGTCTTGTTTCCAGTAAAAATATATAAAAAAATGCTTAAATTAAGATGCTTTTTCTTAATGAGCAAAACGACCCAAGAAAATAAGTCAAGTTTTTAGACCAAAAATATCAAATTTAAGTGATTTTGTGCATAAAACAATCAAAAAAATCTGCCAATGGGGTAAGCAAATTTTTCTTGAATTTTTCTTGAATTTAGTGTTTGAGACAAATGTTCAAGATTTTTTGCTTACCCCATTGGCAGATTTTTTTGCTTGTTTTATGCACAAAATCACTTAAATTTGATATTTTTGGTCTAAAAACTAGACTTATTTTCTTGGGTCGTTTTGCTCATCAAGAAAAAGCATCTTAATTTAAGAATTTTTTGATATTTTTACTGAAAACAAGACATTTTTTTTTTGAAAATCATTTTTGCAGTATAGGTGGGGTTTTCAGTCTGGGTCACTAATTGTCCAAATGTTTTGTCTGCTACAGATAATTTGACAAAGTTTCTCTTTGTCTTTCTCTTGTTGTCTTTTTCTCTCTCTCATACATAAACATTTAAGGACACATGGGGATCTGTTTCCACTGTGCAGTGTATGAATATTTCAGAGTAAATCTGTCTCACTGATCACATTGAGTTTAGCTGAGAGCTGCTCTCCATTCACCTGGATAAATAATGAACTAAATACATAGCAGACAGAATAAAACTGCAGCCCAATGTAGCATCCATACAACTAAGCGACAACACTGTGCAATGAGGTCATAAAGTTTATGTAAGTTATGTCAGCAAAGCCTTTAGTACATTACTGCTGAATTATATTGCTCCATTGTTGCTGTTCTAACTTAATTAATGGGTGTAACCTACTTGAGCGATGTTAAGTTTTATTGCAGCATTTGTTCCTACACGTGCATTCATTTTATATGAAGAACAAGTTTTCATTCTCAAGAAAGGAGACATTTCAATTTGGCAAGTTTGCCACACGGTAAAGGAAAAGAATGGGTCAACATATTTGTACGGTTGATGTCCGAGGGTCTGAGGAAGGTCAAATAAAATGTTGCTTCAATGTTCAAAGGCAGAATATTCAGTCCAGCATAAACCGTTGGTGAATTGAATTTCACTCTCACAGACACACAGTTTATCTGATGAGGATGCTGTTTCACACGTTCATATGAGACAGGAGTTACAGCTCCATTTCAACACCTTAACTCACAGGCACCACACGAGAAGTTGCTGGGACCGCAGACCTTAACAAGCTCACTAATATAATATCATTAGTCTTTTCACCCCGAACATGGTTTGTACAGCTGCCACAATGCGGCTGGAAAGTTGTTTGGCTCATTTTAATAGCTAATCCTGATAGTAATATCTGAAGAATAAATCTCAAGCCAAAGCAAAGATTTTTATTTCAAAAGCAAACAAAACTAAGCCTCTCTCTCTCTCTTTCTCTCTCTCTCTATGGTAGATAGCTTGGCCACCATCAACTTCTCGACGAGATGAATGCAAGTGGGCTGGTAAGGACGTCCAGGTATGTTTCTTTCTTTTACTTTTACTCTTCTTCTCATTTTCTTTTGCCTGTCCTTTATGCAACCCTTAGATGACCCCATTAACAGCAGTACCATTTCACTTATGCAGTTTCAGTTCACGCTGGTTTATTTTTGGTCTTTTTTATCAGAAACACCTCTCTTTATACCACCTGTTTTATGTGTACACGGCGTAAAATGATTTTCAAGAAAAACAATTCTTAGTATTTCTGTCTTGTTTTCAGAAAAAATATCTAAAAATTCTTAAATTAAGATGCTTTTTCTTGATGAGCAAAACAACCCAACAAAATAAGTCTAGTTTTTAGACCAAACAAATCAAATTTAAGTGATGTTGTGCATAAAACAAGCAAAAAATCTGCCAATGGTGTAAGCAAAAAAATCTTGAACATTTTTCTTAAACACTAAATTCAAGAAATATTCAAAAAAAATGTGCTTGTTTTATGCACAAAATTACTTAAATTTGATATTTTTGGTCTAAAACTAGACTTATTTTCTTGGGTTGTTTTGCTCATCATGAAAATAAATCTTAATTTAAGAATTTTTAGATATTTCTACTAAAAAAACAAGACAAAAATTCTGAGTAAGAAATTCAATTTTTTAAAACAAATTGTCAACAACTGGTCCCCTTACTGCAAAAAATGTTTTTCTTACTTGAAAAAATATCTAAAAATTCTTAAATTAAAATGTATTTTCTTGATGAGCAAAATGACCTAGAAAAATAAGTCTAGTTTTTAGTTCTAGTTTTTTTTTTTTTTTTTTTTTTTTGCTTGTTTAAGCACAAATTCACTTAAATTTGACATGTTTAGTCTAAAAACTAGACTTATTTTCTTAGGTCATTTGCTCATCAAGAAAATACATCTTGATTTAAGAATTTTAAGATATTTCTACTGAAAACAAGACATAAATACTAAGTAAGAAAGTCATTTTTTGCAGTGTGCCCGGGACCATTTTTTAGTTTAGTCAAATTTGCTGTGCAAGTACTTTATTTTATTTTTTTACTACACTGTAAAAAATACTTTGCTACCTTAAAATTTTTTGCTAAATCAACTCAGATTTACAAGTCATGTCAACAGAGATGAGTTGTCACAACTTATAAAATATAGTTGAGAAACTTAATTTTATTAGTTATAACAACTCACCTGTAACTCATCTCTAGTCAAGATAAATAATAGTAAGTTAAAATGACTTGTAAATCCGAGATGATTCAACAAAAAACTTAAAGGAATGTTCCATTTTCTTAAAAGAAAAATCCAGATAATTTACTCACCACCATTTCATCCAAAATGTTGATGTCTTTCTTTGTTCAGTCGAGAAGAAATTATGTTTTTTGAGGAAAACATTGCAGGATTTTTCTCATTTTAATGGAATTTTATAGACACCAACAATTAACACTAAAATCAAAACTTAACAGTTTTTTTCAACGGAGTTTCAAAGGACTATAAACAATCCCAAACGAGGCATAAGGGTCTTATCTAGCAAAACGATTGTCATTTTTGACAATAAAAATAACAAATATACACTTTTAAAGCAAAACTTCTTGTCCAGATCCGGTCGTGATGCGCCAGCGTGACCCCACGCAATACGTCATGACGCCAAGAGGTCACAGAGGACGAACGCGAAACTCCGCCCCAGTGTTTACAAGTGTGTTGAAAGAGGACCGTTCCTACGTTGTTGTATGTCAACTGATACTAATTAATGTCTTTGTGTCAGTTTATTGTTTACAATGGTCCGCAAATGTGCGTTTTATATATGTAACACGTGACCTCCCAACATCACTACGCATTTACGTTAGGTCACGCTGGACCGGATCTGGACAGGAAGTTGTGGTTTAAAAGAGCATATTTTTTATTTTTATTGTCAAAAATGACAATCGTTTTGCTAGATAAGACCCTTATGCCTCGTTTGGGATCATTTATAGTCCTTTGAAACTATGTTATGTGTTGATTTAAGTGTTAATTGTTGGTGTCTATTAAAGTCCATTAAAATGAGAAAAATCCTGGAATGTTTTCCTCAAAAAACATAATTTCTTCTCAACTGAACAAAGAAAGACATCAACATTTTGGATGACATGGTGGTGAATAAATTATCTGGATTTTTCTTTTAAGAAAATGGAATATATAAGGCAGCAAAGTATTTTTTACAGTGTAGTGATGAATTGCAATAACTAAAATCTGTACTTATCAGAAGGTAAAAACCCACTGACCTTTGTGCGTTGGTAAAGTTGACACTCTCATTCATCAAAACAGGTCATGAATACTACATTAAGACCATAATGTAGCCATAATGTAAGCATGGATGGTCATATACAATACAGTATATGTTCTTGTGTTTAATGTGGACAGCCAGTTTACATTTCTCTTTCTTTAGAGAGTGAGAGATTGGCGTTGAAATGTAGGATTACTGTATAATGCATCTGTTTCTTTTATTACGCTAAGAGCAATGAAAACATGGCTTCACATGAAATGTACCCTTTAATGAAAAGGAATTAATGTAATATTTGAGATGGATCCAAAAACAAGACAAGATTTCTTTTAAACCGAAACATCTCAACCTCGAGTGGGTAGCGCTATGCTTGTCTGTCAACCATAGTTTGCTTTCACAAGCAAAGTCAAGAGTTTCTCCCGCAAGACGAGCTTAACACACGTCAAAGAATGAGTGAATAGAAACAAAATCACTGAATTGTGGGACAGCGGCGTACAAACACTTTTTCATGCGTAACTATCATTTGCTCTCGCACATACTGCCCAAGGCATCGCCTCGAAATATAAAGCCATGGCAACCGGCCCTTGTCCTGTTAGCATCATAAAGAACTATAAGGCTCGTTGGCTCTCAATGGCGCTTATTTGAATCGCAATAAAACGCATTGTGCGTGATTTCGATGTAAACATGGTCTCGCTGAATGGTGGGCTGCTCTGTGAAAGATGGCTTTTATGTGAAGTGAGGGATATTGCTGAATAGAGACACATTGACTGAAGCTTGTTCTGCTCAAAGAGAGGTTGACTCAAACTTGTTTGAAGTGAAGTGGCACAATGTCTATTTAGGGCCTTTTTGAGGGCATATGAAGACAGAAACGGCTGACCCCATTGAAGGGTCTCAGCTGCAATTTGTTAGAAACAAAGAGAAAGTGAGATCAATGCTCATTGAACTCAAGTCTTCACAAAAACCTCCATTCATGTTGGTGCCAGTGTCGTAAGTTAGACAATAGGTCTGCATAGAAATCTCTAGGTGTAGATGTTGAGTTATTTAGCATGGATAGATAAAAATACTTTTATCTATCTAAATGAAAACTCAGTTAAGCATTTTAGTGAAATTCAACTATGGTTTTACTGTAGCAAGTGTAGTTACCTTGTTTTTTTATATCAAACCTAGCAAAACATCTGCCTTTTTCTTTAAGAAAGCAAAAATTTACTTTATTTTGGTTTAAAAGTCATTTTATCCAACCAAGCGAAAACCTGCCAATGTCTTACACCCCCTACGCAAATGAACCATGCATTTTACTATAAATGAAACAGAAAACCATGATTACTATAGTTAACCCATGGTTGTCACAAATTAATCATGGTATTTCTACTGTGCAGTACCCACAGTTTCACCATGTTTTTTTTTTAGTAAAACCTTGGTTTCCAATCAATGATTGGATCAAAAAACTGATGGGTTAAAATAACCCATGCTGGGTTGTTTTATCCCAGAATGCTGGGTTGTTTCAACCCATGGTTGGGCCAAAAATTAAGATTTTCTTGGCTAATAATAATAATATGTTTTATTTATAAAGCGCCTTTCAAGAACCCAAGGAGGCTTTACATGAAGTTTGTATACAAAAATGAATACATATGAGCAAACAGTCAGTAAACAACATGTAATCAAACAATGTACATTAAAAAAAACACCCATAGTGCTGGAGAAGACAGACAATCAATTATCAAAACATAAAGTGAATAAGTGAGTTTTAAGAGCAGTTTTAAACATGTGAAAAGAAAAGACATCACAAAGGAGCTTAGAGGCGGATATGCTGAAAGCCCTACCACCCACACTAGATAGACGGGACTTGGGTACTGCAAGCAAGTTTTCAGAGCTCGAACTCAGGGTACGGGCAGGGGTATAGGGGATAATCAATTCGGAGAGGTAGGAAGGTGCTAAGCCATGACGAGCTTTAAAAACTAAGGTGAGAATCTTAAACTGGATGCGGTAACTAACAGGGAGCTAATGTATTTGTTGTAGGACAGGGGGGATGTAAGCTGATTTTTTTGGTAAAAGTGAGCAGCTGAATTCTGAAAGAACTGCAAGCGATTTATGACTTTTTTGGGTAGACCATAAAACAATGAGTTGCAATAATCAAGACGTGAAATTATAAAAGCGTGAATAACAGTTTATGCGTCTTTGAGATTAAGTGAGGGTCTTAAACGGACGATATTGCAAAGATGGAAAAAACAAGATTTGACAAGCTGATTGATGTGGGGTTCAAAACATAGCCTAGAATCAAAAAACACACCAAGGTTTCGTATAGTGGAAGAGGGTTGAACCAGAATAGCATCAATGTTAATAGAGAAGTCATGTTGGGTGAGATCAAGTGATTTAGGGGCTACTAGCATAATTTCAGTTTTTTCCATGTTTAATTAAAAGTTGGCTAATTTAACACTGGTTGAGTTTGTCCTTTTTTGACTCATTCATGGGATAACAATAATCCAGCTTTTTAAAGTGTAGGTGTTGTGTGTAACTTGTTAATTAACCATGGTTTTACTACAGTTAAAACAACAACAAAAAATACACTGTCAGAAAAAAGGTACAAAACTATACCTTTTTTGTCGCTGGGGTGGTACCCCAAGGTACCGTTTTGTACCTTTACAGGTATATAAACACTCTAAAAAAAATGGTGCTATAGCACCAAAAGTGGTTCTTTGCTCATAATCATAGAAGAACCGTTTTTAGTGCCATATAGAACTATATTTGGTGCTATAGTGGTGCTATATGGCCCCCATATGGTTCTACACAGGTGCTTCATCGGTGCTATATGGCACTAAAAACGGTTCTTCTATGATTACGAGCAAAGAACCACTTTTGGTGCTATATAGCACCGTTTGTTTTTAGAGTGAACATAATACAATTTTGTACCATTTGGGGTACATTATTGTTCCTTAAGGATCTATTTTGTACCTTTAAAGGTACAGTTAATTGTTTTGTACCCCTAAAATTTAACCGGTACAAAATTGTTCCTTACGGTACACAATTGGTCCTTAGGGTATAATATTGTACCCCATAAGGTACAACATTTCATTGTGTTTATACCCATAAAGGTACAAAAAGGTACCTTTTAGGGTACCACCCAAGCCACAGAAAAAGGAACAACTTTGTACCTTGTTTTTCAGACAGTGTATGCTACTATATTTAAACCATGGTTACTACAAAATAAAAGTCATGGTTTTAAAAGTCTAAACCATGGTTACTATGATTGTAGTTTTGACAATCGTAATCAATGTACCAAGAAGCCATGGTTACTTTATACCAGAGTTTGGTTTCCAAAATGCAATAAATCCATTTTGACTCATTTCTGAAAGTGACAAGATGAAAACCACTATTTTCTAAAATCCATAATTTGATTTTCAAAGATTTATTATAAAAACTGATCTTTTTTCCTTTTTTTTCAAAATGCTATAAATCTATTGAAACAATATAAATATAAATGTGCATTCATCTTTGCCATGTTATATTCATTTAGTTGACTGGTAGTATACACTGCATAAAAAATAAACATTAATGGCATTAATCAAAATACTTACTTTGTCATATTAAGAACACTGTCATTGCTGCTGTCATCCATGGGACGTCGTCGCTGAACTTTTTTGACAGCGATCAGCTGTAAAATGTTTTGGTCCTGCTCGATTTTCATTGGCTTCGAGTAAAATAATGGAAAGTTTTTCCTAAGATCCCCTGGGGTCAATGTGTTAGCATGACAGAAGCTTGATGCTGTCGGGAGAACAAGCAACAGCCGGCATTTTTCCTTCGCCCAAGTGGCTTACGTTTCTTCCCTGCTACAGAAAACCACCACAGGTTTATACATTCTAACAAAGGTATTATTTTGTTTTTGTTTGTTTGTTGATCACAAAGTACAAAGTAGATGAGGAAAACTAGGATTCTGTGTGTATTCATTATTGTTTACAGTGCGTGGAATGGTGCACTGTGAGTTGTTGAGCGGATTTATTGCATTCTGCGGAGAAGAGGGACTGGCATGTTTTGGAACCAAACTTTTGTTATCAAAGAGGTGCTTGGAAGTTTTAAATCATATAAACTATATACCTAAGCCAGTTTATCCCTGATTTGTACCTGTGTGCAAAACTATCTTGTAAAACACAGCGTAGCCTCAAGTGTTGATGAAGTAACAAAAGTTGGAAAGGAGGCCAAAACTTTGTTGTGTCCTTGTTAACTTCTCTGTAAACCTGAACAACATCTAATGAGTCACTGCAATTCGTTCCAGGCGAGACCTGCTGAGACACGCGTCTTAAACACGGCCGAGAAGTTCCTGAACACACAAACACACTCACACATTTTTCTATATTGGCGAAATCCCAGTCGCTACAATGGTGGAGCTGACAAACACAAACACACATTCGCACATGCACACATTAACCCTGAGAGTATTTGAGATCTGGATCCTCATAACAGGATTTCCCTGTTAATGCTCTAAACAGCCTGCTGGAAAAGAACTCCACCTGTTGTAATATTTTCCTTTTAATAAAGCTGACCGTGGTTGGGTGTCAGTCAGCTGTGCTGCAGTGTTTGAAAGTCTGCTGTGTGTGACAGAAGGGTATTTCAAAAATGCAAACAGATATTATACACGTCTGCATGAATAAACAGAGGAATTGCGCAGTATAAATAAAGCAACAAAGGGCTAAAATCTTACGCAGATGTGATGACACTTTATTTCTAGGCCAAACCACAGTCAACATTGCTTAACTGCCTGCCAGTGAGCATCATAACTCTGCCAAAACTATTTGGTGGTCTTTTGTTGAAATGAAATGCACTTGATTACATAATAAAACACACGAATTGTCCACATGTGACCCTGTTGGTGAAATCCACTTTGAAGTCGTATTGTAATTAGATTAAGAGCATCAAAGATTAATTTCACTCATTGATTTCATCTTTGACATGACCTTACCTCAGTCAATATTAAAGATATCAATGTTATATTTTCACAGGATGATCTTTACGTAAGACTACATTATTTTTAAAAGTACAAAAAATAAATGTGGCCAGAAAAAGACTTAAGATACAAAATTAACACTTGAAAATGTAGATATATAATAATAATAATAATAATAATGTTATTAGTCTTTTTTTCATTTTTTGGTACTGATCATTTCAAATGATCTATACCGTCAGATACCACCAGGTATCATAAAGTGCAGTAAACACAGTTTTAGCTTAAATACAGTGCTTTAAAGCGACAGAAGCTGTCACTGGGACAATACCCTTTAAAAAGGTCCTTATATGTACCGCTTATACCTTTGAGGTACCTATATGCACCCTTTAGGTACAAAGGTGTACTTTTTGAAAGGGTACCGCTCCAGTGAGAGCTTTTGTACCTTTATTTCTGATATTCCACTTTGATATTTTCTTATTTAATGTCATGCTTTCATACTGTGCCAAACTATGATTTAAGGTTCTAGATCCACTGTATGAAAGAGTGTGCGTGTGTTTGTGTATCGGTAGGTGATAAGTTGGATGTCTGTAGGCGCTTGTTGACACAGATGGTTATGTTTATTTATCTGAAAACGCAGTGATGACTGAATATACACACACACCACACCACAGATTTAGTTGCTTTTCTCTCTATCAAGCTCAGTGTTGTTTAAAAAAAGTATGTTTTTGTTGTTATACTACACTTTCATAACAAATCCTGATAATTTACTGACCCTCATGTCTGTCTTTGTTCTGTCGAGAAGAAATAGGATTTTTATCCAAAAAGTGGACTTTAGTGAAGCTTAACAGTTTCAATGCAGTTTCAAAGGGCTCTAAACGATCCCAACCGAGGGGTAAGGGACTTATCTAGCAAAACAATCATCATTTTCGGCAAAAAAAATAACAAAAAAATGTGTACCTTTAAACCACAACTTTTCGTCTTGCACTAGCCATGTGATGCGCCAGCGTGACCTTACATATTACGCAATCACATCGGAAGGACACGTGTTACATGCACACTTGCGGACCATTTTAAACAATAAACTGACACAAAGACATTAATTAGTATCATTCCACATACAACAACTTTGGAACGATCCTCTTTCTCCAGACTTGTGAACAGTGCAGCGGTAGTTACGCATACGTCATGTGTGACCTTTCAACGCAATTGCGTAATATATCACACGGTTAATGCAAGACGAGAAGTTGTGGTTTAAAAGTACTTTTTTTTGTGAAAATGAAGATCGTTCCGCTAGATAAGACCCTTATGCCTCGGTTGGGATCATTTAGAGCCCTTTGAAGCTGCAGTGAAACTGTAAACTGTTGAGGTCCACAAATCTTGGAATGTTTTCCTCAAAATTTCTTCTCGAATAAACAAAGAAAGACATAAAAATCTTTGATGACATTGGGGTGAGTAAATAAATCAGTTTTTTATGAAAGTGGAATATTCCTTTAAACTATTCGCTAAATATATGATATGCAGGGTTACTACAGGTCCTTGAAATCCTTGAAAGTTTGTGAATCTGGGGGGGAATCAAGGCCCTGGTAAGTGAAAATATACATACATAGATAGAGGTCATTGAAAGTGCTTGAATATATTTTATGCTAGAAGTTTTTGGCAAAAAATCCATATTATTCCCTGTGTAGTGTAGGATAATATCATAAAAATTGTAAACTTTTAAAGCACACGTGTTCGTAAACAAACTGTTCGCTTTAAATGCTTATATGTTCTGTATGCGAATGTTGATTCATACCAAAATGCTTTTTTGCATAGTTGTGTTTGACACATAAAAACGTCTTGGGTTACGTATGTAACTGTTGTTCCCTGAGAAGGGAACGAGACGCTGCGTCTCCCTTGCCATACTTCCTGCGTCCCTGTAACGCCGTCTTTGGCAATATTTCAGATAGCGATATACTTCCTGGCTTCCGCGTTACTCTGTCTTTGTCGTTTAGCCTCACCATTGGCTGAATTTGATACACATTCAGACGCACTTACACCTGGAGGCGTCCCCAAAGTGTCACCGCAGTGACGCAGCGTGAGTTCCCTCGAAAGGGAACTGTAAAAATGTATCTTAAAAGATAACACGATTTAACCTTGCCTGGAAAGTCTTTGAAAGGTCCTTGAATTTAAAGTTAACTAAGGTGTGGGAACCCTGGATATGTTGTATTCCCTGGCTATAAATAAACATTGAGTGGTTCTTGTTGTCTGTCTTTTCTTCCGCAGAAGGAATGTTCTAACTACATAAAGGTTCTGCAGCCGTTTAATCAGACGCACTTGTATGCATGTGGAACAGGAGCTTTTCATCCCACCTGTACTTATGTAGAAGTTGGAAAACGCCCAGAGGTAAATCCATCTCCACTTACAGTCTTTAATCCCATTGTGTTGCTCTATAAACTCAGCTGTGTCACTCCCTCACATCATTATTGGTCTTTGCTATTAAGTGAGTCAATATTAGTTTTTATTGACTGTATTGTTAAGGATTTGAACAAACTTTAGAACTCATATAAACCGGTTGTATGTTATAGAAATAAAGCATGTGGTGATGGTGATCATCGCACAGTCTTCATATTTAATGGTGGAAGATGTAAATGTTTTTAAATGTCTTTGACTATACAAGGACATTAAAGTCCATATAAAGACTGATATTAAATGTGTTCTCAGTTTGTGTGATATTAACCACCCAGACAAATTTGAATAATTAAAAAATGAATAAAATTAGTTAGGAAAATCTATTCTCTGCTCTCAAACACTGGGTCTGCTGCCGACGTATATATTAATAGAATCTAAATACTGTATATAGAAATGACTCATGTGAAAAAAGCATTGACACATCCACATTATACAAACTCACACACACTGTTTATGTCTGACACAGTTGAGGTCAGACAACAGTTCATTGCCACAAATTACAACCCCACTATACATAATAAGCACTTTTCCCTTTATAACCAAATCACTGAACGCCCTTCCCAGAAGAGATAATTTTAAGTAACATGAAGAGAAGATTTGATTATTCTTTCATTGTATTAAATGTGATTTGTATATTTTAGCAAGAATATCTTCTCCGTTGATCTTAATTTTCTCGGTAAGATTGACTCTGTTTGTATCTTTGTATCTAGGACAATGTCTTTCGGCTGGGATCCTTTGAGAATGGGCGTGGAAAAAGCCCCTACGACCCCAAACTCCTGACTGCCTCCCTACTGATAGGTAAGAGTGTTTAAGACAGTGTGGCATTACTGATTTGTAAAGTGTAAAGTTACAGATTTGACAAGCTTCAGCATTAAACTTGAGCTATGTATCATACTGTACCTCATATCATATGTGACCCTGGACCACAAAACCAGTCCTAAGGGTAGGTTTTTTATCATCTAAAAGCTGAATAAATAAGCTTTCCATTGATGTATGGTTTGTTAGAAAATGATGAAAATAATATTTGAAAATCTGTCATCTGAGAATGCAAAAATTTGAATGCAGAAATTCGCCTTTTATGTTGTCCAAATGAAGTCCTTAGCAACACATATTGCTTATAGTAAATACATGTTTAATACATTTACAGTAGAACATAAAAAATTCAATATGATCTTGACTTAATATCCTAATGATTATTGGCATAAAAAATTATAATTTTGACCCATACACTGTATTGTTGGCTACAGCTACCAATATACCCGTGCACAGGTTTTGTGGTCCAGGGTCACATATGACTTATTTTGGATACATGTGCTGTTACTTGACTTAGCAAACTGAAGGGCAAATGAAAAAGAAATCCAGTGGACTTGGTTTGTAGGAGGGTCTCGGGGGACATTTACATAAGCAGAATATCAATGAGACGTTAATGAGAGTTTTTTGGGCATTTTCACCTGGCACCTAGCAACCATCCATAGCACCCTAGCAACTACCCAAAATAAAAGTGCACAACATGTTAAAACACTTTCAGGATCTTAGCGGCTCCTTAGCAACACCCTGGCAATCACCCATCAATGTGGTAGTACAGTACATTTTTACATAGGAAAGCACCCTTTACATACAGTATTTAGGTCCTCTGTAGAATAGAATAGCTTTATATTATCATCGTACAGCTGTACAACAAAATAGTGCACACATGTACAAAAATGTACCTTTAGCAAAATGTAAACAATAATGGAAAGAATGTAAACAGTGCAAATGTAAACGTTATAAATACAAAATGTGCAGAATAAGGATTACATTTGTATGAATATTATAAAAAATTTGTTTTTATGGATAATGACAGAAACAGGAAGGAAAGCATTTGATTTTTTAATTATATGTAGATTTGTTGACAGAATTTTCTTGAATTCACAATAACATTTTTGTTGTTATCTATTATACGTTAGTTTGGCACTCCGAAAACTTAAAGGAAAACACCACAGTTTTCAATATGTTACTATGTTCTCACCTCAGATTAGACGAATTAATACATACCTATCTTTTTTTAATGCGTACACTTAATCTTTGTAAAGTGCGTCGTGAATGTGTTAGAATTTAGCCTAGCCCCATTCATTCTTTAGGATCCAAACAGGGATGAATTTAGAAGCCACCAAACACTTCAATGTTTTCCCTATTTAAAGACTGTTACATGAGTAGTTACACAAGGAAGTATGGTGGCACAAAATAAAATGTGGCGGTTTCTTTAGCAGATAAAAAATGAGAACTATATTTTATGGCGGAAGAGCACTTAGTTTGCAGCACTTCGACCTCGGTGCAGGGTAACATCATCACCTCTGACTCCTCCCCCTCTCCCTCAAAAGTCACGAGTGATGATGCTTAAAAAATCGCCATGTTTAATTTTGTGCCACCATACTTACTCGTGTAGCTCCTCATGTTACAGTCTTCAAATAGGGAAAACATGGAAGTGTTTGGTGGCTTCTAAATTCATCCCTGTTTGGATCCAAAGGAATGAATGGTGCTAGGCTAAATGCTAAGACATTCAAGACGCGCTGTACAAAGATTAAGTGCACGCATTGAATAAAGATAAGTATCTATTAATTAATCTAAGTTGAGGTAAGAACATGGTAAAACATTGAAAAACAGTGGTGTTTTCCTTTACACTGTAATACAAATATTAAGCAGATCTAGTAAGTCAGAGAAATGAAAATGTTATTGCTCAAATAATATTGCTCTTTCATAACTCTGATTTGTAACTGAAAGTATGAAAATAGAAACAAATAAGACAGTTTCTAA
Source organism: Misgurnus mizolepis (assembly GCA_025389145.1). Lineage (NCBI taxonomy): Eukaryota > Metazoa > Chordata > Actinopteri > Cypriniformes > Cobitidae > Misgurnus > Misgurnus mizolepis. The sequence goes on along the minus strand of JAIFKI010000025.1, from coordinate 23,053,020 downwards.
AATATATTAAGAGTAAAGTAATGCACTTTGTAAAGGTAAATAATCTTTTGATTGCTAACATAAAATCTGAGCTTAGTTTGTGACATTATTAAGATATCTTCTAAAACTCTAATGGAGACATTTGTTAGATTTCTGGGTCTTTATTTCTGGAGAAATATCCGAGACGCAGCGCAAACGTCTCCATTTGCTCTCCATTTAAAGGTGCAGTGTGTAAATTTTAGCAGCATCTAGTGGTGAGGTTGCAAATTGCAAGCAATGGCTCTGTCCACTGTTTACCCCTCGCTTTTGAAACGCATAGAGAAGCTACGGTAGCTGCAACCGGACATACATGTCATCTTCGGAGACAACTTAGTAAAAGATAATTTGTCAGTTAAGGGCTTCTGTAGAAACACAGTGGCTTAAAATGGCTACTTCCATGTAAGGGGACCCTCGGTTTGTAGATAAAAACGTCTCCTTCTAAGGTAATAAAAAACATAAGGGTTCATTTTAAAAGGTCTTTATACACCCCTGATAATATAGCTTTGTATATTATTTTGCATTTCTGTCAAGAGATCCTTCTAAAAATAACACACTGCACCTTTAATCTAATTGATGTTTAAGAGAAATAATTGAGATATTAATGAGATTTCATCTGTAATTTTTCTTATGGATTTCGCTATGGGATTTTATTGTATTTTGCTCTGTTTTTGTGTGTTTGGCTGTGCGAAATGTGCTGTTTTGTGTTGGAAACTCAACACCTTTGATGAATGATCTCTTATAGAGGATGACCACTGCACACTGTTCCTGTGGGTTTGTGCTCAGAGCATTTTACTGTTAAATCTCTCTTCTCAAATTAAAGGTCACTCGTGAGACACACACAAACAAACCCTCCTTTTCACTCACACCATCTTTGACGGTGAAATTGCCTGAGTGTTGACTGTCACAGTCCTTTGAGCTCTTATTAAAGTTTACAAAACCCAGACTGAACTCGTATTTCTGTTCTCGCCATCCATGTTGAACTCGCAGTGACTGTCCTAAAAATTATTGTTAATTTGTGCTTTGATCACCAGATGGGGAATTGTATGCCGGGACATCAGCTGATTTCATGGGGCGGGACTTTGCCATTTTCCGAACTTTGGGCAAGCACCATCCTATCAGAACAGAACAGCATGATTCTAGGTGGCTCAACGGTTGGTATATATATATATTTTTTTGACATTTTCAAAGACTGATTATGCTAAAAGTAAAGTATAAAATGCAACAAACCATACATTTCTGCATAGTTAACAAAAAGGCTTATTGACTTGAAAATGTTTTGTATATGTTGTTGACATAAAATGACGTGAATCAAATCAGTGACGTATGCCATGTCCAGCCAAATTAAAGTGTAACACCCCTGTGATATCTAGGGACTATTTATTGACCTTTTTTCAAATAAACCAGCATACTGTATACACAACAATGATCCATCCTAAAACAAAAGTTGCATATAAAGGAGAGAAAGAGCTATGAGAAAAGATCTGGCCAATAAAAACTAGAATTTCAAAAGTTGAATCCTTCCTAAAATGTTATCCGATTGCGTTTGTAAGTATGCGGCAGAACAGGTAATGCTTTCAGATTTAAAACACTGAATACTTTTCAATCACAGTGTTTCCTCATTTAACTTAAGTGACAAATAAAGATTAAATGAATGGCTTTGGCTTCTTTGAACATCATGGGAATGTGTGGATGTGGATTGTGGTGAGTTGACTGTGTGTACATGACAGTTTGTTGGTGCCACAGCGTCGGCGGCCTGCATGTGTGTGGCTCTTAGACAGTCACTTAGCACAAGTGTGTGAATAAAGTATAACCATGAATGTGAAGAGCTGAGGTCCCGCAACACTCTCAAGAGTGCTTATAGACACGTGATGGGTCTCTTACAAGAACACACAGACCCATGCATGCATATATATGAAGCAAAAGCTTCAAGGAAGCTTAATAATGAAGCTTATATTCACCAACATCTTTCCACGCTTTAGTTATTATTGATTTGTCTTTGTTGTTGTTGTTCTGTCAGATTATTTATATTATATATACTTGATTGTTTGAGTGTTATAAAAGTTAATGTGTTTTTTGTCCTCCATTTAGATCCCAGATTTGTGAGCGTGCACCTCATTCCGGAAAGCGACAATCCGGAAGACGACAAGATCTTTCTGTTCTTCAGAGAAAATGCAATCGATGGGGAACAAATCAGTAAAGCGACACATGCCAGAATTGGACAGCTGTGTAAGGTACATAGACATGCATTGCACACAAATAAATTGAGAAAAAAACTTTATTACAACTCAGTCAGTGTCAGATTCTATACAATACATATCTGTATAATAAAAGTACAGATATATAAAAATTAATGTAAAGGTTTGTAAATGTAAAAGTTTGAAAGGTGTGCTCCTATGTAGCTCGGTTGGTATGAGCATTACATTACCAGCGTCATCATGAGTCATGGTTTCAAACCCAAATAAAAAGTGTTTACTTTTTAATGCACTGTAAGTCGCCAGAGATAAAAGCTTCTGACAAATGTTTAAAGTAAATACAATCTTGAATTGCAGACCAAATTAGTGTAGCACAGTTTGAGAGATTCATTTGAAATCTAGATACTAGTAGGATTACTAGGGACATACACACACATCATCCCCATTCCTCTGACAGTGGCCAGACAGGTGGTCCGGGTTTTTTTGCATTTGGCTTCACCTCTGCTTTCCTGCAGTCCTGCTCTAACCCCCACTTTGAAACTTAAGAGATGCCTAAAATGTCACAGGAGCCATCAGCCAAGAAAACAAAGACGCCACTGTGGAGAAAAATGTGAGACTTTGGCAGACTCGCTCGACTCAAGTGCGAGTCTACATCTAGAAGCGGCAGAAAGGTGTTCTCAATTACAGGTCCTTTGGTATTCCGGCACGACTGGAATTCTTCATTCTCCGGCACAGACAAATGTCTCATTATTCAGAGTTTAGGTTTAGTTAATGCATTTCCAGCACTTATAATTAGAGCTGATCAATCTACACAGTGTGAGATTATTTATATTACCGACATGTTTCACATGACAGCTGGCGGGAACGTAAAAGACACGTGTGTTTATATATATAAATATATATACTCATGCACCTTTCCGAAACTATCAATCACCAGGAATGACTACACTGCAGAAAATGAATGTCTTATGTTTGTCTTTTTTTATAATAAATATCTAAAAATTCTTAAATTGAGATAGATTTACTTGGTAAGCAAGTGGCTTAAGATATTAAGTCTTGTTTATTTATAAAAATTATGATAGTCAAGAGATCTTTCACTAAAAACAAGTCAAAATATCTGCCAGTGCAGTAAGAAAAATAAACTTAAATTAAGTAACAAGACAAAAATACTAAGTAAGATATTCATTTTTTGCAGTGTGGAGTCAAAATGTAGATGTTTTTAATTGCAGTTTAATATGAATCTATAGATGTTTTCATTGCTATGTTTTAAGTTATCACTATTGTTGTTGCTCATAAAGTAATAAGGGTTAAAACCCCCATTGGTTACATTAAAAAAACGACCCTTTACTTTATTAGGGACCAGAATATTCGAGAGTCTTGCCCTGCATCCCAATTTGCATACTGTCCACCCTAAATAGTATTCAAAATTAGAGTTAGTATGTCACAGATTGTAGTGTTATAAAATGTGTATCACTAACGTACCCAGATGGTCTACTGTTTCCAGTTAAAATTGTAAAAGTGTAGGTCTACGCAGACATCTATGGCTAATATTACCCATGCACTGCAAAAAAATGATAAGCAAAAAAAAAATTCTTAGTATTTTTGTCATGTTTTCAATAAAAATATCTAAAAATTCTTAAATTAAGATGCTTTTTCTTGATGAGCAAAACGACCCAAGAAAATAAGTCTAGTTTTTAGACCTAAAATATATAATTTAAGTGATTTTGTGCATAAAACAAGCAAAAATATCTGCCAATGGGGTAAGCAAAAAATCTTGAACATTTTTCAATATTCAAGATTTTTTTGCTTACCCCATTGGCAGATTTTTTTGCTTAAACTGCAGAAAATTATTTTCAAGAAAAAAATTCTTAGTATTTTTGTCTTGTTTTCAGTAGAAATATCTAAAAAAAAATTAAATTAAGATGCTTTTTCTTGATAAGCAAAACGACCTAAGAAAATAAGTCTAGTTTTTAGACCAAAAATATCAAATTTAAGTGATTTTGTGCATAAAACAAGCAAAAAAACTCTTTCAATGGGGTAAGCAAAAAATCTTGAAAATTTTTCAAGAAAAATTCAAGAAAAGTTAAAAAAAAATTAGCTTATCCCATTGGCTGATTTTTTTGCTTGTTTTATGCACAAAATCACTTAAATTTAATATTTTTGGTCTATAAATTAGACTTATTTTCTTGGGTCATTTTGCTCATCAAGAAATAGCATTTTAATTTAAGAATAATTCGATATTTTTACTGAAAACAAGACAAAAATGTTTTTCTTGAAAATCTTTTTTTTGCAGTCTACATACTTTCAGGGCATAGGTGAATGATAAACAACATTGGGTTGTTTTTGCCATGGGCTAAATAGCAACCAGAGAATACAACAAACTATCAACCAATCAGAAAATCTGAGCAACTTGTAGTTACCATTTTATATTTTGTCTAACCAGTTTTTCCGATTCATTGACAATAAGGTTTGGTTTCTTACTGACAGAATGACTTTGGAGGCCACAGGAGTTTGGTGAACAAATGGACCACGTTCCTGAAAGCCCGTTTAATCTGCTCAGTTCCAGGCTTGAACGGCATTGACACACATTTTGATGAATTGCGTAAGTTACTTCATCAATACTCTACATCAGGGTTCATCTTTGACACGTTCGTTTAACAGCATCACGATTCGCTCCCTGAAATTGTGTTTGATTTTTAACAGAGGATGTTTTTCTCATGAGCTCCAAGGATCCCAAGAATCCAATTATTTATGCTGTGTTTACAACATCCAGGTATTACAAAATCCAATTTACACCAAACACCCATATCAAACAAATCATATCTGATGTATTCGAACCTTGATTGTGTCTTACGTCCCTCGAGTCAAACCTGTGAAAAACTCACAATGGCTGTTTCTTGGGTTACAGTAACATCTTTAAAGGGTCTGCGGTGTGCATGTACAGTATGGCTGATATCAGGAGGGTGTTTCTCGGGCCCTATGCACACAGAGATGGACCCAACTACCAATGGGTACCATTTTTGGGTAGAGTACCGTACCCAAGACCTGGCACGGTAAGAATAGCCAAAACATTAGCTCCTATTTGTTTTCTTAACAACTGACCTGCTTAACTGACATTTTTACACTTCCTTGTTATTCCCTGGATACTCACAGTGCCCAAGTAAAACATTTGATGGCTTTGAGTCGACAAAGGACTTTCCTGATGACGTTATCACATTTGCCAGGAGTCATCCGGCCATGTACAATCCAGTCTTACCCATTAACAACCGTCCAATCATAATCAGAACAGATGTGGATTATCAGTTTACTCAGATTGTAGTGGACAGGGTGGAGGCAGAGGATGGCCAGTATGATGTCATGTTTATTGGCACCGGTAAGTGTGATAAAGCATGTGTTGTCAGTCATTTCCATATTGAAGTTTTTTTTTTAACAAAATCTATTGTCGTTTTGCATGTATTCTACAGAAAAAGTAAGTTAATTAAGTGTTATTTTCCCTTTAAGACATGGGCACAGTTCTTAAGGTGGTGTCTATACCCAGAGGAACCTGGCATGACCTTGAGGAAGTCCTGCTGGAGGAGATGACTGTGTTTAGAGTGAGTTATAACTGGTTTATTCAGACTTTTTCCCAATATGCAATCATAAATACTATACTATGGTATACATCACAAACTAATTAAATGTATTTGCTTGCAGAATACTTTAGTACACTGCAAAAAAAATGACTTTGTTACTTAATATTTTTGTCTTGTTTTAAGTCCAAAATCTATACACTTTTAAGTCAAGATGCATACACTGCAAAAAATGATTTTCAACAAAAAAATCTTTGTATTTTTGTCTTGTTTTCAGTAAAAAAAATCTAAAAATTTCTAAATTAAGATGAGCAAAACAACCCAAGAAAATGTGTTTTGTTTCTAGACCAAAAATATTAAATTTTTTGTGCCTAAAACAAGCAAAAAAAAATCTGCCAATGGGGTAAGCAAATTTTTCTAGAATTTTTCTTGAATTTAGTGTTTAAGAAAAATTTTCAAGATTTTTTTTGCTTACCCCATTGGTAGATTTTTTTGCTTGTTTTATGCACAAAATCAACTAAATTTGATATTTTTTGTCTAAAAACTAGACTTATTTTCTTGGGTCGTTTTGCTCATTAAGAAAAAGCATCTTAATTTAAGAATTTTTTGATATTTTTACTGAAAACAAGACTAAAATACTAAGAATTTTTTTTCTTGAAAATCATTTTTTGCAGTGTATGAGCAAAATGACCTAAGAAAATAAGTCTAGTTTTTAGACAAAAAAATATAACATTTAAGTGATTTTGTGCATAAAACAAGCAAAAAATCAGCCAATGGGGTAAGCAAATTTTTCTTGATTTTTTTCTTGAATAAAGTGTTTAAGAAAAATGTTCAAGATTTTTTTTGCTTACCCCATTGGCAGATTTTTTTTTCTTACCCCATTGGCAGATTTTTTTTGTTTTGTTTTATGCACAAAATCAATTAAATTTGAAAATAAATCTTGAACAATTTTCTGAAATATAAAATTTTTCTTGATTTTTTCTTGAATTTAGTGTATAAGAAAAATGTTTTTTGCTTACCCTATTGGCACGTTTTTTTTTTTTTTTTTTTTTTTTTTGCTTGTTTTATGCTCAAAATCACTTAAATTTGATATTTTTGGTCTAAAAACTAGACTTATTTTCTTGGGTCGTTTTGCTCATTAAGAAAAAGCATCTTAATTTAAGAATTTTTAGATATTTTTACTGAAAACAAGACAAAAATACTAATTATTTTTTTCTTGAAAATAATAAAATTGCTTTCTTACCTAGTATTCTTGTAATGTTTTTAGTACAAATATACATATTTATATATATATATATAAAAAATAGTATTTCAAATTGATCAAATTTAAGTGATTTTGTGCATAAAACAAGCAAAAAATTCTGCCAATGGGGTAAGCTATTTTTTTCTAGAATACTTCTTGAATTAAGTTTTTAAGAAAAAAAGTACATGATTTTTTTATTACCCCACTGCAAAAAAAATTTTTTCAAGAAAATTATTTCTTGGTATTTTTGTCTTGTTTTCAATAAAAATATCTAAAAATTCTTAAATTAAGATGATTTTTCTTGATGAGCAAAACTACACAAGAAAATAACTCTAGTTTTTAGACCAAAAATACCACATTTTTTTATTTTTTAATAAAACAAGCAAAAAATCTGCAATTTTTCTGCAATCTGCAATCAGATTTTTTGCTTACCCCATTGTTTGTTTTATTCCCAAAATCAGTTACATTTTATGTTTTTGTCTAAAAGCTTGACTTGTTTTCTTAGGTCATTTTGCTTATCAAGAAAAAGCTTCTAAATTTAAGAATTTTTTTATATTTGTACTGAATACAAGACAAAAATACTAAGTAAGAAAGTTTTTTTTTTTTTTTTTTTTGCAGTGTATATATTAACAAAGTGCAGTTATACTATATTACATAATTTATTAAAGTTTACTACAGTTTTATGTTGTTAAAGCTGTATTATTTTTCAATTTATTCATCACTATAATATATTCATGATAAATTACTAAACACCCGTTTTTATACAGGAACCAACCGCCATCACAGCCATGGAGCTCTCCACAAAGCAGGTAAGCATTATCAGACAAGGGCAATAAAGGTGATGTAAGCTGCTCTTTATAAATGTTGCTGCTGAACACAAATCCAATAGGGTAGTCTGAGGAACATAATTGCTCTAATATGTGAACTATAGGGAACAAAATGAATCTAATAAAGCAAAACAGGTCTAACACAACAATTCAAATAGGTTACCTCCAGGGAACACAACTAGCCTAACGTGTTTTAAGGGATCGGGTGAACTGGTTTAGCATTGGGGTTGTTGGAAAATTGCCATTCTGCACCGCATTTTGCTGACAGAGGTAATAATGAACAGTCATGCACCAAGATTTATCATGCACCGAGATGGCTTTCACTTCAGACTGGATCACACACACACACTGCTTGGCCCCTGGCTACATTACGCATGAAGCTGCTGTCATAGTCACTCACACAACACGACAACATGAGGTACTCTCATTAGAGGCCACACATACACACACACCGGCTGGTTTTGCATTGCGAGCTGCAGCGTTCATCTACGATTATGGTGCTACATAGACAGTATGAATAATCAAGGAGACACTGAGAGGTTAGCTAGAGGGATTTATTATTAAACAGATGCATACAAGCCCATATCCCGGTGTCCTGAGAGAAACTGTGGCTCCATTAACACACAATGAAGCTACATTGTTTTATAAAAGAAAGTCTGATTCGCTACACCTCCCGTCCACAGCAACAGCTCTATCTGGGATCCTCTATCGGGGTGTCTCAGATGCCCCTGCATCGCTGCGATGTTTATGGAAAGGCTTGTGCGGAGTGCTGCCTGGCACGTGATCCATATTGCGCCTGGGACGGCTCGCAATGTTCCAGATACTTCCCTACTGCTAAGAGGTGACCTCTCACAAACACGAATTGCATTTCACACATTTGGCAGATGCTTTTATCCAAGGTATACATTTTATCAGTATGCGTGACTTAAACATGTGACCTTTTGCGCTGCTAATGCAACGCTCTTCCAGATATGCTACAGTGCAGTGTGTGGCTTTCATCAGATTTATAGATCAAACTGAAGACCGAATATGAAATGCTTAAACCTCCAGGAATATTTTAAGACCTTCTTTCAGTTCTTGGCCTGGTTTGAGTTGTCATATATAACTTTATTGGACAGGCTGACTACTGCTGTCTACTGCTTGGATGAACTACTGTAAGAGAGGTTTTAAGTGTCAAAATAATTTCCTTTAGAGGTAAACGTATCCTTACTTAACACTTTACATTAAAGTCCATTTTTAAAACAAGAACAAGATGAGGTCTCATATTTACGGTCGGTCCCAAGTAGCATGGTTTCTCAGAAAGGTGCTTTGTGTGCTACTGGTGGTGAAACTGCTTTACACAGTGGCAGAATTACCAAATTGCCTTAAAGGGAAATTTAAGGTACTCTGGACTCAAACTGCATGATGCTTTTTCATAAAGAGTGAGCACCAGATCTGGCTATTCTCCATGGAGACTACATAGAGCTAAAACAGGCCGTGTTTGATTTACTATGATGGTAACGTGGTGAGATCTCTCTGAGACAGATGTGTGTGGGTGTGGATATGCAAGGTTCAGATGAATTGCGGTCACATTCACCTGCCCTTTCTTTTTTCTGTTTTGTTTGTATGTTGTGCCTGTAGGAGAACGAGGCGTCAGGATATCAGGAACGGAGACCCTTTGACTCAATGTTCAGATCTACAGCATCACGGTAATATATATGGATCTTGTACAAGTGCAAATGATGTTTATTGTATAGCCAACACACACCATTGTGTAATGGGTTAACAATAGTCCCTTTCACACATACAGTCTTTACTGGTAATGTACTGGTAAATTACAGTTAACAGATCATGTAGAACCTTTCTGGTAAATCAGTGCTGCCAATTTACCAGTAAGAGATGTTGTAAAAGTATCAGTAATTTACTGTTAACTCATTCCTTGCCAGCCTTTTTTATGTGCCCGCCAGCCTTTTTTGTAATTTTCCCAAGTTTCAGGAAATTTTTCTTTTATACATAAATAATCATACAATATATCAAATGAAAGAACAGAGCCTCTCCCTTCAAACAAACAAAACGAAAAAAAAAAAAAAAAAAAAAGTTTAATCCTATCTTCATTTGTTCTCTTTTTATAACCTCTCAAATATGCAAAACATACACAGAGTTTACAATGTTGTTGAATTAGTTGAATTCTTCATTTTTTTATAAAGTGGGTAAGAGCGCCACCTAGCGGATAATAGCGGAATTATAGATCTACTCTAAATTGCAATTATAAATTATTCAAGAAAAATACAGTAGTATCGGCAGAATATGGTATTGGAATTGGATCGGAAATGTGTAAATGATATCTTACTTCTACATAAACTCATCATATATAAAGTAATAATGTTCGTGAAAACATAACCTTGATATCTTTAAAATTGACTTAGTAAGGTCATGTCAAAGATTGAAATGAATGTAATCAGATTATAAAAAATAAAGAAACCAAGGAGCCAGTCAGGACATGTTTCTTTATAAACAAAAAATGAGGATGTAAAAGAAGCTAAAGAGATAACTGCAGCTGGGGTTTTTTTTTTTGAAGCACTGTGTACATTCTGTACATGCCAAGGTTGTGTTTAATTAAAGCTTTCGAAACAAAACTCAGTCTAAAAAGGTCATTTTACAATGTTAATAACACACGTTTAACTGCTGTTTCACAGCTGTTACAGAAATACAGGACCTGCACTTACACAAACGTACGTCGCATGGCCACTGGACTCACATTTCCCAGGACCACACACTGATTTCCTGTGTCATAGTTTTGGCCTCACACACCTCATTACAGTGGCACCGCTAACCCACAATACCCTCTGAGATTTCATAGTTCGGACTTCAAAGCATGAAAGATGAAAATGAAAGACAGGGCAAGAGATGGCGTTTAAATTAGGACGGTCTGGTAAAATACAAAGATTTTATTCACCCCTGGCCTTGGATCCCGTAGACCACAGTTCACTGAGATATTGCAGCACACTGTGTGTGTGCTTGATAGCATATGATCTGAACTATGTCAAGTGTCCCTTGTGAACTTGTGGATGCCCATGTTAAACACATCATCACAGAGGAATCAAGATCACTTACTTATGTCTTGTATCACTTTCTATGTCTTGTAGATGAGGCAGATGGGGATCGAGGTTTGCAAGACAGGACGGTATATGGGGTTGAGAATAGCAGTTCGTTTCTGGAGTGCAGTCCTAAATCCCAGCGCGCTCTTATCTACTGGCTGTTTCAGAGACACGGGGAGGACAGAAAACAAGAGGTTTGTTTTGTTACAGACGCAATGGGGTCCAAAGCTCTGATGAAAATGTGTCTTTTTGTATATTTTTTTAAAGGGACACTCCACCTTTTTTTGAAAATGTGCTCATTTTCCAGCTCCCCTAGAGTTAAACATTAGATTTTTACCGTTTTTGAAATCCAATCAGCCAATCTCCAGGTCTGGCAGTAGGCTACTACTTTTAGCATAGCTTAGCATAATCCATTGAATCTGATTAGACCATTAGCATCACGCTAATAAATAACCAAAGAGTTTTGATATTTTTCCTATTTAAAACTTGACTCTTCTGTAGCTACATTGTGTACTTAGATCGACGGAAAATTAAAAGTTGCGATTTTTTTAGGCATTTTTTTAGGCAGATATGGCTAAGAACTATACTCTCGGTGCTGCCAAAATTAATCCCCTTGGTAGCTTTCAATAGCAGCGGACTATTTTGGGCACTGTGTAATATCATTGCGCCTCCTGCAGCCATGTTACGGCAGCAAAGTCCTCCTGCAGCCATGTTACGGCAGCAAAGTCCTCCAGCAGCCATGTTACGGCAGCAAAGTCCTCCTGCAGCCATGTTACGGCAGCAAAGTCCTCCTGCAGCCATGTTACGGCAGCAAAGTCCTACTGCAGCCATGTTACGGCAGCAAAGTCCTCTTGCAGCCATGTTACGGCAGCAAAGACCTCCTGCAGCCATGTTACGGCAGCAAAGTCCTCCTGCAGCCATGTTACGGCAGCAAAGTCCTCCTGCAGCCATGTTACGGCAGCAAAGTCCTCCTGCAGCCATGTTACGGCAGCAAATACCCCCTGCAGCCATGTTACGGCAGCAAAGTCCTCCTGCAGCCATGTTACGGCAGCAAAGTCCTCCTGCAGCCATGTTACGGCAGCAAAGTCCTCCTGCAGCCATGTTACGGCAGCAAAGTCCTCCTGCAGCCATGTTACGGCAGCAAAGTCCTCCTGCAGCCATGTTACGGCAGCAAAGTCCTCCTGCAGCCATGTTACGGCAGCAAAGTCCTCCTGCAGCCATGTTACGGCAGCAAAGTCCTCCTGCAGCCATGTTACGGCAGCAAAGTCCTCCTGCAGCCATGTTACGGCAGCAAAGTCCTCCTGCAGCCATGTTACGGCAGCAAAGTCCTTGATTATTTTGCCAAAATGAGAGTATAGTTCCTAGCCATATCTGCCTAGAAAGTCGCAACTTTTCATTTTCTGTCAGTCTTAGTACACGATGTAACTACAGAAAAGTCAAGTTTTAAATAGGAAAAATATTAAAACTCTTTGGTAATTTTTGAATGCGATGCTAATAGTCTAATCAGATTCAATGGATTACGCTAAGCTATGCTAGAAGTGGTAGCACCAGACTTGGAGATCAGCTGAACGGATTCCAAAACAGTAAAAATCTAATGTTAAACTCTAGGGGAGCTGGAAAATGTGCATATGTAAAAAAAATAAGTATCCTTTTAACACAAAATTTATAAATACGGTTATTATCAACAAATTCTTTAGAATAAAAATTTCATATGAATTAAAAAATTTCTAAGAATTTTTATAACTATAAAGTAATTTGCTTTATTGACAACATGTACTCTGGCATGAACCAGATGCAGATGATGCAAAACCTGATGAGATAATGTTTTACTCTGCTACTCAGAGCTTATGATGTAATCCACATGTGTAACCACTTTTTTTTCCAGATCAAGTCAGATGACAGGGTGTTGGGTACAGAACAGGGTCTGTTGATCCGAACTCTACACCAGAAGGATTCAGGTGTGTATTACTGCCACGCTGTTGAGCACGGCTTCATCCAGACTCTCCTCCGTCTCACCCTCCACGTAATTCCCACCGAGCACCTGGATGATCTACTGCACCGAGACACGCCAGACACAAACGATCCGACCAATGGCAAGATGTGGTATCGTGACTTTCTATCCCTCATCAACCCCACCACCCCGAACAGCGCCGATCAACTCTGCGAACAGGTTTGGAAGAGAGAACGGAAACAGCGTAGGCAAAAAGCCAATTTACTGCATGCCAGTCAATCGCATGCCAGCCAGCTCCTCCAGTCTAGCCAATCACACGCCAGTAAGTGGAAGTTACTACAGGAAAACAAGAAAGGACGCAACCGCAGGACCCATGAGATGCAGCGGGCACCGCGGAGCGTGTGATCACTCGCACGCCAAATAAACATTTTAAAACACAAGGACGGGAATATCAAACGAAGAGATGGAAACGCCACAGACAGGAAGTGTGGCATCTCACTCCTGGCGTGTGCATGTGTATGTGTGTTTTAGAGAGAGAGTTATTTACGTACTTTATAAACCTGAGCACACTTCATTCACACCTACAATATGTATTCTGACTCTAAGAGGATGTGATGGAGCTTAAGGCTTCATTGGACGATACTGGACTATGTGTAAATATGACGCAAAATGAAAAAATATACTGTGAAACGGGTTGCAGTCTGTAAAAAAGCCCTGTTTCAAATGGTGAGGGACAAAAATAAACACAGAGAATACAGAAAGACCACTCTTTGCTGAAGCACAACCCCAGTGCATTCTGGGTAATGAAACTGTTAGTACTATTATGTGTATAGAGTGTGTTGACCTTAACATATACTGTACTGTATATCTATTTCAAAATGAAAAGGTAGGCTCTGTTGTTATCCATTAAGTACATCAAGTGTTTCTTTCAGGTCCTTTTCTGTCTTCCTTATGTTTTCTATTTCCATCTGCTCCAGAAACAAAGCCTCAGCAAATCTATTAATGGAAATGTGTTGTTCCTCTAAATAAGCTCTTTTAGAAAAAAGAAAACACGATTTATTCCTGCTATTTTTTTAGATCAATATTTAATTTTGTACTGTGTCAGAGTATATCTAAAATATTGCATTATAGATTTATTTTATTATTAGTTTTCCTTATTTTAAATCACTGCATTGAGGGTACATAAGCTCTCTTCACTAACCATTTTTACTCAGTTAAGTTATTATTTGTTGACATGATTTAATCTATGTTCAAACCGATGTTTATATAAACCACTGTGATCAAGTATGTAAAATACAGTGGATTTAATTTGAGGGATGATGTCACTATGTTGCTTTTTATCACGTTTTATGTTTTTTGAGTATACAGTTGCAAGACCAAGTCAAACTTTATCACATCTGTGAAGTCTTTTTCAGCTAAAAAACTTTATTTAGCATGACTTGTATATCTGCTACAGAGGAGAGATAGATTATAGAGATTAGAGTTTTATTGGCTGCAGTAAATAGTAAAATAGTTTTGTTTTAAAGTCCTTTATTAGAGATGCCTACTGTATGCCAAGATATCCATTTAAAGTCAACATGAAAGCAACCAACCCGTCTGATGTATTCTCGAGTAAACTGGATATTCAGCAAGATAAACAAAAATGTAGATTTGATTTGATCTTTTGGGAATTGGTTGGATTGTGAACAGTGAGTGAACAGCAAAGAAGGACAACACTGCCACCTACTGGTTAACCCCCTAAAAGACTGTGGTGTTATATGTACTGATATATCATGCACAACACCACCAGGGGCATAAAAGGGTAAATAAGGTCATTTTGATTTTATTTGTGAGGAAAAGGGAGGACAAATTTATTGTATTATATAATAGCCTGAGTATGCCCCTAGATGTGGTTATGTTAAGTTAATAAGGAAAGGACTGCTGTGTGACACAAAACTGGTATGGTCTCAATACAACATTTCCCCTTTTTCATTGCTCATACAGCACACATATCAGAATGTAGCTGTGAACATATAGACTATTTATAATAAAATGGTCCAAAATATATGCCACTGTGTACAAACTGCATGTAAATTTACAGCATCACTCATTTGCGTACTTGTTTACAGTCTGTTCTTGTTAATGAGCAAATCTGCCTGCCATTAAGTTCCAGGCGGTGCTCAAGAATATTCTGCTATTGATAACATATGGTGTTATTGACTTATAACGTCTGCCCAATGGACTCTTTTGACTTTGTAGCTAAATTCAAGTATCAAAAATTTACTTTTAAATGGACTTCACACAGAGGATTTCCAGTGCTGAACCGAACTGTACTGTACGTGGTTATCATTCTGTTTGGATGGACCTAAGTAAGCTATCATCTAAAAGAAAACAACACCTGCATAACTCAGACTTTCATAGGGACTCTCCTGAAATGAGGGACAAATAAGGACATGACATGATAATGCTGCTGTAAATTGTTCATTATTGGCATGCATTCTGCTGTTCAAATAAATGTGTCTTCTAAAGATCCTGTTTAAAGAGTGTAGTGGGTGCATGTGTTATATTTCTGATTGTATTGGCTGGACCTTTGTTTGTGTTCTGGGCTCTGAAGCACCTATGTCGACAGACAAATGACGTTCCCTGCCTGTTTTTTTTTACTCTATCCTCTCTGCTGGTGTTCATTGGGTTCTCTTCTCACATTACTGCTGATAAAAAAAAAACGTAATGTTCAGACCGAAGTCACTGAAGCTCTTACAATAACACATGGAGTAGAAATACGTCATTCAATGACGTTTGAAGAAGCTGAGCAATGCGGGAAAACTTTAATAGATGTACGATGTTTCTTTCGTACGAATATTAAATATTGCTTTACATGTTTTACCAACATACAGAGAAAATTAGTTTGGGTTTATTCTCTAAACTAGAGCAATAAAAATTAACTGTTTAATCAATTTACATACTGTACTAGTGTGCACGTTCATGTGCATTTAGTTGTGTTTTTTATAAAAGAAAAATATTTTGCACAAATTAACTAACAGCATGTCGAAAATGTGCACATTAAAGCTAAAATTAATTAATTAATTAATTAAAGGTTACGGTTTTAATTAAATGAAATTAAATTTGCCACTCCGGTACATCAGCCAATCATTTGCAAAGGTGACCCGTTAAGCCAATCAGCTTTCAGCATCAGTTAGTGGATCATGCCTGCTTATGTTCGCAACAGGTGCATTTCAAAGGAAGCAAAAGAAAGCAAAAATGTTGTATATCATTTCAAAATGGATTGAAACACTGGTGAGTAGACTTTAAATGGATTTTAGACTTTATTAATGTATCATGAACGTTCATGAGATAGGTACACGACTTATGTACGTAAACCGTGGATTTGTTATAGTAAAGTAGACACTATATTTCTTAGGACTGATTACAAATGTATTGCCATAGTTTTACTAACGTAAAAATCTCATGGTTAAAATAGTAAAACAATGGTGAATCAGTGGTGGTTACTATGGTTTTACAATTAATGTAGTGGACCACGCGTATTTTTGTAAAGGGATCAACAAAATGATCAAATGTACTGTTTATTTGGCTTGATAATGATGATCAGATAAATATCAGCCTCCATTAAAATTCCTTACTGATCATTGGTGCTGGTTACAATTTCTTGAAATCTCTTCATTTAAACATCTGCCTATCAATTGTTGTAGGTAATTGATAAATCAGATTGTATGGCTTGTTGAGGAGAGATTTGGGCAAACAATCTAATGGAGTTTTCAATGACTCCTCTAAGGAAACATAAGACATGGCTTCCATCTAGTGGTTGAGTTTGTTACTACATTTAGTTGTTAAAAAATTTGAGCTTGCAGTTTACAATTCAAGGGCATCACTGGCTGTTACTCTATAACCACATTTACAGCATTCTATAAATCCTGCTATACCTGACCCAGCTGTAAGAAATCTGAATAATGTTATAGGTATAATGTCATGGGTATTTCAAAGGTTTTTCCTGCTAAAAACGAAATTATATTGGATTTAATGGTTTTAATATGAATTGTATTGTTTGTAATAGAAACTTTTAAGATTTCTGTGGGTCTCTACTTGTACTGTATGTTAGGTTGTGTTGGTGGGACCATTATAATCTTCTGGAATATGTCTCAAAACGCACTACAAAAAGGAATTCCGTAGTGGTTTAAATGGTAAAAGCTAATTGTTCCTAATGCTAATGGAAACCATCAGAATTTCTGTGATGGTTTCTATTGTTTTTTTCAGCAGGGTTGAATCTCTGGATGCTTACATAATTATAAAATATGTAGCAAGAATGCATTATAAGCATGGTCGTAGCCAGAGTTTAAAAATTAGTGAGGTCCAAATGCTATCCTAGGAGAAAAAAGTGCACAAAAATACACTTTAAGTACACTTAGTAAATGTACTATTTTGTGCACTAATTTTGTAGTTAATATACCAAAAATAAGTCTTTAGTACTTCTTCATATAAACTTAAGAACATCTAAATGTACTCTACTGTGCTATTTTAAGACACCTTTTATTTTAATACACTTGAAATCTATTAAGCATTACTAGTATTGTATACTTTTTTTGAAGTACCACCGAAGAAAACTATACTTTGCATTTTTGTAGTGCATAACTTTTACAAAATACTTATTTAAATGTAGTTTAAGTACATTCAAGTGTATTTAGTTTATGTATTCTGGCTTAACCTTTTTGCCATTTTACACTTTGGATAAGTGTTTTTGTCTATATGTTTTGGGGGTGGACAGTGTTATTTTATCCCCTATTAGATCACAATTTGTTAATACTTTACTGTTGATTTAGGGTGGGCAATTTATTTATTTTAATGCAACATAGCTTATTATAGCATTATATTAATCATTTTGATAAGCAATAGGGTATATAAACAAGAACTTTTATGTTTTCTCCATGACTTTGTTAAATGCTAACTCCTAAACTGAATAAAAAAACATAGCATAGCCTTCTTCATACCCAATGCTTACATATTTGGAATATTTCATTTTAAACTCAATTGTTTTACATTTTTGTACTCGTGTTATTTTCTACTGATTTTAGTGTTGAAAGCTTCTGACATAAATAGTCATGATGATTATTGCGTGTGTCTTCCTGAATGTAGTATTATGTCAGCCACAACCTGCCCACGCTGAATGATGTGCAATTTAATTACTGTTTTGGTGCTGGCCATTCCGTGTTGCCAGATATTAGTATGAAAAACAAACAATAAAGGCCATAAATAAAAAAATAAGTTCAGACCTTGTCTATCAGAAAGACACATTAAATGCTAAAACATTAAACACTATGTCTAAAGAGGATTTTTTACAATTGGATCTGGCAACACTGCGAATGCTGCACCCGCGGCTCGCAGCTGCTTGAGACAATGTCCAAACTTAATTATATACGCGGAGTTGCGTGTGTAAGGTCCAGAATTACCAAGGTCCAAACCTCGTTGGCTGGTTACGGCCATGATTATGAGTTGATCTGGATAGAAGCATATGCTAAAAAAAAAAAAAACATTTTCACAATGCTGTGCAATTCAAATAAATTGCATAAATGAGGTTATTTGACAGTCATAGAGTAGGTGTTATTATGAGACACATTAGGAAGTCCATTGTGTCTATTGTTTATGCTTATGGACTTTTGAACTCACCCACATTTGACTCAAAGGTGGCGGCTGGTCACGAATAGCGTCTACAGGTCAGAGGTCATCGTGATTACCCCACAGATCGCTCCGTGGACACAGATGTGTGCCATAAATGTCCGTGCCTATGAATGAGTCCATTACCAGTTATGTGATGAATGAACTGGGCTTCCACTGACGTTAAGGATATATGAGCAGAGTTCAGTTATTTGAAGTTTTCGCCTGTGGGAGTACTTCAGGCCAAATGAGGCTGTATGTTCATGGTGTGTCAAATCCATATGTATGTGTGTGACACCTAATTCAGAAATCAATACAGCTTGGGAATGGATTGTACAACGACTTTGTAGTTTAAGGTACTGCGTGCAATCCAATCCATTTAAACACAATCTAACTAATGTAATATGTTTATTAGGTTTAGATAAACTGAAGTGCATAATGTTTCTCAGCTGGACACCTTCTGTGATGCATCTCATTAAAGATGTTTGGCTGAAGAGAGTGTCAGGATTGTTTACACGGCTTTATCAAAGAGCGTGAAAGTCTGAATGTGAAAGAGCACTGTGGATATTATGGTTCAGGGACAGCAGCACATTTTAATGGAAAATTCCTAACACACGTGCAACCTATGGGCCTCCATCACAACTGTATCTACACTAGATTAGTGTGTGGGTCCTTTAACCTTTTTACATGTATTACATTGTGGGACATGTGTACCGAGTCCAGACTACTTATTGGAAGAATTCTTGCTTTGGGGTCCAGTAACATTTAAAACACATGGAAAATGCAGAACACAACATTTTCTTCTGCTTTTCAAAGCACTCGTCTGTGAACACAAGTTTTTTTTCAGACGTGTCTAGATTTGAGTGTGCTTACCGCACGTCTAGATTTAAAAAAAAAAATAAAAACTTGAGTGCAACTTAATACGAATTGCCTCAAAAAGGAAAATGATCTACAAATCTAAGTCATAGATGTAACAATGAATCGTCTATCAGGGCTCAAGGAAATCATTTTTTATACTGGGCCAGTCGGCCCAGTGGTTCAGGTTTTCACTTGCCCTGACAAAATTTTCTCTGGCCCCAATAAAAAATGTCAGTGTCAAATATATAGTAATTCAAAAGTATATATATATATATATATTATACAACAGACATGTTCCAATGAAAAAAGGCTCTCAACTTTTCTGCTTTACCTGTAAACTGACAGCAAGCTGTGCCAAATATTCGTCGTATTTTACCCAAGTAAATGTCTGCTTTCAAGCAGTGCTCGAATTGAATCAAGTCTTATGGGGGGTCCCCACCATGACATAGCAGCAAACCCAAAATGGCAACACATTACTACAGTACCTTTAAACAAAAATGTATGATTTATGTAACACCAATCCAAAATTTACAGACTTAAACTAGATCAGAATTTACCTTCATAACAAATAAAAAAAAATTACGGGTTTAGTAGCATTATCTTCACAAAGATACCAATATCTGAGAGGACCCCCCTTAGTATAATTTTGACTTCTTATAGGGGGTCCATAATGCCTTATGGGGGGTTCTGGATCCCCCCAGCCCCCCCCCCCAATTCAAGCACTGCTTCCAAGATGTTTAATAATATACATTGACAAAAATATATTTTAATTACTGAGGGTGAAGCACTGGCCCGATCGGGCAAGTGACAATACTTTTTACTGGCCCGAATGTCTCTCACACTTGCCCTGGGCCACCGGGCAGTTCATTATGTTGAACCTTGTCTACAGTATGAATAGTCATTATTCATCTTCTATTGCAAGAGTAACAAAAATCTATTTGATGCAAACTCATAATTTTATTGAAAAAAAAAATGGATATGATGTTTTCTTAAGTAAAACATATTATGTATAATTATGTGTTACAGGCTCTTACAGGGCCAGAGATCAAGCCCTCTTTCTCTCGTCTTATCACACATGTGAAGATTCAATGAGGCATAAAGACAAAGCCAGCAGAGGGGAACGGGAAAAGACCTGACACCATTTGAGGACACGTCTTTTCAGAAACACGGTAAAGAATGATTGCTTTTGTGTCACGGGTGACGAAAGTTAGCGAAAAGTAAAAATAAATGCATCACATTCCTTTTCAAATATAATTTAGATAGGGATGCACAGAAAGGAACATTTTTGGCCGAATAAAATGAAAAACTTGAATATCGAATAATAAAATAATTTTATTTTTCATTTTGCCAATTTTCTCACCATTGCACAAGTTACATTCAGAATGTCTTTTTTACTATATTTATTTTACATTATTTAACAATGAAATTTTTTAACATTCCAGCAGACTTTAACAAAAAGCTTATGGTTAATAAACGTTTTATTTTACGTTTAATATACAGAAAAACGCGATTATGTGATTGCATGATTCAACGCATAATTAACCAAAATCCGCATATTAATGCAGGGGCCGCATTTTTTCAAATACGTTGCACTTTCAGAGCATAAAATGCAGATTTACGTCTATATATGTGGGGATTGCATTTTCATGGCAAAAATAACATATATCTTAGCAGAAAGTTGAAAAATGTTGCATTTACTTCACACAAGCGCAGCCATGTCACCTGTTGCCATAATGTGACGTGGATCACTGAAAATCTGCTAACAGTATTTGCAAATTCCTGCAATTTTTGGAAGTTGGCGCAATTTCATTGTATAAAATTGCATAAATATACCACATATTCCATCGCATTTTTTAAGAAAACATGCCGAAAGATCAAAGATTTGCGAGTCTCTCACTCTCTGCTGGTTGCTATTTGATCGCATCATCAAAGACGTTTTACTTTCAACACCGAAAATTCGTTTTTTGCTATTTTCGGCCGAATAATTTCCATTGCTGCAAATTCGGTGCATCCGTTCATTTAGAGTACCATTACATTGGCAACAAAATACTCAGCAACGCCTGTAAATATCCTTGTATCACTTACTTAATCTTTTACTAATAGTGGCATAACATTACAAATCCCAAAATTCCTTTCGCTGATGAGCGGTTTAAGCAACATACCCCCTCAGGACAGATGCACTGTCGGGATGTAATGAAATGTTATTTTAGTGTAATGCCTCATTGAAACATTTCAATCAGATCTTTCTAAATGACCGTGTTTAAACTGGCAGGTATCTGTAGAGACAGCAAAACAAACCCAGGTGAGACTGTACAGCCTTGTGTTGTGAATTTGTATTGGCTTACCTCATGGTGCAGTTTAAGTGCATGTTTGGGTGTTATTTTGTCATGGGTTTGACAGACTCTGGATTACATCCAGGCCTTTAGTGGAGTTTCAAAGCAGCTTGGTACATTTGTACGGCATTTGTAACCATCACCTCCAATAATTCAATCTGCATAACATTACATCCACCGTGTGATCCAGTGTTTTTCCTTGTGCATTTGTTGTTTTAGGGTGGCACGTGTCAAAGCCACGCTTATGATCTTTATATGACGGGGTGGATAATGTTTGCTTTGGTATTAGGGTACATGAAGTGTTCAATGAGATGACTCCTGAAGGCCAGTGTGTTTGTTTAGCATCGAACAGCCAATACTGTCACTTCACTTTATGCTAACATCCAAAATTGGTCTTTGACCATTATGCTATAAACATCACTTCTGCTTGTTTCTCTTGTAATTTAAACCCTTTACAGACACATTTTAGACGCAGTTGAAGCAAAATAGCGGTGACTTTAGGTGGATAGCTTGGCACGAGGAATATATTGGAGTAGGCATCTCCTAATGGCTTCCAGAGGTTGAAGACAGTAACCTACTGTGTTTCTCATACGCAAACGTTCAAGGCTTATACCAACAAAGATTGAAAGAGGTGAACAAGAGGATGTGGTCGTGTTTCACAGCACAGGGTCCTTTCCAATAACGTGGACCTAATTCATGAAGCCTTATTGGCTACCACTAGAGGAGTTTAATGATGCTTTTAGATGCATCACTGAATGGATTTTAAGGGTGATTCGGTTAACTTAAAAAGCTTTAGATTAGCCTGGTAAAGCGATACGGCTGTGAGATTACTTTTGTAAATAATTTTTGGTGAAAAGCCACGGCCAAAATTTAATTTGTGGCTATTTTTTCTTAAAAGACTGAAGAATATAAGCTTTTTTAAGTGCTGATAGAAGTGTGTCACAGAGGGTGTAAGCAGATAACCCTTTAGTGTTACATATGACTCAAATCTGGAGGGACTCCAGGTCATTTAAACATAACATGACAGAACTTTTATCTGACCCCTTGACATTGACTAATCCTTATGTCAGCGCACCTTCAGAGCCTTAAACTAGCGACAGGTCAGAGCGAGGTGACCCGCTGAGTGCACTTTTAATCTGTTTTTACACACACCTTTGTTTGGGATAACAATAAGTCACTCCATCTGCTCCGTTCATACGTATGTTTGGTTATGTTTAAAAAACTGGTGTATTATATACTGTGAAATATATCATATATACAATGTTATATTCTTGCAAATAGCATTTAATGTTTTTAAAAACGGTACGCTTTACTGTCAAACAAAAACATGGTGCTGTGTTCAATTTAGCAAGGAGTATCTAGTTACCATTTTAGAAATAAATATGGCTAGTTAGTTAGCGTTTGTAATTCAATTTTGTGTAAAAGAATGTCTTTTCTTTATGAAGTCTGATCAGATAGTCACAAAAGAAGTTAATGTCACGGTCAGTTACTTAAATTTTATAATTAGAAACATAAATTGAATGTCTGCATAACTGCATTGTTGAATACAGTATTTCACACACTATTTTGACTGCGCACAGTGTGCATACTAGCAAGTCTGGATCCATTAACTGTTAGGCATGCTTTTTCAGCTGTTTACTGTCTCTTAACTCTTTCCCCGCAAGTGTGTTGTTTTTTTAAGTTGCCAGCCAGTGCCAGCATTTTTTTATGATTTTCACAAAAGTTTAATGCTTTCCAGAATTTTTTTTCTTTAAATATATAAACATACAATATATCAAATGAAAGACCCTCTGTTTTTTTAAACAAAAACAAAAACCTTTCATCCTACCTTCATTTGGATCTCTTTTCAAAAATTGACTTTCTTCAAAAATACAAAATTTTGAGCAAAAAGCTAAGATAATTGCAATTTTTGTAAAAGACTTCTTAATCAGAAATCCGATTGAGAGGGATAATGAAAACATACACTGAGTTTGAACTGTTTGACGCGAGGGGCTGCTTTCTGGTTGTATAAGTTGGGTAAGAGTGCCATCTGGTGGATAATAGCCGAAATCCGGATTGCCGGAAAAACTCGTCATTGGCAGGGAAGCGCTTAATTGACGAGTTAACTTGTCAATGGCGGGGAAAGATTGAAGACCTAAATGGACGTGTTTATGAGGATACTTGCAAGGACGGGAATTTTAACACTTTTGTGTATTTAAGGCCAATAAAGCGGTAAAAACGCTCACACAGAAACATTAACACTGTTGTTTGTGTTTCAATGGCTTGAATCAATTGTTTTAAAAATGTGGTGCTTAAATATGTGTAAATAAGGTTCATTTTTCATGACCACGTGCACTGCAATGTCGATAGAGACGATAGTCCAAAATCTCTACCGGTTGACACGTTTCTACCGGTTTATCATGCCCTACTGGTTTATAGTCCACCCCTAGTAAAAATCAAACTGAAGCTTGTCTCAGAACTTCATTTTGAGACTTTAGCCTGGATTTTACAGACAGGGGGCTCTATCTTACACCCGGCGCAATGCTGCGCAATGCGCGACGCAAGTGTCTTTCGCTTGTTTCCACCCTAATTTTCACGTTTAGCGCCGCGTTGTTTAAATAGCAAATGTATTTGCGCCCCCTTTTGCGCCCATGGGCGTTCTGGTCTGAAAACGAGGTGTGTTCAGGCGCATTGTTGGCGCGTTGCTATTTTGAGGCAACTTAAATAGATTACGCCATTGACCAACAAAAACCTGGTCTAAAGTCTAAAGTCAATGGCGCAATGTGTTTTATGTTATTTAAAGAGTGCATTAGTAAAATGCGCCTATACACGGGAGGACAACGCGGGTTTGCTTATCACAAGGTACATGAATGCACAGCAGCACAAAAATGCTTTTAAATATGAAAGATTAAAGGATTGAATGTAAAAGATTATTATTGAGTCTCTTGGACATAAATGAGGACAGATTATGAGATGTTAGAAGGCGCAAAGAGTTGCTTCACCTGCAGCCTGGTAAGTAAATAAATGCTTTGCTTTGAACAAATGCGTCTGTTTTTAAATGTTTTTTTTTTTTAATGCTACCTCATGGATTTATTGTATATGATGACTCTGTACCTGTGGATATGGTGAGATGAGAAACATTTTTAAGTAACGCTTAAAAAAACTCTTTGCTAAAAAACCGCTGTCCAAAGTGCTGAAACGTGAGGAGAGCTGTTTGTAAATTCTTTATCTCCTGTTTGTTACAAACAAAGTATTTTTAGAGTAGGACAAACCTTATCTTACATACTTGTAAATTATTTTTTGATGATATTGGATAGCCATACATTTAAAGCAATTACAAGCCTGCTTTTTACTTCCATGACTAAAAGAAAACGGGTTTTAAATGTTTTAATAAAAAAATAACAATTTCAATACAAGTGAAAAACAACACAATTATTTAACATTAATCTTAAACTGGGGATCTTCTTCCTCCGCTTAGTTTTTCAGTTTACAAAGTCCGTCACCTAAATAGGGATTAGACAGAACGCCAGCGCAACTGGGTTTTAAAGGGGATGAGAGCTGAGACTCTCATTGGTTTACTGCACGTTACGCCCAAATTACTCCCATTACAATAGGACCAACCCTTTTCGACCATGCGCTCGGCGCAAAAATCATTTTTCCCGTCGTTAAATTAGCAAAAGTGGATTCGGACACGCCCATTTAGACATTGCGCTGTGCGCTTTAGACAATGCGCTTAGATCGTTAAAATAGGGCCCAGGGTCACAAATGTGTAAAATGTTTTGCTTTGAATTGGGTTAACACTGCAGAGATCATGGGTTTGATTGCAGCGAGCACATTTACATTTTTGCATTTGAGGTTTCTGCCTCTAAAATGCATGCAAATGATAAACTTTCCTATTTAAATTTGCGCATTAATCCACGAAACTGATGGGAACCAAAACGTGGGTTGTTAAAAAGTGTAGTGTAACCTTTTCCCACTACAAGAAGCCTCCTGTGAGACAGAAAGGTTCTGTTGATGTTGAAGGTTCTTTATGGAGCCATACAGCCAAAAATTGTTCTTATGTGGCATGTAACATTTTTATATTGTTAAAAAATGCATAACTTAAATGCACACTTTGATAAAAACATCTGCCAAATGTATAAAGTCTCTCTTGAACAATTCAAGTCCCATCTGAAAGGACTCTGTACCGTCCTGACATTTTTATTTCCCACCATCTCTGTACCAGGCGCTGAAGTGCACTAAAGGTTATCATAGTCTGTTGTTAACCAGAAAATCCTCTTCAGTGAACAAGAAGGGTCTGGAAAACGTGGTCATAATCCTCCTGAAAGCCTGGCAGGGATACGATTATTATCTTGACTCATGAATGAAGAAGTCAGCAGCTCAGATGAATAAAACTCCTTTATCTTGTAAAACAGAGACACACTTTGATGACAGTGTTTTCATGTTTGGGTAACTAACTTCCTCAAATTTTTCATTTTGTATATTTAATGGTGTATTCCTTTATTGAAAATAAAAATGAGATGTTTTACAAAAGACCTACATGCATATTGAGACTGAGGCAGTTTTGCTTTCATTACGACAGAAAGCTGGTGTCCTCAATTCCCAATCTTCTGATGTCCTGCGATAGCTTTCGATGAGGAACAGATAAAAATTAAAATAATCTGTTTACTGAAAATGTTTTCCCCACTGTACCACTCAAATGTTACGGTCACATTCAATTTAGAAGTTGGCCGTCAGGAGGGGTGGCGCCAGCTATGATGTTGATGTCAGACCCCATTTGTTTTCTGCATGTCTTATTAATGTTAAACCGGGCGAGACGCACCATATTTGAATTAAATGAGATTTGAGCTGTACGGTGGAAATGACATTTAGTGACTAACAGTCCGTGTCACACTAAG
The DNA here is from genome assembly GCA_025389145.1 of Misgurnus mizolepis. NCBI lineage: Eukaryota > Metazoa > Chordata > Actinopteri > Cypriniformes > Cobitidae > Misgurnus > Misgurnus mizolepis. The sequence goes on along the minus strand of JAIFKI010000025.1, from coordinate 23,026,432 downwards.
CTATTTTGTAAAATACTTTTATAATCATATTACTTTAATTGTATCACTACTAGGGGTGTCACAATTCTCCAAATCCTCGATTCCATTACATTTCTTCGATTCTAAGGTCACGATTTGATTCTCGATTTTTACTTTTTTTTTTTTTTTAAAGCACAGGTTGCTATGCCATTATCTGACCTTGAACCCGGAGATGCCCTGCCATGTTATTCGTGCTGCCAGTGGAAAAATATGGTACACGCACATTCCTGATAAAACGAAACTTCCTGTAAGATGAACATTCCTGTCAGTACTTTGCAACTTAAAAACACGCTTTATTACCATCAGATGAGATTGTGAGACTATACCCCAATAAGTCATGTTTGAATGCTGTTTTCATAACTCTTAACCAACTTAAATACGTTTTTGTATAACTTAAACAGATCTCAGTTCAGAGAAACGACCGGTCCTGGCAAAGACGCCGTTCTGCTGTGCACGCGTGGGTGCTCTGTTCTGATTGAGTTCAGCTGAAGGCGGGAGGCGCTAGCTGTTTTTTTGTTGTTTCCTGTGTAAAGAGGAGCTTGCGTGGTGTCTCCTGCATATGCCATGCTATCTTTTGACTGGCTGTAGCTAGCTAAGTTAGAGGAGGTTGACTCGTAGCACTCAACGTGTTTTTTCCCGCTTGGCAAGCCGACCGGACGTAACGTGGGGGCGTGGCAGCATCGACGATTCCATTTTTTTAATTCGAAGTTCGAGGTTGTGACTAAATTTTAACATCCTTACTCACTACTGATATTTTGGTAATTTTGTTGTGTAGTTGTTATTTATTGACTATAGAATTAACTTCTAATACACAGGGAGTTTTAAGCGGTCCTGTGGCACAGGGTGGTTTCATTGGATTATAATAAGACCAATTCAGTTCAGTTTAAAAACTGTAGGCCAGGTCAGTGCAAACAAAGGAAACCCTCCAACTTGAAAGAGGGTTCTGCTTTAATTCAACAGCTTTTTTAAGGCAGCTGAGAAAGATCAGGTTTCTCTCTCGCTCTCTCTCATTCTCTCACCCTCTCTATCTCTCCATTTATGTATTATATTTATCTATGGGTGATTCTCCCGAAATTAGACTTATGAGGTGTCGAAACATTTTGATAATAAAAGTAACTGCTATCAAAATAAGAAGCATACAGTTACAAACATCTCTTCATGTACTATTTTGCACATGATTTCAAATGACATCATACAAACCAATTGTGGTGTTTTTTCCACATTTAAGGGAAAAATTGTAATTACCGCAACGTGTCCATGACTGGATTTGGGTTCTTTGACATGGAAATATTTATAATAAAAAATCTAAAAAATAAAAAAGCTTCAGTGCATGTTATACTATAAACATTTACAGTAAAGAAACATGTGGTATTTGGTGATCATTGGTAAATGAAGAGACAATAATAAGGAATATAAATGTGTCCAAGACCAATTTTCTCATCATCCGCAACAATTTTCAATCATTGTTTAAGCCCTCAAGGTACTAACATTTTCAAAAAGTATTGTTGGAAGTGACATAATTGACTGTGACACTCAAGATGGCTACCAGGTAAGCAGTTCTTATTTTTTCTCTCCAGATAAAAGTTTAATTTTGTTTGTCATAGTACCTAGACAACTTTTTAGTTCTCATTACCGAAACTTGAGTTTGTAAATGCATATATTTAATGTAATATCGTGTTGCGGTAATGATAATTTTTGATAATGATAATCTAAAAAATTTAAATAAATCTGTAGGAAATATGTTTTTAAATCCTCTAAAAATAATGGTTATAGTTAGTTCAGACCTTCATCTTATATGTGCAAAAAAATTAGATTTAAGGGCTTTTAAAAAAAATCTGAGTCTGGATTTCGTGAGAATCACCCGTCTTGGTTCACTGTGCTCTTTATAGTTTCAGCTTTATATTTTGGTTAAAGTTTGCTCATATTGCATATGTAAACATCGAGGAGCAGTTTCCTGGACAGGATTTAGATTGATCTAGGAAAAGGCCTCAGTTATATCAGGACATTTTTACAAACATACCTTACAAAAAACAATACTGGTGTGTCTTGGTACAAAACAATGACACTGATACAGTATATGTCAAGAGATGTCGGTGCAAGATGTTTTTAATTTAAGGCAGCTCAATAAAGCAATAAGCCCCAAGAAGCAGTGGGTTACCAGTGCATTTTATAACAGGTAAGGGGCGTTGTTAGGCACGACGCGAAGCGGAAATTCGCGGCTTTCACAAAATGAAACACAAATAAGTTGTAATTATATTAGTACAAATATTACTCTTCCGTCAAACAAAGTAGTTCCTCAGAATCAAGTGTGGCTGCAACAGAGCGCAATTCTTAAGCAACACAGACGCAGCAAAGACACAATGAAAATATGATTAAAGACTGTGGTGTTTATTTTTATAAATCAACATTCATCTAAAATATACATAAACATTTATATCATGCAACTGTTGAAGTGATGATCAAATATTCTTGGAAGAATGCTTAACTCTTTCCCCGTCAGCGTTTTTTTTTTTTTAAGTTGCCACCCAGTTTTAGTTTAATGCCTTACAGAAAAATTATCTTCTTCAAATAAACATAAAATATCAAATGAAAGAACAGACCATCTGCTTTCCAACAATAACAAAAAAAACTTTCATCCTACCTTCATCTGTTCTCTTATCAGTTATCACATCTCAAATTTGCAGCTAAAAGCGGAGATAATTCCATTTTTGTGAAGAACTTTTGTAAGAGATCAGATTCAGAGCTCCATCAAAACTTTACACGTCACGTCGAGTGAATGCGTCAGTGTTTAAGTTGGGTAAGATTGCCATCTAGTGAAATATCAATTTAAGACAAAAACAACTCGGAGAACGTTTTCTCTTTATTGACGAAATGACTCAACAATATTTATTGACATTTATCTGGATATCGCCATTAATTGTGCAATTGTACACAAATTAAAAATATGATTAAAGACTGTTGTGTTTATTTTTCATAAATTAGTACGCAGCAACAGTGGCGCAGTGATACTTGTGATGCAGTCTGAACCGTGGGTTTACCGGGGTATTTTATCACGGCTTAGAACGCGTTTCAACCAATCAGAATGAAGAACCAGAACGAGCCGTTTTATAAACAAGCATTTTAGTCTATGGGACTAGGGTAAGCCCTGTCCAGGAAACTGCTCCTTAATGTGCATTACAAGGTATCAGTTTTTTATCATGACATGTATGCGTGTTCCCAGGGTTCGAACACATTACCTTTTATCCTGCTAGCGCAATGCATTACCGCTGAGCTACTGTATACAGGACCACAAATCTCTTTAAAAGCAAAAGTAATTTAAGCTATAGATTTGAATCTAGTACAGTAACACTATATTTTAACTAAACATTTACAAAAATTGCCATTGGCATTCCTCAGTATAAAGAAAATTGGATTTAAAAACTCCAGCCTCTGTTTATCCTGTCATACATGTAACTTACACAAGCAAATGTCTGGTTTAGCATCAAGATATCATGATTGCTGACAGTTTCCATTCTGCGGCACATCTGTGGGTTTTTCGGTTTGATTTGCCAACATTTTTTGCAGCCCTACAACATTCAGTTTATAGGAACAATGAGCTGCTTATACGACCTGGCAAAAAAACCCCTACACAACATCATGCAGTACAAGACTACAAAGCATGGTGTGCACATACTTTATACCATCCAGGTGCTGTTAAATGGTTTTAAACAAGGTGAGAAAAGAGCCTAGAAAGAACCATAATAAGGACCTGTGGTAAAACAGGCGAGGAGGTACTCAAGGGACGAGGTGTGAAATCCATCAAAGTTGGTCTTTAAACAAAAACAGGACGCAAATGTTAAACTTGACAGGCAGGTAGATTGAAAGGTCATTACAAGACAATCAGGCTCCTAATGATTCTTTCAGATCTGACTTTAAAGTCAAGTTAGATGAGTTACAGATTCAAGGCGGTTTCTTTAAAGGCCTCTTAGACTTTTTGTTTTGTTTTTTCACTCAGTTGAAGCAGTATGACCGATTAGAGACGTAACTGTATATCACTTTAGGGATAGGGTGTTTTTTTTATGGTCTACATAACTTCCGTGAAGATAACAAATAATAGACCCTTGAGATATTACCGTCAAAAACAGATCAGAGGAGACGCGCTAGTCTCCTAACTGCCGGACCATCTGTAGGGTCTCGCCATCATGTTTCTCATATACATTTTACACACGGATACCTTCATATGCATCCACAGACTCAATCCCATGCCATCTCCGGATAAAGTATTATTAAAACCAGTGCATTTTTTCAAAGCAAACCTCACTCTGGAAGTAACCCTTACTTAAGATAAGCACAGGTTAAGACACCATTTGGCATTTCTTTAGAAACATATATTCCTAATGCACACACTGTCATACATTTGTCATTTTAGCATGACATTCGTGGCAGATTAATGGACACGTAAAAGATCCCTTAAAATCAGAATCAGCATTTGTAGCTTTTAGTCCATCTGTGTGCTATAATGTACTCCCAAAATGTTGCCATTTACTAGAAGCACATATGTGCATTTAAAATGTATAGTCTTTATCTTTAAAAAATGTGGACTTAAATATTAACTACATTTACTAGTGTGTATACACAATTTTGTCTAATAAAATAATTGCTCTCTTCAATAAACTGCCAGAAGCAAGTTGCAATTTTTGTACTACATATCTTTAGTTGTGTTAACAATCATGCATTATTTCTTCTGCCAATCATTAACTGGTTACAGAAGAACTGGCTTGTTCATTTTAAGTGTCTTAATTGCTTGCCAATGTTGTGAGCTGTCAAAGTTTAGTTAGCTGAATTGCCAAAGCAAGATTAAATATACATATTAAATGCAAATACACAGGTGTGTGAATGCTGTGTTTACATGCAAAGAGCTCAGATGAAGAAGCCACTAAACGCCACCTCCGTCCAAAATGGGATAATGATATTGACCAAATGCTCACATTCAAATTTGTGTCCCTTGTAAGTGGATTTGGATTATCATTTACAATGTTTCTATTTGCATATTTGGTGATTTTGCAACTTGTAGTGGAAGTGGATTTTTTTGCCAAAATAGCTTACATGCACTTAGAGGGTTTTGCAGCAAAAGACAGTGTGATTTCTTGCATTTGTGAAAACAAGGTATTTTAATTATCACATAAGCATTTGCTCTTGTAAGCTTAGTTATAGTTTCTGACCATAGTTTAGAAAGGGAATGACATATTCCTGTTCTCTCCAGATGCTCTCTGACACTTGCTGGATGGGTCAGGTGGTTCTATACAAGCATTTCTCTCTGTGCATGTATTTGTGTGTTGGACATTCTTGTAGGCCCTCAGGGTCCACAGAAACTCCCATTGGTCTTGAATCTCAATGTTTATATGTGCAATGGTGCGTGAGACAGCAAAAACACACCTGGATTCACCGTCAGTAAATGAAAGCGAGTAGGAGAACCTCACAGATTACACCAGCTTTCAGATCAACAAGATAACCACTTAAAATAACTCCCACAGTAACTTTGAATTGACTCCTTTATAAAAGGTTCCTCGATTCATACAGGTACATTCTGTTTATCATTCATGTGAAATATGCACACACGCACAAACATGTGGTTTCACTAAAGCTATCTTTAGATATGATTGTATCTCCAGCTTTCAAACTTTAAAGATAACATTATATTCAATTTAAGGGGGCAGTGGCAAAATATTATTGATATCAGTCCTTTTAGATTAGATTTTATCGCCGTTTTGAGAGATGAGTTTGAAGCACTGTCCGCAGAGGAGACATACCTCACCTCACTTTATGAAGCTAAAAGCTTTATCGGACTCAGGCAGACGTTACGTCTGCCAAAACGGTGATTTGTTAAGACGGTTAAGAACCATTACAGCTGAAATATTGCATCGATATGGCCGTAAACTTTAGCATGGCATGCAAGTGTCCCAAACTTTTATACTAAGGATGTTAAATAGGAAGTTAAGAGATGCATTCAGTCTTTTTTATTTCCGTCTTGTCACAACAGATTCTGTTTTTGATTGTCCGTAGCTATTTTTGTTTCGTTTTGAAACTGTGTCTTCTCAAAGTAATAAAGTTAAATTTTTCCCAGACATAAAACATCTGCCATTATGCACTCATCGTCCTTTTAAACCCATACAAAAGTTTGTAGTGAAGATGCCATGGTGTTATAGTTTTTCTGGACCTTGACAGCCATTAAAACTGCCATCTGTTACATTTTGGCAAATTATAAATCATTTTTATAAAGATGACTTCCAACTACACAGTAGGGTGGTCCTTATTTTTCAACTTTTGAAAATGTTCATGCCCTCACCCCACCAATATGTTTGAATAAATAAATTGGACACATTTTTTTCAATATTAATAAATATTTAGAGGTTACTTAAGACCTTTGAAGTTTAACATATTCACTTATTATGTGATATACTAGCGTGTATAATTGTTTAATAATATATACTTATAGCAGCAATGGACTTATTTGACCATGCTCTATGCAATAAAACTCCTGTTTTAAAAATTCAGGGTTTTTTTACATTTAAGGTTTATTCATTGTTTTTCCTTTAACTTTGGTCAGTTTGCACAGCAAAAGGTGCATAAAAAAACAATAAAAAAGCTAACTGAACAGAATCTGAGGTAGATCTTCTTTTCCACTTAGGCACAAAAGAAAAAAACTGACATAAGGTTTGGTACATCTTGCCTACCTAGACAATATATTTGACCTATCTGATCACAAAGTGCATAAAACAAAATAGTGCAAAGTATTAGCATTAAAATCCTTTTAAAACTAAATAAACATATTGCTCACATTTGACCCAGAAACATCTCAAAGTGCATCAAATGAAAAGTGCACATTCACAGCTATAACTAACACATGAATACAAGGTGTACTACTGCACACTGTTAGAACATATTTTAACTCTTTAATTTAATTGACGAAGGCTACAGTTACCGCTGACTTAGTGAGAGAAGTGACATTTTTTGTTTTGAACGAGAGCAGTGACTTTAGGCTCGTAAGTGGTCAATGCAATTCGAAGGCATTGGTGGAGAGTACGGTCAGTCAGGGAGCAACGAGAGTTGCTTTTTATGGAGTTCATGTGTGAAAAACTTGACTCACATGTGTATGTTGATCCAAACATACTGAGCATGACGATCGCTACCTTCTTCATGTTTGGGAACTGATGTACGTTGACATCAGTCCAAAACATTGCAGGCCCGTTAGTGCGAAGCTCCTGTGCCATAGTTACAGATGACTGCATGTCAACAAGTTCGAGTGTGAATTTCCCCTCGTCAATGGAAGGGACAACTTGCTTTGGCAGATAAGTCCCCTTCTATTGCAACAGTACACAGGTTTCTGACAAAAACTGCCACCTCTGTGGGCAAAACCAGTCCATCCAATCGACTAGCAAAGTTCTTTTTCAACATCGCAATGAAATCTGTCATCACATCTGTGATTTGTGCGGGGGATGAGATGCATTTGCTGAGTGTCGGAAAATGCAGCATTCGGCCTGTGCTCAAATCAGTTGCAAAAATGTCCAGTTTGACTTGGAATGCGCGCATCTGTTCCACAAGGTCGATAACAGTTTTGTCTCTGCCTTGTAGTCCCAAATTGAGATCATTCAGGTGTTTGAATACGTCGCTCAGAAAGCATGCATCGGCCATGAAGTTGTCGTCCAGCATGCGACTCAAGTGCGTTTCTGCCTTTTTTTGCTTGCTGCTGCGGAAGAAAGTTATGATCTCCTCTCTGAGACCACAGAAACGCTCCAGTGCTTTGCCTTTGGAGAGCCACCTCACGTCATTGTGCAAAAGCAGGTTGTGGTGCTCAGCAGACATTTCTGAAAGCAGCATGCGGAATAAACGGTGTTGGAGGCTTGATGTTGAGCGAATAAAATTAATTGTAGCCATCACGCTGTCCATGGTCGTTTTGAGCGCTCCGCTTAGTTTTGCGAACAACACCACCTGATGCACAATGCAGTGTAAGGAGATTAACTGAGGTGTAACAGTAGACCAACGTGCTGCCAAACCATTCACTTTCCCTGTCATGCATGGAGCCCCATCTGTCACAAGCATGCACACACGCTTCATATCCAGACCATTGTCTTTAAAAAAAGCGGAAATTTTCCCAAAGACTATATCGCCAGTTTTGTGTCCATCTAACGGCAGTAGGGCGAGCAGCTCCTCTCGGAAACATTTGCTGTCAAAAAAATGGACATATATGCACAACTGAGCAGTATCAGTTTTGTCTGTGGACTCATCTACTGCTATAGACATAGTCTCAGCTTTCATCAGGTCTCCCAACAACGTTTCAAACACCTCTGTAGCAAGAATGTCAACCCTACGAATGTTGGAAGTATCTGACAAGGGTATGTTTTTATAGCAGATGCCACGCTAGTTTTAATTTTATCATCATGTATCACCTCATCCACAACGGCCAACATACAGTCCTTCACGGTTTCAGAGTCTGTGAATGGCCTTTTCTTTTTTGCCAATATCCAGGACACACGAAGTGATGCTGCGGTAGCTCTCTCTTGGGCTGTGGATGAACGCACTATGGTAGTACTGCTCCGGTTGTAAGATGCAATCAAACTCTGCACCTTTGCAGCCCTCTCTTGAGATCCCTCTGGAAACTTGGTTCGGAAAGTCTGGTGTTTCTCAACGTGGTGCCTCTGCACATTGTAATCTTTAACTACTGCAACGCACTCGTTACAAATTAAACGCATCGGTTTGGCGTTTGGATGTGGCGGTAAAATAAACTAGTATTTCTCAGTCCAGGTAGGGTTAAACTGATGGTTTTCATTGTCAATTTTACGTTTTAGTGTTAAATAAGACATATTGATAGCGACCAGTCTACCGCTCTGGTCTCTCTCTCTTTCTGGGTTTATTGGCGGATCGCTACCAACTTGTTCAGGTGCATAGCGCCACCCACTGTACCGGGGGTATGCAATTTCATAAAGACTTACATAGTGAATGTGCGTTTTTGGCAAGACCACGTGCTGGGCCACTTTGAGGTTGCTTCCAGGCCGGAACTGGCCCGCAGGCCGCCAATTGAATAGCCCTGGTTTATGGGATCAGAAAGAACGTGACCTTTAAAGCATGTTCACAATTTATAGCAATAATACATGCAATAGTAAATGGGTCATAAAAGGGCAGTTTTATTGTAATGTTTTTTTTTTGTAGCATGGCAATTTCATGAAATTGATATTATCCACTGATAATAATATAAGGTTTGGCATAGCATGAGATGTAAATGATTACAGTTTCTTTTATATTTCTTTCACATTGTCTCCTAGATAGCCAATTATACGCTTCAGTTCAGATATTCTTTTAGTTCTATTTTTGTTATAGACGGGTAAACACAATAAGGCCGGAGCATTCAAAACAGTCATAAGATATTACAGAAAGACACAATAATGCATTGTTTCTTTGCCAACTCAATTTCCTTCTAATTGTGTTTACCCTCAGAGTAAAGATTCCTTAAAAGAGCTTGAAATTGACCTGAAGAAGGTGAGACGACACAATGGTTAACTTGATTATCTAAATTGTGTTATCACGTTCCCAGCGGTCACCTTAATACAACTTTAATCCTGTCTTATTGCATTCTAGTTTAGAGGAATGAAGATCGAACATTTGAGCCGTCGCTGGCAACATCTCAGTGCTGTCCATGACCATGTGCTCCGTGCCATCCAACGGTCATCTTATCTCTGCAACGGAGATATTAAAACAACAACATTGTCTCCTTAATGAAAAGGTGCTGAGGGTTGTAATAAAACAGTGATATCTGATCAACTGTTGGAATCGTTCAAACATCTGAGTTGGATGCAACTAACAAGCTTCCTATTGAAAACCACCGACAGCTGCCGACATTTGAGAAATCACTTTTGGTGAATTGGGCTTTAGGGGGAGCGATCCTGCTGGTAATCCCCTGCTCTTCCACAATCCTACAGAGTGAGGCTTTGTTTTGGTACTGGGTGGAAAGTTGCACTTCATTCTGTGGTAAGTGTAGCGGAGAGGCCTTTCTCCCGAGTGTCTTAAATCGCTCCGTCTGCTCAACCGTGGCATTGTGATGGAGAGGACCACACGCTCAAACCTCAAAGGATCGGCCTGTTTGGTCAAGAGCGATCCATTCCTCTAGGGTTCTCCGTGTGTGAGTTTCCGCAGTCCGAACAAATGATTGACTCGCCGTTTAAGAGCTTTGAAGAGGCTTGTCTAAGATTTGCATTATGGGATTGGCAAACTGAATAGAGAAAATACTTCAAGGGCGTTTTGTTTAGTGAGTTACTGATGAATTGCATATATGAGGTAGGAACCTAGAAATGAGTGTGCAGTAATCTTGCTACTATATAATTATTGTAATTATACCACAGTGACCGCACATAAGTTGCTTTGTCTCTAAAACGCTCGTGTGTGTCTGCTTCTTGATACTTAAAATTAACCTCCAGTTGACTTTTGTAGTTAAAAGATGTAGGATTGTGGCAAAGTGATATAATAAATGTTGAAACCCCATATTACTTGTTTTTAGTTAGTTTAGTTTAGTCTCATTTAGCCATGGCCATTTTGAATGGCCAAGGACTGCCCAAGAGAACATTAGACTGACACGTAAAGCAACCAATCATGGTGCACTTTGTGCCGCGTCATGTTTAGGGGCCGGTGCACAACTATCTTTCACAAATGTCTCTGAAGTTTATAACAAACATGTTAAAATGTCTCTTTTAGATTCCACTAATTGCTTCAAATAAATCTTGGACATCTTTTAACTCTTTCCCCGCCAGCATTTAAAAAATAAAGTTGCCACCATCATTTTTTTTAGAATTTTCACAAAATTTTAATGCCTTCCAGAAATGTTATTCTTTAAATAAATAAACATCACATCACATGAAAAAACAGACCCTGTGCTTTAAAAAAAAAAAAAGTTTAATTCTACTTTTATTTGTTCTGTTTTTATCACCTCCCAAATATGGGTAGGTTCCTTCAAAAAATAGATAATTGCATTTTTGTAAAGGAGATTAGATTCAGAACGATCCTCAAAACATACACAGAGTTTGAACTGTTCCCCTAAGGGAATACTTTTGTTTTTTTATAAGTTGGGCAAGAGCATCGACTGGTGGATAATATCGGAAATACGGATTGCCGGAAAAACTTGTCACTGGCAGGGAAAGATTTTCTCTTAAAGTTTCACTCCACTTTTTTTTAAAAATATGCTCATTTTCCAGCTCCCTTAGAGTTAAACATTTGATTCTTACAATTTTGGAATCCATTCAGCTGATTTCCGGGTGTGGCGCTAACACTTTTAGCATAGTTTAGCACAATCCATTGAATCAATCCATTAGCATCGAGCTAAAAAATAACCAAAGGGTTTCAATATTTTTCCTATTTGAAACTTGACTCTTCTGTAGTTACATTGTGTACTAAGAATGACAGAAAATAAAAAGTTGCGATTTTCTAAGTAGACATGGTTAGGAACTATACTCTCATTCTGGCGTAATAATCAAGGAGTTTGCTGATGTAACATGGCTGCAGCAGGTGTGGTGATATTACATACTGCCTGAAAATAGTCCCCTTTGGGTACTTTCAATCTGCCTAGAAAATCGCAACTTTTAATTTTCGGTCGGTCTTAGTACACGATGTAACTACAGAAGAGTCAAGTTTTAAATAGGAAAAAATATTAATACTCTTTGTTTATTTTTTAGCGTGATGCTAATGGTCTAATCAGATTCAATGGATTGTGCTAAGCTAAAAGTGGTACCGCCAGACCCGGAGATCAGCTGAATGGATTCCAAAAAAGTAAGAATCAAATGTTTAACTCTAGTGGACCTGGAAAATGAGCATATTTAAAAAAAGTGGAGTGTCCCTTTAACTCTTTCCATTGACGATTCAATTAATTAAACATACAGTATAACAAATGAAAGAAAAAAAATTGCAAAATTGAGATAATTGCATTTTTGTACAGGACTTTTTTTAGAGATCAGATTCAGAATGATGATTAAAACATTCACAGAGTGTTTACTGTTTTTGTGATCAGTGGATGCTTCTGTGTTTTTATAAGTTGGGTAAGACAGCCACCTAGTGGATAATGTGGAAATAATGATTGCCGTAAATACTTATCATTGGCGATTCTTTAATGGATGACATAACTTGTCAGTGGTGGGGAAAGAATTTAAGACCTTATACTGTGAACATGCACTGTTTATTTGTTTTTGTCACTGACATGACAAGTTCTTTTTAGATCAGACAGCTTTGTGTTGTTTTCAGGCGGACTGTTAAAGATCACCACACATGTCGCCTGGAAATCCTGTATAATTCAACCAATCAGTAGACGACTTTGAAGCTGCTGAAGTGTTTCCAGGTGAGTGTGCCATATGCATCAGACTTTCAGCCAACTATCAGGTCTATAAGTGTGACATCTAAAGTTCATGTTAGCTAATGCTTTTACTTACTTTACAATAATGTTGTATTTAACATATTACCATTTGACAAAATGCATGCTGTTAAAGCGGGCATGTGATAAACACCTGTATAAACTGGATGCATGCAGAAGAGAGAGAGCAATACTCTGATAGTCTGTAGAAGAACAGAGCTTTTATTGCAAGCCGCAGACTTCACAGGCTCGCTCCCCTGTTGCTACGTAATCTCTCCTCCACGAGTTCTCATCATGGGGTGCGTGTTCAGCGAACTCCTCCCATTCCTGTGGTTTGGCTCTTAGCTCGCAGAGGATGTTTTTAAAGCATTTACATAAGAGAAAATATTTTCACTCCTGTACAAGAGTCATGATAGCACTGGCAACAGTCGAGGTCAAATGTAATCTAATCTCCAATGTTAACACCATATTCACACAGAGATATCAGTCGGACTCTGGGCTGGTATAGGTTTGTGAATGGTATGTGAAAGAAAACTGTCTTGTGTTACTTTGAGGTAAGAACTTAGTGATTGTCTTCAAAACTTTAAGGCAAATGTTTAAAGTTTAAAAACTTTTAGCAATACGGTTTTCCACATGTTATGTCCAGACAGGTTTAATTGAATCATACAACTGACCTACTTAGCTAATCCAAGAATATGACACATGTGGCCCAAAAATAGAGAGTGGAAGTAAAAAGAAATGCTGTCTTTTTCATTAAACATGTTAAACATTCCAGGTTGGTGTCTTAAGAAGATTATACATTCAAGCAATGGGAAAATAATCTTTGCTGTGGCAAAGCTACCAAAAACCTTGCTTTGTCTCTGTGTCTTATTCAGCTGAGGATTGTAGGGTGACTGTCAGTGTGTAGGATGGCTGTTAGAATAGACGAACAGGGGATAATGAAAGGTTATATGAATGGACAGGAAGAGAGAGATTGGCTGTATTTCACTCTGGAATATGCATTTAATAGGATGATGCATGTCAGAGCTTTGCTATGACATACAGTTGGGTTCAGAAGGAAAAAGTTAATCAGTGTTTCAGGGGTCTAGCCCGTATGCGTTTCTTCTATAGAACATTACAACAAGACATTGGGCCCTATCTTGTACCCAGCGCAATTGACTTTGTCAGTGACGCATGTATCATTCGTATTTTGCTCCGTCGCACAGCGGGATTTTCCCTCCACAGACGCAAGTCGGCAAACTAGGGAATGAACTTGCGCTCCCTGGGCGGTTCAGCACAAAAAAGGAGGCTTGTTCTGGCGCAAACCATCCCTGATGCTATTTTGCCGTTTCAAAAAACAATTGCGCCACTGACCAAAAAAAAAGTCTAAAGTCAGTGGCGCGTTGCGCGTTGCGCGTGGTTCATTATGCTATTTTAAGGGCGCATGCTTGACCATAATGTATAGCGTGCACAACGCGCACACACTTTGCTTATCTAATCTACACAGATGCAACAGTTATTTTTGCAAATCATAAATTGTTACAATAAAAAATATTAACACATGCGATAAGGGAAATCATAGTGGTGAGCATTGTGGTGATATTTTTTATTTATTGTGTGGCTGCGTTAAAAAATTCTCATGCAAATAACGATTAAAATACTGTATTTTCATAAATTTGATATGTGGCTGTATTATGTTTATTTTATTTAAATAATAATTAAAATGTTTTCATAAGAAACCTTAATGTATATGAACTTGAGTTGTAAGAGTACTTTGGGGTTGGACCTTGCTTGCGTTTCTTGGGTCCGATTTCAAAGCCCCCAAACCCTTTCAGCAGTGAGGGTGGACGCAGCGATGTCCTCTGTTGGCATCAGGTCATGTGTAGAGCCAGATCCACCTCTCTTTCCCCGGCGTGCCTGATTTATGCTGGCAAGCTTGGGATTCCCCCATCTCCTGACATCGTTGTAGCCCTTGGCGCAACGATGAGTATGTCAGCTGATGAGACAATTGTGGCTATTTGGGCGGGTTTCTCCTATCCCAATACAAAACAACTTCTCTGTCTTTGACTGCTCTTACAAGAACGTGGATCTCATCGGCTGTGAACCGCTCCTGGCGTGCACCAGGTAAATCCGTCATTATAATAGCAACCCGCCATGGAACTTGCGCCCTTGCGTTTAAAGGGAATGTTGGATAGCGTTCTGATTGGTTTATTTGACGTTACGCCCAAACCACATCTATGAATAATGAACCTACTTCAGACCAACCCCTTATTGATTTGCACCTGGCGCAAGAGTTATTTCTCCCGCCGGGAAAATAGCAACAGCGGCCAAGATCCACCCACAAAGTCACTTGTGTTTTGCGCTTCGCACTTGCGTTTCAGATTGTTAAAATAGGGGCCAAGAAGTTGTGGTTTAAAAGTACTTTTTTTTTCTTGCTGAAAATGACAATCGTTTTGCTAGATAAAACCCTTATACCTCGTTTGGGATCGTTTAGAGCACTTTGAAGCTGCATTAAAACTGCAATTTTAAACTGCATTGAAACTGTAAACTGTTGGGATCCAATAAAGTCTATTAAGAAATTGAATGTTTTTCTTAAAAACGTAATTTCTTCTCAACTGAAGAAAGAAAGACATCAACATTTTGAATTACATTGGGTTGAGTAAATTATCAGGATTTTTTTCTTAAGAAAATTGAGTAATCCTTTAATTTGTTAAGTTATGTCAACTTATCACAAGTCATAACTTAAAGTAGGTTGAATTGACTTGCATAATTAAGTTGTTTAAACTTTGTATGAAAAAAAACTGTATGAATTAGCCAACTCGGACATTCCTGTTAGAAAATATGATGCAAAATAATGACATTCAGAAAGTTGTGAGATTTTTGCATCAGATTTATGAGCATACATTTGTAGTACTTAATGCACATTTAAAATTATTGTTTCTCGTTTCTCATGTGTGATTGTCAATTTTGGTGTTTGTCAAATTAATTGCAGTATTTATTTTAAAATAGAAATCATTATTAGAGATGCATCGGTGCATTGGCCTGTAATCTGTAATCCTGACACAGTGATGTTACAGTAGATTTTATCAATCATTTGGAAAATTTGCTTGCAAATTTTTTATGTTATACAGTAAATTACATACTCATGATTTTACATTTTTTAGTAAATACAGTGACTAGTTGACCTGAGTTCTATATCCTTCAAACCTACAGATGAGAAACAATTGATTTTTAATAAGCATAATCAGTGTGGTATGATTTGAATGGAGGAGCTTTCTAAAAACTTTTTATGAGGTCAGGTTGATTATCTCCAAAGAATGATGTCAGTCAAGTCAACAGGCCTAAGCAGCATGCCATAAAGAAGAGAGTATGAGATCATTTCAACATTTAACAAGGATCATCTGCTATTAGTTTATAAAATTACATGGTGCAGTGCAGCCAGATGAATGCAGGGATTACAGCTTCTCTCCTGTGATATGAAACCTCTCTCAGATGACTGGTGAATGACAGTGATAGTCATGTTCTTGACCTGTTCAAGATCGGGAGGTACGGGATGCATATTCTGATGTGTAACTTTGTATAGCGCTTGTCATATTATTGCCTCCGTTAGACTTTAGAAAAGTGACTACTAAATGCCTAAATGTAATCATCCAATAACTAAACTCTGAACCGCAGGGACCAAAATCACCAACTACAATGCAGAAACACACACATCACAATCGCAGTAAACAATAACATTTGACAAAGTGAGATTGAGAAAGGGATTTTTAGGAAAATAAACAAGGACATAAAAGAGAAAAGTTGAGTTAAGGGTTGCGTTTGAAAATAACCCGTGCTGAACGCAGGGCAACTCTAATGAATCCAGCATTGGTCTGCATAACCACAGGCATAGATGAAAGTGATTGCTCACAGTCCAGCATAAACCGCCAATACACTGTTTGTTGATAATCACAGCCCTCTCTCATTTGTCTTTAGTGGTTTATATGTACAAGTGAATCTCTTGTCAACTTCTTTCCATGTGCGGTGATGACACCTATCTTCTTTTGCCAGTGTTTATATTATTGAGACACAGTAAGATAGAAAATGTGAGAAGCAGTGGTAGTCCAGCTGTTTAGGGTTGTAAAGTTTTCGCTCAGGTCTTCTGGTTGCCATCACGTTTTACAGACACGTGACCCCTGGTGCCTTCAGGTGGTCTGCCTTTGAGACCAGTAACACTCTGTGATGCTCTGGAGATAAAGTGTTATATGAGACAAAAGTCGAATCCTTTCATCTATCAAATCAGTCTTATTCATGTCAAAAGTCGTTTGTTTGTAACAGGAGTGACATTAAACAGAATGTTTGTTTGTATGTGTTTCCAATAGGGTTGTAACGATTAATTGTGCAAATGCGTGTTTTCCCAATTAATGAATTTTAAGTAATTACGGTGAAATCCCAGCACACCCAAAGGCCAGAGGGCGCTCTCGTGCAGGTATTTTCATGATAATGAAGAATATTTTAAATGATTTTGTTAAACGAGAGTTGCTTTTTTAAATGCACGCAGAGCTGGGTAGATTAACTTATGAATTGTAATCCGTTACTGATTACGAATTACATGACATAATTTGTAGTCAGTATTATAATCTCTTTGTTGGTAAAGTAATCTGACTACTTTTGGGTTACATTTAGATTACTTTTGACAAATCTTATTTGATTTTAAATATATAAAGAGGGGAAAATATATATTTAATTCTCTTTCACCAACAAGAGCCTTAAAGGACAAGTTTGGTATTTTAGACTTAAAGCCCTGTTTTCAGATTGTTTATGATGAAATAGAACGGTTTTGACTGAAATTTCGACATATGATGCTGGCCCAAGAATTTTCGGATGTTTCTGGTATCAGCCCCCACCTCTACAATGGGTATATAGGTGCCTAGGAACAATCCTTCCTAAAATGCATTAAACTTTCGTTTACAAAGACGTGAAACTCACCGAGTGGTCAGGGGTGTTCACTGAAATGCTCACACAAAATTCGATGCAAAAGACGCATTCCAACAGGTTTTATCATAGTTTTGTCCAACTCCATTGACTTGTATTAGATGTGCTGTGAGGTACGGTATTACTCCGCGCCGGGAACTTTGTTTCTATTGTTGCAATTGGTAAAGGCGGATTATCGCCACCAACTGGGCTGGAGTGTTTATTATTCAAGCTCTCAACGGAAGAATATACGGGTGTGAGGCGTTTGGAAAAATAGGTCCAAAAGTTTACAACGAATGCTAAAACAGCTGTTGGAAAGCATCTTTTGCAGCGATTTTTGTGTGAGCATATCAGTGAACACCCCTGACCACTCGGTGAGTTTCACGTCTTTGTAAACGAAAGTTTAATGCATTTTAGGAAGGATTGTTCCAGTGCAAATATACAGCCATTGTAGAGGTGGGAGGTGAAAAACAAACACCCGAAAATTCTCGGGGCAGCCGCATATGTCGAAATTTCAGTCAACACCGTTCTATTTCATCATAAACAATTTGAAAACAGGGCTTTAAGTGTAAAATACCCAACTTGTCCTATAAAAACTCATTTTTAAAGTGCAATGCACGGATAGTTAATACTACTTGATAGTAACACACTGAATAAAACAAAATCACTCTTTATGAATTTAAAACATATTTCCTTAATTTTAAGTAAATAAAAACAAAAACGCAACATTGCAAAAACCAATATTGAATTCCACGAAATTCACTGCAACAACACTGCTAGATCTAAAATTTCACCTCACAATTAAAACTGAAGTGTTTCTTTAAACCACAAGTTTCTTTAAAAAAGAAATGGTGTCTATACATTCAGTCAAGGGCATAAGTTTGATTTTGACATTGTCTTTTTATTTATTTTCCCACCAAAGCCAATCATAAAGCGACGTGGGTTAAAGAGGCGGGACTCAAGAAAGGCAAAGTCAATCCTATTTGCGATTTGAGTTACCGTTTGTGTACCACCTGTAACAATAATTTTACAGAGATATTTAGTAAATTGTGAACATCATACTGCTATAGTGTGAATAATATGTAATCATGTAATCCATAAAAAAGTAACAGTCGTCTGATTACAAGTATTTTAAAATGTAGTTTAATCTAATTACAAGTACTTGATTTTTGGAATCTGATTACGTTATCCAGATTACATGTAATCTGATTACGTTATCCAGATTACATGTAATCTGATTACGTTATCCAGATTACATGTAATCCGTTACTACCCAGCTGATTTTAGATTGATAAGGACTTCTTACTGACCAAAACGACATAGTACACGCACAAGCTGCGCATGAAACACAAATTCGCAGCCTTGTGATTCAGAATCAATTTTAGACAAGTCTTTTCAACACTCTGGGGTCGACTGTGGCGCGGGTGCCGCAAACTCTTTATTTTTCAATCACCCTGCAAAGAGACTTAGATTACTCTGCTGATTTTGGACATAAAGATATGATTTATACATCATTTAAAACATTAAAGTGTCTAGTTTTTTTCTGTCCACTCCCAATAAAAACAGAATGTTATGCTTTTCGCAAAATTAAGAAAATAAACATGATGTTTATTATACACAGGATCACTCGCGTGTGCACACATTCACTGCTTTCACGATCAACACGTGAGGTAATGGCGGCGGCTGTAAACAAACATTGATGAGTTTATCTCGCGTGTCCCTTCTTGCGTTTCTACTATAATGATTACAAAAACACAAACGAGTCCAGACAACGATAGGCTCTTCTTTACATGTAATCTGATTACGTAATCCAGATTACATGTAATCTGATTACGTAATCCAGATTACATGTAATCCGTTACTACCCAGCTCTAAATGCACGTTATAACCGACTCAAATTCAAAATTATTTAAGATTGATAAGGACTTCTTACTGACCAAAACGCCATAGTACACGCACAAGCTGCGCATGAAACACAAAATCGCAGCCTTGCGATTCAGAATCGATTTTAGACCGATCTTTTTAATGGGACACGCAATTTATCGTTTCAGCCCTGGTTTCCAAACAAAAATATCATTTTAAGTGTAGTCAGTTTTTATAAGTGTAAAAAAAAATGTAAAGCATCTCCTTGTCAAATTTGAACATTTTCAAAGCTAATGTCTTTTTCGAGCTCTCGGTTATGTTTTATATACGATTCTAAATCTACAAAAAATCTTAAAATCAATACCAAGTACCTGTTCTTGTCTTATAGGACAAGTTTGACGAACGTTTTTGATCCACTTCAAATGTTGATTAGTATATATGGATAGCATAGCGCAGGTCTTGAGTAATGGTTCTTAAAAGTTCATATGGAAATCTTTTGATTGCAGACTGAGGCATCTGAGCGGATCTCTTTTGAAAATTTAAGACAGATGTGAGACCACGGTTGGTTTCTTAGAAGAAATATCTGAGAGGTAAGAGATCTAAGCATTTGCTCTCCATATAATCCTAATGTCTAGGAGTAAAATTGATTCAAGATCTTTCTTTTTTTTAATGGGCATGAATGTCAAGCAGCACTTATATTCTTTATTTCGACATGCACAAGTATACATGACTTTAATATTAGTCAGCATATCAGTCAGAATCATATCAGTGGGTTGTGGCAGTCAAACATGTTTAAATAAATGCATGTAAGCATAGTCACCGAGATAGCAAGAGCAGCATCGAGAGAGAGAGAGAGAAGAAAGAGACAGAAGGACAGAGAGAGAGAGAGAGAGATAGAGAGAGCGCGGTGGATGGATGGGGGTGGATGGGAGTGGAGTGTCTGGCCACAGTCCATGTGTGCGGCAGGGGAGTTAAAGCAATCTGGAGGGGGAGAGGGAGGATTCTGCATGGCACGTGGAAGGGCTGTATTTCACAGAGAGAGAGAAAGAGAGAGAGAGACTTCATCTCATTTAGAGTTTGAGGAATGCATGGGCTGTGCTGGAGAGTGACAGGAGCAGTTAGCCAGCATTGAGTCACGGCGTTAAACTCATTTTATAGACACTTTTCTTCACATCGGCGCCAAACAGCTGCCACGCTTCCCTTAAACCCAGGCTGACGCTCAAAGCATCAATAAAGTGACTCTTAGCGCAATATTTTGATGACTGCAAACTCATTTTTCCTGTAACCGGCTGTTCAGTCAGTCCATCAGTGGATGGGGTCTCTCCGGGTGGATCGTTGGCATTGAGCGTGAGCCATTCAGGATTGTGTATATGATACAGGAGTGTGTGAGGATGGCATTGTGTGTATGGACCTTCTTGATCATGCTCTGCATGACACCACGGATCACATCTGCAACTCAGTCAACAAAAAACCTGTATCCAAGAATACGACTGTCGCATAAAGGTAAGGCAACGACAGGTGTTGTGTGGAGAATTCAGGTCTGAGAAAAGTTTCTTTATATGTTTGGGAAATTATAAGATTATGCTGAATCTTAAACTATAACTATAGGTCAGAATTGTGAATCTTTTTTCAACCCCTGGAGAGTCTGCTGACATTGGCTTAACTTAGCACCCTCTTACATACGTTACCTTTATACTACGCTTGCTAGTATGGTTAATCTTAACCTGTGTATTCTGCTGTTTGTGTTTTATTATTTTTCTATGTTTTTTCCTGCATCTATTAATGTAAAGCTGCTTTGAAACAATTAAACAATTGTGAAAAGTGCTATATATATATATATATATATATATATATATATAAAATTGAATTTAAATAAATCGAATTGAATTGAATCATATATGTAATATTTATGTGATAGTATCCCATAGAGTCAATCTTAAAATCACATTTACGTGTAGCTTTATTATTATTATTGTTATTTTTATTATCATCATTATCATTATTATACATATTATTATTATTATTATTATTATTATTATTATTATACATATTAATATTAATATAATAATTATTATTATTATTATTATTATTATTATTACTATTATTATACATATTATTATTATTATTATTATTATTATTATTATTATTATTATTATTATTATTAGTGTTGTTGTTGTTGTTGTTATTGTTA
Source organism: Misgurnus mizolepis (assembly GCA_025389145.1). Lineage (NCBI taxonomy): Eukaryota > Metazoa > Chordata > Actinopteri > Cypriniformes > Cobitidae > Misgurnus > Misgurnus mizolepis. The sequence goes on along the minus strand of JAIFKI010000025.1, from coordinate 23,005,064 downwards.
TTGTTGTTGTTGTTGTTATTATTATTATTATTATTATTATTATTATTATTATTATTATTATTATTTAATTTATTTGGCAGACAGTATACAGTATGCATTTTTAACAGCATGTGTTTCCTTGTTTCGAAACCCATGACCTTTTGTGGTCCTAATGCATTAATCTACCAGTGAGCTACATATGACTGTTGAACAAATACGAACTATAAGCTACATAATTTTACCATGGTAATATATACATCCAGATTTTCAATAAAAGGTTGTTGTTTTTTAAATTACTAAAATCTTACGGGCAACGGATTTAAAATAAATGCATATGGAGATTTGATCTAAAGATCTACATCTTTAATCTAAGATAATATACAGTATTTATGTGCCCATGGACCATAAAACCATTCACAAGTGTATTTTTTAATTGAGATTTATACATCATCTAAAAGCTAAATAAATACATTTTCTATTGGTGAATGGATAGGCCAATATTTGACCAAGATAAAACTATTTGAAAATCTGGAATCTGAGGGTGCAAAAAATAAAAATATTGAGACACTCACCTTTAAAGTTATCCAAATGCAACAATATTACTAATGATATACAGTAGGAAATTTGCTAAATATCTTTATGAACATGATCTTTATATCCTAATGATTTTGGCATAAAAATCTTTTATTTTGTCCCATAAAATGTATTGTTGGCTACTGCTTCGAATATACCCGTGCGACTTATGACTGGTTTTGTGGCCAAGGTCTAAAATGTCATTAAATAGCTACAGTATTCATTTTTGGAGATTTAGTATGTTCCAAATATAAGTAAATGTATGCATGTGCCATTATTATTTATAATAATGAATAACAGTAAAGTGGATCATTATTGTGTGAATAGTTTGGATGAAGTCACTTGCATTGACATAAATACATCTGGATTTACTTCTGTGTATGTTTATCCTCAATGTTATGGTGGCTGATCTTTCACAATGTGGTTTACTGTTAGCTTAGGCGGTTCACTGGAGGAATGTCATCTCGTTTTTTCTTATGCTGGCATCTCACGCGCATGTTTACATTGAAATTCATGGAAAGATGAGAGCGTTGGAGATGAACATCCTTTCTCTCCCTCTCTTTACCTTTCACTCACTCTCAATTTCTCCCTATTTGATCAAGTGCAATGGAAACGTATAAAAATGCACACCCTAGCCTTGGTCATGGTTGAAACTCTGTGTGGAATGCCAGTGTAGTGAAAATTATACCAGCGTCCACACCTATGAGCCGTCTATAAACACTTTTTGTTTTGACATAAAGAGATGTTGACACTTTGTTTTCAGAGTGTATGCCAATGTGCATTTGGATGAGCTCATCTTATCAGATTTGTCATAACAGCGATTCTGACTGTCATAATCAGCGAGTTGTTCATGCCTGCTGACAAATTGAGATTGACGTATCAGAAATGAACCAGCTGGTGGAGAGAAACCTCTCCAGGCAGGAATAAAATGCCCATTTCTTTTTTTCTTCATTACATTCACTGTATCAGCTGTCTTCAGTTGCTCACTTCTGTCACTCTGCATGTCCAAATTCGCTTTGCTTGTTAAAACGCAAAAGCATTTTGGCACGTATCCTATCATTATGGTATGAAAAACATCTTGTTTTTAAAATGTGTGGTTTGTGAGAACAAATTGTAGGGATGCCTCGGAGGTAGACCTTGAATGCAGCATTGGAGGTTGACTTGTGTTTAACCTTAATAGGATTCCTATGTAAATGAATACAGTTTCATTTTATTAAAATTAGGTGTTGTAATTATAACTGGTTACACTTGACTAGTTAAATGACCCATTTGTCTAAAATATGCCACACTAGTTGTAACCCTCATTGAAACAGATCATGCCATTTAGTGTTTTCTCCTATACAGCTATTATTGCTATATGCTACTGTAAAATCATTATAAATTCACTCGTTTTCACACCTTTAAACACTATGAATTTTAAGTTTTCTGTGAGTGCACTGTGAGGAAATTTTTTTCCCAAACTGTCACTGGGGTAGTATATTTTCAAAAAGATCATTATATTAACCTGTGAGCGGGACACCTAAGTTTACTTCAATATTTTTAATGTAAATGTGACAAACTATATAATGTTGGAAAGGTCTAAGAATGTAGTTTTCATATTTCAAAACATTTTAGCAGTAGTAATAATGCAGTAACTGTAATTTATTAATTTGTGACAAGAGTATGCAGCAAACCTCACAGCAAACCAACACAAAACTGAGTATTTTTTTTTTTTGATAATTTTATGTATTAAAAATAATGCTATATTGGATTTTTATTTATTACAAATAAATTTAAACTGCTATAATATATATATATATAATATATAATATATATATATAATATATAATATATATATATATATATAATATATATATATATATATATATATATATATATATATATATATATATATATATATATATTCCAATTTGGCGTGCATATGATACGCCAGTCCTTCCCATTCACTTAAACGCTGCATCTTTTTTGTCATTTTATTTCTTGGTTTCGGAATTTTTTTTGCTTTTTTACCATTGTCACTTGGGTTTAGGGTTGGAACAACTTTTTGTTACATAAAAATGACATCCTAACCCAAACCCCAATTCCAACCCCAACTCCAAGTGACCATGGCTTAAAAATAGACAAAAACATGGAGAAACCTGCATATTAAATAACCTCCTTAAGCAAATCTCAAATCTAACCCTATGAACCCAAGCGAAATGGATTAAAAACAGAAAAAATTGAGGAACGAATAAAAAAAATGCATTAACCGCACAAAAGGTCATGGGTTCCATTCCAGGGAACACACATACTGAAAAATGTAATGTAATGCACTGCAAGTTGCTTTGGAAAGAAACATCTGCCAAATGCATTAATGTAAATATTGTTATTCTTAATGTCACAATGAAATTAAAATGAAAAATATTTTGTAATATTGTTTTTTTTTTTCAAATTACTTATCTGTGAGCTTCATATATTTTTTTTAATTCATGTGCCCTCATAGTCTTTAATCAAATATGCAAATCTCCTTCCCTCCTCGAAATTATTTATTTTTACTTTGGGCATATGGTATGGCAGGTGGGCGGGGTCTGGGAAAAGATTGCAGTGATTAGCAATTTGCAATATGACCTTCAACATGAACTTCAAACGATCCAATCAGTTCTCGATGGACAAATTTAAGTCCAGCCCTACACTGTAAAAAAAAATTCTGTAGAAATTACAGTGTTACTTGCAGCTGTTTGCCGGTAACTTACCATAGATATAAATCTCACCATAAATGTATGTTACCATATATGTATGTTATTTACTGGCAACATTTTGTTTAAAGTTAAATGAACATTAAACATTTACAAGTCTTTGTCTTTACAGAGTAAAACTAAAATAACAGCATCAAACAAAGCATTCTGAAGCAAAAAACAGAAAAGGTTGATGATGATTTCTGGTTCCCAGAATGCTTTGCATGTGGCTGTTTTTTTAGTTTTACTCTGTAAAGACAACGACTTAAATGTTTAATGTTCATTTAACTTTGAACAAAGTGTTGCCAGTAAATAACATACATTTAAATCTACGGTAAGTTACCGGCAAACAGCTGCAAGTAACACTGTATTTCTACTGAATTTCTTTACAGTGTACCTTTTTTTCATTTCAGAAGCTATTTCACTCTGATATACGTCACCACAGGGAAAATAAGACAACTGCTACTTCAGTTTCATTGCGACTTTAATAAAATAATTTTAACACGCATCTCCTTTATGGAGGCTTTCAAATTCAGAAAGCATTTGTTTAAGTATTGACATAATTACGGAAGTACAAAGCTTAGCTTGCCGTATATAACCCAGCTTCTTTTCAATTTCGCTCCAATCATGTAATTTTTATAGATGCCACTTCATTGCTTGAAGCTAATCCAGTGTAAAAGGGAATTCCCAATTAAAACAATTTGTTAAAATGCAATTTAAGTTTTTACAGTTTGTTTTAACTCCATTAAAACTCCACCAAGTGCTAATCATGTGTATAGGAAGCTTATTTTAAAATACATTTCAAATACAGTTTGTTGAATGTTTTGGCTTCGTTGTCTAACAGCTGAACCAACAACACATTCAACCGCTCCGTAGGTGTTCGAGTGGAATTGCGTAGGACGGCGCACATATTTCATATTTATTTTTAAACGCCTTTGGTTTAATGAGGGTAAAGAAAAGTTAAGCGGTTGCTACTGACATCTGTGTTGTTAGCAGGCGTTGCAACTTGGCCAAAGTGTGTGTTTACAAGAATGAATAAACATTTTATAATTTCAGGCTAAAAAACTGTCAGCCATGAAAACGTCCAAACGCTGCATTCCAATCCAGACAGGCAGTTAAATTACACGCAGGGATTTTTTCCAGAGTATCGGATGTTGAGGCCGGATTAAGTGGTGCAATTGTACGATCTCCCCTACCGCCGTGCCTGAAGGGGCATAACAAACAGAACAGCAGGTTGATCACATGATCCGCAAGAGTTGTATATTTATCCGGGAGTGAATTCAGTTTAAATCTACTCTAAACATTATTTCAAAACACTTCCAACCGGTCCTCGAGTGTCCGACCCCAGTTTGAGGTGATGTCACGCAGTTAAGACGCAGTCTGAGTTTCGTGCATTAACTTGTATAAATAAACCATGCAGGCTTCGCTGTGGTATTACAGAACAGTTACCCCTCGCTAAATTTCAACACGGAGCCCCCAAAAGCTCTCCAGAGCTTTTAAACTGCGTCCAAGCTACTTATATAGAGTGTCAGTTTCTTATCCTCAATCTCAAACCATTCAAACATACAAATCCTTATGGACCACCGGCTAGATCCAGCTATCATCACGTAAATGGATGTTCAACATTTTTATGATGTTTGTCGAAGCAGTCCTAACATGTAACTCGGATCACCCATACAGCAATACCAATGTGAGAAATCTGTGCCACTTGGTGCCAGCAAAACTGACTTCAAATTCTACTTTTAATGGTCTGTAATAACAAACTATAATAGTTATTTCAGGATCAGTCATCACTGGGCGAATAATAACAGTTTGAATTAAATTTTCGCCTCTTGTAATGAAAGAATTTAGTTTTGGGATTTGTTTTTAACCGAGGTTTGGCTGCTTGCAAGGAAGACGAAAGTCTGCATTTAATTTTTATGCCCTGTTTTATGCTGACAGTATAACAGGCCATTAGTGAGCTCATATTGCATTTGGGCTTGGGTCATAATCGCCAATGTGTCACTCAAGTAACAGCTGTAATTTTAAACCTGCCACAAAGCTCTTTCATGTTTGAGATGGTTTTGCACATTTTTTGCACATTTCTGCAAATAGGCGAACTTCGACACCCAGCGGAAGACGGATTCGGAAACATTTAGGTTGGGGTATATCTGTATGCTGTCCTTGTGTTATAAATTGGTATAATCAGGCAAATGGTTTCGGTATTCCCAAAGCCAGTTTCTCTTGGAGTCACAGCACGTTGCACATGAAAGAAAGAGGATTTATACAAGCTAGCCTCCTGTCGTTTCATCACGCAGTCATTGTATCCATGCTGCATGCGATTAGCTGGCCTGCAGGTCATTGCCTAATTGATGTTCATAGGAGAGAGAAGAGTTTGTTCCTGCTTTCGTTTGGGTTCCTGCCTCTTCCTGCACCCACTGTGTCTTTCTCAGTATTTCTACTGACAGCGTTCAAAGGTCTATTTACCCAATAAACCCATCATTTCCTTTCAAACTGGGTGTCGTCATGGAGACAGATTTCACATAGGCGGTGTGACGGGAAGAAAGAAATCCTGGGCTTAGTGAACTTAACGTTCATCATCAACATGGGATAAAACGGGGAGACCCATGTCTGGCCCAAGAGGACAAGTTTCTTTGATTTACAGCAATTGCAGTGAATGCTCATTTGAGATTAACTGACCTCAGGGATCTTTCATTGATCTGAGAACGATCTGTTCATCAATCACTTGGTCCTTCACATCAAAGACACAGTGATGTAATTTTACTTAAAACAATGACTAAAGATGCTTATTAGATTTTCCTGTTTTATGTCTGCTCACTTGCTTTGTCTTCATGTGGCATTCACACACAGAAAATGTGCAGAGGCTTGGTGAACATTGTGTTATTTTTGTACACACTGGAGTTTTTAATACTGTATGGCCTGGTCTTGAGCCTAGTCCCAGACTACAATGCATGTAAGGGCTGCCTTAACCGAAACCCGTTTGTCCTTAAAATATATTAGTGCCAATGTTTTCAAGATGCACACCGGTAATGTTAAGTATAAAAGCTACTTTAAATGGATACTCTAGCCAAATATCAAAATTACCCCATGATGTACTCAGCCTCAAGCAATCCGAGATCTTTCATCTTTCAAACAAACACATTTGGAGTTATTTTCTTAAAGGGATAGTTCAGCCAAAAATGATATTAAACCCATGATTTACTCCAACCCAGTCTCACCCCATTTCGTCAATATTTGACGACACTTGACCATTCATCATATGTTGACGTGAAGGGTATACCTTTCGCGTCATTTTTTGACGAACTGGGGACTTCAATACTATTACGTCCGTTGCATTCTCTTTCCTATTTTATTACCATTTGCGCGTCGGTTTAGGGTTAGATTTACATAATGACATCCCTACCCAAACCTAACTCTAACCCCAACGCCAGGTGACAACTGTTTCTAACCCCAACGCCAGGTGACAACTGTTTAATTTCGCGTACACTGTTTAATTTTGCGTAATCTAACCCTAAACCGACGCGCAAATGGTAATAAAATAGGAAAGAGAATGCAACGGACGTAATAGTATTGAAGTCCCCAGTTCGTCAAAAAATGACGCGAAAGGTATACCCTTCACGTCAACATATGACGAATGGTCAAGTGTCGTCAAATATTGACGAAATGGGGTTAGATTGTGTTATTTACTCACCCCCAAGCTGTCCGAGTTGCATATGTCCATCGTTTTTCAGACAAACACATTTTCGGATATTTTAGAAAATGATTTAGATCTTTCAGTTGATTAAATTTAATGTTACGGGGTCCACCCATAGTCCACGACCTTCAAGTCCAAAAAAAGTGCGTCCATCCTTCACAAATTAAATCCAAACGGCTCCAGGATGATAAACAAAGGTCTTCTGAGGGTGATCCGTGAGGTGTTGTTGTAGAAATATCCATATTTAAAACTTTATTAACGAAAATAAATAACTTCCGGTGGCGCCGCAATCTTAGTCGCGTCAACATTCAGGATGAGAGCTTACGCAGCCTACGGAGGCTACTCTGCTGCTGCTCTGTGCCCCCGCCCTCCGAATTTGTCATACGTCACTAAGAAAAGTGCGTACACTACGCTAATACTCTCTCCTGAATACAGAGGAGTCTAAGATGGCGGCGCTACCGGAAGGTATTTATTTACGTTAATGAAGTTTTAAATATGGATATTTCTACAACAACACCGCGCGGATTACCCTCAGAAGACCTTTGTTTATCATCCTGGAGCCGTTTGGATTTAATTTGTAAAGGATGGACGCACTTTTTTTGGACTTGAAGGTCGTGGACCCCGTAACATTACATTTAATCACTGAAACTGAAAGATCTAAAACATTTTCAAAATATCAGAAAATGTGTTTGTCTGAAAAATGATGGACATATGCAACTCGGACAGCTTGGGGGTGAGTAAATAATGGGTTTAATATAATTTTTGGCCGAACTATCCCTTTAAACTTCCTTGCTATTCCAAGCTTAATAGTGTTAGAAAACCGGGATCAGGGAACAACTTCTGACTTTAAATCCCCAAAAAGTGCATTCATTCTTCACAGAAGTAATCCACACAGCTCCAAGGGGTTAATAAAGGTCTTTTGAAGGTAATCAATGCAATTTTGTAAAAAAAAATATCACATTTTATGAATTATAATAAATAGCTTCCGGTAATGGCGCTATCTTGGACTCACACAAAGGTTTTATCATAGTGAGCGTTTGTTGCCATGGGTTCATTGCACAGGGACAATATTGCATCGATTACCCGCAAAATACCTTTATTAACCCCTTGGAGCCCTGTGAATTACTTCTGTGAAGGATGATGCACTTTTTTGGGGTTTCGAAGTCGGACATTGTTTCCTGATCCCCGTTTTCTCCCTTTATAAAAAAGCAAAGACATTTACTAAAACAATTGGGGTGGCAGTGGTTCATGTAGGTTGTCTACAAATTGTAAGGTTGGTGGTTCAATCACCAGATCCATTTGACCAAGTGTCGAGGTGTCCTTGAGCAAGACACCTAACCCCAGCCACTCCCGACGAGCAGGATGGCGCCTTCCATTGCTGACACCGCCGTCAATGTATGAATGTGTACGTGAATGGGTGAATGTGCGCTTTGGATGGCCATGGGTCTATGAAAGCCTTTGCACCTAAAGAGTGCATATTAGTCACTCTGAGGTACATATTGGTACTAAATGTATACATATTTGTACCAAAATGGTACATATTAGGACCGTTTTAAAATCCCAGTGACCACTAGGGACCATTTTTTGATTCTAATAGTGTATAGAGTGCTGCATGGTCAGTAAATATCTTTGTACTATTTGGTGTAAAGCTATTTTGTGATTTTTCGAGATCAGTCCATATCTGCATGCATGTCCTTTGAGGTATTGTCTTCAGAAACCCAAGATCATTTTAAAGTCAAGAAATATGCCACAGTAAATAAACACCAAGGTTTCCCGATGTCAAAATCAGCACTAGTGAGTTTCTCTCATGTTTTCAAAGGATTAACAAAGCTTCTCCATCAAGGTTTAATACAAAAAAATGAATGTTTTATTAACTCAAATGTTTGGTATCTTTCAACACATTGGTTGTAGGTGTTGAAAACTGCATTCTCCCATCTGCCGTGTATGGTGTTTGTAGAAGCAGAGCTGTACGTATCCAAAACTAGTGTGTGAAGGCTTGAACAGTTATTCCAGGTGGGACGAAATTACAGGGAATAAACAGTGGAAATACCCTCGGTTTAATTTCAAAGGATACCACTTAAGATGTGTGTTTATCCCTTTTACATGCCAAGACATTAAAACGAAAGAGTATCTTATTAAAACATCCAGACATTTGTGGTTAAGAAGTGAAAAAGTTCATAAATATAACAGAGCTGGTTTCCTGTAGAAAATGCATCAAGAGAATTTCTATTATAATAACATAAATTATTTCCTGTTTTTTCAGGGCTGATTCACACAGATGATTTTATAAATTATAACTTTGGCTTGCAAAAGCAAGTATCACTATTACTATTTCCCATACTTGGAGTTTTAACAACCCCTTCACCCTCCCAGTTGAACTGGGTCATGGTGTTTGTGACACCTTAAACTCTGCAGCAGCTATGATTGATTCGAATATTAAAATCAGTTTCAACTTCGTTTAATAATTTAGTACTTTCAGAAATCAAGCAGGATCACAAAATTGCTTTTCAACTCTGGTTTCCATGTAAACGGCAAAAAGGCAAATCTATAAAAGCGATGATGTCAAGCCCATGCGCGTTCTGCGTTCGGTCTACAGGTATGCGCATTTTCTTGTAAACCCACAACAGCGGACTACATCATTGTGTTTGTGTTGCTAAAAGGTTAAAATTGAAGTAACAAACCAGCCTCCTCATCCGTCCATACAAAACTGCCAGCTGCTTTCGCCATGTTGTTTGTTTGAAGGCATCTTTCTGCATGCTACACTGAAAAAAATTTTCATTTAATTTACTCAATTTTTTAAGGTAAGTGGTCGCAATCAATTTATTTAAGCTTCATTTAAACAAAAAATTTTAGAAAAATAAAAAACTATTTGTTTAAATGTAGCTTAAATAAATTGATTGCAACCACTTACCTTAAAAAAAGAGTAAATTGTATGAATCGATTCTTGTAGTGTACTCCTTAGACGTCAGCGGCATGCTCCATAGTCTGGTTGTGAATGCGCACTGAACAGTCAAGGAGGAAAGCAAATTACTGAATAAATTATTGAATGCATTTGTTTTGTCATTGGGACAAACAGAAGCATCGCTGTTTTCACCAAAATATCTAAAAATGTGTTCTGAAGACAATTGGAGCACTTGGTGGTTCAGAACGACACAGGGGTAAGTGATTTATGATAAAATTATCATTTTGGTGTGCCTTTCATTTGCTGTTATCAGAGAAATTCTGTGATATGATTTCGGTTCGATTCAGAGGTAGATTAATCAATTTATCAATATTTAAAGGTGACATAGAATGATTGAACGGGGTATTTATCCTTTTTCTGTGATGTGACATTTAGACAAAAACATTTTTTGTTTGGGTCTGTAATGCCTTAGAAGCTTCCTAAAAACCTCTCTCAGATTGCTCTTTTAGGGTGGGGGATTTTAAACAAGTGGTTTTGCACCTATTTGGCTCCCCCTACTGGCTTAACTTGCAATCTCATTACTGATTGGCTGACTTTGCTGCCACTCAAAAAATGTAGCCAATTATTTTAAAGTGGAGGGACAGTTAGATGCCTGTGATGTCATAAGCATCAGTTTTTCAGATTGGGCCGTTTTCTGGCTGACATTTCTTAAAGAGGAATTTCTATGAGACTGAGATGTTTAGCATGTTTAGCACTTTTTTGTATGTTCGTGAATGCCGGTAGACTTCCATTATTCAACAAAGACAAGGTAAAAATGGTTTTGTATTCTCTGTCCCCTTTAAGCTAAACGATCCGCATTTACATAGAAACGCAAAACGACTAAAAATGCTGTAAAGTGGATTCCAGGCCAGTAAAGGGATAGTTGGAAGTGGGTCTTTAACAGTTCCCTTTAAGGGTCTTTGGAAGTGTAAGTGACATCACTACCCACTGGCCTGGCATCCACTATACAGCATTTTAGTCGTTTTGCGTTTCTATGTAAACGCAGATCGTTTTAAAAACGTTGTGTAAACGTAGCTTAAATATTGATAAATACACCTCTAAATCACACCAAAATCATCACAGAATTGCTGTGATAACAGCAAAAATGTTATATGGCTGGCTGAAAGAATTAAAAATTTTATTGTGACAAGATGTCCGATTCACACCCCTATATATAATTTATTGTGTGTATTTATTATTATGGCTCCTTATTGAGTGCAATGAATGATGGTTGTGTGATAAAGTTGCCATTGCTTTGAGAAATTGGTTGCATTTGCACCTAAAATTTTCTGAGAGTGTGATGTTATGAAAGACAGCCAGCTTAAATTATATGAAGCCATGTTATTTTTTCTCACTATACTGTTAATGTGTTTTCACACTTTCTGTAGTTTAACAGCTAATTTAAATATGGCATTTGTCGTGTTGTGCTTTTTAAATGTAAGGAAAAGTTTGTCTTAAAGCAACATCTGGCCTTTTATATATGTCTTAATTTGGATCATTCTTGATTTTAAATATGTAATGTTATACGTTGCGGCATTGTTGAGCATATTGTGCGCATGATCTGATGGTCATGGAAGATATTATAACTGTGCAAATTGTGCCTCAAAGCAGTTTTAGTTTGAACATAATTACCTTTCTGGAAATGTCCAGTTCTAGATGACTTCATATTGTTGTAAATATTGCCAAATCTTTATGTAGCGTGAGGAACAATGAGACTATCTTTAAGTGCTGTTGAAATCATCAGTCACTACAGAACAAGCCAAATAATTGACAAGCCAGATCTCAAACTCTTTCCATGTGTCTTTCCTTATCTTCATGCACACCACGGCACGATCCATCCGGAGAACGTGACCTCTGCCTCGACTTCTCCTCCGCCTGAGTGATTGACACAAATCCTTTAGATGTCTATTTGACAATTTCCTCAGTATCAATGCGTCATGTGTTCCAGCAGATAATTGAAGTTTATCTAGTAGCCGCTGTTCAATAGCCAGTAGCCTGTTGTTCCAGTCAACACTGATGTTTGAAATCAAAATACCTGTCTGTCTCTGTTAACTTGATTGACAGGTCAGAAAGACCCCAGTCCTTGAAAGAGGTGGGGGTAGATGGGGCCTTTTCCCAGCAATCCTATTTGTTACAGTGGTGGTGCTGGGTCAATACACTTCCCACATTTCCTAAATCTTATATTACATACACATTTACTATATATTTACAGTACATTTGCAAGCTACACTGTCAGAAAAAAAATAATAAATGTTCCCAAGCTGTCACTTGGTTAGTACCATTTAAAAGTGTCCTAGTACACGGCAAAAAAAATTATTTTCAAGAAAATAATTTATTTGTATTTTTGTCTTGTTTTCAGTAAAATATTTTTAAAAAATTTAAATTAAGATGTTTTTTCTTGATGAGCAAAGCGACCCAAGAAAATAAGTCTAGTTTTTAAAACCAAAAATATCAAATTTAAGTGATTTTGTGCATAAAAAAAAAATCTGCCAATGGGGTAAGCAAAAAAATCTTCAAGAAAAATTCAAGAAAAAATTACTTACCCCATTGGCTGATTTTTTTGCTTTTTTATGCACAAAATCACTTAAATTTGATATTTTTGGTCTAAAAACTAGACTTATTTTCTTGGGTCGCTTTGCTCATCAAGAAAAAGCATCTTAATTTAAGAATTTTTAGATATTTTACTGAAAACAAGACAAAAATACTAAGAAATTATTTTCTTGAAAATAATTTTTTTGCCGTTTATTAGGACATTTTTAAAGGGTACTAACCAACTGACAGCTTGAGAACATTTATTACCATTTTTTTCTGACAGTATAGCTTGCAAATGTACTGTATATATATAGTGAATGTGTATGTAATCCTTGGTTCGACTGTTTTGAAAGCCAATGGATTCGGTCTCGGCCCTTCAAAGACTCGGTCTTGACTCAGACTCGGTATAGGCAGTCTTGTCCCCATCACTAGAAGTGAAAAGCAGGCATTTAAAAAAGCTAAAAATATCAAGCAAAAATAGAGCGAATGCATATCATATTTCAAAACCGTCTTACTGTTTTTTTTTAATCGGATAATGCAATAAAAGCATATCATTCAGCACACCTCTATTTCGTCTGATCGCCCATACACAGCTCACTGAGGTTGCTTGTTTATGGCATTATTCTCTAATCTTACTTTATCTCCTTCTCTATATCTCGGCATGCCTCGTGTCATATCTTTAAACTTAACTGAGTGTTGCATCTAAGTGTGGAGTCTCTGTCATATCAGTGTGCCACTGTTGCTCTTAAATGCTTTAATCTCACTCTCATAACCTACATGAGACAAAGCACAGACAAAACACATCTTTGCAATGCGCCATATCTGTATAGAGTCATTGTTTTATCATAAAGAGATTACATGAGAATTATTTGGAATATTGCCCTTGACATATTTAGATCATGACAGAAAAACGTGGTAGACATGCAATGCAATTTTTAGGTTATCCATTAAAATGTGTGCCTTTCAGTCTGTAATGCATTAGAAAAATGACATTTAAAGATTTGCACAAGGACGAAATTCAATAAACTGGGGTGGTCATAATTTTAAGTGCGTTTTTGGTAAATGTGTTACCAATGTGCAGAATAGTCGTCTGTAAATACTTAATCCCAAATGATGCGCATAAACGCATGCAAAGTGTTTGAAATCCACATTTTATTTATTTTTTCATATTAGCAGTCACTTTATTGTTATGTAGAACAGAGCGCAGCTTGATGTAAGCCAGTCTGTCTTTCTTGTGAGATCTGACAGCTGTTATTTAGCATAGGTTAAAATGTACAAATATCACCAGTCAGAGTAAATCATACACGCACACGATACGATACAAGGACTGTGTTTTTGTTGAAGTCCCAGCTGCCACCATCTCTATAAGGCCACACTGGCAGATCAGGGACGTCTACGGTACCTGTCAGACCGCCCACTAGAATCAAAACCCCCTGGGCTTTAGATCTGAACCAAAAACCTTCAGCAGTCAACACCAATAAAGACGTGTTTACAAAGTTGTTGAGTTTGATCAAGGAGAAATATTCCAAGTGCGTTTGAGTATATGCATATGCTCTACAAATGCTTTCTTTGATATTTGAGAGCTTTATTTACGGCACACATTTCTGTCAGTATGAGCAATACTTCATTTAAGAACGAAAATAAGGAAATATAAAATTATATTTAAATGATTTAATAACAAATAATGCTTAAGGTTAGCATCACACACACATTTAAAAATAAAGGTTCCTAAAATATATATATATATATATATATATATATATATATATATATATATATATATATATATATATATATATATATATATATATATATATATATATATATATATATATTTTTTTTTATTTTATTTTTATTTGAAGAACCTTTTAAGTACCTTTATTTTTAAGAGTGTATTGTAATTTATTTGTTAAACTAAAGTATGTAAAGCTTTTCCTTTAATGACTTGGTTGTTTGTCATGGGCGAAAGCAACAATCTGTTAAAGTGAAAGTTTATTGTTGGGAAACCTAAACTGTTGATCAATATGTATTGATTTATTATAAATGAAGGCAGCATTTCGATTACTCAGTGACTTCGAATGCTTGATTTATTTATTTGTTTAGCTATAAATATTGACTGCACTAATGCCATACAATCGAGATGCCTGTGAAGGATTTACAACATGGATCTACAGTCTGTCTGGGAGAAGGCAAAGATCATATTCCCAACTAGAGGAAAACCCTTACGATAATTACCAGGGTTAGCAGGTTAACACAGTCAATATGCTGTCTTAGAGGACACAAAGTCTTCAGTCTTCTCTGCTTAGAATGAGAACAGTCCCCAACTATTGGCTCTTATTTAATAATTAGCTCTTGCTTTTAGCCTCCTGGTAAAAATTAGGTGATTTGAAAAAAATACAAACCAATACAAAGAAAACTATTTGTAAACAAGCTGTATTACATTGTATTTTGGCAGCATTTGGCCATCAGGAATACAAAATGACTTTCTTGTGAGACAAAAGGTGGAGAAAAGTCTGACTGACAGATAAAAGGAGAAAGCTCTTTATCCTCTTAGGATGAAAGCACTTCCCTATCTCCAATAGCCGATAGCCCCTTGGTGAAGGGAGTAGATGTCCATATCCGCAATCATCATATCTTGCCTCTTAAATCTGGAATATTCCACCCTCCAAAGCCCTCTTTAGGGAAAAACCGGCACGTCCTTAGACCTTCTCACCGCGTGTGAGTTTAATATGACTTGGACAGAGGAAACAGGTCTTTAGATGGGCTTACGGGGAATACAGTGAGCACGGCCTGTTCAGCACGTGGGGATTTGGATTGGAGTTTTGGGGCCATTTTGGGCTGTGCAGTCTGGAAAGGATATTGACTCTGTTTTGAGTAAAACAGAAAGGAGTAAAATCATAAGTGTTACAGTAAAGACTCAGTACTTTCGGTAACCCCAATGAATAAGACGGTTAAGAAATACATCTACAGACAAATCATTGTACAAACAATCTCACAGGGTGGACAAATGACATTGACATCTTTTTTATTCTTTCCTAGTGTTGTAGTTCTCGAGACTGAGACCGGTCTCAAGACTACTTTTTAAAGGTCTTGGTCTCGTCTTGGAATCGACCGCATTTTTACTCCGTCTCGTCTCGGTCTCAGACAAAGGGGACTCGGAATCTTATTTCAAGACCGGTCAAGACCACAACTGATGGCACATCACACATTTATTTTTTATCATTAATTTTATGCAGTTTATTCAGGTTTGGCATATGATGTTGGCATTGTTTAAGCATTGTTAAAGTTTCTCCCAATGACAGTTTTTTTAATTTTATTACTAAAACACCTGCATTGTGTTAAGTGGATGGCAAGCCATGGAAAGACAGTTCAGAATAAATGGTTAAGTTGATTTCAGCTCTTTAGTGTTCACTTTTATTTGCTTATAGACAAAGATAAATTCCCACATATCTGCAATGCTATTGATTATTTGATCAACTTCTCTGACGGCACACACGCATGCACACACACACACACACACACACACACACACACACACACACACACACACACACACACAGACAAGAAGTGCCTAATCATATGCATATTCCACATTTTATCATAAGTGTTTTAATGCAGTGACTAGCACTGGTCTTGGTCTTGACTTGGTCTCGGACTGTCTTGGTCTTGACTTGGTCTCGGACTGTCTTGGTCTTGGTCTTGACTTGGTCTCGACCCTTTAAAGTCTTGGTCTTGTCTCAGTCTCGGCCTGTCTTGGTCTTGGTCATGACTTGGTCTCGGTTTAGGTGGTCTTGACTACAAAACTACTCTTTCCCCACAAGCTTTTTTTAAGTTGCCAGCCAGCACCAGCATTTTTTATGATTTTCACAAAAGTTTAACTCTTTCGCCACCATTGACGAGTTATCTCTTCAATTAAGAGAAAACGCTTCCCTGCCAATGACGAGTATTTCCGTAATACTGCTATTTTCCACCAGGTGGCACTTTTCCGCAACTTCTAAAACCGCTTCTGGCTCCACGGATGATTCCTTCTGCGCATGCCTTTGCTCCAAACTGACGATTTTATGTAACATGGCGGCACCATGGTCAGACATTTTTGGCTTCAATTCATTACAATGGAGGGAGGCAACGTTGCGTCGTCCATTTTTTTTATTTTTTACAGTCTATGGTTCTTTCATTTGATATATTGTATGTTTATATATTTAAAGAAGAACATTTTCTGGAAGGCATTAAACTTTTGGGAAAATCATGAAAAATGCTGGCGCTGGCTGGCAACTTTAAAAAAAAAAAAAAAAACGCTGGCGGTGAAAGAGTTAGGGGCTGTGTACACCAAAACTTTTAAACGCGTCTGAAAACGCCTTGAGGACGCCGAATGCCAGCTGTTTTTCAGCTGAGTGCCAGCTTTCATCAGCTGAGCGCTTTGATAGCTGTGATACTTCAGCTGCGAGCCGGTTGGTTGCTGTGGTAATGTCCCGCCCCTGCTCCACTGTGATTGGGCGGCCGTGTGAGAACTGACATTGACGAGCGGAGCTTTTCTCCCAAAGTTGAATCTCTTTCAACTCTAGACTCTCAGCGCCGAGCGCGTGAAAACCGCCGAGCGCCGGTTTTCAGCGCGGAAAAAACCCGCTCGCTGCTGGCTTATTTGAAAAACGCCGAGCTTCCATTGGAAACAATTGAAAACATGCGCCGGCCGCGGGCGTAAAAGTTTTGGTGTACACAACCCCTTAATGCCTTCCAGTTGAAGTTTAATGTTTTGATCTAAATTCCCCTAACATGGAAGTCTTCACCAGGTTTCTACAGTAGTCCTAAAGAGGTGAACTGTTCTACTGAGTGTTTCGTCCCTACATTGTCTCAGATATGTTTGTCCTGTGGCGGCTACCGTAGTTTCTTTTTGCATTTCGAAAGTAAGGGGTGAGCTGTTGGTTTGCAACTAGATGGGACAAAAAAACACACTGGACCTTAAATATCTTTACTCTAAAAAATGTTGGGTTGTTTTAACCCATAGTTGCGTCAAATATGGACAAATCCAACAAAAATGACTTCAGCCGGGTTTTTTACAGACTGGGTCATAAATTTTTTACATTGCAACATCATTTAACTGATGGCATGAGTAGAATGTTTGTGCAGTACTTGTTTTTTTAAGAATTCTGTCGTTTGGTTGTGCTTTTGTTTCTACCCTTAATTTCCGCCGTCCGCCCCTCCCCGTTAAGCCTAATGGTACGACCCTTGCCAGGTCAGGGGCACTGCGTTAGTAATGGTGAAGGGTTAAAAGCTCCTCGCCTCAGGGGAGAGTTCAGGATTATTTCTTGGCTTGTGTTGTGAAATTGTGCAATTTGCTGTTTGTTCTAGACACATGGTCGTCTTCTAAACATTAAGACCTGTAGGTCTTGCATTGCTGCTTATGCTGATTAATGCGCTTTATTAAATTTATAATTATAAAAGATTGGAAGAGCCCTGTACAGTCGTGAGTTAAGCCTCTCAATTTCATCTGTCTTAAATAAATGCAGTTTCCCATTTTGAAACGAAGCGAGGGGCCAAACAAATAGGTTTAAGCTGCAAGAAGCTCATAATGAAAATGACGAGAGAGCCCATGGGGAGTTGAGTTATCGTACATAAATTGAACATAAATAAAACAAAAGACAGGTCAAATAAACATCAATAAGGCCGAGACCTTGAATTAATCCGAGTAAATGCGTATGAAAATCCTCATGTGTTCCAGCAATTACATCCAATCTGTTTGTCATTTTGCTGTACTGTATGTACGGTCAGGAAACTGGAAATTGTACCTAAGTCACGCAATGCTGTCACTCATTTAAATCTTTGTTCTTATAATATACAGTAACACATGGGCACCACAAGTGAAGGAAAGTGGTTAGACTGACACATTAAAAATAAAGGGTTTATAATTTGTAACAGGTTGTGAGACGTTGTTTCATAGTCTTACAATATGTTAACACCCCATGGATATCTTAATGTAAAGTTTAGTTTGCTGGTGTACTGGACATGAAAGTGTAGCATGATAATATGTACTTGTCCCAAAGTCTTAGACCCTAAAATGTTTCTTTTTGCATTTTTATTGTCCTTTTTATTATGGTTTTCCGAATAATATTTTACGTTAAAAGTTGACGTAATAAAATGAAAAGGATTATTTGCTGTGTCCCTCTTTTGTTTTAATAACATGATCTCATGCTGTTAAGCTTGTACACAAACCTGATCCAAATTTTCCCAGCATGATTTGAGATTGTTTCAACATCTGTTTTCTGAAGATGTGCAGTCTGGTAGTCCGGCCAGTAACGCATTGCAATAGTCCAGTTTGGACAGGACGAGAGCCTGGACCAGGACTTGTGTAGCTTGCTCAGAAAGGTCTAATTTTCCTAATCTTTTAGAGGATGAATCTACAAGAGTGGGCAGTGCTGGCAACATGCTTCGTGAAGCTAAGCTGATCATCAATTACCACTGCCAGGTTTCAGGCTGTCCTGGAAGGCATAATGGTCGAAGAACCTAGCTGAATGGAAAGATTGTAATAAATCGTGGGGTCAGACAATATGACATGCAGTTCCCTCTTTACAAAGTTCAGCTGGAGATGGTGATCCTTCATCCAGATTGGAATGTCACTCAGGATGCTGAGATGTAGGCAGAAGCCATGGGATTGGCAGGATGGAACGGCAAGTGGAGTTGTGTGTCATCTACATAGCAGTGGTAGGAAAAGCCATGTTTCCAAATGACAGAACATTATGCATGTAGAAAAGAGCAGTGGTCCAAGCACTGAGCCTTGAGGTACCCCGATAGTAAGATGTTGGGGTTTGGAGACATCACCTATCCAGGCTACTCTAAATGACCTACCTGAGAGGTAATTCTTGACCCATAGTAGCGCCGTACCATAGACACCATAGCCTTGAGTGTTTAGTTGTAAATTATATACATTACCAGGCTCTTGTTTAGGTTCAGTAATTTTACTTAAATGACAATGAAAACGTCATAAGCCAGTAATTTTTTTAAATGTCATTTTAGTCATTTCATTGGAATTTAACACATTTGTCTGTTTTGCTGCAAAACCCTCTAAGTACATGCAAGCTTTTTTGCAAAAAACTCCACTTTTTAAAGTCTCCAGTCACTCTTCACTGTTCTTTAGTATTAAAGATATCCTAATATATATGGCAAACCTCTTTTAACCAGGAAAAAACTTGCATACAAGCGCCGTCGTTCAACCAATTTGTCTTACGTGCACTTAAAGGACTTTGCTGAAAAGTGATGTTCAACGAATTTTGCCAACAAACCGGTGTTTCTGAATGGCCAGAGGCCAGGATTAAGTAGATTTTAAGTAAACGTATTTGATGAACATACAGTATGTTACGTGCTGAGAGCATTCTGTCAATATCATTATAACATTTTTGACAGAGGTGGCGTTTAGAAGCTTTTGCATTTATGCTCCTGTTTTGCACCATAATGTCTTGGTTTTCATTTTTCCAAAATTTTCAGGTTTGAATGACATTTTGGATGTAACACTTTCAGTGAGGATTTTTGGAGCTGACTGTATATAGACAATAAGCTGAGTAAGATATAAGCCCTTCTGACATCCAAATGAACTTAAAGTGTGTTCATGTTTATGTATGTGTGTGTGCGTTCTCTGAGGGTCCTACGGCACTTCCATTAACCGCAAGACTCGTAAACTTAATTAAAGACACATTGAATGCATTTCAGAGGAACTGTCCACAGACTCCTTAACATGATCAAAGTCTGCCTCTTTAAAAGTCTTCATCCTTGTAAACATCCTTGTCTTTATAAATTCAGTCTTATCTCATTTGTCCGTCTGCATCACTAATCTCCTTTCCATCAATGTGTTCTTCTTCTTAGGATGGGGTTATCTTTCTAAATCCCACTTTTATACTTCTTTTCATCTTGCTGTCTTCGTTTTTCAATACTGGTGCAACAATATGACCAGTGATGTCAGAAATTACCACCTCAGCAGGGTTTAGCCTCCAAAAGTGTGTGTGTGTGTGTCACTCAATGGATGTGCCTGCATCTGTGTGTGCTGGGCTTCTGCCATTTCTCTGAGTAAAGCAACCAGAGACCATCGAAAATCAAAAACACATTTTGTCAATGGGTGTGTACGTCTTGAGGGCCAACTTACACACGCTGAATAAATCAGAAGGTCAAGACCATAGTGAGGGCAAATCCCCCTGGAGCAACCCAAAAAACACACGCAAACACGCTCAGGAAATCTGTCATAAGTCATTGACACGCCATACCTTGATTAATCACATAATCCAATTTCTGTCATATCACGATTCACCGCACCAGTGTGCTATGTCTAGTTTTGGGCATATACTGTATCTGGTCCATCTAATCCTATTTGACTGCGCTTTGTAGTGGAAAAGCAATGCAAGAGACCAAGAGAGTCATGTGTCTTAAAACTTTTCAAAACAAGGCTTGACTTGTCTGCTAGAATGACCAGCAGATGTTTGGTTGCTGGAAGATCCCAGTAAACATTTTAGTGATTTTAACCAGCAAGCAGACTTTTTTGGTCGAGAGGCTTTGAACAAACTCCTAACCAAGGTGTTTTCTAATCTTTATTTCACAACAAATTTAGTGCTATAGCCACTACCCTAGACATTTCATAGCAATGCTTAAACCCACTCAGGACACATTAGCAACCGTATATCAACACCCTGGCAACCACCTCGAAACCTTTGGAAACCTCATAGAGATGTGTAATGTAAAGATCTGTTTTTTGTTTGTGTACAGAGCTGTGGGATTTAAACAGGACATGGGTGTTTCAGACTGGAGAAGGTCATCTGCAGCACTACAGCATGTTACTAGATGAGACTCGGGAAAGACTGATCATCGGAGGCAAAGAGGTCCTCTATTCCCTCAACCTGGAGCGCATCGTTGCCCCTCACAAACAGGTAGAGAATTAAACCTACGGGTGTAGACTACAGCAGGTTTAGGATTCAATGCAACATTTGTTTTGCATTGAATGTTTTTATGACAATATTTTTCCACAAGAATGACTTTTGTCACTACGCACATTTCAGGATAAAATCATAAATAAAGATAAAAGCAGACGTACAAATAAAATCCAGAAATGGATGTCACCATCTGTACCGTTAAAATTCAGGAATGTTCACAAATGCTCCATTGATAGTTGATTGAATGAAATAAAGTGGACTACTTAGTAAAATAAGAATTTTATAGGATTTTGTGAGTTAAATCTGTGTCTTGTTCATGCAAGCAGATGAGAATAATAATATTAAGTGACAGAATTCAGTCAAGCAGAAAGAAACATTTTATTCCAGAGTGACATTCCCAGAATCCCATTTCCTCTTGTCTCTGTTTTAGATTCAGTGGTCGAGCTCTGAGGAACGGGTGGGGAATTGTTTAATGCAAGGCAGAGAGAAGGTAAATCTGTTTTACATTCTGTAAATATGATGCACTCGTATTGTGTTACATATAATGTTGATAAACTGTATGCACTACATTTCTCTTATTTTATTTTCCTCTTTCCTTTCTTCCTTCCCTCTTTCCATCTTTAATTTCATTTCATGTCATTCTTCTCTCCTCTTCCTCATTTTCTTTCTCTTCCTCCTTTTCTTTCTCATATTCTTCCTCCTTTTGTTTGTCTTCCTCTTTTTTTTCTCATATTCTTTCTCCTTTTCTTTCTCTTCCCCCTTTTCTTTCTCTTTTTCTTCCTCCTGTTCTTTCTCATATTCTTCCTCCTTTTCTTTGTCATCATCCTTTTCTTTGTCTTCCTCCTTTTCTTTCTCATATTCTTCCTCCTTTTCTTTGTCATCCTCCTTTTCTTTGTCTTCCTCCTTTTCTTTCTCATATTCTTCCTTCTTTCTTTTTCTTACTCCTTTTCTTTCTCATATTCTTCCTCCTTTTTTTCTTTCTCCTTTTCTTTATCATATTCTTCCTCCTTTTCTTTGTCTTCCTCCTTTTCTTTGTCTTCCTCCTTTTCTTTATCATATTCTTCCTCCTTTTCTTTGTCTTCCTCCTTTTCTTTGTCTTCCTCTTTTTCTTTCTCATATTCTTTCTCCTTTTCTTTCTCTTCCTCCTTTTCTTTCTCATATTCTTTCTCCTTTTCTTTGTCTTTTTCTTTTTCTTTCTCTTTTTCTTCATTCTGTTCTTTCTCATATTCTTCCTCCTTTTCTTTGTCATCATCCTTTTCTTTGTCTTCCTCCTTTTCTTTATCATATTCTTCCTCCTTTTCTTTTTCTTACTCCTTTTCTTTCTCATATTCTTCCTCCTTTTTTTCTTTCTCCTTTTCTTTATCATATTCTTCCTCCTTTTCTTTGTCTTCCTCCTTTTCTTTGTCTTCCTCTTTTTCTTTCTCATATTTTTTTTCCTTTTCTTTCTCTTCCTCCTTTTCTTTCTCATATTCTTTCTCCTTTTCTTTGTCTCCCTCTTTTTCTTTCTCCTTTTCTTCCTTCTATTCTTTCTCATATTCTTCCTCCTTTTCTTTGTCATCATCCTTTTCTTTGTCTTCCTCCTTTTCTTTCTCATATTCTTCCTCCTTTTCTTTTTCTTACTCCTTTTCTTTCTCATATTCTTCCTCCTTTTCTTTGTCATCATCCTTTTCTTTGTCTTCCTCCTTTTCTTTCTCATATTCTTCCTCCTTTTCTTTTTCTTACTCCTTTTCTTTCTCATATTCTTCCTCCTTTTTTTTCTTTCTCCTTTTCTTTATCATATTCTTCCTCCTTTTCTTTTAAGTACTCCTTTTCTTTCTCCTTTTTTTCTCCTTCTCTTTATCTTTCTTCGCTTTATCCTCCTTCTGTTTATCTTCTTTTTTCTCTTCCTCCTTTTCTTTCTCTTCCTCCTTCTGTTTATCTTCTTTTCTCTTCCTCCTTTTATCTGTTCCTCCTTTTCTTCCTCTTATTCTTCCTCCTTTTTTGTTTTTCCCTTTCTCTTCCTCCTCTTTATTTTTCTTCTCTTTATCTTCCTCCTTTTTTCCTTTTCTATTCCTCCTTTTCTTTCTCTTCCTCCTCCTCTTTTCTTATTCTTCATCCTTCTCTTTTTATTATTCTTCCTCCTTTTCTTATTCTTCCTCCTTTTTATTCTTCCTCTTTTTCTTTCTCATATTCTTCCTCCTTTTCTTATTCTTCCTCCTTTTTATTCTTCCTCTTTTTCTTTCTCATATTCATCCTCCTTTTCTTATTTTTCCTCCTTTTTATTCTTCAACTTTTTCTTTTTCATATTCTTCCTCATTTTCTTTGTCTTCCTCCTCTTCTTTCTCTTTGTCTTCCTCCTTTTCTTTCTCATATTCTTCCTCCTTCTCTTTTTCTTCCTCCTTTTTATTCTTCCTCTTTTTCTTTCTCATATTCTTCCTCATTTTCTTTGTCTTCCTCCTTTTCTTTCTCATATTTTCCTCCTTTTCTTTGTCTTCCTCCTTCTGTTTATCTTCCTTTTCTCTTCCTCCTTTTTTCTGTTCCCCCTTTTCTTTCTCTTCATCCTTTTCTTTCTATTTCTTCTTTTCTTTCTTTTCCTTCTCCTCTTTCCCTTCCTCATTTTTTTCTCGTCCTTATTTTCTTATTCTCCCTCCTTGTCTTTCTCTTCCTCCTCCTTTTTATTTTTTCTTGTATTTATTTTCCTCCTTTTTTCCTTGTCTTTTCCTCCTTTTCTTTCCCTTCCTCCTTTTCTTTTTCTTCCTCCTTTTATTTTTTCTCCGTTTCTTTCTCTTTCTTCTTCTTTCTATTCCTTATCTTCTTTCTCTTTCTCATTTTTTCTCATCCTTCTTTCCTTTTTATTTTCTCCCTTCTCTTTATATTCCTCCCTTTTTCCTTGTCTTTTCCTCCTTTTCTTTCTCTTTCTCTTCCTCCTTCTTTTTATCTTTCTTCTATCTCTCGTCCTTCGTTTCTATCTTTTTTATATTTTCCTTTTTCTCTTCCTCTTTCTCTTCTCTTCTCTTCCTCCTTCTCTTTCTCTTCCTTTATTCTCTTCCTCCTTTTGTTATTCTTCCTCCTTGTCTTTCTCTTCCTCCTTCTCTTTATATTCCTCCTTTTTCCTTGACTTTTCCTCCTTTTCTTTTTCTTCCTCCTTTTCTTTATCTTTCTTCTCTTTATCTTTCATCTCTTCTTTTTCCTCCCTTTCTTTCTCTTCCTCCTTCTCTTTATCTTTCTTCTCTTTCTTCTTCTCTTTACTTTTCTTCTTTCTCCTCGTCTCTTCCTTTCCACTTCCTCTCTCTCACTCTCTCTCACTCTTATGTTCACTCTTTCTGTTATAGCCGGAGTGTGCTAACTACATAAAACTGGTGCAGCAGTATAACAGCACCCACCTGTTAGCATGTGGAACTGGAGCTTTTAACCCCGTGTGTGCCTATATCAGAGTGGGACATGGAAGTGAGGTAAATCTTCTCATTACAGACTGACACAACTTCACCAGAGCTTTTATGTCATCCACAAATTCCCAAACTGAAAACACAATATTTTTGGTTTGAGTCACATTTGTTGACCACAGAATGTAACAAGCGCCTCTGCCATGGCAGCTTTTTATTGTTCTGAAGCAGTCTGTGGTAAATTGGAGGAAGAGGGTGAAAATTTCCAGCGTCCCCCTGTTCCGCATGACCTCTCTGTGTCACTTATTCCAGAAAACATCTCCAGATGATCTTTTTAGTGTCTTCTGAGGAATGTGACAAACGGATGAAAGAGATCCAATTATTGTCTGCTGTTCCCCCTTAGAGAGCGTCGTGGAGAATAACCCTGTAATCTGGAATTATAACTCGAACTGTACACCACACGTCATGCAGTCCTGCAGATGTGAGAAATATGCAATTACCCAAAACCATTTGATGTGGCGACAAGTTAGAGTGCCTTAACATCACTGAAATATTGGTTTAGTTTTGCGTCCTTATACCAGTTAGAGTAAAAGAATCCAGATGCTTTGCGTCAGTGAGTGGTTGAAGGGCATATACTAGTCTGAGGTCTGTTTGCAAGTGCGAAGACTGGAATTCACCATTGTGGAGGTTTGTTTGTTTCCAGTAGAAATGTTTAAAGAATGCCAGATATCTAGTGGTGTAGAAACCGATGAAAATGTGACCTACATTAGTTTCACTGCTATGTGGGAAAATTCCGGAAAGGTTTTTTTTGTATTGATTTTCAAAAAGTGGGAAGAAAGAACCGCGCAGGGACTACATTTGAAATTCAGATTTAGCTCAAACTGCTACAATACATTTATTGAAAGTGTCAGATAAATAAAAAAGTTTAGTTTCCATCTCCCAAAATATGGAAATGGTATTCTTTGAAGTAGCTTGGAATGCCATGCAAATACATAGTACATGAACAAAGTACAACATTATACATTTTAATACCATACTGCTGTTACAAACAGTGCAGGTCAAGACTAAATACGGACTTTTACCTGAAGAAGCTTCTAAATACTTTTTTTATTTTTAATGTACATATTTCCTTTATTTTATGATTGTATCTTAAAGGGATAGTTCACCCAAAAATGAAAATAATGTCATTAAGGGGTTTAAGATTATTTATATTTAGTCCGAGAGCTTGTTGACCCTTCATTGAAAATCTGTGTACGGTATACTGTCCATGTCCAGAAAGATAATAAAAACATCATCAAAGTAGTCAATGTGACGTCAGTGGGTCAATTAGAATATGTTAAAGCATCAAAAATACATTTTGGTCCAAAAATAACAAAAATTACGATTCAGCATTGTCTTCTCTTCCGGTTTTGTTGTGAAGCGCATGTGTGAGTATAAAGTCATGTGACTACAATGACGAAGCTAGTCTCTGAGCTAGAGCCCAAGTCAAGTCTGAAGTCTCTGGGCTAGAGCCCAAGTCAAGTCTCAAGTCTCTGGGCTAGAGCCCAAGTCAAGTCTCAAGTCTCTGGGCTACAGTCCAAGTCAAGTCTGAAGTCTTTGAGCTAGAGCCCAAGTCAAGTTTCAAGTCTTTGAGCTCGAGTCCAAGTCAAGTCTGAAGTCTCTGGGCTAGAGTCCAAGTCAAGTCTGAAGTCTCTGGGCTCGAGTCCAAGTCAAGTCTCAATTCTTTGAGCTCTAGTCCAAGTCAAGTCTCAAGTCTCTGGGCTCGAGTCCAAGTCAAGTCTGAAGTCTCTGGGCTCGAGTCCAAGTCAAGTCTCAATTCTTTGAGCTCTAGTCCAAGTCAAGTCTCTGGGCTAGAGTCCAAGTCAAGTCTCAAGTCTTTGAGCTCTAGTCCAAGTCAAGTCTCAAGTCTCTGGGCTAGAGTCCAAGTCAAGTCACAAGTCTTTGAGCTCTAGTCCAAGTCAAGTCTCTGAGCTCAAGTCCAAGTCAAGTCTCAAGTATATGGGCTAGAGTCCAAGTCAAGTCTCAAGTATCTGGGCTAGAGTCCAAGTCAAGTCTCAAGTCTTTGAGCTCGAGTCCTAGTCAAGTCTGAAGTCTTTCGGCTAGAGTCCTAGTCAAGTCTGAAGTCTCTGGGCTAGAGCCCAAGTCAAGTCTCAAGTCTCTGGGCTAGAGCCCAAGTCAAGTCTCAAGTCTCTGGGCTAGAGCCCAAGTCAAGTCTCAAGTCTCTGGGCTAGAGCCCAAGTCAAGTCTCAAGTCTCTGGGCTAGAGCCCAAGTCAAGTCTCAAGTCTTTGAGCTTGAGTCCAATTCAAGTCTGAAGTCTTTGAGCTAGAGCCCAAGTCAAGTCTCAAGTCTTTGAGCTCGAGTCCAAGTCAAGTCTGAAGTCTCTGGGCTAGAGTCCAAGTCAAGTCAAGTCTGAAGTCTCTGGGCTCGAGTCCAAGTCAAGTCTGAAGTATCTGGGCTCGAGTCCAAGTCAAGTCTCAAGTCTTTGAGCTCCAGTCCAAGTCAAGTCTCAAGTCTCTGGGCTAGAGTCCAAGTCAAGTCTCAAGTCTTTAAGCTCGAGTCCAAGTCAAGTCTCAAGTTTTTGAGCTCTAGTCCAAGTCAAGTCTCAAGTCTCTGGGCTAGAGTCCAAGTCAAGTCTCAAGTCTTTGAGCTCTAGTCCAAGTCAAGACTCAAGTCTCTGAGCTCAAGTCCAAGTCAAGTCTCAAGTATCTGGGCTAGAGTCCAAGTCAAGTCTCAAGTATCTGGGCTAGAGTCCAAGTCAAGTCTCAAGTCTTTGAGCTCGAGTCCAAGTTAAGTCTAAAGTCTTTCGGCTAGAGTCCTAGTCAAGTCTCAAGTCTTTGAGCTCGAGTCCAAGTCAAGTCTCAAGTCTTTGAGCTCGAGTCCAAGTCAAGTCTCAAGTCTTTGAGCTCGAATCCAAGTCAAGTCTGAAGTCTCTGGGCTAGTGTCCAAGTCTGAAGTCTTTGAGCTCGATACCATGTCAAGTCTGAAGTCTCTGGGCTAGAGTCCAGGTCAAGTCTGAAGTCTCTGGGCTAGAGTCCAAGTCAAGTCTCAAATCTCGTTGTAATATTAATGTCATACACATTTGTGTCCTCATACACCATATACAAGAACACACACACACAATAACAGCAGGCCCTGACAGGATGAGGACAGAGTAAAGGTGTACAGGACCTAACATTTTCACATTTTAAAAACTTTTTCCCCATTTTTTGAAAACACCATACAAGGGTTAAACAAATGCTCATTTATAATTAATAAGGAAGACAGTCAGAGTTAACCTCACGTAACGTTAGCTCATAGCTAAACCAAGAAGCAACTAACGGTTCTTCATTTCATACATAAATCTGCTCACTTTAGAACCTTTTTGTGGTTAAATTGTTTTAAATCACTTGAGTGTTAACATTTGCAAGCCTTAGAAGCACGTGCAAATGATAAACTTTCCCTATTTAAATTTGCATATTAATCCGCGAATCGCATGCGAGGCGAACCATGGGTCCGTCATAGCACTGCCCAAAGCTTATGATGAATGGCACAGCAGCGGCTGGTGCAGTTGACATGTATGTTCGCTAATGTGTGGCCGGCTGGCCGTGCATGCGGAGCAGATAGCCTACATAGTACGTCACGTGTTATGTGGTGGGCAGGTTATAGGTAACGAAGGGAGGGAACAAGCGAGCTCATCAGACATTTCCTAAAAATAAACATTGTTCATGAGTCTTGCAGCTCGAGTCTCAAGTCAAGTCTGAAGTCACTCTGTGTGCGATTGAAGTCGCACTCGAGTCCGAGTCTCAAACTCGAGTCCTCATCTCTGGTTCCAACGCACATTTATTTCCAAACTTTTCCTTCTAAATATGGATTTTGCATGCCCTTTTAATAACAAGAGAAAAATAAATACGCGTCATTGCAACTTTGCTAAAACAACAAAGCTGGTGGTGGCCTAAAACTTTTGCACACTATGATTGTCCAGTTGCCTCTTTATTAGATAATACAGTGAACGTTAAAGGAGGATAGAGTGCAGGAACTGGATTGGTAATGTTATTGTAAATCACTGCTGTCAGTTTAACTGTGCAGTAAATGGCTTTCAATGAGAAGCATCTGCTAAATAACAAGTAGCATAGTTGATGATTTGGGATGGCAGATGAATGGTTGGAAAGCGTATATAAACTTCTCCGTACTTTTACTTCTAGTGTTGTCTCATCGATATCATTCCAGATTTTAGCATCCTTAAATGGTGAAAAGTAGATAATAAGTAAAATATGTCTGTCTTAGAGCTGTGTTTTTTTGTGGTACAAAAAATCTCATCCAAATATTTCACAAACATTTATTTTTTTAATGAAATAATATATCTTTCTAACATAAAATTGTGTTTACTTTAAATGAAATTTAATATCCATTTCATGTAAAAATGACAGTAACATTAGTTTCCTGGCATCGTAAACACCCTTTAACAACCGTGATTGAAAGATTTATCTCTAGAGAGACAGAGAGCGGAAGGTTGAACATTCTCACTCTGTTAATATCTCTTACCAAACATGCAGACAACCAAAAACAAACAGCTCCATCCTCCCAGGAGATGTGCAGTCAAATTACAAAGCGGCTAATCATAGAGAGGAGAGCTTTATTTCAAAAGACAGCCTAGAAGAAAAGACCAAGAGGGGATATTTTTTCATTGTGGTAGGGGGCCTTAGGACTTTCTTTCACCGCAACGTTTTTCTTAACTTCAATCCATCTAAGCTTTCAGGAGAGGAAATTCATTTCTCACCTCATCTAGAGTTTTTTCTCCTAAGCCGGTCTCAAAGAAATCTGGGAATGGGAGTAGGAAGTACTTTTCGACTTCCTGACCTTGGCGCTGAGGTGAAGGCAAGAGCCACTGGCATTGAGGGAGCGGGAGGCAGAAGATCAGAGAGAGTTTAATTACAGGAGACAAGCTTCAGCGAGATGCCTGATAACTCAGGGTACAGACACACGACTCGGTTTAGGGTGTAGCTGTGGTTTTCCAGACTATCTCAGATGTTAATGAGACACATGCGAGATGCGTGCGCTTGCGTAAGAGATGGGCTTCAAATATATACACACACAGACGAAGATTGATGCATACCTGCACGGCACGCATTTACACATACTCTACCCTGGAGTGCAGGAGTGACGCAGTGCAGATGTTGCTGTGATGATAGGAAACAATGATAAAGAGACAGAGACACAAACCAGAACCAGAGAGAGAGACCGACATTTATATACCAATGTGGACACACCCTGCATGCATTCCTCTTCTAAGCAGTCTTCTTCACCTACATGTGCATCACCTGACACATCCTAGCACACGTTTACTCTCACGATCTACTAAATCCTGCACTTTCTCGTCGGGTTTACACATACTTGCGCACTAATATATCCACTGTTTATTCTTATGCATAATAAAGCTCTGTTTCTTATCCACAACTTTAGTATAGAGGTTTGCAACAGATTCCTGTGAAACCCGATTAGATCAGTTGCAGGAGTGGGTGGTATTTCTGGGCACTTACAGTATTTTGATGCATATCAGAAACAAAGTTCTTACTTCTCTGTAGTTTTTAGAAATGTAAATGAATTGGATAATAAAGCAATCGTTACCAGAGGAAAATTTTATTGCTAAGTGGTTGCTCTCTAGTTTAGGAGATTTTAAGGAGTTCTCAATTGTGTATTATTTGAAGGGGACATTTCACAAGACTTTTTTTAAGATTTCAAATAAATCTTTGGTCTCCCATGAGTACATATGTGAAGTTCTAGCTCAAAATACCATATAGATAATTTATTATAGCATGTTAAAATTGCCACTTTGTAGGTGTAAGTAAAAACGTGCCATTTTGGGGTGTGTCCTTTTAAATGCAAATGACTGATCTCTGCACTAAATGGCAGTGCTGTGGTTGGATAGTGCAGATTAGGGGGTGGTATTATCCCCTTCTGACATCACAAGGGGAGCCAAATTTCAATCACCTATTTTTTCACATTTCCAAAACTTAGTTACTGGGCTGATCTTTTTCACATTTTTAGGTTGATACAAGGACTTTGGACCCAATTACAGCACTTGAACATGGAAAAAGTCAGATTTTCATGATATGTCCCACACTGTAAAAAATACTTTGCTGCCTTAAAATTCTTTGTTGAATCAACTCAGATTTACAAGTCATTTCAACTTACTATTTTTTATCTTGACTAGAGATGAGTTGTTATAACTACAGGGGAGTTGTTATAACTTATAAATTTAAGTTTACTTTTCTCAACTATATTTTATAAGTTGTGACAACTAATTTCAGTTGACATGACTTGTAAATCTGAGTTGATTTAACAAAAAAATTTAAGGCAGCAAAGTTTTTTTTACAGTGCATTTAAAGGTGCAGCGTGTAAATTTTAGCGGCATCTAGTGGTGAGGTTGCAAATTGCAACCAACAGCTCAGTTCACGGCTCACCCCTTGCTTTTGAAACGCATAGAGAAGCTATGGTAGCAGACAAAGGACAAATATGTCATCATTGTAGACAATTCAATAAAAATGTTTGTCCATTAAGAGCTTCTGTAGAAACATGGCGGCACAAAATGGCGTCTTCCATGTAAGGGGACCCTTGGTGTATGTAGATAAAAACGTCTCATTCTAAGGTAATAAAAACATAACGGTTCATTATGAAAGGTCTTTATACACCCCTGATAATATAGTTTTGTATATTATTTTGCATTTCTGTCAAGAGATACTTCTAAAAATTACACACTGCACCTTTAAGTATCGACTTAAGGGCTGTTCACAATTTATTATATTAGCGTCCACATTAGCAGATGTCCTCTTCATGCTGCGTTTCACGTAACTCTAAACAGTGAATCTATTTTGTGTAATCTAATATTTTACCTTTTGGCATAGTCAATGTAGAAGAAGAAAAAGCATTACATAGTAAATTTCACAGCAACTTCATCAGTGCTGGAAACCTAAGGTAATTTTATGTTATGGACCTCAGCAATGAGCTTCTTCACAGTGTCATCTGTCAAATAAATTTGATTGGCTTGCAAAGATTTATCGTTCAGCAGATGGAAAAAAATCGCTTCGTGATTCGAACGACATTGTTCATTTGTATCTTTATCGTTATTGTTGTGGTGTGAACTCCGCTATTCTCTTAAAAATTTAAGTGATTTTTAAAGCTATATTTTTATAGTTATCGCTATAATGTAAATGGCTCTTAGATGGTTCTCTTAAAATTGCTTAGAAGAAATAAAAATAAAAATGAATGAGACTATTGTTAAAATGCATAAAGAGTGTGGAGCTGAAAATTGTATATGTAAAATTGTCCTATTTTCGTAAATTTGATGAGAAATGTTTGAGTTAAAGTTAGATATTGAAAACTTTGTTGCAGACTTGTCATATCTGAGCTCAGTTTATGACATGTCGTTCACACCAGACGCGGAAGAGGCGGCAAAAACGCAGTATTCGCATGCAGTTGGACGCTTGAACATTTTGAGTTTACTCGCTTCATAATCGTGCGTGAAAGTCGCGCATGAAATTCTAGTCATTTGAGACATTCACGCATAAATTTGCATCATGGGAGGGGCTTATATAGCTCAAATTGGGTAAACTTACCAGACCTCCTCACTCACTTTCTTTCAAACAAGATCCTTTAAATTCCAGTAAAACTACGAAGATTTCTCGTATAGCGATGATGATTGTCCTCCATTGTTGTTTTGTTTTTCTGCCTTCGCTCGCTCCCAGTAATCATGTAACTGCTGGAGTAAGGTTAACGCAGTACGAAAATCCGCCAAATTTCAGATTTTTGAACTTGCGCGAATCACGCGGCAATGCTCAATTAGCGCGAAACGTGCCATTGGCGCTTACCATGCCATTCGTGCCGCAGGATGCCTATTCGTGTCTTTGCATTGACTTAACATGTACATCACTCGCGCTTGCCGCCTATTTCGCGTCTGGTGTGAACACACCATTATGCTTCAATTTACGCAAATCAAAATTGAATAAAAAATACAGCAAATGGAAACACGTCAATTTCGCAACAATTCACATATATTGCTAAAAGTTTTTACGTCTGCATGAGGTGTTTTTTCATGCAATAAAAAAAAAAATCGCCAAAAACTAACTACGTAAAACTACGCATTTACAGGTCACCTGATGTGCATAAAAATATATGTGACCCTGGACCACAAAATCAGTCATAGGGGTCAGGTTTTTTTAAATAAATAAGCTGTCCATTGAGGTATGGTTTGTTAAGATAGGACAATATTTGTCCGGGATACAACTATTTGAAAATCTGAATATTGAGAAACCTTGCTTGGTTTTGTGGTCCAGGATCACAAATGATCATTATTTAAAGCAGACGTTCACAAATATTAAACGCTTAATGGTCTTTAGAAGGTTTAAAAATTAATTCGCATGGTAAAACTACTGTAAAAAAAAACGTGTTAAACTATGGCAGCATGCAGGTGTGAAACTCCAGAGTGTGTGATGAAAAAATCTGTTTGTCCTTGTCGACCTGTCGTATCACCATTTTCCAGACTCAAAATTCCTGTGGCTGTCCGCTTAAGGTGTTTTCTCACCTAACATTTCAACTCTTGTAACTTTAGGCAATCTGATCCCAAACAAAGACCCAAACCTCATGCAAATGAGAACCATGTGTCAACCAACAAAGTTTGTGTGTATGTGCATGAATCTTTTGCTGAGGGTTTCATTCATCAGCCTTAGGAAAGATCTGCACCTTATCGTGCTGATGATCATGTGAATCCCTACTTAGTGTTTCAACCCACAAACAAAACATAAATTACTGCGGGCATGATATGCACACGCACGGCCGCGTGTCGTCTACTAAAGCTGATCACAAGATTTGTGTTTTTAAATGTCTTATCTACTGCAGCCTGTTGGTGTGATTTATACCCATAAGTCTTTAATGTTACAAGCACAGTTTATCAAATCAAACTGAAGTTATGGATTTATTCACATTTCTACTCTGTATGAGGTGAGAGGGACACATTATTTGGTAAAAAGCATCTACCTGCTGAAGGAGTAGATGAATGATCCGGTGAGAAGTAATGATGGATGAAATGGTGTTATGTGTCTGGAGTTTGTTTCTCCAAGATCACACGACATGAGGAGACATAAATCAAGCTTGTTAAAACTCGTTCTGCGATGCATTTTGTGCAGCTCATACTGTCATCTTCTGGTTAAAATGAGATTGCAGTAAGGACAGAAATGGTGTGCTTCTTCAAAGAGATTTTTCATGTGGGGAAAGATCAAGACATGTGTGAAAGTGTCGTAATTTTTCCTCCTTTGGTTCACCCGGGTGTCATAATCCCCAAGAATCTACTGGAAAAGCAGTGTTGAATCCATGTGTGTTTTATGATGAAAATGATTCTCTGATACCGATTGTAAATACCTGACACTTTATGGTAGAAGTTGCCTATAGGCTGGTTAATATTTATTTGGGTTATGGCGAACTGAATTGTGGATCCGCCAACATTGCGTCACTGCCGTGGCTTGCGGCAGAAGTTGAACATTTCTCAACTTTTCAAGCACCAACGCATGTGTCAGCCAATCAGATTGCCTTATGCATAACCTAGTGCGAGCCAGCATGTGTTGCGGCCAATGTGATTGGCTGTTGGTCACGCTTCAGACAAGCCTTTCATCAAGCGTTAACACTTTTGCCCTGTGTGAATGAGTTTACATGATTTTATCTTTGATAATTAAAATGTTTTCATAAGAAACCTTAATGTATATGAACTTGATTTGTAAGAGTACTTTGGGAATGGACCTTGCTTGCGTTTCTTGGGTCCGATTTCAAATCCCCCAAACCCTTTCAGCGGTGGACGCAGCGATGTCCTCTGCTGGCGTCAGGTCCTGTGTAGAGGCAGATCCACCTCCCAATACACGGCGTGCCCGATTTATGCTGGCAAGCTTGGATTCCCCCGTCTCCTGACATCATTGTAGCGCCTGGCGCAACGATGGGGATGCCAGCTGATGAGACTGTGGCTATTTCCTCTCACGCCTGTTTAACCTACGCTGATAAAAACAACTTCTCTGTCTTTGACTGCTCTTACAAGAACGTCGGTCTACTCGGCTGTGCGCCTGGTAAATCCGTCATAATAATAGCAACCCGCCATGGAACTTGCAACTTGCGTTTAAAGGGAATGTTGGATAGCGTTCTGATTGGTTTATTTGACGTTACGCCCAAACCACTCCTATGAATAATGAACCTACTTCAGACCAACCCCTTATTGATTTGCGCCCGGCGCAAGAGTTATTTCTCACGCCGGGAAAATAGCCACAGCGCCCAAGATCCGCCCACAAAGTAACTTGCGCCTTGCGCTTCGCACTTGCGTTTCAGATCGTTAAAATAGGGCCCAAAATGCTGGTTTTTATTACAAAAGCTATATTACTGTTATGTGTTTACTTGTTTTTATGCTTTATTTGAACCAGTTATTATTGCATCGTCATTATTATGTAATTTTAAAGGTTGTTGCTCACTTGGGTCTATTTTTATTACCAAAAAATATTTTCAATTTTCATTATCAATTAACAAAATAATTGTTAGGGACAGTCCTAGATTCCTTAAAACATTACAAAATAATGTGATTTCAGTTTCCCATTCACTTATTTTATCATTGAGGACATCTTAAAAAATGTGAAAATCTTGGCTTGTGGATTAAGTGTCTCGTCACACCCCTAGTTTGTGTATGTTTGTATGTATTGTTTTTTAAGATTATCAAAGCTTCTCCATCAAATTTTGCAAAAATGTATGTGTTTAAGGTTCAGGGTCCATCTAAACAAAACTCCTCAATGGTTTCGCTGTCTTGATTGATAGCTCTGTTGAAAAATGCATATGTGCGCAGGCGTGTAGCATTTCTTTACAAAGTAATGTCGCCATCTACTGGCCTTGCACATGTAATGTGAAAGTTTTCACAAATGCAAATTAATATTTTTTTGTTTGTTTGTTTTTTAAACACATTTATGTCATGCAAACGTAGCCTTAGATTCTGTGTACCCTGCTGAAAATATCAGTTTAGTGAACTTTCCTTTTTTTACTTGTCCAGACTGGTTTATGCTGGTTTGTTATGGTCTAGCTAATGTACCAGTATATATCCATACACACTTCAGCAACTTTTCTTCTGACAGTCTTTCTGCTTTAGCTGATTAGCAAAATAAGGGTGCACCAGCATTTGTAACCAGTATCCAGCATGTCTTTTCAGCACCAATATTTTCAATATCAAAATACTTGAGAAATGTTATTTCCAGATATGAAGGTGGTTAATGATCTGTTTAGGATGTGTTCCTGTATCTCAATTGGAAGATAATTGCATTAACAATTGCATTGGATCCCCAGGGAACACGCATACTGATAAAATGTTAAATGCACCATAAGTTACGTCTGCTAAATGTATTTTTATGTTTGTGTCAGTCTAGTCATTGTAATTATTAACTATTAGCTATGCCCCTATTGAGATAAATCATTTGTTTTTTCCAGCCGGAGCAAGAATTTAGCTTGGAGTCTGATCACATTGAGAGCGGCAGGGGAAGATGCCCGTTTCATCCCAGCAGTCCTTCAGCATCCACTGTGTACCGTAAGAATTCATCCAATCTGAAACCTCATCATTTCATCTGTTCAAGGTTTTTCGTTTATTCCCTCATCTCTTCATTCCTGTAGTATTATATTCATTTAGCTTCCCCCCATCCACTTCTTCATCCTTCCCCAGTGTTTTTGAGTTTGAAAGCCAGAGTGCATTTTGAGCCTGGGGTCACTGAGTGTAAAAGCTCTTCAGAACCCATCAGAGCACTCAATGAGATGGAGGCAGGATCTGATTGGAGAGAAATTGAAATATGAGTTTGATGACTTCCTCTTTAATAGCAGCTGCTGCGAGATATTAATTTAGTTTCTCCCAAAAGCCCAGAAACGGGATTGCTGATAATCAAGAAAGTTTGAATACTGAAATGATATTGCCCTCGAGAGTAATATATTTTGATTTAAGACCGGCCTGGTGGCACTGGTGAACAAAAACAAATGGTGTGATATTCTTTTGTCAGGGTCTGCAGTGCCACCTTGTGATGCCTTAATGTATA
This sequence comes from Misgurnus mizolepis, assembly GCA_025389145.1. Classification (NCBI taxonomy): domain Eukaryota; kingdom Metazoa; phylum Chordata; class Actinopteri; order Cypriniformes; family Cobitidae; genus Misgurnus; species Misgurnus mizolepis. The sequence continues at coordinate 22,968,294 of JAIFKI010000025.1, read as the reverse complement.
ACAACCAAAATGACACACATCCAGTATATGCCAAAACTGAAAAAGCTATTCATTAGCATTCTCATTCATCTCAGTGAAAGTTGATTGACAGGTGCATTCAACCCCAAGTGTGCCGCCAAATTTGCTTCATGGGTACTTAATTCATGCCATTCACCTGAGCTGTGGAAGTAATCTAATTTATTTTAGACAGAAACACACTCTGTAAAAATATATATAGTCATAAAACAAATTAATAAAAAATAAAAATACTTGGTGTTTTATTTCCAATGTACCATGATAGGAACACTGCATGCATTATTCGATAGAAAACTTCATCAAATACTCAAAAAAAAAAAACTAAAAGCTAAACATGTCACACATCTTTGAAAAGCTAAGATTCTTGTGATTCAAATCATGTAAACCCTTTTAGGATACAATCAACGCACCAGGTACAATTAGTATTCTTTTTAGGCGTTTTTTATTTGATCCTTTTTCAGGAATGTTAAGGGGTTAACTGATCTTAAAACTGTATACTCAATGCTTTGTTGCTTATATATATATATATATTTTTTTTAACCCATGATGTCTTAACATAACACTGGTTACATGCATACTATTAAAAAGGTAGAGAATTAGGGAATTTAGGATTTTTTTTTATTTTATTTTTTTAAATAATAGTGTAAAACCAAAATAATTAAAATACAATTATGAGATAACTAAAGATTTTACACTGTTGTTGGAAAGGTCAAATTAAAATTGCATGCTTTTAAGTGTGTCTGACAGAGTTGACACAAATTAAGACACAAATTAAGAAAGTGAATAAATCTTAATTTTTCATAAAAAGCATTTTCATAAAAGCCCATTCCCTTATATAATTCATTAATTGAGGCCTTTGTCTGTAAAAATGTGACCCTGTCTGTGAAAACCCAGCTAAAGTAATTTTACTGTTTATTACATTCGTTCATCCTACATGATGTAAAGAATTTTGTGTGAAAATATAACATTGAATAATGAGTAAGATTATGTCAAAGATTGTAATCAATAATTGAAATAAAACTCCAAATCTAATCACATTGTCATTTCTAATATATTTAGTATTAAAAAACAAAAACTAACATCTAAAACGTGTTTTGTCCCCATCTCAAGAATTAGTGATGTATTTCATATCAAAATATATACAGTAACAGTACTGTGCAAAAGTCTGACTGTGCGTCCACACCAGCCGTGGTAGAGGCGGCAAAAACGCTATATTCGTGCTAAGTTGGACGCTTTGGACATTTTGAGTTTACTAGCTTTATTCGCGCGTGAAAGCCCCGAGTGTAATTCTAGTCATTCGAGATATTAACACTACGTACACACCAAACGTGGGGCATCGAGTTACTCGCTCTAGATTACTCACAGGATTTAACTTTGTGTCATGTACATTTTTCGCTCGAGTTGAATATTTTCAACTTGGACGAAGACGCATTTGAGGCGAATAGCGCGTGTTTTCGCGACAAAAGTGTCACCCATACCTTGTCATTCACATCGCCCCACGCAGGGACGTGTCTGATCGCGTCTTTGCATTGACTTTGTTTGTAATCTACTTGCGCAAATCATTGAACTCGTGTCTGGTGTGAATCAACAGTAACGCGAAAATTCACGTCATGGGAGGGGCTTCTGCGACTCCGCTCGTTCCCTGTTATCACGTCACTACTAGAGCAAGCTCCTAATGGGTTAACGCAGCGCGAATATCTGCCAAAGTTCAGATTTTTCAACTCGCGCATTTCTCTTCGCACTGCACCATTTGCGTGTACCGTGCCACAGGATGCCTATTCGCATCTTTGCATTGACTTAACATGTAAATAACTCGCGCTTGCCGCCTCTTCCACGTCTGGTGTGAATGCCACATTAGGCCATCACCACCACCAGACTTGTTGTATTAGAAGTTTTAATGTCCATCCATATTTATTTTTCAATCTATTTTATTAAGATCCAAACAGAAAATACAGGAAATATGTACAAAAAAAATCTTCTTTAGGCATCGTCTGTGTTCAGTGTGACCTCTCTTGAGCATTTTTGAGAAGAATGAAGTAAAAAGACTTAATTTCTTTAAAATTAGAAATTAGGATTTAATTTTTATTTAGTTTTAAAGGAATAGTCTACTCATTTTCAATATTAAAATATGTTATTACCTTAACTAAGAACTGTTGAATCATCCCTCTATCATCTGTGTGTGTGCACGTAAGCGCTGGAGCGCGCTGCGACGCTACGATAGCATTTAGCTTAGCCCCATTCATTCAATGCTGCCATTTAGAGATAAAGTTAGAAGTGACCAAACACATCAACGTTTTTCCTATTTAAGACGAGTAGTTATACGAGCAAGTTTGGTGGTACAAAATAAAACATAGCGCTTTTCTAAGCGGATTTAAAAGAGGAACTATATTTTATGGCGTAATAGCACTTTTGGGAGTACTTCGACTCGCCTGAAAAGTCCGCTCCCCTTCTCACTCTCATAATGGGAGAGGGAGGGTGTTACTGCGCCAAGTCGAAGTACTCCCAAAAGTGCTATTACGCCATAAAATATAGTTCCTCTTTTAAATCCGCTTAGAAAAGCGCTATGTTTTATTTTGTACCACCAAACTTGCTCGTATAACTACTCGTCTTATATAGGAAAAATGTTGATGTGTTTGGTCACTTCTAACTTTATCTCTAAATGGTACCATTGAATGAATGGGGCTAAGCTAAATGCTATCGTAGCGTCGCAGCGCGCTCCAGCGTCTACGTGCACACACACAGATGATAGAGGGATGATTCAACAGTTCTTAGTTAAGGTAATAACATATTTTAATATTGAAAATGAGTAGACTATTCCTTTAAGAGATCCTGCCGTTCCCTGCTATTGCTCAAGCGGAAGGGGAGTTTACCCTAAAAACTTGACACAGTTTACATTTTACACCGTTTTTAATACTATAAACACATTTCCTGTATTTTCTGGATGGATGTATAAGAGACAAGTATATATGATCACGATAACATTGCAAAAACAACAAATCTAATTCTGGCATGGTGGCCTAAGACTTTTTCACAGTACGGTACTGTATATTTATTTGAATGGCTGCAAACAGAGAAAGATGATTTCTTTTATAATAGTCTAGTTATCCTTTTGTCCTCATTTAAAATTTGATATTGCCACAGGTGGGGAGCTGTTTGTGGGCCTGTACACGGATTACTGGGAGAATGATGCTGCTGTGTATCGTCTGGCCAATCACCGCTTCATCCGGACCGAAGTGGGAGACAAACAACAGCTGAATGGTAACCTTACGAAACGCAAAACTGAAACTTACCCCGGGCATAAACACCAAACAACAAAACCTCACACTGCTTTTAACAATCCAGCTCTGTCTCACACACACATACAGTCACGAAACAGAGAACACTGAATAATAAATCACACTTGGTTCAGGAGCGAGACACAAGGCATCCTGTGTGTGTATCCGGGTGGCCAGCGGTGTCCTGCTGTGAGCCAGTTTAATGCCTCACATGGCTGTATCTGTCTTCTTTCAGCACTCATATGGGACCTCTGGACCTCAGCCCAGACTTTTAGATCTGAGCTTGGAGAAAGTGATTGATACCTTTAAAGTGTGGAATGTAGCTTACGCTGTACATGTAGGAGCAGTTAGCACTTCAGCTTCATGCTGTGTCACACTAAGAATGGGATACATTCTGAATGCTGCATACCATTTTGCACATTATTATTATTATTATAGGTAGATGGTGTACTGCACAGTACCGTGAGCAATATGCTATATAATTTATTCCGAAAATAGCCTGTGTGTTTGAGTCTCAGACAGATGTTATGTCTGTGCTAAAAATACAGTGCTATCTCACATTTAACTGCTGTGAGACATTAATCTTGTGGAGACGGGGAGAGGTGTTAGACAGAGATCACGTATCTCTGAATGTAATAATGCCGAGATGTGATTTGATGCTACAGTCAAAGACCATCAGACTCTGTGCAACTGAGGTTGAATGCTCGATAATGTACAAATGCATAATGCAAAGACAGATATGGAGACTGATGCATGTTATGTGTACAGTATGTACTTAGGACTCTTGGGTTTACAGTACTGTAGGTCTGTTAATCCTTTCCCCACAAGGGTTTTTGAAAAAAGGTATGCATTTTTTGTCCTATGCAGCAGAATAGCACTTAAAAAAAAATGCGCGAATATCTCCACGATTCCGATCGACTCGAAACCACTGTAGAAAAACATTACCATAGCTTCTTAACAAAAAACTCTATCTATCAGAAATAGACAAAAATTGCGAATAAAATTGTATGTTTTAATGTTGTATCTTTGGCAAACTTATGCATAATGACATGTTTCGCCTCATGTTTAGTCCTGTGCAGCAAAATAGCACTTTAAAAACACGCGCGAATATCTTTGCGAGCGTTATTCTGATTGACTCGAAACTATCGTAGGAAAAACAATACCATAGTTTCTAAACAAGAAACTCTTTTGATGTCATTTTGAAATTTCCATCATAAATAGCCGAAAATAGCAAAAAAAGTATATTAAAAATGTATGTATTAAGATTGTAGCTTTGCCAAACTTATGCGTAATGACACAACACTTGGTACATGTAATTGCAGGTGGGAACTGAGGGTGCATGCACAGTTTCATCACAGCGCCACCTTGTGGTCAGACAAATTATATACATGCCTATAACTTTGGCTGCGGTCGACCTATGTTCATGGGACTTGTATCCTTGGAGTCCTTAATCATTTCCGATTCCATCGATACCAAACATGCCAGGTTTCGCCTTACGTTTAGTCCTGCGCAGCAAAATAGCGCTTAAAAAACACGTGCGAATATCTTCGCGAGCGTTGTTCTGATTGACTCGAAACCATCATAGGAAAAACAATACCATAGCTTTTAAACAAGAAACTCTTTTGATGTCATTTTAAAATTTCCATCAGAAATAGCCAAAAATTTTGAAAAATCTAAATTTACATTAAAAATGTATATATTAAGGTTGTATCTTTGGCAAACTTATGCATAATTACACGACACTTTGCACTTGTAATTGCAGTTAGGAACTAAGGTTGCATGCACAGTTTCGTCACAGCACCACCTTGTGGTCAGACAAATGATTTACATGCCTATAACTTTGGCTGCGAACCTATGTTCATGGGACTTGTATCATTGGAGTCCTTAATCATTGCCAAGTCCGACGATACCAAACATGCCAGGTTTCGCCTCATGTTTAGTCCTGCGCAGCAAAATAGCGCTTAAAAAACACGTGCAAATATCTTCGCGAGCGTTATTCTGATTGACTCGAAACCATCGTAGGAAAAACAATACCATAGCTTCTAAGCAAGAAACTCTTTTGATATCATTTTAAGATTTCCCTCAGAAATAGCCAAAAATAGCAAAAACAAATTTACATGAAAAATGTATGTATTAAGATTGTATCTTTGCCAAACTTATGCGTAATGAAATAAATCGTCAATGGCGGGGAAAGAGTTAATGGTAGGATTGGTATGAACTGGTGTTAATAATTTTGCCTAAGAAAACGGCCATGAATAAAGAATGGTATAAAAACATCCTCCGAGAACAGTTTGGTGCTGAACAATGCCTTTTTCAACATGATGGAGCACCTTGCCATAAAGAAAAAGTGACAACTAAGTGGCTGAGGGAAATAAAAACATCAAAATTTTTGGGTCATGGCCTGGAAACTCCCCAGGCCTAAATCCCAGATGGGAAAACAAAAACTGAGAAATTTTGACAAATTCCAAGAATTAATTACGCAAGAATTCCCTGAAGTTGATTGACTGCATGCCAGGGCAAACTGGTAGTGGTCTTGAAAAGAAGAGTCAACACTGCAAATATTGACAGTTTGGATAAACTAATTGTAAATGTAAATGTAAACAAAAGCCTCATGAAATGCTTGTAATTATATTTCAGTATACCATAGTAAGATCTGACAAAATGATCTAAACTAGTGAAGCAGCAGACTTTGTGAAAATTAATATTTGTGTCATTCTCAAAACGTTTGGCCACGGCTGTAGGAAAAATCCATTGGATGTGGCACATTGACTGACTGTACATTATCACTAATGTTTCTGTCTGCTTTTATTAGAGCCCAAGTTTGTGGGATCGGCAGTGATCCCTGACAATGATGATCCCGCTGATGATAAAGTCTATTTCTTCTTCACGGAGCGAGTGGACAACATGGAGGCCGGAAACAAAGCCGTCTACACCAGAGTGGGCAGAGTCTGTGCGGTAAAGCATACAAATACTGTACCATAAATACAACTAAATTCGAGTATAATCTTTAGGGGTGTCCTCGACTAAGGATTTACATATTCGAATCAGAATTTTCGAATCTTTCCATAGTCGACCGATAGTCGAATCATCTATGTTTGTATGCATGGGTTGGGAGGGGGCCAGACCAGGTACAAATTGGTAACTTTTATTTTCTTTCACAAACAGCACACATAAACAACTGTCTGATAAAGTCACCAAAACTGTCTTTCAAGTAATAAACGAAGACAAATCTGACGATGCATTAATATATATTTTTTTTAAGGTAAAATGTAAGGCAACATTTGTTTAATTATTCCTCATAACATTTAAAAGCCACGATCTACAGAACATCACACAAAAATACATTTTGATAACTAAACCTAAAAAAATAACAAAGGTATTCCTGCCTTGGAAACTCCGGCTACAATTACGTGTTTTTATTTAATTTGGAGATAGCGCGTCAAAGCAGTCATGACCAAAAAAAATCCGACAAACGAGAAATGACAAATAATTTGTGATTGTGACTGTAAATGATAAAAACTAATCTTTATTTACAATTCATTAAACGTTAATTTATAACAAGAAAAACACTGAAATTAATGATTATATAGACACTACGCGTTATTATTTAGCACAGAAATACCTGCTTGCTTGCTTTGACTTTGATCATCTCTGTATTCACTTTAGATACAGAAAGACCGGATGATATTATTTATTTCAGGAATCTCTTTGCTATAATTTGAAAGTGAACACCGACTGACCATAATATTAAATCACAAGAAAGACATTCGTGTCAGGCAGAAATAGGTTCGGTGCAGATACTAGTTTCTGTTTCATCACCGAAATAAAAAAAACGGCTTACCTGTTTTGTAGTTTAACTTTAAGATAGACAATATATGTATGAAATACATTTTAAAAACTTATACTCGTCGAAAAACATCCGTTTTTTAATGTTTAGTTTGATGAACTCCTAAATATGAGACGCAGAGCACCTAACCATTCGGCTAAATTACATGCGCAAGCATGGCCAGCACGCAATAGCGCAACATCGATACAACGAAAAGCTATCCAAAATTTACATACTTAAATTAGATCGGAATTTACGTTTATAATAAATACAATTTTTTTTAATAAAATAAGGTCAGAAGTAACAAAGTGCAGAACAAATATGCAAAATGCCTCAAGTGCACGGAAACAAAACACAAGCCAAATAGTTAAATCAGATAACCCAAAGTGATTTATAAATAAAATAAAATATAGAAATTATTAAAAGAACGAAAGACATAGTTTAATTTGCCAGCTTTGTCTTTTAAATGTCGAAACAAAGAGGCAAGGCTTTAATAACATAGAGACCTCTTATGGACGTGAAGTCCGGTCACAGGGGTTGTTGGATTTATTAACGCATTTTAAAAATATTTATTGAAAGCTGCTACTTCACATATTATTTGCAGCATTATCATAATATGCAGTATATTAATATATTGTGAGAAAGCTGTTATATGTGAAATCAGATAATGTGTGCACCCATACGGCCAAAATTAAATGATCCTCATTTCATAACACATCTGCGACGATTCGACTATGAGATTGGTAGTCGAATCAGGCTTCTCCTATCGATGCATCGAATCTTCGACTATTCGGGGTCACCCCTAATAATCTTGTACATCTCAGTGGTAGAGCACTACGTTTACAATGCAAAAGGTCATGGAATTTGAACCCAGGGGACACATGATGTAAACCTTGTAATGAATTGATAAAACCATTTGCCAAATGTGTACACGTAAATGTAAATAGTTTTAAACTCAGTTTTTGCTCTTTTCAGAATGATCAAGGTGGTCAGAGGATGCTGGTAAACAGGTGGAGCTCTTTCCTAAAGACTCGTCTTATCTGTTCTGTGGCCGGTCCTAATGGAATCGACACACACTTTGATGAACTCGGTAGGTACTTGCTCATTTTATATTTTTGTATGCTATAGAATAATAGTAAACTCATCAAAACTATGGAATGACACACATGCAACTATAAGAAATTTGCTGTTACTAAAAACATTTCAATTATATTGAAGGAGTTCATATCTTTTTATGGAGTTCAAAGTCATCCATTTCAGTTTTTTTAATCACATTTTACTTTTCTAATGAAATAAATATGTTAGCCATAGGCAAAGTTTCACCTTTGTTCTTGAAGGGGCACCTACAGGCAGGCAAGGGAACTGCAACACTGTAAGATTAGCAAAAGTAAGGGGCTTTTTGGTTTTCTGATATGATTCTAAATTAATAAGATAGACAAATAAAATGAGAAAATATGAATTCTATTATTTTTAGTTCATCTTTATCTCAGACAAAATCATAATTGGCTGTGGTCTGGGGGGGCAGTGCCCCTACCTTCCCTCCCCAAACTCTGCCTATGTTAGCACAATTATATTTTTCTATCAAAACGATTTCAAACATTTAAACATGCATATTTATATTTAAGATGTTTCAGATGGTATAAAACATTTTAGTCAAGTGTTTGTTTGTTTGTTTTTGTTTTACATTGATTACTGATCCTGTTTAGGATGTTGTGCTCTGAAAAGTTGAGAAATCTTCAGATACCAGGATGAGGCCAAAAACGCTCCAGTTTTAGTTTCAGTAATGAACCATTATTTTCAGCATAATGATCGTATTCATCACACTCCTCGGAGCGAGTCTGCTGATTCCTCAATTTTTGCCTTTCACATTTTGCCCTTCAAATTCCTGTGGAAAAAAATACAGAAAAAATAAAAAATTTTGCCCTTGCTGTTACTGGGGCATGGGGCTGGGTATCGATTCAGATGTCCCAGATCGATTCGATTTTGATTCACAAGCTATCGTATTGATGTTTGAATTCGATCACTTTTTATACTCCATTCAATTAAATGAATATAGATACAAATTAATACAAATATACATATTAATATAAATACTATATTTATAAAAAAGAACAGTGAACAGAAGTAATTAATAAAAAGAAATTAAAAGCCACAACACTACTGTCGTCGTCTTGCTTGTGAAATCTAAAATGCTTCCATATCTCTGACTTTTTATGTGAAGGTGGCATCAAAGTCGACGAAGCACCTGAAACCACCATTTAAAAAAAAAATCGAAATAGAAAAATGTATATATTTTTTTGCCCAGCCATTTGGACCATTTTTTGACCAGATTCTGATCCAGGATCATGTCCTATTTGTGTAAATCGTGCCAAGTTCATATTTGTTGACCTGGATGTCTTTTTGTGTGTTGGTTTAGAGGATGTGTTTGTTCTGCGAAAGAAAGATGAGAAAAACTCAGAGGTCTTTGGGCTGTTCAGCACAACCAGGTTGGTTAGGTCATGTTTCACTAACAAAAATTTTTCATTTTACGCCACAGTTTTGATCAAATCTATCAGGCTTGGACATTTATCTATGTTTATTTTTTCAGTGCTGTTTTCAAAGGATACGCCGTGTGCATGTACAGCATGGAAGACATTCGTGCGGCATTCAACGGGCCTTTCGCCCACCGGGAACGAAGCGACCACCACTGGAGCGTGTACGAGGGTCGAGTACCCTTCCCGCGCCCCGGATCTGTGAGTAATGGCTCTTGTGTTTGTGCCATCAGTTAATTTGCGCCATAACCTTTGTTAAATCAGAACCCCAAAATGTCACGCCATGTTTCATTTAAACCTTTGTGCTCCGACACACAGTAGCATTTGGTGGTGCAGTGAACGAGTGCTAAATGTTGGGTCTCGTTTCCTCATACAAACAGGATCTCTCACGACAGATGAGTCTATTTTCAGCATGACTGTGTGCATCGCTTTTCTGTTCTAGGGTGTCGTGACGATCCTTAAACGTTAAAGGAATATTACACATTCATAAAAAACTATTTTGATAATTTGCTCACCCCTCACTGTCCAATTACAGTGAAGGAGGTGCGGAACAAACATAGCAGATAGTGACCTTTGACTTCCGTAGTAGGAAACAATATTATGGAAGTATTGTGATCAATTATAAAGAAAATATTTTGATAAATGATGGGACGCACACAGTTGACGGTACCCATTAAATTCCATCATATTTTTTTATCCTACTATGGAAGCTAATGGTCCCTATCTGCTGTGTGTTTACCATAATTTCTCAAAATATCTTCTTTTGTGTTCATCAGAAAAAAGAAATTCATACAGATTTAGAACAACATGAGGATGAGTAAATGATGACAAAATTCTCATTTTAAAGTGAACTGTCCCTTTAAACTGCAATTTTAAAATGCATTAAAACTGTAAACTGTTGAGGTCCATTTTATGGAGGAAAATCTTGTTTTCCTCAAAAAAAAAAAAAACATTTAGACTGAAAAAGACGAACATCTAGGATGACATGTGGGTGAGTAAATTATTAGGATTTTTTAAATGAAGTGGAGTAATCCTTTAAGATCTAAAATTGAGCATTTAGAGAGAACGTGTATGTGCTGAAATTGAGTCTTTGGTCTGATTTAATGTAATACAGGTATATCTGAAATGTGCTTATTCATGTCATCCTGTGCTTATTCATCTCCAGATTAAAGGGAAAAAATGATTTCCAGTTATCTTCTTTAATATTGTATCTCATATCTTTTTGAAAGATCAGCGACCATTCATTAAATTCTTCTAATTTCTGTCTGTTCCCGTGCGGTTATTCCTGGAGAAAACGACTGAAAATTTGTTTCTCTGACAGATGACCTTTATGAGGCATTTTAGTGGCTTTAGCCCTGCACTGCTGGGTTTCTGATTAGTCTCTTGTTCTAAAAGGTTATAGCAGCGAGGAGCAGCGTTCATTATATTATATAAAACTGAATGAAAGACTTAAAAGGTTCACGTGGCTCACCAAAGTGAATGCATGTCAAGCATTAATGTTCCTGGCACCCCACACAGCGTAGGTCTGGTTTCACACTTGCTTGATTCTTTCAAACCTTTCGTTAATCTCACCAATGTGTAACAGTAAATTTAGTAGTCGATCAAAACACATTTCTCTCAAAGGAGCATGCAGTTTTCATTTAAATGGAAAAGTATGGCCTAATTTATTTTTGCTCATACAGCAATGACAAATATCCAAACATGAAAAATATTCACACATTTTCTATCTTTGTGCATCTTAGTGTGCCAGTAGGATAAATGGAGGACAGTTTTCCAGTTCTAAGGAATATCCGGATGAGGCTCTTCGGTTTGCGCGTTCACATCCACTCATGTTCCAGGCGGTACAGCCGGTTCACAGACGACCCATTTTGATGGACACGGAGGGAGGACGGAGACTCACGCAGCTGGCGGTCGACAGGGTTGAAGCTGAGGACGGACATTACAATGTTCTCTTCATAGGCACTGGTATTCAGTTTTAATCCTGGCCTTCTGCACTACACAAATCTACAGGTCATTGGAATTAGGATTTCTAATCCCCCTAATAATGCTTTGTTTTATTCCCGTTTCTTCCAGATAACTCAGTTGTTTTAAAAGTCATCACAATCTACAACAAAGAAACCAACACGGTTGAAGAAGTCCTTCTGGAGGAATTGCAGGTTTTCAAGGTACAGTATTAAATTGACCTGTGGCTGACGTTTCATTTTTAGGTCCGGATTGTTTGTTCCATATTAAACACTTGTTTTTCCTTTTAAGGTCCCTGTTCCTATTACTGAGATCATCATCTCTACCAAAAGAGTAAGAATCTCTCAAACAGCTTTCACTTCAATGTTAAAACCCATATGGCTGTTAGTCCCATACATGCATTCTGATTTTCCACCTAGAGGTGGCAATGTTGAGTAAACTTTTCTGTATGTGTGGTCACCATTACAGTCTTCCTAATTTTGTTTCACTTCAATTCAGCTTTTATTAGAGGACAGATATGTTATATTTATTTACTAATGCTTACACATCAAGTATGAACTTCTGTGTTTGAACACAGTGTGTTCCTTTGTTAATTGTTATTGCTGTAATATATTACATTTATAATAATAATAATAATAAAAACATTTGTAATAATTTATTATTATTATTATTATTATTTGTTATTGAAGTAGTCGTAGTATTAGTATTAGTATTATTAGTATTAGTATTATTAGTATTAGTATTAATAGGGACGCATAACAATTAATCTCGATTAATCTATAGCAGAATAAAGTTTTTGTTTACATCATATATGTGTGTGTGAACTGTGTATAATAATTATGTATATATAAATATGCACGCATGCATGTATAATTTTAAGAATATATATATATATATATATATATATATATATATATATGTAAATTATACATAAATACAAAACATACGAATGTATGTAAACATTTCTTAAATATATACATGCATTATACACAGTTCACACACATATATGATGTAAACAAAAACGTTTATTCTGCTATAAGTAGTAGTAGTAGTAGTAGTAGTAGTAGTAGTAGTAGTAGTAGTAGTAGTAGTAGTAGTAGTAGTAGTAGTAGTAGTAGTAGTGGTGGTGGTGGTGGTGACACATAATGATTAATCTATGGCAGAATAAAGTTTTTGTTTACATCATATATAATTATGTATATGCACGCATGCATGTATGATTTAAAGAAAAATATATATATTATATATTAAGTTTATATTTATATATAATAAAAATTATTAGGGATGCACCAATACCGATACTGGTATTGGGTATCGGCCTCGATACCACATTTTCTAAAGTACTCATACTCGTTAAAAGTCCCCCGATACCTGGAATCGATACCACGGTCTGAGAAATGTCTATGTTTGAGCAGCGTGTAAGGGGTTAATGCCTCTTCTGTTGTCCAAAGAGGCAGAGTTTACAACAAACTGGAAAACTAGTCCTTTGTTTTTTTTTTTGTTAAATTATATTACCAAAGCTGTTACCTGTAAATTTAAATCATGTTTTTTTATTAAGTACTCCGTATCGGTATCGGCAAGTACTGAAATGCAAGTACTCGTACTCGTATTTCAAAAAAGTGGTATCGGTGCATCCCTAAAAATTATACATAAATACAAAATACAAAACATTTCTTAAATATATACATGCATTATACACAGTTCACACACATATATGATGTAAACAAAAACTTTTATTCTGCTATAGATTCATCGCAATTAATCGTTATGTGTCCCTATTATTATTAGTAGTAGTAGTAGTAGTAGTAGTAGTAGTAGTAGTAGTAGTAGTATTGTTGTTGTTGTTGTTGTTATTGTTATTGTTATTGTTATTGTTATTGTTATTATTATTATTATTATTATTATTATTATTACTATTATTGTTGTTGTTATTATTATTATTATTATTATTATTATTATTATTATTATTATTATTATTATTACTATATTATTATTGTTATTATAATTATTATTATTATTATTATTATTATTAATATCATCATTATTATTACTATTATTATTATTGTTATTATTATTGTTATTATTATTATTATTATTATTATTATTATTATTATTATTATTATTTAAAAAAATAAAAGTATTATTCAACTATTTACAAAACACTGCAATACTGCCTAATTCAGTAAGATGTTTCATTATGGTAAAGTGATAATTTGAGCAGAATTGCATTGATCACACATGTTTGTATCGCTATAGCAACAGCTGTATGTGGGCTCTGAGCTGGGTGTCACACAGGTCCGTGTACATCAGTGTGGACTGTACGGTTCGGCCTGTGCCGACTGTTGCCTGGCCAGAGATCCTTACTGTGCCTGGGATGGATTCACATGTTCCCGGTACTACCCTGCAGGCCACTTTACCAAGAGGTACAGACCCTGCCATACAAATACTGTAAATACTGTACATATGCAAACCCTTTCATGTAATTTTATGTTTGGTCAAAGACTATTTATTTATTATTAATATTATTATTTCATTATTTAATATATTTCTTTTATAGCAGAAAATGCAGAAAATATGTTCAGAAAATGTAAAAAACATTTGTGTGTGTGTGTGTAAGAGGGATTGTTTCCCTAATCCCGACTCAAAGGCCTGTCGACCGCTTCAGTACGGCCATCAATTTCAGCTTGTTAGGGATGGATGTGAACATCCCTTGCCCATGTTAATACCCATCACATGCGCACTCTGTATGCAAAGCCATACAAAGTGACAGTCAGCTCCAAATACCTGTCAAAGTCATTACTCACAGAGCAAGAGCAAAAAAATAACAGAGCCGGTCTGATTGAATTTCTGTCACCTCTCTGCTGTTTCACACCTTGGGCGGCAGATATTTTGACATTTGGGGGCGGGCGGGCAGGTCTGTGTCTGGATTATGTCAATGTCTCAATTTGTCTTTCGTTTTCAGACGCTTCAGACGGCAAGACGTTCGCCATGGCAATGCAGTGCAGCAGTGCAACGGTCTTCAGCTTAGCGGTACGTGCTGGCCATGCCGGATTTGATCGATGCCGGATATTACGGCCTTTGATGGAGAAAATGAGGCGGATGAGATCCTTGACTGTAAAGTTGAAGATAGGTCACAGTAAAGTTAATGAGAGTGCCGGACTCAATGTGTGCAGATGGCACTGGTGCTTTATTGTAATGTACTGGGATGTCGCAATAGTGAACTCCCACTGCAGACTTTGGAAAACAATGAATAGGAAAATACTTGCAGAACAAAGGCATTTCACAATCAAATAACATTCACAAGTGTCTTATGTCATTTGAGTCAATGTTTTTAGTAATTTTGAAAATGCAATATCCAAAGTTTTACTACGGTTGGTCGAGATATAACTATTTCAAAATCTGCAATTTGAGGGTGCTAAAAAATCCAAATATTAAGAAAATCACCTTTAAAGTTGTCCAAATGAAGTCCTCAGCACTGCGTTTACTCTTTATGTAATATCCCAATGATTTTTGGCATAAAAGAAAAATCAATCATTTTGACCAATGGAATGTATTTCTGGCTATTGCTTCAAATTATACCTCTGCTATTTAAGGTTTTGTGGTCCAGGGTCACAAATTGTTTGTGCAATGGTGAAAATATTGCAAGGTTGGTTTAGGTTGATTTAATCTGTTTGTTTGTGTTACAGAGGAGCAAAGCATCTCAGAAAAGCTGGTGTATGGTGTGGAAAACAATAGTACATTACTGGAGTGCAGACCACGATCACTACAAGCGTCTGTAACGTGGTACATTCAACGTGGTGTGGACATGAACGAGGTACAAACACTCACACAATCATTTGTGGCTTGAATGTTACCTGCGTATTTGGCTTTCGTGATAAGATTTTCGATTTTTTTTCTTACCTTCAGGTAAAAAGTGACGACCGTTTGATTCTTACACCCCACGGCCTGTTGCTTCTCAGAGTCTCAAAGGGAGACGTGGGAGTCTACGTGTGCCAGTCCACAGAGCACGGCTTCGTACAGACGGTGGTGCGCGTCACTTTAGAGGTGTTGGACGAAGACAAAGTGGAAGGTGTTTTGCATAAAGGAGAGTTGGATGAAGACGGTGACTCCCAGCACAGAAGTCCACTCTGCCCCTTCCCCAACCTACCCTCATCCTCCTCTAAACACTGGTATAAGGATTTCATGCAGCTGATTGGCTACAACAACTTTCAGCACGTGGAACAGTACTGCGAGAAGGTATGGTGTGTGTCGGACAGAAAGAAAAAGAAAATGAAGGGAATGGCGCCCAAATGGCGATACGCAGAGCAGCGGGGACGAGCGAGGGCCCCCCGACACACGCAGGGACATTAAAGATCATCAGAGGAGAAAATGAACCCCTATAATGCTCAGCGATGCTAAACAGACACTTAAATGTTTATAGATGTTATAAAAAGAATCAATGATTGATAAAGTCATTACAGCGTTACAGTCTTACGATTACGTTCTGACAGATATTAAGTGTGTGAAACTGGCCGTTTTCAATTAAATATATTTTACAAATACGTAATTTGAACAAACGATGCACCCTTTTTGGACTCCAGTCATATCAGTTTGAAGTTATTTTATCCTAGTTGAATTAAAGGCGGGGTGCATGATTTTTGAAAAACTCTTGGAAAAGGGAGTCAGGCCGAGTACCAAACACACTTGTAGCCAATCAGCAGTAAAAGGGCGTTTCTACTAACCGACATTGTTGACTGGATTTCAAATATGAATATTGGCTTTCAGAGCACCCCGGCTTTAAGTCAAAAGTCCCTTTAGGGAAGTCGGCCCACTAGGCGGCCATGTTTGCAACGCCTCCGTGCAGTTATTTCATGCTGAACTAAAGTGCTATCTACTTGAATGGGGACAGACAGGTATGACAATAAATCAACATAATAAACACTGTACCATATCTTTTATTTCTTAATATTAAAAAATTGCGCTTAAAAGACCTTTTCAAGGTTGTTTTAGCTACTGCGCATACGCACAGGTTGGGAATCACCTTATTCGAATTTGTACAGAGCCCCTCCCCCAGAGTCTTTGTTGATTAAAGGATTAGTCCATTTTCTAAAAAAAAATCAAAATAATTTCCTCACCACCATGTCATCCAAAATGTTGATGTCTTTCTTTCTTCAGTCGAGAAGAAATTATGTTTTTTAAGGAAAGCATTCCAGGATTTTTCTCATTTTAATGGAGTTTAATGGACCCCAACACTTAACAGTTTTAATGCAGTTTAAAATTGCAGTTTCAAAAAACTCTAAACGATCCCAAATGAGGCATAAGGGTCTTATCTAGCGAAACGATTGTCATTTTGGTTAGAAAAATTAAAGATTTGAAATTTTAAATCACAACTTCTCTTCTTCCTCCGGCTGTGTGACGCGCAGTGTTGGGGCTAGTTACTCAAAAAAGTAATATATTACATATTACATATTACTCTCAAAAATAGTAATCCCTTACTTTACTTTATTACTCCCTGGAGAAAGTAACTAGTTATATTACTAGTTATATTACTAGTTACATTCTTTTTTCTGGACAAGAATGTTTATTTGGGCAAGCCACGGCCAAGAAAATGCTGGCTTCCTTACCCGCTACCGGACGCGGGGCACAGCGTTAGGAGAAACATTAAAGAGTGTGCACTTCACCGTCAAGTTATTTTCCTTCCGTTGAACATAATAAAATATGACTGAATCTCCACCCGTCGAAACTAGCTTTCTGTTACTGGGAACCTTCCTCTGAAAAAGAGCTTGCCGTTGTTGACGCTTCCATTTACCCGATCTGTCTTTGAGTGTGCCGCTGCCGCTCTGTGCTGCTGGCTGCTGGGTGTCGACCAATCGGTGATGGTAAATGATACCTCGTGCCAAACTTAGACCAATCACTGTTCCATTCACGCCCTCCTCCCCTTCCCTTTTGTTCTCTGTGTTTTGTGCCTTGTGTGATGAAGGTGCTACTGGCGAATGTAACTCAAGTAACTAGCTTGGGAAAACTGTAATAATATTACCATTTTCAGACGGGTAATGCCTTACACTACTAGTTACTGAAAAAAGTAATTTTATTACAGTAACTAGTTACTTTGTAACTAGTTACACCCAACACTGGTGACGCGCCAGTGCGACCTCACGTAATTGCTGAATGATGTCCAAAGGTCACGTGTTACATATATGAGGACCATTTTAAACAATAAACTGACACAAAGACATTAATTATTATCATTCCACATACAACAACGTCGGAACGGTCCTCTTTCTAGACACTTGTAAACAATGGGGCGTAGTTTCGCATACGTCATCCGTGACCTCTTGACTTGATGACGTATTGACGATTTCTTGCCAAAAATGACAATCGTTTCGCTAGATAAGACCCTTATGCCTCGTTTGGGATCGTTTAAAGTCCTTTGAAACTGCAATTTTAAACTGCATTAAAACTGTTAAGTGTTGGGGTCCATTTAAGTCCATTAAAACGAGAAAAATACTGGAATGTTTTCCTCAAAAAACATAATTTCTTTTTGACTGAACAAAGTACAACATCAACATTTTGGATGACATGGTGGCGAGTAAATTATCTGGATTTTTTTTTAAGAAAATGATTTTATCCTTTAATGATTGGTTCTTTTAATTGAAAGGCGGGACTTGCGTCACCAAAGTGGACATATTGAGTGTTGCATTGTCCCTTATTCATAATAATAGGAGTGCTTAATCTTGTTGTATCATGTATTTTTTTATCGAGTCGCCTTCTCATGGTGGCCGCCATGTTTTTATTGTCATGTTGATGCATATTTTATAAAGAAGAAGATCAGTCTATCACAATCACACAGCTTTAGTATACCTTCAATAAAGAAAAAATGTGTCACATTGATCATATATTTGTACAGTGGGTCTTGCAGAATACTTCAAAGAGAGAGAAACTAATAGGAAAGTCACTGCCCAGCTGGGCTGTTAAAACACAAGGACCTGAAAGAGGACCCTCTTAAATGAAATATCCGCTAGGAACAATGACAAATGGCTGAGACCAGTCATCTTTTTGTCAACGATGTGAGATTTGAACATTTCACAGAATGGCTTTTTCTCTGTTGAAAGGCTGAATTCAAGCGTTTCAAGTCATTTCTGCAAAACTGTTTGTTGGCTTCAAAAGCTTTCTCTGAACGGACGCAACCTTGCACACACGCTGAAGATATTTATCTCTCTTTTCATTATTTTATATAAATTATTCTAGTTGGTGTTTTAAGATTTGCTAGTGTCTGTAGTGGTTTTAGATATGTGCATTGTCTGGACATATATTAGGTTATTTGATTGTAAAATAACATTTTTTTGTGCTTACACCAGCATTATACAAAAACAGATTCTGTGGTAGTGATGTTATTTTGTAATATGCAAACATTACTCTTGCTGTGAACTACTAATTAAACCCCAGTCATGATGATCAAGAGTGTATCAGGATGTTGAAAAATATTAAATGTTTTATGTGTTGTATAATAAACAACAAGAATTCTCCGTGTACGCTTGTCTACTGTTGTTGTAAATTATATTGTATATATTTAATTGACATTACAAATGTTTTTCACTTCAATTACAAAGGGTACAAGGTCTGAGAGAACATTAAAAACATGTGATTTAAAACCTAATGTAAACTGGAAATATACTGAAAGTTTTAAAATATCTGAAACGCACACTTTAGTTTTACCTTTGTGTCGTTATCAGATAACAAATGACAATAAATGGAGCAGAGCGGGCCAAGTTGGTTGCATGCGGGCTGCTAACTACCGTACACGTTGATGTAGTTTACATTCGGGTCCAATCGGGTTAAAAAAAATTGCCACTGTCAGGTCGGACTCTGGTACGGAGCCCCTAAGGGGACAAGGAGCAAAAGATAAATAAAGTTTAGTTTTGCATGCGCACATGAAAGTTTCAAGTGAGCACATGAAACTAAACTTTAGATTTTTTTTACAATGTCACTTTAGGGGCTCGGTACTCAGGTCTTTCTTTGTTCTTATTCTTTTTAAAAATGATTTATGCACGTCGAGGTAAAAAGTGATTCAGGTCATTTCGGGTCGGGTACATTTCTTTGGAGAAATTGAAAATTAAAGACCTCCTATTTCAGACTCTTCTGCATGTCTAGGTTCAGATCTAAAGATGAGCATGGAGGAAGTACCTTGTTGTTTTTGACATGAGAGATAAATGCAGTTTTTATTCATGAAGGTCTGTATTAATATTCAGAGACCTTGCTGTCTGTCTTTTTTCACAGCCGGTCTTTTTCTTCTCTGTGGTTACTGCAGATCGGCTTCTTTATTAGCAATATGAACGCGTGTCTGCAGTGGAAATAATGTATCTCATTTATGACTGACAGATTCAGCCGAGCACATCGCTGATAAAGTCTCAGTATATAAACATGCAGCAGACTGCACTATTAAGATTGCTTCCTCCTCGGTACTTAATTTTACTCACATTTAGAAAGAACTCTCATTTTACACAAGAGCCCTTTGCTTATGTTAAAATTACATCATTTTTATTCACATGATTTGATTATAAGTGACATTAGTCTCTGCTTACCCATGAATCTTTCTGTACTTTTTAGTTTTCTGTTTTTATTTTTCTGCAAATCTTTGTTAGCTCCATTTAACAGTATTTACGTTAACAAAATGCACATCTGTGATTCTGGTCCACAAAAGCAAAGGGTCTTTTTTGATTTGAGATGTATACATCATCTAAAAGTTGAATAAATAAGCTTTCCATTGATGTATGGTTTAGTACTGGACAATATTTGACTTTTTGACAATCTGGAATGGGTGCAAAAAAATCTAAATGTTGAGAAAATTGCATTTAAAGTTTTCAAAAAAAAAGTTATTATATACAGTAGAACTTTTACAAAATAACTTAATTGAATGTGATATTACATAATATTATGATTTTTGGAATAAAAGAAAAAAATTGACAATTTTGACCCGTTTAATATATTGTTGGCTATTGCTACAAATATACCTGTGCTACTTATGGTGGTCCATGGTTGTCCAGGGTCACATATGACCCCAATCACAAGCCACATGAGAACCAATGAAATTTAAGGTTATCTATGTGCCATCATATTTAAATTTACAATGGTTCAGAGTGTTTAGCCCTAAATAAAACCATAACATTATGGCATTTAATATCAAATTATTAATTTGTGTTTAATTATAAAAAAAAGAGCTTGTATACATCTGGGATAACATGAGAAGATTTTTGCATTTGGGTGAACTTAAAGGGGACATCATGTTTAAGTGCTATAATTGGGTCCCCAGTGCTTCTATCAAGCTAGAAAATGTGAAAAAGATCAACCCAGTAACTTAGTTTTGATAAACCATTCCCTGCAAACATCTGAAAAGATCGGTCATTGTAATCTGTCTCTCCTTGTGATGTCAGAAGGGGATTTTTTTATAATAATACCGCCTCTTAATCTTCACTATCCAACCACGGCACTGCTATTTAGTGCAGAGATCAGCTCATTTGCATTTTAAAGGACACACCCCAAAACAGCAAATTTTTGCTCACACCTACAAAGTGGAAATTTTAACATGCTATAATATATTATAATGTTCTGCAACAGATCAATCTGAAACACACAGAGCTTTTATTCAATCTATTGTAATTCTTCGACTGAATTCACTTACATGGTCTGTCAGATTAAAACTAAAATTCCTTAAGTTGAAAGTTATCTACACTCTAAAAATGGCTGGGTTATTTTTGATGTATTAAAGAGAAAATCAGCACCCCGTTCTTCTCCCTTTATTTACAAATTTAAAAGTGGCAAATTTTTTACCCATAATGGGCAAATGTTGACAGAACACACCGCTGGGTTAAAATTGACCCAATGCTGGGTTGTTTTAACCCAACTGCTAGGTTATTATACCCCATGGTTGCCTAACAACAACCCAACATTGGATCATTTTTAACCCAGCGTGTGTTCTGTCCAATATTTGCGCATTATGGGTCAAAAATAACCCAGCCATTTTTAGAGTGTATGAATCATTTGGTGAAATAAAAGTTTGTTTCTCTTTTCTTTATTAAAGGCAGTCAAGCTATTGGTGTCGTGTCTAAAGATTTACAGTGGGTTTATTTTAACTTCTAGAAAGAAACTGCACACTCATACACAGTTGTCATTCAGAGGAAGTTCGTGAAGAGAACGCCTCTCCTGTCTTTACTCACCTCGCCCACTGAACTCTTTTTATAAAGATTTCCTGTAAAAGTGAACGAGTTGTGTTTCTGATGAAAGGTTTTCTGTTGCTTGTTAAATGTGTCTTATCTCTTCTTAAAGGAGGAGAACACCGTTTTTCAGATGAATTAATACATACCTATCTTTTTTCAATGCGTGCATCTTTGTACAGCGCTTCTTGAATGTGTTAGCATTTAGCCTAGCCCTATTCATTCATATGGCTCCAAACAAAAGTTTTATTTTGTGCCACCATTCCTCGTGTAACTGCTCATGTAACAGTCTTTAAATAGGGAAAACATGGAAGTGTTTGGTGGCTTGTAAATTCGTCCCTGTTTGGAGCCATAGGAATGAATGGGGCTAGGCTAAATGCTAACACATTCACAAGGCGCTGTACAAAGATTAAAAGTCCACGCAATGAAATATGATTGGTATTTATTCAAGTTGAGGTAAGAACATTTAAGCACACTCCTAATATTCATCTTATACACCAGACCTTCGTTTTTGTGCCTCTTACTCTTAATCCATGATGATGATGATGATGATGATGATGATGATGATGATGATGATGAAACCTGGGTGTTTATTGTCAATGTTACCATTAATATATTACAGCATTAATTGGACACATGTGTTGACCATAAAGAGATTATTTTGGATATCATATTTGTACAGGCAGTTATGTGTACATTTATGCATTGGTTGATGATGTTATCCAAAATGACTTACGGTACATTAAAGGTACACTGTTAGAAGAAATTGACAAAAATGGCTGTGACTGGGGTGTTACACTTTCAAAAAGTACCTACATATTACATACATAGTAGTACCAAATGTATATATATTTGTACTACGGTACGAGGATCTTTTTGAAGGGTACTGGCCCAGCTTTCTTATTGACCATTTTTTGTGTATATTTCCTGAGAAGCGAGCCCATGACCTTTGCGCTGCTAATCCAATACTCTACCAATTGAGCTGTAATTGATTCGCTATCATTTAATGCAAATACTTCACCCTAAAGATCATGATAATCCTGCTGACGGTCATCTTTTCAGTGAAACAGGACTGTTGTGGTCCATATGCATGAGAGGAGGAAAGGACCGATGCTATTTTGGCATCCGTGATGTCAACACAGCACCAAAATCCAATAACTTACACCCGGTGAATAACTGTGCAGCTTAAACACTTTGTGAGTACCTGTAATTATTTGTAATCTTTGTTGACGTTCTCTTCTGGGTTTATCGGCTCTCTCAGACACACTAAATCCTTTGAAGGGGCGCACGTGACGCTGATATCAGCGCTGTTCCTTATCAAAGTTCATCAGCTCACAAATAAACGCTTGGCTCTGACTTCCGAATGACGCCAGAAGAGGCTGAGCAAACACGGTCTGAAGCCTTAGGCTCATTTCACTGGCATCCATTAAGAAGCAGTTCAGTTCAAGATAAAGCCTAAATCAGTTTCATATAAGCCTTGTGAGCATCTCACATTAAGAGTTGAGAAAGGAGAAAATGTCTGCGTTAATGTTTGCATTATAAATAGAAACTATGTAACATTGTTATGCACTGTCAGAAAAAATGGTCCGAAGCTGTCACTAGGGCAGTATCCTTTTAAATGGTCCTATTATGTACCATTTAGGTACATATATGTATACATTGGGTACCAAAAGGTTTCTTTGAGGTATTAATGTGCACTCTTTGGTACCTATAAGGTACTGATAAGACCTCTTTGGCTGCATTTACACTGCATGTTTGAAGTGACTGAATTCAGATCTGCATGCAAAGGTGTACTTTTTGAAATGCCCCATGTGACAGCTTGTGACCTTTTTTTTCTTTTAATGATAAGGTGATGTATAATACATTTCCAAGAAGTTTGGTGAGATTAACGTATATGATAAAGACACGCAAGATTGCATTAAGGTTGTTTATCACAGCAGTTAAGCTGATCTAAATTCATTATACTGTCCAATCTTCTGTTTTACAGAAACCAATAGCTGCTTTGTATTCTGTCAGAACAGAGGTCAGCACCATATAATACATCAAACACGGGCATGTGAACACACTGCGATGCTTTACTCTAGCTTTCTCGCAGTCCTCCTGCACAACCGTGCTTCATGATGTAAAAGGTACAGTATTACCCACAATTCATCACTGACACAGTGATAATAACATATAACTTAGATGCGTTATTCAGAGAGAGAGAGAGAGAGAGAGAGAGAGATGAGAAGCACAGGTGAGGGAATGAGACATCTAGGAGTGAAGTATATGAATAAACATTTATTAAATTGTTCCTGTAGCTCAAGTGGCAGAGCATACTCCACTTTTTTGAAAATATACTGATTTTACTCAAATTCTCATTGACTCTTGCGTGCTATGTCACACATTTGTGACACTGCAACTTGAAATGCACGCCTTAAGAGAGAGAATTTTGATTACATTCTCGTAGATTTAAAGCGAAAGTTTCACATGGGCACGCAAAAGTTTCACGTGGGCACGCGAAAGTTTCACGTGGGCACGCGATAGTTTCACGTGGGCACGCGATAGTTTCACGTGGGCATGCGATAGTTTCACGTGCGCACGCAAAACTAAACATTATTTAATTTTTGCTCCATATCCCCTTAGGGGCTCTGTATAGGACTGTATTAGCGGCGAAAAATATATTTTTGAAATGCTATATTGTTACTAAAATTTTCCTATGTATTTTTGGTACTTTACGTTGCAGAATATAAACAGAATACATTACGTTTTTTTAATATAAAGGGTTTGGGTTTAGGGTAAGGTTTGGGGTAGGGAGGTAACATTATTGATAAAATGGTAAAAAAGGCAAAATTATACAGCAAGATTTGTTAATGTTTTACGTTTTGTAGCTGTAAAAACGTAATAATGCTATGATTAAATGTTGCAAATGTACGCTTCAGCATCAATTTAAACATACAAAAATATGATTTGTGTTTTTGAAAGTTACTACATACCTGTATTAACAGTGAGACCAAGCTGGACCTTCAGATGAGGAGAAGAGAGAGAGACTATACTAGACTAGAGGGAAATGGGAGACTTCATTCAGGATCTATATGTCACACACTGGCAGGCTGA
This sequence comes from Misgurnus mizolepis, assembly GCA_025389145.1. Lineage (NCBI taxonomy): Eukaryota > Metazoa > Chordata > Actinopteri > Cypriniformes > Cobitidae > Misgurnus > Misgurnus mizolepis. Next base: position 22,943,399 of record JAIFKI010000025.1, on the reverse strand, counting down.
TAATGACCAAGCCAGATCATAAGATGGAGCTTAGTATTAAAAATAAATCCTTGGAGTAAACAAAATTGAGGAATTGGTGGAAAACAGTCTTCTATAAATACAAACACTTTTGACTTTGAAGGATTAAATGGCTTCTTTCAGAACACTGTAGATCACAAACCACATGTCTTTGCTTCCATGCGTGATCCCTGTTCTGTTACACTTTGTACAGTAGGAAAAGCTTAACCAAACCCGTATGAGAACAAAATGGTGTTTAATCTGAGCGTATAATCGCCCTAAGTGTAGATATTCATGTCTTCAGTTCCGCTCTATAATCTCTTATACTCGCATACACACGTTACATAACAACCTTTGCACTGTTCTGTAAAAGGAAATACTGTACACAAGCTACACAAACAGAATTTCTATTTATATTCGATAGCATTGAGTGTTTGTGACAGATGATTTGCATGACTTCTAAAATTTATTTGGCACAGTGTAAAATCATAAATCACGATTAGAGCTGAAATTGGATTTTGTCACAAAGACATTGTGTGTTTACGACATCTCTTAGGAAACCGAGTCGCTGGTTGACTTATTTGCTTAAGGTTTAATCCTGGATTGTTGGATATTGAGTGATACAAGCGATGAAAGCATTTGGACAAGATATGTGTGTGACCCAAGGGAAATGAATTTGCCCGACGACAGAGCAAGTGTCCCATTACTTCTGCTTCACTCACCTGACATGAGAAGGTTCATGCAATTTTTTATGAAGTCCTTTGATCTTAGCTCTTTGTATTTAGATTCTCTATAGTAATGCTATAGAAGAACAGTTTCTTATAACACCAAAAATTATTCTTGCATTGTTTTTACAGACTTATTACTATATAATCTTATATACATTTTTTGTTTATTTTGAATCCAGTGAAAAGTTTTTTGGGTATATCAGTACTGTATGTGTTTTGGTGTCCATATAAATTGCATAGTTCCTGCCTAGGAAAAAAATTGACAGAACAATATTGTAAATATTTGACAGAACACACCGCTCGGTTAAAATTGATCCAGTGCTGGGTTAAAAATGACCCAATGCTGTTTCATTATTAACCCAGCATTGGGTCATTTATAACCCAGCATTGGGTCAATTTTAACCCAGCATTTGGTCATTTTTAACCCAGCATTGGGTCATTTATAACCCAGCACTGGCTCATTTTTTTACCCAGCATTGGGTCATTTATAACCCAGAATTGGGTCAATTATAACCCAGCATTGTGTCATTTTTAACCCAGCATTGGGTCATTTTTTAACCCAGCTTTGGGTCATTTTAAACCCAGCATTGGGTCATTTATAACCCAGCATTGGGTCATTTTTAACCCAGCATTGGGTCATTTTTAACCCAGCATTGGGTCATTTTTAACCCAGCATTGGGTCATTTATAACCCAGCATTGGGTCATTTATAACCCAGCATTGGGTCAATTATAACCCAGCATTGGGTCAATTATAACCCAGCACTGGGTCATTTTTAACCCAGCATGTGTTTTGTCCTATATTTACCCAACACGGGTCAAAAATAACCCAGCCATTTTTAAAGTGTAAAAGCATGGTTTTACTACAGTAACCATGGTTTATCTCCTGTGTTTGTAGCAAAACTATGGATATTTTGTCATATCCATGTTTTTTTAGTTTAGCTGCATTTAATAAAACCATAGTTAACTTTCATAAGGGGTAGCTAACTGCAAGTAGAGTTAATCACATTAAAAAATCATTATAAACCTATTTCATCAGTGCTTCGTAACAGTCTTTTATGAAAAAAAAACATAAAAAAGGAGGAAATTACTCATCTATTGTTTGAAAAAAGACATTGCCACAGTGTAGCCTGAGCTTTTCCATTCAATAAATCAAACTGAATCCAGAACATTTTATGTCCTGCAGTTTGGGTTATGCTCCATGTAGATTAATTGCCATTTGGATGTAAATGTTCTCCCCCTCATCATGTAAATGAGATTTCTTGACAATCAAATTGGTAATAGTTTTTAATGTCCAACTCCCAGTCATCATTGTATAATTGATGGCACTTTTAAAAGAGATACTCATGTAGCAACACAGAAATCATTTTAGAGCTGCAGATCTGTCATGAAAGCACAGTATTAGCCTGCTATTGAAGTTATTCTTGCATATGTGTGTGTGTGATGTGAAAGAGGCCTTATGTGATAACATCAAAGTGGTGATTGACAGGCAAACTCTCAATGACCGTGGACCAGTTAGCGTGCATTTGGATGGCAGCACCGGCGACAGCTGTGTGGCAATGATGGCCCATAAATATTTGAGAAGAGACTCGATCTCTCAGTGTTGCTCTGGAGTACAGTAACCTCCCTTACTTTACACCCCTGTGTGCATGAAGGCTCAGTGAAGGTGATATTGAAGTATAACTTCTCCCCGGTCATGAAAGTTACACCTGAAAAGTGATGCTATTTTTCTCTACGTTCTCTTCCATACACAACCGAGACCTGAAACTCGGGGTCACAAAGTTTAGCTGCTTTCAGTTTTAAGTCTAAAAAAAAATATGTTAAACTGCAGATTTTGCATTTGCAGAATAATTGATAAAATATTACAATCATACTATATAAAATTAATTACTTAAATTTACATTTATTGTTTAGCAAATGGTTTTATTTAGAGCAAACATTCAAATCATTCAATATTTATTACTTTTCTCTTTAAACTATTTATGGAAAATTATAAAATGCCACAAAGTATTATTTGAGCTTTACATCTTCATATGTTTTAAAGATGATAAACATATTCAAAGTTCCTGATCAAAACAAATGACGTATATGATGTGTACAGGATTATACTAGGATTTTAAGGGAAATTTTAAATGCTGATTAGTGCTTTGTAAAACATATTGGGGCGGTTTCCCGGACAGGGATTAGACTACTCCTATACTAAAAAAAAAATGTAAGAGCTGTCAAACTGAAAACAACTTGCACTGAAATATATTAAAATACATCAGTACCCTTTGTTTTGCCTCAAATGCACGCAAATAATGTTTTTAGTAAGGCATGTTTGTTAAAACTAGTTATATTTCCTAATTAAACTAAGGCCTAGTTTTGGTTTAACCTAATCCCCGTCTGGGAAACCGCCCCATTGCAATCCCATACCTTTAATTTACTACTAAAAAATAACATTTCTCAATTTCAAGCATGTATTGAACAGAAAGTTTGTCCTGGGCTTTAAAACATATTTGCACCCCATTCCAAAAAAACAAACATTTACTAAATTATACACCTGAGGTCCGGTGAGAGTGTGACTCATTAAAACAACATTGAGAGTCGAGGGCAAGACTCCTAAGTTAGGTTTTATGCCCATCTTGTTTTACATCTCGTCAATTATAGAGAGCTTAGTGTCTAGACCTTGATATTGCATTACTCTATCAAGGACAGTTGGGCAGAAGGATGGCTAAACACATGAAAATTCATCAACAAGGCATGTCAGTCAGGCCTTCATGGTGTAAACATCAACTGATAGCCTCAGTTTGCTAAGGCCAGCTGCAGTATTTCTTAAACCCCTGTCCTTTCATTTTTATAGTTACTTCCAGTAACCCGCTATAGCAGAAAAACATAGCAAGGACCTGGCAACAACACAAAACTCTGCTAGAGTAAAAACACAGCAAAGACCTGGCAACATATGCAACACCCTATAGTAAAAACATAGCAAGGACCTGGCAACAACACCCAACACCCTAATAAAAACTGGACCTGAGTAGAAACCATACACAAATCTCTAAAGAAAAAACACAAAAGGCGCAGATCAGCTGCCAAATCTCTCTTCACCCAGCGGTGATCCATGCACGCCATCTCCCCTCATTTTAGGAAACTAAAACATTTTTACTTTCCACAAGGTATTTGTTGCAGAGGTCGGTTTAACCATTATACAGACCACTAAACAAACACAGACGAAAGTTAACTTCGGGCCAGTAGCATAACTGCAACAATATGCGTTCATCCAATGAAACCGTCTCAAGCAAAAACACAACAAGGACTTGGCAACCACACACACACACACACACACACACACACACACACACACACACACACAAAACCCTGTAGCAAAATCATAACAAGGACCTAGCAACCACACACAGCACCCTATAGTAAAAATACAGCAAGGACCTGGCAACCCTAAACAACGCCATTAGGCAAAAACACAACAATGACCTGGCAACCATACACAACGCCCTATAGCAAAAACACATACCCAAATCCCTAAAGAAAAAACACAACAAGGGCAGATTGGCTGCCAAACCTCTCTCTTTACACAGCAGTGATTCATGCACACCATCTCCCCTCATTTTAGGAAACCAAAACAATTGTACTTTTCCACAAGGTATTTGTTGGAGAGGTTGGTTTAACCATTACACAGACCACTAAACAAACACCGAAAGTTAACTTTGGGCCAGGAGCATAACTGCAACAATATGCGTACATCCAATGAAACCGTCAATAGCAAAAACAGGAGCATAACCGACACAAACACAAACAAACACAAAATGGACCTGGCAACCACACACAAAAAACACTGTAGCAAAAACATAACAGGGATTTGGCAACCACACACAACACCCTATAGAAAAACCCAGCAAGGACCTGGCAACCACACACATCACCCTATAGTAAAAACACAACAAGGACTTGGCAACCATACATAACCCCATTTGGCAAAACACAAGAAGGACCTGTCAACCACACACACAACACCCTACAGTAGAAACACCGCAAGGATCTGGCAACCACACACAGCAGCCTATAGTAAAAACACACACAAGGACTTGGCAACCATACACAACATAATTAGGCAAAAATACAGAAAGGACCTGGCAATCACAGCACCCTATAGCAAAAGCACAGAAAGGACCTGGCAACCACACACAGCACCCTATAGCAAAAACACAGGAAGGACCTGGCAACCATACACAATGACATTAGGCAAAAACACACAACACCCTACAGTAAGAACACAGCAAATACCTGGCAACCATACACAACAACCTATAGCAAAAACACAGCAAGGACCTGGCAACCACACACAGCACCCTATAGTAAAAACACAACAAGGACTTGGCAACCATACACAACGCCTTTAGGCAAAAATACAGCAAGGACCTGGCAACCATACACAATGACCTATAGCAAAAATACAGCAAGGACCTGGCAACCACACACAGCACCCTATAGTAAAAACATAACAAGGACCTGGCAACTATACACAATGACATTAGGCAAAAACACACAACATCCTACAGTAAGAACACAGTAAGGACCTCGCAACCAAACACAACACCATTAGGCAAAAATACAGCAAGGACCTGGCATCACACACAGCACCCTATGGTAAAAACACAACAAGGACTTGGCAACCATACAAAACGCCATTAGGCAAAAATACAGCAAGGACCTGGCAAACATACACAACGACCTATAGTAAAAACACAACAAGGAAATGGCAACTATACACAATGACATTAGGCAAAAACACACAACACCCTACAGTAAGAACACAGCAAAGACCTGACAACCATACACAACGCCCTATAGCAAAAACACTGCAAGGACCTGGCAACCACACACAGCACCCTATAGTAAACACACAAAAAGGACCTGGCAACTATACACAATGACATTATGCAAAAACACACAACACCCTACAGTTAGAACACAGCAAAGACATGGCAACCATACACAACAACCTATAGCAAAAACACAGCAAGGACCTGGAAACCACACACAACACCCTATAGTTAAAACACAACAAGGACCGGGCAACCATACACAACGCCATTAGGCAAAAACACAACAATGACCTGGCAACCACACACAACACCCTACAGTAAGAACAAAGCAAGGACCTGCCAACCACACACAGCACCCTATGGTAAAAACACAACAAGAACCTGGCAACTATACACAATGACATTAGGCAAAAACACACAACACCCTACAGTAACAACACAGCAAATACCTGGCAACCATACACAACAACTTATAGCCTTAGCACAGCAAGGACCTGGCAACCACACACAGCACCCTATAGTAAAAACACAACAAGGACTTGGCAACCATACACAACGCCATTAGGCAAAAATACAGCAAGGACCTGGCAACCATACACAACGACCTATAGCAAAAACACAGCAAGGACCTGGCAACCACACACAGAACCCTATAATAAAAACACAACAAGGACCTGGCAACTATACACAGTGGCATTATGCAAAAACACACAACACCCTACAGTTAGAACACAGCAAAGACATGGCAACCATACACAATGCCCTATAGCAAAAACACAGCAAGGACCTGGAAACCACACACAACACCCTATAGTTAAAACACAACAAGGACCTGGCAACCATACAGAACGCCATTAGGCAAAAACACAACAAGGACCTGGCAACCACACACAGCACCCTATGGTAAAAACACAGGAGGACCTGGCAACCACACACAGCACCCTATAGCAAAAACACAGGAAGGACCTGGCAACCATACACAATGACCTTAGGCAAAAACACACAACACCCTACAGTAAGAACACATCAAATACCTGGCAACCATACACAACAACTTATAGCAAAAACACAGCAAGGACCTGGCAACCACACATTAGGCAAAAACACAACAAGGACCTGGCAACCACACACAACACCCTACAGTAAGATCACAGCAAGGACCTGGCAACCACACACAGCACCCTATGGTAAAAACACAACAAGGACCGGGCAACTATACACAATGACATTAGGCAAAAACACACAACACCCTACAGTAACAACACAGCAAATACCTGGCAACCATACACAACAACTTATAGCCTTAGCACAGCAAGGACCTGGCAACCACACACAGCACCCTATAGTAAAAACACAACAAGGACTTGGCAACCATACACAACGCCATTAGGCAAAAATACAGCAAGGACCTGGCAACCATACACAACGACCTATAGCAAAAACACAGCAAGGACCTGGCAACCACACACAGAACCCTATAATAAAAACACAACAAGGACCTGGCAACTATACAAAATGACATTATGCAAAAACACACAACACCCTACAGTTAGAACACAGCAAAGACATGGCAACCATACACAATGCCCTATAGCAAAAACACAGCAAGGACCTGGAAACCACACACAGCACCCTATAGTAAAAACACAACAAGGACTTGGCAACCATACACAACGCCATTAGGCAAAAATACAGCAAGGACCTGGCAACCATACACAACGACCTATAGCAAAAATACAGCAAGGACCTGGCAACCACACACAGCACCCTATAGTAAAAACATAACAAGGACCTGGCAACTATACACAATGACATTAGGCAAAAACACACAACACCCTACAGTTACAACACAGCAAGGACCTGGCAACCATACACTGTAAAAAAATTCCGTATAAATTGCAGCTGGGTTGCCGGTAATTTACCGTAGATTTAAGTTTATGTTTTTTACTTGCAACATTTTGTTCAAAGTTAAATGAACATTAAACATTTACAAGTCTTTGTCTTTACAGAGTAAAACTAAAAAAACAGCATCAAGCAAAACATTCTGGGAAACAAAAAGCAAAAAAGAGAAAAAGGTTGATGATGATTTCTGGTTCCCAGAATGCTTTGCATGAGGCTGTTATTGTATAGTTTTATTCTGTAAAGATAAAGACTTGTTAATATTTAAAATTTATTTAACTTTGAACAAACTCTTGCCAGTAAATAACATAAATTTAAATCTACGGTAAATTACCGGCAACCCAGCTGCAATAACATTGTAATTTCTACGGAAATTTTTTACAGTGTACAAAACGCCATTAGGTAAAAACACAGCAAGGTACTTGGCAACCATATACAACACCCTAAATAGATCAAATGCAATTAATAGATTAAATATATGAAAAGTATATAGTTGTATATAGTTTAAAATTGACCGGAGCAAAACATTACAAATAAAGGATTTATAGTTAAACTATTCAAACCCTAAATATGCATGAATATAAAAGATTAGTCTTTTATGTTTTCTTTCACTTTTCTTTCTTCTTTTTGACTTTCGTATGATATATTTGAATCCTTTGGATTTGAGAAAAATACAATATAACAAAAACAACTTTTGTCGTATTGTATTTTTCTCAAATCCAAAGTCATTGTAACCTTTGGTCATTGTACCCAGGACCAGTGATACTGTAGTACAAACCCACCCACATCATTCTCAAAGCCATCATATACAAGGGCTGAATCCCTTAAGCACATAATCCCCTACTGATTCTTGTCATTGGTCCCTCCATATCTATCATCCACAGCTGCCTTTTTCCCTCTCTCTCTCTCTCACTCCTGTTTTCCCATCTCCCTCTGATTGGTCCATGCAAGCGGGAGGAGATTAAGGGCCGTCTCTAGTCAACTGGAAGGGTGACCAAACCGAGCAGGGGGAGAGAGTGATGCTGTGTCTTTAAGAGTATTTTTAGGCTGCGAGTTGATGATGGTCATTCGCGTGGAAAATCAGAGTCAGTGGTGGCAATACGGTGACAGCATGCGAACATGGATGATGAGATGTTGATGTGCTCTGGATTTAAAAGCTTTTTAAGGATTCTCACATACACAGCCTAATGCCATCTAACACACTGGACTTGCCTTTGGTTGCTGGGATTAACCTTGGTTAGGTAAGTAATTTCAAATGTTATTAATATGCTGTATATTTTGCCTACTTCAACTGTATGCTTTTCAACAGAGTGCCATAAAGTAAAAGTATATATTAATGAATAATAACCGCACACTTTTATACATACTGTACATATGCATAACGCTTGGCTTGCAAAAACTGAATAATGTTCTGATGCCGGATGGGAGAATATTGATCGATATCAATGAGAGAGTTGTGTCAAGCTATTTTTTCTCTTGTTGAACAACCTGGTCCATCTTTTTCCTCCCCAGAGCAGATATTTAAATTTAATGAAACTGGCAAACAGTGTGTGATCAAGTTACAGTATAGATTACAGCCTGACCCCTGTGCTGTACTTCGCATGCTGTGTGTGTGCGTGCATGCGTGCGTGCGTGAGTTTGTACACACATGACCACAGCAGGACAGCAAGCAGATCACAACATCCAACCAATCATATCAGCATGTGTGCTTTTAATATTAAGCATATTAAATGAATAATGTTGACTTAAATATGATTATTTAACTCCCTGCAGGATGAGATTATGTGTGTTTCACAATATAGGTGATGCACCTTAATATTTACATTTACGCATTTATTCCTTTATCCAAAGCGACTTACAGTGCACTTTTTTGCACTGCTAATGCAATGGATCTGCACTGAGCTATACAGAATGACTTAATTGTAAGTCGCTTTGGATACAAGCATCTGCTAACTGCTCAATGTAAATGTACATTGTAAATGTGTGTGTAGCATTTAGAGACAGAGACCAGGAAAGTTTGTTTCAGGATAAATGTCGAAAGGTTTATTCATGCTTGATAGAACAACATGTCAGGGCCGGGGGAGCAGTGAAGCTTATCGACATAGGAGACATGTACCTACATCCCCAAACATCCCTTAAACATACCCAAAAAAAGAAACAGCTGGGCTTGGAAGTAAGACAACTGAAACAAAAACATCACCAGTTAATAGAAACACTTGATTTTGGTGAATTGTGGCATTAATTTTGTTGCATATGTTTATATAATGACTTCTAAACATATAATTGTTGTCCATTATATGCATTTAAAAATGAATGTTATAACCATTACAGCTTGATCTCATTCGAAATTATAACTGTTTTATGAACAGATAGGCTATACCCATAGGCTATAATGTGATTCATTCAAAAATTTAGAATTATTAGAAAAAAGCAATAATAAAACATCACCCCTAATCCCCTAAACGTCACTGGGGCGAAAGCCGTAATACTAAAACGTACAAATGTGATCTGTGAATTTATACAAATTAGCCATCTCATCAACTACCTAAACGCAATTATTTGGAATCAGTTGAACAAATGTGCTGTAGGTTTAGTAATTTTATTTAGGGGTGCACCGATAAATGCCGGTATACACTAATAATATGTGGCCGATAACTATTCTTAATCGCACAGACTATATTATTCACAGCTTTTTTTTCATGTACTACGGCTTTTGATCAGTAAGTCCTTATCGATCTGAAATCACTGTTAGTTTGAGTCGTTTATAACATGCATTTGAAAAAGCAACACTCGTCAAACATAATCTTTATACATATTCTTTATTATCATAAAAATACCTGAAAAGATTTGAAGAACAGCAATATAAATATATCCAAAGGGATAGTTCGGGCAAAAATGATATTAAACCCATGATTTACTCACCCCCAAGCTGTCCGAGTTGCATATGTCCATCGTTTTTCAGACAAACACATTTTCGGATATTTTAGAAAATGTTTTAGATATTTCAGTTGATTAAATGTAATGTTACGGGGTCCACGACCTTCAAGTCCAAAAAAAGTGCGTCCATCCTTCACAAAATAAATCCAAACGGCTCCAGGATGATAAACAAAGGTCTTCTGAGGGTAATCCGCGCGGTGTTGTTGTAGAAATATCCATATTTAAAACTTTATTAACGTAAATAAATACCTTCTGGTAGCGCCGCCATCTTAGTCGCGTCCGCATTCAGGATGAGAGCTTACGCAGCCTACGGAGGCTACTCTGCTGCTGCTCTGTGCCCCCGCCCTCCGAATTTGTCATACGTCACTAAGAAAAGTGCGTACACTACGCTAATACTCTCTCCTGAATACAGAGGAGTCTAAGATGGCGGCGCTACCGGAGGGTATTTATTTTTGTGTATAAAGTTTTAAATATGGATATTTCTACAACAACACCGCGCGGATTACCCTCAGAAGACCTTTGTTTATCATCCTGGAGCCGTTTGGATTTATTTTGTGAAGGATGGATGCACTTTTTTTGGACTTGAAGGTCGTGGACCCTGTAACATTACATTTAATCAACTGAAAGATCTAAAACATTTTCTAAAATATCCGAAAATGTGTTTGTCTGAAAAACGATGGACATATGCAACTCGGACAGCTTGGGGGTGAGTAAATCATGGGTTTAATATCATTTTTGGCCGAACTATCCCTTTAAGCCATTTCCTGGAGCTGCGTGTCATAGCTATGTGTGTATGGTTCTTCGTCTGCAGCACATATTGAGTTTCTGCACAAGAGCGCCTTCTGGCTTTTGGATGTAGCGGCATTTCACTTTAATTCACTGAGAAGCATAGCAAGCATCATCGGCCGATATATCACTGCATCTGTAATTTTATTAACATTTTGCATAAAACACTGCACAGTAATGTCACATTTGTCGCTTCTAGAGTTTTGGAGACCTCAACAATCTCAAACTGTGCTTATAGAAACAGATGATAACTCCAACATCTCATTCATCCATGGCCAAATTATATCTCTTTAAGTCTATTTTTATTTCTCCTTTCAAAAAATCAGACACAAAGTTTCTACTCAGATGAAACATTATAGATGCTGAGTGAGTGTCCAGATCCATGAAAGAGCATCATCTCAGCAATAACGTTTTCCTTTGGGTCCGCTCAAAGTGCTGAGAATGGTACTCTAATGATGGCTTGGAAAATATTACGTTCCATCTGTACCCACACAGACACACACCCACCCACTTGCAATTGGTGTGAGATGGAGACTGATTCCAGCTCCCTAGTGTTTACACTTCCCCACGCATGACGCAACACATAATCATAACCACGCATGCACGCACACACACACACACACACACACGGCCCTCCCCCAACACATGACGTACGGGCCATGTGGGAAGCGTGGGGGACTGAAGCCCGGCACGACTCGCTCGCATACTCATCATACACACAATCACTGCTGCTCTCTCAAAGGAACTGACTCTGGGAAAACGTGACTCTCTTTCACTGTCTTACTTTCTGTATTTCAATGGCAAAATTCTTAATGGCCATTGGTGGATCTAAAATATGAACAAAGTCTTTCCAGACAATCTGTTATTATTCTGTATTTCTGAGTTTTATTCATAAATGTTGGGTTATTTTCAACTCAGGGTAGGGTCAAAAAGAATTTAACCCACCCAATTGTGTTGTAATTTGTCATATGCTGGATTGTTTTAACCCCTTGTTGGGTCAAATATTAAAATTGTCTGGGTTAATTTAGCACAAAGGCTTGGTTTGTCATGAAACTGTACACAACCCATCTTTGAGTCAAAAAGGGACAAGCCCGAAAATATAAACAGAAATGTTATATTTAACCCCAAAAATTGGTTAAAACAACTATTTTGGGTTGAAACAACCCAGCATGGGTTAATCTACAACACAACTGGCCCTTTTTGATCCAATGTTGGGTTGAAAATAACCCAGCATTTTTTAACCCAGTTATTTTCAATGCAACGTTGGGTCAAAAAGGAATGAACCCACCCCATTGTGTTGTAATCTATCCTATGCTGGGTTGTTTTAACCCCTTGTTGGGTCAAATGTTAACATTTTCTGGGTTAATTTAAAACCAAGGCTTGATTTGTCATGACACTGTACACAACTAAGCATTAGGGCAAAACGGGACGAGTCCAGCAGCTAGGTTGAAATTAACCCCCAAAAAATTTATATTTGACCCAACAATGGGTTGAAACAACACAGCATGTGCTACATTTTTTAAACTGATTGGGTTCATGCCTTTTAGACCCAATGTGAGTTGAAAGTAACCCAGCATATTTTAACTCAGTTATTTTCAATCCAGCTCTGGGTCAAAAAGGCACAAACCCAATCTGTTGGGTTAAATTAACCCAAAATCATGACATTGACATAAATGATTTAAAACAACACAGCAAATGTTAAAATAACAAAAACCCAGCTTTTATATAGTGTTGGATTTGTCCATATTTGACTCAACCACGGGTTAAAAATGATAACCCATTTTTTTTGTCATAAGCATTTTCTAGTAACAAACCAACACTTGCAATGTTTGCTCCTATCTTCCATACATAAGAAGCATACACCCTTAAAATGTTCGGTTATTTTCAACCTAGTGTTGGGTCAAAAAAGGGACGAGCCTAGGCCCTTGGGTTGTAATTTAACCTATGCTTCTATTCAAGTTTTAAGATTTTTGTATTTTGTTATGTACCTAGACACAATAAAATTAATATTTTGTTTTTACCTGAAGGGTAATATGAGGGTCATTTAATTATTTTTAAGTATTTTTCAGTGTTAAATCCTTATACGTTGGCAACCAACAGCATGCTTTCTAAACATGCTGACTGTGCTATAAGACACATTCTCCCATTTATTGACTCTTTACATTACATAGAGATGATGTATGAATATTCCACAAACCACCATACTGACTCAAAATGATTGAGAGATTTTTGTGAAGTGCTAAGAATTAATTTGCATTGGAAAGAAATAAATGGCAGTTATGGTTTGGCCTTAATCCCCAGTGAAATGCTGCTTCTGCAGTCTGTGGTGTAACTAGCTGGCAGATTGTTTTGGACTGCTCTTTTTCAGCGCATTGCAGGGTGACAGGCTTCATTCAGAGTCTTAAATCAAATGTTCCTTGTGGAAAACTTACCTGGACTGCTAGCCAAACCCATCTGATTTATGTGCTCTTAATTCATCTTGGCTTACAGAGCGGGTGTCCACCAGTAGCTAATCTAAAGAAATGTAGGGAGAAAGAGGAAAAAGTGAGGGTAGAAGAAATAAGATGCACATTTTAGGGTCTCCACGAACTGCAAACATAGCATTCAATACTTTGGCTCATTTACTAAATTTAAGGGTTTACAGCTAATATCATCGTAAAGAGTCATTCTTTAAAAAAGAGTTGGAGGAAATTTCCCCCCCATAATTTAATTTTTATGATGTTTAGTCTGAGGTATATTGTAGCCAAACATCTTTTAGATATTAGATGACATGTAGTTCCAGACGCTACATGGAAAAGTGGATGATTTTTATTGGCTGCTTATTGAAATATCTGAAGTCTCATGATTGTTGAGAACTCAATTCTGAAGAGGGATAGACCAGCAGGACACAGGTAATAGTGCTGGGCATTATACAGCACTGATGGTCTTTTATGGATTGACCATTAGCAGTAGAGTGAAACACATTAGATCCCTTTTAGGACCATATCATAGCCTTGCCAGGCAAAACCTATAACGCAACCAGAGAACAAACATGTTTCTCCCACTGAACTGAATGATGCTGCATGTGAGAGAAGTGTGCGCATATAAAACAGATGCACAAACAATGTTTACTATATATTTGAAAACAAACTGATTGATGTCATTGCCACAGGCTCTGTCTTTATGGCTCCAGTTGACCTTGTAAATTAATAAATGCTCTGCAGGTTGTAGCAGCATGCAAGCAGGAAAACAGAGGGGTCCAAAAGTCTGATCTCACACTGTCTTTTATTTTTTGTATCTAACACTTAATAAAACATACAGATTATATATATATATATATATATATATATATATATATATATATATATATATATATATATATATATATATATAATTTCAGCACTTTGCAAACCTAATGCATCTTTTTAACATAAACATTTTAACTTCCTGTGAAATCTTTTATATAAAAGGTCAAAGTAGGTATGCTCTAGACTTTTAAACATGCATTTTCAGGGTTTGTGTACAAATATAAAACATTACAGATTAATATTTAAAATGTGACATTTACTTTTTTTGTTTATGGAGTCTGGAATTACAAATATTTTCAAATAATGTATGTATACGCCTGCTAACCTTTCTCTACATATTTTGCTATATCCTTTCAATTATGTTTGTTCATATTCATGTTTGTTCAGCCCCATGGACCATAACGTTTTTTGAGCTTCGTGAGTCCATCCCATTTCAACTTTTTGTTGTATTCGGTGAAAACTGAGGTGGTACCCTACTTAAAAATTCAGCTAAAACCAGCATAAGCTGGTGAGCTGGTTTTAGCTGGTCTTCCAGCTTGGTTTTAGCTGGTATTGCTGTCTAGCAGTTGGTCTAGCTTCTTTTGGTCACTTTTTAGGCTGGCTAGCTGGACTTCACTGGTCAGGCTGGAAGACCTGCTAACCCATCAGCTTGACCAGTTTTGCCAGGCTGAGAGGACCAGCTTAGACCAGCTACTGCCACCTTAAACCAGCTAAAACCAGCTACCAGCATATGGTCTTTGCTGGATTTTTCAGCAGGGTGTGCACTCACAAAACCTTATGATCCATGTTATCACAGCATAATTTGAGAGAGTTGATTTAATGGTGAATGTCACAAATTGTCACAAAATGTCTCTTTAGATTTAAATTTAATTTTATTTTACGTCACGTTTCTTTATATTTTACTCAAAACGTTCGTTTTTGTCCAAACAAATTAGCCTCAATATTCAAGTAATCAAAATTAACAAATCAACAAAAAGATGAGTGATATTTATAAGTAGTTTTTTTTCTAAAGACGAACGATTTTGTCGCTTTAAATTAAATGCAATTTTCAAGCGGGCATTCGCTGATCACCTGTCCTATTCCGCGCATGCGCAGACGAGAGAATCGTGGAAGCGGGTATGCCCTCAGATTCTCGTAACCTCCATCCTAGACACCGACCAAACGATCACCAAAAACCCATAGAAAATGGGGAAATAAATAAGGATGTTCGCACCCCGCACGGTAGGCTGCTGTTTGTTCCGGTCCTCTTGTCAATCCGGATGAAAAATTCATGTTTTGTCATGTGATAATAGCGGCAGGTTTGGATAAAGATGATGTGCTTGTCGTCTGTGATAGTAGCGAGATACTTCAGGTCTGCTGAAGGAGAGATGCTTTCGGCTTGTAGTTGCTGTTTTACTGCATGCGGTTGTAGTAGTGAGGAAAAGGAGAATCCTCCGACAGTGTTTGATGATAGGCGAACGCGTTATGGCGAGGGAACCTTCATCCTTTTGATTTGCGGCTTTACCACACCATTTGCGATTTTATTTCCGTTTTGAATTGATGTTAAATTAGGATAGTAATATCACCGCATGTCGTGACTCTCATATTTATCATCTACAACCGAGAGGTAGATATCAAATTACCAGCCAGCATAGTACACGGTGTCTGCGCGAGTGATCCATTCAAACTAGAACAAAATGTATGACAAGCCTTTACATAGTGTGTATCAGCTATTTTTGACAACTACTGTTGCACTTTACGCTATAAAACGGTGTGTATTCCACATGCAATAGTTGAGGTTTTATGCGGAAGGATTTGTATAGACCGACATCATTCCATAATGAAAACCCACATGAAACACTTTAGTATTCTAAAGTAGGCTATTACTTTATTAAGCTGTGTTAAATTTCGTAGATACTATATTAATTTTGAACCGTACCATAGTAAATATTAGAGTCAATTCATTATAGTACAGAATATTGTAGTATACATCAACAAAGTAATTCAAATCGTAATGGTAAAAATGGTTACGTCACTTTTACTATAATAAAACAATGTTTAATTTAAGGGTGATAATAAGGGTATAATAATACAGGTCCAATATTGGATTTGGTTGATTAGTAACCTAAAAGAGAGAACTTGTTACTGTCGCAATAAGCCTTCAATGCAGAAATATAATATTGAGTATTGTGACAGCGTTAATGTCAATATTTAAGAGTGTAGATCATGTTTCATGTGCGGCGCGTGACATGAGCTCTGATGGGGTCGAAATGTTGAGGGCGTGCGTTCAACTGAGACGTTTTATTTGCGAATAAATAAACGCGGAAACCCCACAGATTTTAGTGTCACATCATAAATGTCACGCATAGAGTTACTGCTGTGTATTGTATTTCACGCTTAAAGGAAGGCATTGATGCACGAGGCTTGCGTGGGGAGCTGTCCAGTGCTGAAGACGCTCTCAGAGGGGGAATGCAGTCGTATGTGGTTCCTAAAAATGGTCAAGATTACATATTACAGATTTTAAGACTTTCGGTTTATATGTAGACCACATCAGTTTTGTGTGTATAATTGGAAAAATGCTTAAAATGTTCACTAAGTTCAAATTGATCAACTCAACCATAACTGGTTTGTTAATGTGACGCTGTCTGTGTTGTATAAGTGGCTTAGTGACTATATTGTATGTGGTGGTCTGGTGGTCTGATGTACAGTAGGCTATAACAGGTGTAGTAAAACTTGTTATTGTAATAAATTCGATATTGATGTGTGTGCATGTACTGTATGAATGTGTGTATGCAAAGTAAAGTTTTTAGGAGCTATGTCTGATCACCATTACATTTTGCACTTCACCTACTGTGTGCCAGTGTCCTATTACTTGTTGTGAACTTGTTAAGAACTTAATTTTCAAGCTTGACCTTCTATTTCTTTTAAATTATGTTAATTCCCAACCTTAATTTTCCCGCACCTCGTCTTCAATTTTATTTCTTTGTTTTCTGTTGAACAAGACATGAGGTCACAGGTTTAAAGGAAAACACCACTGTTTTTCAATTATTTACTATATTGCTACCTCAATTTAGATCACTTAATACATACCTATCTGTTTTCAATGTGTGCACTTAATCTCTGTACAGCGCTTCTTGAATGTGTTAGCATTTAGCCTAGCCCCATTCATTCCTATGGCTCCAAACAAAAGTTTTATTTTGTGCCGCCATACTTACTTGTGTAACTACTCATGTAACAGTCTTTAAATAGGGAAAACATGGACGTGTTTGGTGGCTTCTAAATTCATCCCTGTTTGGAGCCATAGGAATGAATGGGCTAGGCTAAATGCTAACACATTCACAAAGCGCTGTACAAAGATTAAAAGTGCACACATTGAAAAAAGATTGGTATGTATTAATTTGTCTAAGTGAAGGTAAAACATAGTAAAATATTGAAAAACCGTGGTGTTGTCCTTAAAGGACATCACGCAAGTTAAGTTGCTACGTAGGCCTACATATTGTAACCTTATCAAAGAACCTAATCAAATATGAAAATACATATTTCCAAATATTTAATAGTATAATCTATAGGGAATTGCACGCAACATACATGTGTTTTTTACGCAAATAAAGTGACAATTTCTTTACCAGCCCCAACCCGACGCCCGGGTTATGAGACGAGCGTTAACGGCTTTAATGTAGATGCTGTAATATCTCGCCTTTATGTTTGTTTACATTCTGTTTGTCTTTCTTCTAGGGCACTAGATGTAGATGTGAGGGGTAAGTACAACCGATGTGAGAAGAACTCCAGGGGGCTCCACCCTCCCCAGCACCGTCCTACACCTTCAGAGCCCCTATCCCTACAGCCAACATGTTCTCCTCTAATTTTCTAAGTGGGGGCAATCCCCTAAGTGCAATGTCCTCTGCTGTGAACAAGTTCAGTCTTTTTGGGGATGAGACAAGTGTGGAAAAGCAACAGCCTCCAGGACCTACAAAGCAGAAGGATTCTCAACAGCAGGGAAACAGCCAACCAAGTGGACAACAGCCACAGGGTGTGGGCAGGGGCAGCCAAGGAGCTGGACGTGGTGCATCTCAACCCCAAGCAACTGGACGCGGAGGACCTGTACAGCAGGGAGCTGGTAGAGGAGGTCTACCGCAACAAGGAGCTGGCAGGGGAGGGCTGCAACAAGGAGCAGGTGGGAGTGGATCTCCTAAGCAGGTTGTAGGCAAAGTTGGATCTGCGCAACAAGGCCCAAGAAAACCTGGGTCTCCATCAACAGAGGCACGTAAAGCGGAGCCCCAGGGGAAAGGTAGACCTGACCCAGGAGTGAAATCCCTGTGTCCTGTTTGTAAAAACACAGAACTCAATATGAAGTCCAAGGATTCGCCCAATCACAACACCTGCACACAGTGTAAATTAGTGGTCTGCAATATGTGTGGGTTCAGTCCTCCGGATGCAACTGTGAGTAAAAATATACACTATACACTTATACACTAATAGACAGTATTGGCATTCTCCATGAAACAGTGATTTTAAATGAGCAACTTTTAAAGCCCTTCATTTTAATATTTACTCATGTGGGCAGGGTCGTGTTTGACTTAGGCTCCAAAAATTATCACCTGCCAAGTGCAAAATTAAATCAAAAACTGTTTTAGCAAAAAAAAAAACTATTTTACTAATTTCCTGGCAGTTTTACAAAAAGCTGCAACATGATACATGCTTCAAATGAAATTCTGAAAATTATAGTCTGTCCTACTGATGTAAGTGACATGAGGGAATTAATATTCCTCTCATTAAGCCACTAAAAACAAAAACATGAGGATCCAAATTCCCGATCCATTTACATTAGTCTCATGCATCCCAATGAGATCTGTTGACTTTTATTTCCCTTAAGTTTAAAACTAACAGTTATATTATAAAGATTTTGTGTCCTTTATGTACGCAGGCTAAGGAGTGGCTTTGCCTGAATTGCCAGATGCAGAGAGCTCTGGGAGGGGCAGAGAGTAATGGATCCATCCAAAAAGCCCAGCCACAGCCCAAAAGCTCTGTACCTTTACAGAACCCTGGAATGCACAATGTTTCCCCCTTAAAGAAAGATAATCCAGATACTAAGCAGGTGCCTCCATCTACCAGCCAGCCAAACAAACCAACAGAGGGTCAAAAAGCTTCAAGCCAGCCCAGCCCCAGTACAAGAAATACCAACACAGCTGGTCATCCATCACCACAGACAGCTCAACAAAAACCTCTCCCGCAACAGACAGTAAAAGTTAGTACTACTCCAGCCAAAAATGAACCACCATCACATACTGAACCCCCTAAAGAAGAGTCTGGATTCTTTGGTTTTGGTTTCGGTGGTGCTCGATCCCGCTCACCATCTCCGCAACCTGGTGTCTCCTCTGTTTCTGGAAAAGTTCTAGGGTTCGGTTCTTCGTTCCTAAGCTCAGCCTCCAATTTGATTTCGGCTGCCCAGGATGAGCCCTCCACAACACCACCAACTTCTCGGAAGGGTTCTGCTGTTTCCCAAACCTCTGCCAAGACCACCACACCTCCTCCACCCAAAAAAGAGTCAGGGACCTCTGAGGGCTCCCCCAATCTTCATCGACCTCAAACACAGCAAGATAATCCACAACAGAAATCCCAGGATACAGGGCAAGCTAAAACAACCGCAGTCCAGAAAAAGGATGGATCTTCATCTGCTCAGGCTACTAACCCTGAACAAAGCTCCAAAGTTCTTCCCAAAGCTTGTCCGCTCTGCAAGGCGACCCTGAAAAAAGATCCACCCAACTATAGTTCCTGCACTGAATGCAAGGCCACTGTGTGTAATCAATGTGGATTCAATCCTGTGCCTCATCAAACAGAGGTAAGAAACCGATGAATGCATTTTCTTGCACATTATGGGTTGTGCAATGAACTGTGGGCAGAAAATGTCAAGAGCAATTTCAAAGGACATGTTCCTGGTGATTTCAGTAATTTCTTTTTAAAAGATGGATGTATTTCCAGTATCTCTTTGTTTTGCTTTGCAGCAGAGTTTGGAAGGCAGGCTTTAAATGTGTGTAAGAGACAAAATGTGCCCCGATTTTCAATTACCTCAAGACTGCTCCCTGCCTTAACAAAAAAAAGTGCTTGACTTTGGGGGCTGGGACGATTAATCGCGATTCATACTAATAATGCCTGTCGGATATCGATTCTGAATCACAAAGGCGATGTTTTGCTTAGGTCTTTCCTGTATTATGGCTCTTTGATATTTATAGGAGGTACTTATCAATCTAAAATCACTGAGTTTGTGTCATTTATAACATGCATTTGAAAAAAGCAACACTCGTCAAACCAAGTCATTATACATTTTAGACCAGCGATATAAATATTCTTATAGGCATTTTCTGGAGCTGCGTGGGATGTGCTCCTGGGATGTGGCTAGAAGGGATACAGCTACTGCCACATCTTGTGAAATCTCACCGGCTGAGAGCGGTTTTTCATCCTAATCCTAACGCCAAACCTAATCCTAAACCCAACATTTCACAGGATTTAGGCCGTAGCTGTATCCTATCAAGCCAGATCTGCTGTTTTTCATTCTAATCCTTCACTCAAACCTAACCCTAATCCCAACATCTGAGATTTGGCCGTGGCTATATCCCCTCTATCCCCTCAGAACCAGGTAAATGGTACTTCTTCTGCAGCGCATATTGAGTTTATGCCCAGAGTGCCCTCATTTCACCGTAATTCATTGAAGCAAACTCAATTTATATTTGACCCAACCCATTTTTGGGTCAAGTATAAACATTTTCTGTGTTAATTTAACCAAATGGCTGGGTTTATCCCTTTTTGACCCAAGGCTGGGGTGAAAATAACCCAGCATTTTTACAGTGTACTTTTCCACATTACATTTTGCTATGATAAAAAGGACATATTGTCAAATATGAGCTCAATAGAATGGTCAGGTATTTGCTACAAACCATTTAGTAAGTTTAAATTTCACAAAACATTTTTTGAATGTCTTTATTAGTTGTACTGCAGTTTACCCTAATGGTGCTTAGTCTTAGTAGTTGTGAATTTGCTGTCATAATGTTTGTCCCCTAGAGAGTCCTTACCACCTTTGCTGTCATGATATAGAGGCCCTAAACATACTGGGCTGGCCTGTAAATGGCCATTTTATCTTAAAATGTGTTAAGCACATGGCAAGATGTAATTAACTTGCAGCCTGGAGATTCCAAGGCCATTGCATCACAGGGTTTTCATGTGTGACGAAAGCTGATTGGCAGAGGATCAATGGTAGCCCTCTGAGATAGCATCTAAGACTCTTCCAGGAGAGTTCAAAATGATGAGGTGTAGATTACAGTGGCATCTGCTTCTCTTTTGTGCTTATTGTCAAGTGAAGGTTGTTTACTAGTAGTAAAAATATTGTCTCGGGTATAAAGGTCAGCTAAATCTGTGGCTTGTTGTTTTCATTAAATATGTGGACCACATTTTTAGTCCATGCTGATCAGTGATTTGGTTTCCCAGATTTGCTTATGTCTAAGTAGAGTGCTGATGGTTTTCTCTAGAGACTAAACACTGTGAATTTAACTTAGAGACGCGTTTTGGTAGTGTTTGATAACCACATTTGAGTGATAATTGCAAATAAATGTGTATATGTATATACAGTATATTCTTTTTATGTATTTTATTCTATATACAGAATATAAGAATACAGTACTGTAGTATATGTGTACTGTCCTATAATATACACATAAAGAATATCGGCCGATATATTGACTTTGGCCTTTTTTACTCCCTTATATTTGTATTGGCATTGCCCCTCAAAAACCCACCAGGCTCTTTTAAACTCACTTAAACTGCACAAGGTCTACAAATCACAAGTCGTAGATTAATCATTAAGTCTACGACGTAGAGCATAGTCAATGTGTAATAGAAAAATAGCAACAGTTAATGATTCATGGTATGAAATGGATTTCTCAGTTTTGCAAAGTTGGCAAAGTGTTTCTAAAAGAAATAGACTGAATGAGTTAGTTAGATTAGAAAACTGAATTAGAGTTAATCATATTTTTTTCAAGTAATATCTGCTTAAAGGTGACATAGAATGATTGAACAGAGTATTTATCCTTGTTCTGTGATGTGACATGTAGACAATTTTTTTTTGTTTGGGTCTGTAATGCCTTAGAAGCTTCCTAAAAACCTCTCTCAGATAGCTCTATTAGGGTGGGGGATTTTAAACAAGTGGTTTTGCACCTATTTGGCTCCCCCTACTGGCTTAACTTGCAATCTCATTACTGATTGGCTGACTTTGCTGCCACTCAAAAAATGTAGCCAATTATTTTAAAGTGGAGGGACAGGGAGATGCCTGTAATGTTATAAGCATCAGTTTTTCAGATTGGGCCGTTTTCTGGCTGACATTTCTAAAAGATGTTTAGCATGTCAAGCACTTTTTGTATGTTCGTGAATGCGGGTAGACTACCATTATTCAACAAAGACAAGGTAAAAATGGTTTTTCATTCTCTGTCCCCTTTAAAAGTCAGAGGTGACATGTGTAAGTGGATTTTAGTTAAATTATTTACATTTTAATTCTGTTCTGCTGCCCCAGCTAAATATGTGAAGAGGAAAACCATTGATAGATATTCCTAAAATATGTAACAACATTGCTCTGTGGTGCTATATATTTCATTTGATGATGAAGCTGACAAAGAAATTGGTTATGTTAAAATTACTTTATTCTTAGTTGTGCTGTTTTCACAGGCAAAAGAGTGGCTTTGCCTAAACTGCCAGACACAAAGAGCCCTGAAAGGAATGGAATCTTCAGGGCAGCCTATTAAGAAGTCCCTAACACAGGCCCCCAAATCTGAAAAGGTGCAATCTGCAGTTGATTCTGGAGCAAAACAGCATAGTAGTCCTGCCAGCCAACCAGCTTCTCAGAAAAAAGAAACGCATGAACAACAGACTACATCAGTAGCAGCAAAACAACATCCCACGCCAAAACCTCTTCAGCAGCAGTCAAAAAAGGGTATACCCACTCCTCCACTGTCTGAGCCACCATCAAAGGCCCAGGCTCATCAAGAACAGGCAGGATTTTTTGGCTTTGGTTTTGGTGGTGCTCGATCACGATCACCATCCCCTTCCCCACAGCCTGCTGTTTCTGCTGTGTCTGGAAAAGTTTTAGGATTTGGGTCCTCCTTCCTGAGTTCAGCATCAAATCTCATTTCATCCGCTGTTCAAGATGAATCTACAGCACAGTCAACTTCTCACCAGGGATTGTCAGTCTCCCAAAACACCCTTAAGACCACAACCACTCCCCCAACACCTCGTAAAGCATCCACAACATCCAAAGGTGCTTCTACGACAGTGTCTGAAGCAAAAGCTGATCAACCAACTGGTCAAAAAGAGAGCACAACAGAACTAACTGTTGACCAGAAGAACAAAGCACCATTATCTCAAGCTACAAAACCTGAACCTTCTCTCCAGAAAACAGACAAAGGGACAATGCCTTTGCCCAAATCTTGCCCACTTTGCAAAGTTGAGATTAAAAAGGACCCTGTCAACTACAACATATGCACAGAATGTAAGAACACTGTGTGCAACTTATGTGGATTCAACCCAACACCTCACCAAACAGAGGTAAAAATAATACTTATGGTAAATTACTAGATTTAGCTTTACTGTGTAAGAAAGGGTTTGCACATTTGAATGTATTGCCTTTTTCAGTATTTGCACATAAATAATCATTATTTTCTCACTGACTATATCCTCACCTTACCCTATTTGCTTATTTTTAGTTGAAAGAATGGCTTTGTCTGAACTGTCAGACTCAGAGAGCTCTCAGAGGAATGGAACCACCAGGATCTCCAAAGATTGAGATGTCAGCACAGCCAAACAAAATCCCTGTTACTCAACCACTGGGTTCACCCTCAATGCAGAAGAAAGATGCTTCAGAATTGAAAAAGACAGACAAGAAGATTGACCCTTCTCAGAAATTACAGGAGCAACAAACCAAGGCACCAAATGGCTCCCTGCCAAAGCATAAAGCTCAGCAAAATACTGAAACCAAATCTGAAGCTCCTGGCAAGCCACCTAAGGAAGAGTCTGGATTCTTTGGTTTTGGTGGTGCTAGGTCAAGGTCTCCTTCTCCTCAGCCTGCTGTGTCTTCTGTTTCTGGAAAGGTTTTGGGCTTTGGATCCTCCTTCCTCAGTTCAGCATCTAGTTTAATATCATCCACTGTGCAGGAAGAAACTTCCAATGCCCCACCAACATCTCGCAAGGGATCTACAGTTTCCCAAACCTCAATGCTAACACCACCCACTTCTCGAAAAGGATCAGTAGCTTTGCAGGACTCTAAAACACCACCAACATCTCGCAAAGACAGCTCACAGCAAAACACACCACCACCTACACCCCAAAGGGGCTCTGCTGTTCCTCAGACCACAAATCCAGCATTCAAGACTTTGTCTACATCCAGAGACAAACACACTGGGGACATAACACAACCTACTGCACAGAAAGATGAGACAAAGATGAGCGAGTCACCTCAGTTAGCAAGTAAATCATCTGTGCAAGCAAAAATAGATCAATCATTACTGTCTACAAATGATAAAACCCTGCCACTTCCCAAAACGTGTCCACTTTGCAAGGCAATTATTATCTCTGATCCTCCAAACTTTAGCACCTGCACTGATTGCAAAAACACTGTGTGTAATCTTTGTGGATTTAACCCCATGCCTCATCAAAAAGAGGTAAGAGTTGATTACATAAGATTCATTCATTTCATTTGTTTTTTGCAATGTATGAAAAAAATGTTAGTTTTAGATTCAGTAAAAGGCATTTATGCTAATCTTGTGTTGTTCTGTATTGTTCATACAGGTAAAGGAATGGCTTTGTTTGAATTGTCAAATAAAGAGGGCCCCAGTACCTTCAACCCCAAACCCCCAGGTGCAGGCTAATATGGTCTCACAACAAAACAAAATATCTCCAATTCAACAAAAAGCAGGTAAAACTGAAAATACATCAACAACTGCCATGGAAAACACCACTGCAACTTCAACAGCACAGAAGCCTCAAATGGAAAAACACCCTCCACAGCAGGACACTTTAAATCTTAATAAACAATTGCCAAAAGATACCAGAACATCAGACAAAACTGAAGACACAACAAAATCAGAGCCTTCTAAAGAAGAATCAAGCTTCTTCGGCTTTGGTTTCGGTGGTTCTAGATCTCGATCACCTTCTCCTCAACCTGCTGTCCCTGAGAAGGTTCTAGGCTTTGGTTCTTCTTTCTTCAGTTCAGCATCTAGTCTCATATCCTCAGTAGTTCAGGACGAATCCTCCAAAACACCACCAACACCTCGTAAAGGATCAGCAGTTTCTCAGACATCTGTAAAGTCTACAACACCACCCTCATCTCGTAAAGGTTCATCGGTTTCACAGACCTCTTTCAAAAACACTGCTGTACTATCAACAGGCACGCTACAACCATCTACAGCACTTCAGGACTCTCCAAGTGTGCTGCAGGCTCCAGAAAGTAAACCACTTTCTCATAAACTAATGGAGGCCAAGCAATTTGTCCCAACTCAACCTATTAAACCACCAACTGCAGATACAAAGGTGGATACTTCACCATCACAGCCAAGAGCAACTGCTAAGTCACCCAAATCTGTCCCTAAAGAATGCCCACTTTGCAAGGTAGAGCTCAAGAATGATCCTCCTAACTTTAACACCTGTACTGAATGCAAGGCTATTGTATGTAACCTCTGTGGGTTCAATCCTACTCCTCATAAGACTGAGGTAAGATAATTATGTTTGGTGTTTTCAGACTGCTTGGTTTACTTTTAACAGATAAAACTTTATTATTTATAGTACTCATTTTGAGTTTAGAGTTTGTTCTTTAAATTCAGTTGTCAACAGGGACATTATGAAAATCACTGTATCTAAGATTTGTCAAAAAATCTGATTTTTTGCAGGTAAAGGAATGGCTTTGCTTGACCTGTCAGATGCAACGAGCATCCACATCTTCTCATGTAGAGCCTCAAGAACAAGCAAAGAAAGTAGCACCAGTGCCCCAAAAGGAGGCACCTCCAGAGTCTTTACAAAAGAAAGAAAATCCAGATGATGCCACTAACACTGGTCAGAAAACTGCTTTAGGTAAAAAGGAACCCACCGACACTCGAACAAAACAGCCCAGTCAGCAGATGATGTCTGGTAGGTTTCAAGAAAAAGAACCAGCACCACCACCAAAAGCTGATAATCGTCAAGAGGATTCTGGATTTTTTGGTTTTGGCTTTGGTGGGGCTCGATCCAGATCTCCTTCACCTCAGCCTGCAGTTTCTGCTGTGTCTGGGAAAGTTTTAGGCTTTGGCTCTTCCTTCCTTAGCACGGCCTCTAATCTAATATCATCAGCTGTTCAGGATGAACCTTCTACAACACCACCAACCTCCCGCAAAGGTTCATCGATTTCTGAAACCACATCTCCGGCAAGCTCACGTAAAGGCTCTTCAGTGTCAGTCAAAAGCAACGCAACACCACCTAGTTCTCGAAAGGGTTCTGAACCTACTAAAGATACTAAGCCATCAATTCCACAGAAAGAAGATGAAAAGAAACTAGAGAACAAGCCATTCATTCAGCAGACTAAGGAGTTATCAAATAATGTGAAAGATGATAAATTAGTGACACCAAAGGTTTCGTCTGAACCTCTCCTCAAATTATGTCCACTTTGCAAAGAAGACCTTAAAAAAGATCAATACAAAAGCTGCACTGAATGCAAAAATACTGTATGTAACTTGTGTGGGTTCAACCCTACGCCACATGAAAGTAAGGTAGGAAAATATTATTGTGTTAAATTATTTATTTTAAAGTTTTTATTGTAGTTGCTTGTTTATTTGGTTTGTTAATAAAATGATTAAATGATAATATTGACAATTGAAAAAATTGTTTTTTGCTCATGAAAAAAAGTTTTATTTTAAGAGAAAAAGCTTGACATGTTTTTTTTTTCGTAAACAGGTCATGGCATGTGTTTCATTGAATTAAATTTACAGAGTTTGAGCTCAGCTAAAACATTGCAAATATATATAAACTGAATAGCATTTTACATATTATTTTGGTTGCTTAATTTTGTTTTGTTTACAAACTACAGGTAAAATGGCTTTGTTTGGCCTGTCAGATGCAGAAACCTCCAGAACCTACCCCTTTGCATCCTCAACCACCAACTAAGGATGTTGCACCGCCTGAAATGAATAATCTGTACACTTCACAGAAAAAGCCAGCATCTATTCAAAAGAAATCAGAAACAGAACAGGAAGACAACAAGCAAACTTTAACAAAAACTGAACAACCAACTGAAAAAGAAATGAGACAACCTCATCAGGTTGCAATTTCAGAATCTCAAAAAACAGAGCCCCAAAACAAATCTGCTATTTTCAGGTTTGGTTTTGGTGGAGCTAGATCTCGATCACCATCTCCTGCTGGCTCTGCTGTTTCAGGGAAGGTTCTAGGATTTGGCTCCTCCTTTATAAACTCAGCATCTAATCTAATTTCATCAGCTGTTCAAGATGAATCCTCTACAACACCATCTGGTTCTCGCAAGGCTTCGGTGGTGTCTCAAATGTCCGATAAAACACCACCAACTTCTCGAAAAGGTTCTGCAGTTTCACAGACATCTGTCAAAACATCTTATCCTACCTCACACAATGTTTCAGAGGCTGCGCTGAACACTAAAGGCATTCAATATACAAATGAGACAAAACCTGAATTTGAATTTGCAGAGAAAAAAGAAGAAACGACTGCTGAAAGACAAGTCAAAGGAAGTACAACAGATCATATTAAAAATTTGGATGCCAAAGAAGAACAAAGCAAGCAAGATGGAGCTGCTCATGTTTCATCTGAATCCCATGAAGAGTCTGGCTTTTTTGGATTTGGTACATCTCAGTCTCCCTTACATCTTCCTACTGCGTCCGGTGTTTCTGGCAAAGTTTTAGGATTCGGGTCTTCTATTTTTAGCTCAGCAAGTAATCTCATCTCAACAGCTCCGGGCGAAACTACTACAACACCACCTACTTCTCGCAAGGGTTCAGTATCCTCTCAGTTATCTTCTAAGTCTTCTCCACCACCTTCTCGTAAAGGCTCATCAGTTTCTCAGACTTCAGACAAGATCACTACCCCACCTTCCTCACGGAAAGGATCTGTAATTTCTCAGACATCCATCAAGACAAACACACCTCTTACTTCTCGAAAGGAATCCAAATCTGTTGAGGTCTCTCCTAAAACACACTTTTCAGATGACAAAATAGAACATCCTGTAAATATACAAGAACAGATGAAAACAGAGGGAAAAAAATCTGAAGTCAGTCAGACTCAACCAACCACTCCATTAGTTATAAAAGATACGCCACCTAGAGAAACAAAGACAGAGTCTACAAAATCCCTTCCCGAAACCTGTCCACTCTGTATGGTCGATTTGAAGAAGGACCCTACCAATTATGATACTTGTACTGAGTGCAAAAATACTGTGTGTAATCTATGTGGCTTTAACCCCATGCCCAATCAGGCGGAGGTAAGCAACCTTTTTTGCTTGTTAGTTTAAAAAGTATTTTATAAACATGACGCACTACTGTTTAGATGTTTAAAATGTTTCTGTGTCGTACTTCATTTTAAACATTAAAGTTATTGTAAAATAATTTTACAGGAAGTTTTTGTAAATTAAGTTATTTGTATTTGTCACAATGTTTAGTTTATTCATTTTGTTTTAAGTGTATTTTCTCTTGCACATTTGTAAACATTTAAGCTTAAACCTTTTGATTAGCTATAACGTTAAATAAAATTGATAGATTTTGCTTTATATTTCTGAAGTGCATATTTGTTTTGATAATTATTCAACATTTGTCCCTAATCTAAAAATTATTATTTTAATGATCTTTCAGAAAAAGCAGTGGCTGTGTTTGAACTGCCAGGTGCAAAGAGCTCAGGTTGAAGCTAACAAAGTACCTCTCCCAGCAACACAGCAGAAAAAGCCACTTGGCTCAACAGTCACAGAAAAGGATCAGAAACTCTCTGCAGGTGTGACACCAGGGTCTAAAAAGCCAAGTGCAGTTCCACCAACACAGAAGTCCCCCCAGCAGCAGGATAATATTGTATCTGCAAAATCTACACCACCGAAGACTGGGTCCACAAAAGAAGAGGCTGGCTTTTTTGGTTTTGGACGTTCTAGGTCACCATCCCCCCAACCTGTTGTTTCCGGAAAGGTCCTAGGCTTTGGTTCGTCTCTACTGAGTTCAGCAACCAATCTTATCTCCACTGCTGTGCTA
The DNA here is from genome assembly GCA_025389145.1 of Misgurnus mizolepis. Lineage (NCBI taxonomy): Eukaryota > Metazoa > Chordata > Actinopteri > Cypriniformes > Cobitidae > Misgurnus > Misgurnus mizolepis. The sequence continues at coordinate 22,913,708 of JAIFKI010000025.1, read as the reverse complement.
GATGAATCCTCCACAACACAACTAGCCATTCAGGAGATGTCAACAGCTTCTCAAACTTCTGTGAAGACTACATTAGCACCATCTACTTCTGAGAAAGGATCTGCTGATTTGCCACCTATACATGGTGCGAATTCTGAGAAACAAAAAGAAAAGAAGCCAGAGATGATGATAGTTCAGGGAAACGTTTTACCAAAAGAGGTTGAACAGAAATCAGAGCCTCCAAAAACCTGTCCACTTTGTAAGGCAGACATATTTAAAAATCCTCCAAATTACAACACCTGCACCTCTTGCAAGAGCACTGTCTGCAATCTTTGTGGATTCAACCCAATGCCACATCAAACTGAGGTAAGAAAATGTTCTGTATCTTTCTATAACTGTGCACTGTATCATGCTTTTTGGTTATCTTAACATGAAAACAAAATTTAAAAAATTCAGTCTAAGTCTTTTTGCAATACTTTTTAAAAAGGTAATCCTTTTTTGGTTGTTAGTAAACCTCTATGAAAACCTTTACATTCTGAAAATACAGCTGGTTTTTATTTGTCTGGATATTGTATAGTTAACCATTTTCATCATCCTGCAGGCAAGTGAATGGTTATGTTTGAACTGCCAGATGCAAAGAGCTCCAGAACCTCCCCACTTGCAGGCTGGGCCCCAGGCAACCAAAATATCTACACCTGCATTACCACAAAAACAAGCCCCTCCAATTCCTTCACAGGGTAAGCCAGGTGTTCTAACAGAGAACCAGAATCTGGCTGCCTCTGGGAAACAAGAAGGCAAGTCCAATCTGTCAGATTCCAAGCAACCTTTAATTGCTTCTAACAAATTAGAGACCCAAATGTATAAAACAGATGCCAAATCTGATCAGCCATCTAATCCTTCTAAAGAGGATTCTAGTCGTTCAAGGTCACCATCTCCCCAGCCAGCTGTGTCTGCTGTTTCTGAGAAGGTTCTAGGTTTTGGTTCCTCCTTCCTCAGCTCTGCTCAGAGTCTAATATCCTCAGCTGTCCAGGATGAAACTTCGAAAACTCCACCAACATCTCGCAAGGGATCTACTTGCTCCCAGACATTGAATAAGATCATGCCAACACCACCAACCTCTCGAAAAGGATCAGTAACTACTCAGGACTTGAAACAAGAATCAAAGATGGCCTCGACAACAAACACAGTTACAAACCTAATCTCAGCTGAGAAAACATCAGATCCTCAAACAGTTAAACCAGCACAAGCACCAATGAATGAGGAACCTTTGAAAAATTGCCCACTGTGTAAAGAGAACCTTAAGGAGAATCCACAAAACTATAGCTCTTGCACTTCTTGCAAAAGCACATTTTGTAATTTGTGTGGATTTAATCCCAATCCACATCAAACTGAGGTGAGTCAAAAAGTTTTAATTTATATATACAAATCTCAAGTTTGGCAATCTGATATGGTTCACTGTATAATGTGTCATTGAAAATACAGTGTGCTTTTAAAAGGTTTGTTGCAGATTCCACCTTTTTATGCTTATTTTAAACAAATGTTTCACTCTCTTATGATCTATAGGTGAAGGAGTGGCTATGTTTGACTTGCCAGATTCAGAAAATGCCAGAGCCTCCCCCAGGAAATCCTCAAACACAGTCTGACAAAATACCTCCACCAGCATCTCCATATAAAAAAGATTCTCAATTTCCACCTTCTCCAGAGAAGAGTGCAAATGTTCTTGCTGAGAAGGATAAGAAACCTCCGGTGTCGACCAAAAAACCCACAGGTGATGCTTCTCCTTCCAAATCTGCTCCACCACCTAAAGGTGTACAAACCAAAGAAGAGTCAAGTTTCTTTGGCTTTGGTTTTGGTGGTGCTCGATCTCGGTCTCCTTCTCCACAACCTGCTGTCTCTGAGAAAGTTTTAGGTTTTGGGTCCTCCTTCCTCAGCTCAGCATCTAACCTGATTTCCTCTGCTGTTCAAGATGAGTCATCCATCAAAACTCCAGAAACATCTAGAAAGGGATCTACGGTTTCCCAGACTTCAGAGAAGAACGTGTTAACACCACCTACTTCTAGAAAAGTTTCATTACCCCCCCAGGACGATAAACAAAAAGCTCCTGCAGGAGAATCAAAGCCACTTGCAAAACCACCTCAAGAACAAAACAGGCCAGTGGAGAAAACCATAGATCCTCAGTTTACCAAACCTCCACATGCTTCATATGAGAATCCAAAAGCCTGTCCACTCTGCAAAGAAGTCCTCAAGAATGACCCAAAGAACTACAACTCCTGCACTTCCTGCAAAATAATTGTTTGCAATCTATGTGGATTCAATCCACTTAAATCTGAGGTAAATCAGTGTGTTTTATGTATATATTTACATTCAAAATATTATTTTCTTAAGTTTCGAAATTAACAAGATGGTTGTGTTTATATTTTTAAGGATGATCAACGGGTAGAAGAGTGGCTATGTTTGACCTGCCAAATGCAGAAAGTGTCAGAGCTTCCACCTGCTCAGCATCCTCCACAATCTAACAAGCACCCTCCAGCATCTCCACAAAAGAAAGAAATTCCAATTCCACCTTCTGAAAAGAAGCAGAGTGTTCATACAGAGCAGGACAAGAAACCTCCATCAGAGAGCAAAACACCCATGCTTACTCAAACAACGCCAAATGCTCAGTCTAAAAGTGATGTGTCTCCTTCTAAATCTGCTGCACCACCTAAGGGTGAACAGATTAAGGAAGAGTCAGGTTTCTTTGGCTTTGGTTTTGGTGGGGCTCGATCTCGGTCTCCTTCCCCTCAATCTACTGTATCTGGAAAAGTTTTAGGGTTTGGGTCCTCCTTCCTCAGCTCAGCATCTAATCTGATCTCCTCAGCTGTTCATGATGATTCATCCAGCAAAACACCACCAAGTTCTCGTAAGGGATCTACTGTCTCCCAGAGTTCTGTTAAGACAACCCCAACACCACCTACTTCAAGAAAAGGTTCAGAAGCTTTACAAGCCTCACAAAAAATTACACATACAGAAGAGGCCAAGCGTACTGCTGCACAGAAACCAGATGAAAAGAAAATGCAGGAAATCACAGATGAAACAAAATCACAAGATGAAATGCCCAAGGTACCAGTCGCTGATGTGAAAAGCATCAAATCAGTCCCAGAGCCATTGAAAGCCTGTCCTATCTGCAAGGTGGACTTAAAGAGGGAACCACAAAATTACAATACTTGCTCTGATTGCAAGAATACTGTCTGCAATAGTTGTGGATTTAATCCCATGCCACATCAAACAGAGGTAAGGAGGCCTTTTTCATTTCAGTCAATTGTATATGTGTAGATTGCACACTAATTTGTTCTAAACGTGCTTTTCTACAATCTAATATTTTCACATTTTAAGTTAATAATAATTTTAATTTCCAATTATGATTCCAATTGTGCAGGTCAAGGAATGGCTATGTTTAAACTGCCAGATGAAGAGAGCTCCAGGATCTACTTCTGCCAAACCAGAGTCATTAGTTAACAAAGAACCTCCACCAACAATTCAGCAAAACAAGGAGGCTCCCATGCCTACTCCGCTTCCTGTTTCTCCCCAAGAGAAACTGAATGTCATAGAGAAAGACAAGACAATAGCTGCTGGAGATAATCCAGGACAAAAATCTTCTCAACATACCACTACAGTTACAACAAAACCCTCTGAAATGGCACAACGTGATGCATCTCCTACAATATCTGATGTACCAACGAAACGTAAACCTTCCAATGAAGAATCAGGTTTGTTTAGTCTTGGTTTTGGTAGCGCTCGATCTGGGTCACCTCAGCCTTCTGTGACTGCTGTTTCAGGGAAGGTTTTTGGCTTTGGATCCTCCATCTTGAACTCTGCATCCAGTCTAATCTCCTCGGCTGTTCAAGATGAGTCCTCAACAACTCCTCCAAGGTCCCGTAGAGCTTCCACAATTTCTGAAACTTCTGTCAAGACTACAACACCACCAGCTTCTCGTAGGGACTCTATAGTTTCCCAAACTTCAGTTAAGACCACACCAACACCACCAGCCTCTCGCAAAGGATCTTTTGCCCACCAGACCTCTCCAAAACTTCCACCTACTGATGACTCAAAAATATCTGTAACAGACAAACCAAAGGAGGACAAACTAGCTGAAAAGAAAATGCAACAGGCTACATCAATATCAGAAGCTTTGACAGCTACTAAAGCACCAACCAAAGCATGTCCTCTTTGCAAAGTGGATCTTAATGTGGGTTCACAAGACATTAGCAACTACAGTACCTGCACTGAGTGCAAGAACGTGGTCTGTAATCTTTGTGGATTCAACCCAACACCCCATCAAAAAGAGGTAAACAAATTGAATATTTTTATAGCATTTTTCCAAACAATATATCTTTATTCCAAACAAATAAAATATTTTTATTGTGATAAAGAATTAAATACTCGGAACTTTTATTACAGGTTAACGAATGGCTTTGCCTGAACTGTCAAACACAGCGGGCCTTAAATGGAATGGGACAACAAGGGCCTGCCAAATTAAAGTCCAATGAACAACCTGAAAATGTGGCTGTGTCAGCACCACCTCTAATACAAGTGGGACCATCATTAGTTCCAACCAAAGTAGCTCCTGATGTTATTGAAACCCAAAAGAAAGATGTTAAACAAGTCCAGCCTGAGACAAAAATACCTAAACAAAATGAAGTTCAAGCTAAAATCATCACTGATCAAAAAGGGACTCCTGTTTCAGAGGATATTCGGAAGGAACCAAGCTCAGCTTCTCCAAAACTGGTAGAGAGTATCATTAAGCCACAACCTGCATCTTCTGAGAAAAAAGAAATATCAAATCCAAAAGAACCAAATAAAGAGAAAGAGCTTGAAAAGTCTTCCAGCAAATCTAATTCACCTCCACAAGCAGAACCTCCAAAACAGGAATCAAGTTTCTTTGGATTTGGGTTTGGTAGTCCTAAAGTGCAACCTGCTTCTAAGCCATCTGAGTCCACCACTGGAAAACGTTTTGGCTTTGGTGGTCTTACCGAAACGGCTAGATCGCGTTCACCCTCACCACAAACTGTTTCTGCTGTCTCTGGAAAGGTGTTAGGCTTTGGATCCTCCATATTTAGCTCGGCATCTAATCTGATCTCATCAGCTGTTCACGATGAGCCGTCCACCACACCACCCACTTCGCGAAAGAGTTTTGCTGTTTCACAGACAACAGTAAAAACTACACCACCCACCTCTCGCAAGGAATCTACAATAGTAGCAGATTCTAAAGTTTCATCAGTTGGAGAATTCAAACCACAAGCAGCACAAAAGCATGATGAGGGAAAACCAGAAATTAAGCCAGTTTCAGCACCCCAATTACCTCAAAAGCCTGTTCAAAAGAGCTGTCCGCTATGCAAAGTGGAACTTAACCTTGGTTCCAAAGATGCCAAGAATTTGAACATGTGCACTGAATGCAAGGTTACTGTGTGCAGCCAATGTGGATTTAATCCAATGCCTCATCAAACAGAGGTTAGATATTCACCATCTTTCACTATTTTTAAGATCTACAGTATCTGTACTGTTCTTTATTTAATTAACTTTTATTCAAAGTAGTTAGAGTACCCAAATTGTATCATTAGCAGTGCATTATAGTTATAGAAGGCAGATATATTTTTGTTAATATGTGAACTAATTTATGAATTAAATATATTTAAACGTGTTGTTTCTATTAGCATAGTGCAGAATATACAATGCAGTATTCAGGAGAATGTATTTATAACCCAGTGTATTCTCTAGGTGTTAAAATCTTTAACCAGCATTAAAGACATAAATATAAGGGGTCCCTTAAGATAACTTCATTTATTAATGTTTTCAAAAATGTGCCTTTAAGTAATAAGTTTTACTTAAGACTGTTTGTGGAGGATTTATTGTATTGACATTGCTCTAAAAATCTTTAATCTAAAAACTTTGCAGGTTAAGGAGTGGCTCTGCCTGAATTGCCAGGTAAAGCGAGCACAGACAGGAACAGACACATCTGAAAATGCACAGTCGGTTCCCTTAGTGAAGGACAACCAAACTCTATCCAAAATTGACAAAGTACCTACAGTTAAGACTAATCCTGATGACCAGTCCAACATTGCAGCTGCCGAAAAGACAGTGCCTCTTACTAAAAATATCAATGAAGATGTATTAGTTCCAGGCCCACAACAAGAGTCAGTTACAGATGCTAATGCAACTCAATCAGTTATGTCAAATAAAGAACAGCCCAAGAAAAACAATCCGCAACCAGAGCCTGCAGAAATACCACCGCTTGCGACCAAGGATGCAACCTCTCCCGCAAAATCTGCTCCATGTCCACAAACAGAACCCCCAAAACAGGAATCAAGTTTCTTCGGGTTTGGATTAGGCGGTAATAAACCATCTGAATCAACCAGTGGGAAGTTATTCGGTTTTGGTGGCCTGACCGAAACAGCTAGATCTCGATCACCTTCCCCACAGTCTGTTTCTGCTGTCTCGGGGAAAGTCCTCGGTTTTGGATCCTCATTATTTAGCTCAGCATCTACTTTGATCTCCTCAGCAGTTCAGGACGACTCTTCAAAAACTCCACCAACCTCTCGAAAAGGCTCCATTGAGTCTTCACCAACACCAACTGCACGCAAAGGCTCTGTGACTTCTCAAAGTTCCTCCAAGGGTACACCTCCAACATCTCGCAAGGGATCTGTTGCAACACAAGACTCCAATAAGACACCTCCTCCAAAAGAGGTCAAAGCGCCCATTGAAAAGAAGCCAGAGGAGAAGAAACCAGAGAAGTTTGATAAAGCCAAAGTATCAAAATTGACTGAAGAGAAGGATAAACTTGAAACAAAGCAAGATAAAATAATAAAACCTCTTGAAAGTAAACCTCAGTTAGCTGCATCCACTTGCCCATTGTGTAACATAGAGCTTAACATGGGCTCCAAGGATCCACCAAATTACAACTCCTGCACTGAATGCAAGAATTTAGTATGTCAGCTTTGTGGATTTAACCCTATGCCTCACCTTGCAGAGGTAAGTCATACTATTTGTCGTAATATTTTTTCCTTAAAGATTGCTAAAGCTTTGTTTTTCGAGAGTTATAAAACTACTATCTCGTTCCTTTTTTCAGTACTTCAGTTTTTAATTACTTAGAAATTTGATGTTTTTCTTTAGCAATACTACAATTGAATGCAATAGTACATTAAAAAAAATAAACACATAGAAGTATAAGGACAGATATTGCAAGTATTGATGGAGGTTGGTAAAGCTGGCTTGATTTGATTCAATTTAATTTAATTTAATTGCTTAGTGAAATACATCAAACTCTGGCTTCGTTTCCAAAGAATGCAGTCTGATTGTGTCTAGATAATAAACTCCTCTCTGGTTGATTTCTTTCAAGTCGTACTGAGGCTCTTATTATATGTTGGTGACTAATCAGTTGATGTCTGTCAGACAGGAAATCTGGGCTGGTAGATTCTTCACTGCGTAGTTCGTAACCTCTGTAACGCTCAATCATTCTCCAGATGGCTCTTTCTAAATCATTGTAATTTTACTAAAACTCTACAAGGGCTGAGATTGCAGTAAAAGAGCCAATAAAGACATTAGGGTTCTGCGGGGGCCGATAACTGACTGGCTTTATTTCAGGTTCATCCAGTAACAGCCAATGTAGATGCTGTCCACAAAACCATGTTGGGTTTTTAAGTAAATGGTGGATCTGAAGCTTAAAAACTAAAAGTAAGCGCTACATCCCTATGGTGATATAAAACCACAGTTTGTGAGCAATAAAAGACATTTTTAAAAACATTAAAATTTATGAATGTACTTTGCATTGGAAATGTGGACAAACTTTTATTTGGTGAGCTGCCCAGACCTTGGGTAAACATTAAGCATGAACTGCAGAGAAGGTATATAATCTGTATGAGTGGTATTTATGTTTCATGCTAATGCTGAAACATGCTGACTCTTAGCAGAAAAATATCTGTGTTTGAACAAAAGCGTGATTATGTAACAGGCTGATTGTAAAAGCCACAGCTCGCAGTCCAGTCTGTTCAAGAGATTGAGGGTTGTGCAAGAGCATTATGTGATAGTATAGAGGTTTGGAAAGCTGGTTTAAAACATGGTATGCCAATATGCGAAGGTGGTGAATGTAGGGGCGTGAGTAGTCAGATTTTAACTTTGTCCAAGTGGACTGATGGACTAAGTCTCTCACACCATCTGCAGTGTGATCATGTCCTGTTCATTAACAGCCACATGAGCAGCATGTCAGTCTGAAACACAGCCGTCTATCATTAATGCTAATGTGACTTCCTGTGGTTGTGACCCTTACCATCTGTGTTCTCTGGATACTTCTGAGCTGTTGTTGGTAACAAAAATTGAAAGTTGAATGCTGTTATGAATTTATTTTTTATTATTTTGGCACAAGGAAGGACATGGCTCATATTGTAGATGTATTGTCTTTTGGGTTTTTAGTAACAGTAATGTAGATCACAAGATAAGTAAGACAAAACTGTCTGATGGTTCCATATCTTTCAATGCAAGATTTGGTAATAGTGGTTGATGGACATATGGGCATTGCTTTTCTCTTGGTGTACTGTATATGTTTCAGGCAATGGCAACATATATGGATAATTTAAAGCTCTACTGTGTAAGATCTACTCCCATCTAGCGGTGAAAGTCTATATGACAAGCAACTGAATATTACTTTCTACCCCCCCCATTCGGAACGCGTTTTAACTCGTACGGTGGCCCGGCCGTGTCATGCCAAGGTTAACATGGTTCCAGTAGCTACAAAGCAAAAGCAATGAGAAAAAAATGAACAATTTGCAATGTCCTTTGCCTGTGATCCATCAAAGCACACAGATTTATGTTTAACATGAAAAAAGTCTGATTGTCATGATATGTCCGCTAAAAATCACATACAAAAAGCAACCATGACGGGTTTAAATGGACGCGAACTAATATTATGTCAAAGTACAATGCTTATGTTTTAAGTAAACGTTACATGTCCGTGTATATGTAAGAGCTTTCTCTCATATTGGTGAAAAAAGATTGCGCAACTTTCACACGCTTGTAAAATGAAACGAAAGACGCGCAGATCAGACGCTTTTATCAGAGTATTATGTCAGACATTATGTCAGAGTACAACGCTTATGTTTTAAGTAAACGTTACATGTCCGTGTATATGTAAGAGCTTTCTCTCATATTGGTGAAAAAAGATCGCGCAGCTTTCACAAGCTTGTAAAATGAAATGATCAGACGCTTTTATCAGAGTATTATGTCAGACATTATGTCAGAGTACAATGCTTATGTTTTAAGTAAACATGTTACATGTCCGTGTATATGTAAGAGCTTTCTCTCATATTGGTGAAAAAAGATCGCGCAACTTTCACACGCTTGTAAATGAAACGAAAGACGCGCAGATCAGACGCTTTTTAATGAAAGCCTAAAAATAGGGCTGTCAATGTGTGTTTGTGCTAGAGGTCAGAAAAGATGAAAAAAAAAATTCTCAGTACCTCAGATTACATAAATGGGCGGAGAGACTGCGTGTGGCTGTTCAAACACATTAAACCACATGCATGTTTACACTAAGTGTTATGCATAATCATGCTAAAGTTAGCCAAGGAACTATAAAACTTAAAGTTTACAACATGGACTGTATCGATGTAAACGAATATGCTGAATTACCTGTGGAGAAGATATAAAGTGCAACTTCAGTGTCCCTTGAGCCCCATCTTGGAAAACTAACTCCAATATTGACTTTGGTCTTGATGTTTTTCCTGTCGCGTTGTCGTTTAAAATCCCCATTTCGCTTCCTTGGCGATTTGTTTTAATGTCCTCGAGAATATGTCTTCAACAGGCTTTCAAATCAAAGCATTAGATCGCAGGTTCATCACGGTTTGCAGCTGTCGCAGCCGAAGGATTCAGCTACGCACGCAGGTCACAGGCTGGATACGTCATCAAGCCTGGTTTATTTAAATCAACTGAGCATTACATTCGCAAGTCATAAGCATATTACATCAATTTACAATTAACTAAGAATAATTGTCAGCTTTATAATTGTTAATATTCTGAAATAAGACTGTCTTGATGACGTATACCGCCTACACATGCAACCTCCGGAGGCTTCAGCTATCGGCCAGCATGAGTGTAGAGTGAAAGCGCGAAAGGCGGAGCTTGAATTTCAGGAATGTCCCTCGTTGGCGAATGTATTTCAAAGATGGAGGCACAACATGGATTCAGCCAGAGAGCACTTCGACGGTATGCATTTTAAATAGCAGATTCTACACTTACGAGAATACTTTCATTAGTGGGTGGGAAGTAATTACACATGAATGAGCACATACTTTTGAAAGAAAACATGGGTTTTTGTTAAGAATTAACTCAATAAAGTACACAGTAGAGCTTTAAAAGAAAAAACACAAAGTTTCACTTGAAAAGGACACATTGTTCCTATGGTGTCAAAGCACCAATGTTTGGTTTGATATAAATGCGTGTCTCTTTGCTATTCAGTCCTTTATCCATAAAGAGCACTATCTTGAATATATAACATATCGTTTGTCCTCTGGTAGAAGGGTAGTTTCATTGAAAATGACCCACTTAGTAAAAGACAGCCTTGCATTTTATGCACTAAATCATGTTTGACATTGCATTGTCATTCTGCCCTTTTGGATATGACATTCTGAAACCTCTTGTAAAATGCCCTTAACCTCTAAGATTCGTCACCTTGTCACAAGAGAAAGGACCCTGTGTATCTAATGTCAATACAGACCCAATCCACCTTTAAATGACAGTGCGTTATACACATAAAAAAACAGTGGTTGGGAAGTATGGACAATGCTAGTTTTGACTTGTGTGCTTTCACTTTATGTAAACATTGTAAATATGGGTGTCATGTGTTTATAATGATAATTTTATTATTGAGGCTTTTTCAGTGTTTTCCAGTATTTTTCATACCATCATGAATCATATCGGTTAATCGTAAAGAACGGTGCATTTATATTTTGCCGTGTGTGCAGTATTGGAGCAAAAGTGGGTAATGTCCGCTGTGTTTCCTTGCTGTTTCTTTGATGGTACTACACAGGTGTGCCCGAACAGTGTGTATCCTCTCTGTGGGACTGGTCTTTCCATGGCTTTTCATTAACAAAAAAACAATTCACTGATGACATACAACATGGCTATTGTCACTGCGCGCAAACATTGCCTGTCTCTACCTATTTTATTTCCTATTTACTTATTTACCTATTTCTTCTTTGTCTGTTTGATTGTGTATGTGTTTGGGTGTGTTTTGTTTGTACCCTGCATTCTTTATGAGCAGTAATATGATCAACCCAATGTACTTTAGAATTGTGTTCAGCATATGGAAGAAGAGTTTAAGGTGTGTTGTGCTTGCCAATACAGATGTTTATTAGACTGGGACTTGAATAGGCACGCAAAACACGCTGGACTAATTTAATAGTATAACCAGCTCAAATTGTAAACCCTGACATGCCTGATAGGGGCCACAGTCAAGTGATTTCTTTTAAATGAATTGATCAGAGATGAGCATCTGTTGTTTTTAGTTCTTTTCATAAAAAGATGTTTCAGCTGTTGTTGTTTTTTTGGAAAGATGCAAGCAGCGCACCATTTGGAACAGATCTAATTTGGGCTTTTACGTAAGATGTATGTACAAGACACTTTATTCTCTTTATGCGCTTGTTGTCAGCACTAGCCCGGCTCCACGGGGGGCAGAGTGGGCCTGGCCCACCCAATCAGAGGCTAGGCCCACCCTTGCCCCACACCACATTACAGCCAATCTTTTGGCCAAAAATCTGTAATGTTATACTACAACCCCAAATCAGAAAAAGTTGGGACACTGTAGAAATTGTGGGTAAAAAAGTAATGGAATAATTTACAAATCTCATAAACTTATATTTTATTCACAGTAGAATATAGATAACATATAAAATGTTGAAAGTAAGATATTTTAAAATGTCATCCCTAAAATTGGCTCATTTTGGAAAAGTTAAATGTACATATAAGGAACAGCTGGAGGAGGACCAATGTTTAGGAATAGGAATATTGTCCAATTCTTGTCTAAAACAGGCTTCTAGTTGCTCAACTATCTTAGGTCTTGGGGGAACTGGTAATTCTCTGCCCATCTTGACTTCTGACAGACACTGTCACTCTGAGAGGCTTTTTTATACCCAATCATGTTGCCAATTGACCTAATAAGTTGCAAATAAGTCCTTAAGCTGTTCCTTATATGTACATTTAACTTTACCGGCCTCTTATTGCTACCTGTCCCAACTTTTTTTGGAATGTGTAGCTGTTATGAAGTCCAAAATGAGCCAATATTTGGCATGACATTTCAAAATGTATCACTTTCAACATTTAATTTGTTATCTATATTCTATTGTTAATAAAATATAAGTTTATGAGATTTGTAAATTATTCCATTCCTTTTTTACTCACAATTTCTACAGTGTCCCAACTTTTTCTGATTTGGGGTTGTATATTTACAGAAATAAGAATAATTCTTAAGAAAAACAGCATTTCAGATAAAATTAAAATTTTTAGTTTGTAACAAGTTTGTTTTAGTTGATGTAAATAGTTATTTTAAAAGAACTTCCCCTTTTTAACAAAGCATTTCAGGAATAAACCAAATTCTTACAGTTCATGCTTCACTCAATTAACAAGTTTGTTTTAGTTGATGTAAATAGTTATTTTAAAAGAACTGCCCTTTTTTATCAAATCTAAAGTTACTTAAAGGGATAGTTTGGCCAAAAATGATATTAAACTAATGATTTACTCACGATGATAAACAAAGGTAATCCGCGCCGTTTTGTTGCAGAAATATCCAAATTTAAAACTTTATAAACGAAAACAACTAGCTCCCGGTAACACCGCCATCTAAGACTCCTCTGTACTCAGGAGAGAGTATCAGCATAGTGTACACACTTTTCTTAGTGATGTATGACAAATTCGGAGGTGGGGCACAAAGCAGCAGCACAGAACCCTCCGTAAACTGCATACGCTCTCATCTTGAATGCGGATGCGACTAAGATGGCGGCGTTACCGGAAACTAGTTATTTTCGTTTATAAAGTTTAACATTTGGATATTTCAACAACAACACCACACGGATTACCATCAGAAGGCCTTTGTTTATCATCGTGGAGCCGTTTGGATTTCTTTTGTGAAGGATGGATGTAAATATTTTGTACTTGAAGGAGTGGACCCTGTAACTTTACATTTGATTAACTGAAAGATCTGAAACATTTTCTCAAATAACTGAAAATGTGTTCGTCTGAAAAATGATGGACATATGCTTCTCGGACAGTTTGGGGGTGAGTAAATCATGAGTTTAATATCATTTTAGGCCGAACTATCCCTTTAAGGAGTCAAAAAAATATTACAAATGCAAAAAGAGAGAATTTAATTTAATTTTTGTGTATATATGAAATAGTTCCAAAATTAAAAAAAAAATGAAGAAAACAACAATAACAACCCTAACAATTGTCTTAAATATATAATATTAAAACTATAGACATGTGAGATTAAAGCATTAAAGAACCCCCCCAATCCGACCGGCCCACCTGGAATATAACATGGCCCACCTTTCATCTCATATCTGAAGCCAGGCCTTTGTCAGCATCTTAATGACATTATAGGTTGCACACACCCTAATGTATAATATTGCCCCATCCCAAATGCAGCAAAAATCACAGACAGCTGCAGGAATAGGTCTTAAATGTTGTGAAATCCAGACGGCAACTGTTGCTAAGTCCAAAGGAGAGCTTTCCTGGAGGAGACGCTGAGTGTATATAAATAGTCTGAGATGAGACTAGCGAGACAGAAAGAGAGATGTACCTAACCTTTTTTCTTCTTTCCTTCGCTAGATGCTTTTAAAGCAGTGAGCTCAATAAATGCCTCAAGCGTGTACCTGCATGTTTCGCTATTTCAATGACAGCAGTCAATTGAACACCACTAAGTCAGGAACAAAGCGTCTGCTGAAGCACTCAGTGTTTTATATTTTTTTTATATGGAGATGTGGAAAAAATTCTGTATGTACTGTCAACAAGAGTCGAACTAGATGAATTGCACCCTTGATTTTACATTTTGCTGAGGCAGAATTGAATTCGAGTAAGAAATGGTTTGAAAAACATCCTTTTTCTTTTCTCTCTGTAACTGCAATGGGCGGCATGGTTTGGCCGTGAGCCTTCGGTGTCGAGCACTCTGCTTATTACAGATTAGTAGGTCAAGATTCTCTATTATCAATGGACATGATTTATTGAGACTGTACCGCTGTGGGGGTGGTTGAAAGCTCACTATATTAGCCAGCTACAACGGTTGCCAAAGGCAGTTGCCAGGAATCAATAGTGTCAGACGGAGCTCTGCAATGCCGGGGAGGCACGGCACCTCTAATATATAACTTTGGCTTTAAATTCATCCTATTACTCAAATGCAAATCTGTTCCCGCTTTGTAGCACGGGCATACTGACAAAATGAAACAAATCCTGGCTGATGCTCACAAGGAATTTTTTTTCACCTGTGTGAAAGGTTTATGAATTTTATGCAAACTCGTGACAAGTCACTATCAAATATGTTTTTTAGTGTAGTCTGACTAATCGGAGCAGCTGTTAGTATGCATTCACAAGCATGCATGCTCATTCCAGGAGATTTGCATGTGGAATACAAAGTGTTATTATCCTAATGGATTTTGGCAATGCGCATTTGCTGCCCTTAGCAAATGAACGGGAGCGACAGACCCCTAGGAGCTCTTAAAAATGAATGCAGATCTCCGAAGCATAACAGTTTGCTGTAGATCTAGCTTTAGCATTGTGAGCACTATTTCAAGTATTGAATTAATTCATTTTATGGCTATTTAAAGATGAGGTGTTGAGCAAAATGAAAAGAGCAGGTATCTCTTTCAGTCGGCTCATTGAGGTGCTGTAAAGCTTGTTGGGTTATATCACCAGAGACTTGGTGTTTATTTCATGTATTGAATTAATTAATTTTATGGCTATTAAAAGACAAGGTGATTTAACAGATTTGAGCATGTTCAAAAAATGAAAAAGCAGGTATCTCTTTCAGTCGGCTCATTGAGATGCTGTAAAGCTTGTTGTGTCTTATCGCCTGAGATTTGGTGTTTATTGTTCTATGGTTAATCACAGAAAACAAGGGCCATGTGAGTTCTCTCTCCGGGCCCGCTGGTTTATGCCGTTTGTCTGTAATTAAAGGAGACTTTGCATGGTGGGTAGCCAGGCTCAGCTGATTCAGAACCAGCTGTGGCGGTCACAGAGATGCATTTATTCAACAGGAAATACCAGCTAATGATGCAGCCTTCGGTCATTGTGTCAGATGCTAACAACACCATATTTGATTAGGTAATCATTGCGATATTAGATGTAATAGAAGTAACATGGGATTGCATTTGATTGTTTTGAAATTTTTAACGGAGAAGCAGTGTTGGAGATAAATTCTAGTGCTTATTTAATTTTTTTTAACTTTCAGTTTAAAGATTCAGTCTTGAATGATGACTGAATTTTCATGTTTGTGTGAACTGTCCCTTTAATGCTCTAAGGAGACATTTCTAAGGAAACCTACGTGCATGCTCACGGTGTGAAGGGCTTCTGCGCTATTCTCCGAGATGTTTTATCAACTGGCTACTAGTTATCCTCCAGACAGTGATTGACCACGTCTTTCTCTCATTTGGCCGTGTGGCACGCATGCCCGCTCGCAGCGTGTCCGTGCTATTCTCCGAGATGCACTTGATGGCCTTTTGTGCAGCAAATTTTTTTTTGGACAACCTAGTTAAGGCGGTAGGGTTTCCCAGCTTAGGCGGGCCACCTGAACTGCAAAGTGCTGCGGGAAAACCTGGTGTGATTAGACGCAATTAAAGGAAGGGTGCATGATTTTTGAAAAACACTTTGGAAAAGTGAGTCGGGTCGAGTACCAAAACACACTTTTAGCCAATCAGCAGTCAGGGACATGGCATCATTGACTGGGTTGCGTGTGTGTGGCTATGTGTGGGGCGGGTTTATCAAAAGAAGGTCCAGATTCTAAGGGTGTCACGAAATTAAGTCACAACCTCGAACTTCGAATTAAAAAATGGAATTGCCGATGCTGCCACGCCCCCATGTCACGTCCGGTCCGCTTGCAAAGCTTTTGTAGTTTAAACGCACATGTGGCTGAATGTGTTCGAATAGCCACGCAAGACCGCCTTCTCTCTGCCCATTTATCTAATCTGAGGTACTGAACACAATGTTTTACATCTTTTCTGACTTCTGGTGTGAACACACGTGTACATCGCTATCTTTAGCCTTTCATTGATAAAACTAAAGCTGCTGATCTCCGCAGTTTCATTTTGCAAGAGTGTGAAAGTTGCGCGATCTTATTTCATCAATTGCGCTGAAAATTAAGAGAAAGTGCTTACATATGCATGTACAAAAACCCCTGCAGCATGTTTACTTACAACACAAGCAGCGGACTCTGACATAATATAAGTTTTTGTCCATATAAACTTGTCAACGCTCGCGTTTAAATGACAGGAAGTTTAGTTTTATCAGGTATGTGTGTGAACCATATTTTTCCAGGGGAAAAAAAGGGAAAAAAACGAGAATCGAACCGAAGAATATCAAAAGTGTAATCAAATTGAGGATTTGGAGAATCGTTTGGAATTGGAAACCCTATCAGATTCTATTGGGGTAGGGGCGTGTTTATTTAGGTCATTTCAAATGTCAACATTGGCTTTCAGAGACCTTAAAGAATTCAAATTCAGAATTGCAGTTGCCTCCAGTACAACATTTTTTTTATAGTATAGCTGGTGGTACTTGTTATGCCATTCCTGTCATGTACTAACACTGTGAGGTTGGAAGTGATGATGTTGGCTAATGTACCATGTTTACCTCCTGCATTCCTATGAATCTCAGAAGACTGCGGGTGATGAAATGGAGAGAAGATATTTTTTTGCTGCGGTTTTCATGTTAGCTAGACTGCGCTAAATATATGTGAACATTTTGAAATGGTGTTTAGTGTTATGATGTTTTTATGATCTCAATCATTTTTTTTTTTTACTGAAGTACAGCACAACGCTATTTCTGTGTATTAAGCAGTGTTGGGAACGTTACTTTAAAAAAGTAATTAGTTATAGTTACTAATTACTTCTAAAAAATAGTAGCTGAGTTAGTAACTCCGTTACATTATTATAAAAGTAATTAATTACCAGGAAAAGTAATTACTGCGTTACTTAAAAAAAATTAATATTTCAAATAACTTGAATGCCCCTTACAAAATTAAATATGTTAAATGACTAAAATGGATACTAAAGAGAAATCACTAATTTTGTGGCAGCATGTGACGATGTGAGGTGCTTTATTAGATCAGAATTACTTGCCACAGACGTGGAGAGACTTTTTCTTCATGGGCATAAGTTGCACATTACACAAACATTCTTGCCTTTCACCTCAACAATGGAAAAGTAGTGCTTTATACTTCGTGTTTGCGACCGCTACCTTTGAGCTTGTTGTACTTGCCATCTCCCTGTCGCCGGTGTTTTCGGAGTGATTGATGCGCGATGACCGGGCTGCATGTCAGTGCTTTGAGATGGGGCACAGTCAGCAGCAGCACCGCTGCTCGTTGAGAAGAGAAAACGACGTGTATTTTCATGTCAGTCTACAAAAGTCTCCAACCACGCCAGAAAAGATAGCTAGATTTGTCCTATAAAGTCGCTAAAGTGATAGAAAGTTGCTAAATCTAGCGACAAAGTGACCAAGTTGGTTAGACTTTTTAACACTGCTGCTCGCTCCCCTGACTTGGACTGCGCGTGTGGGCGGGCCTTTTTGTGAACTCTGCCTCTGGTTGGCTACCGATGGAAATTAAGCCAATCATCATTCGTTATGTTTCTCACAACACACACAAGAGAAAAACAGTGTTTGGCTGAGAGAGTGAGCATACATATTTTAGTAACGCGCAGCATTTTAATGTCAGTAACGATAACGGCGTTATAACGGGGGAAACAGTAATTTATTTGATTACTCTTTACTGAAAAAAATAACGCAGTTACTAACGCCAATTACTTATAACGCCGTTATTCCCATCACTGGTATTAAGTAATTATTGTCAAAACAAATTTTACTTTCAATACAAACTACTGTATTGTATCTTATTGCATTGCTCTTCTGTTTCCCCCTAAAGTGGGTGATGTGTAATTTTAATTCAATTCAGTTCACTTTTACTGATAATATACCGTATTTTACAATTGTTCATCGTACCAAAGCAGCTTCACATGAAATAGAAACAAAGAAAACACAGAAAAGCAAAGAAAAACAAAGCATGGCAAATATTAAGTACTGTAGTACTCCATAAGCTATATTATGAATATAGTCTAGGAAGGAGTACAATGAGGTATTCAATTTTGTTAGTAATAGATCAGTGTAGTATGTTATTTTCAAATTTCAAACTACAGTATATAGTAGTATTAATTATATAGTAGTATTATTAAATAGTATTAAATATAGTAGTATTATATTTCTACCTAAAGATTTTCAAGTACAATTTCTTTTGTGATTATGACAAAGGATGGAAAATCATTATTGTATAAGTCTGGAC
The DNA here is from genome assembly GCA_025389145.1 of Misgurnus mizolepis. Taxonomy (NCBI): domain Eukaryota; kingdom Metazoa; phylum Chordata; class Actinopteri; order Cypriniformes; family Cobitidae; genus Misgurnus; species Misgurnus mizolepis. Next base: position 22,895,170 of record JAIFKI010000025.1, on the reverse strand, counting down.
ATGTTTCCAGACATGAGATGTAGTCATGCATACTTTCTGCAAAGGAGTTTGCCATCATTATCTTGAAACCAGCCTGCAATGTGGGAAATTTCACTGTGCAAATTGCATTTAAAAGTGAATCCCTTTAGAGTACGTACAACGTTACTCGATTTGCATAATTCCTTTAGTGAATTGGGTGCTGAAACTTTTAAAGAGAGCTTGAAAATAAACAAACGTTATTAGCCAATTCATTTATAGTGAAGTGGACTGTTTTGGTTTTTAATCAGTCCTGATCCCTGTATTGCGGTATTAACAGATGTGAAAATAACAAATTTAAAAAGCCATTTTTTCTTTGCAAAATGTGAACCCCCCCACCAATGAATGATGGAGTCGATTTATTATTCTGGTGCGCCGACATTTGAAATTTCTAAATGCTTGAGCTGTTGTAATTGATCTTGGAGTATGACGTCTCTCCTTGACTGGTCTTTGTAAAATGAATGTAATCACTGTGTCATACAGTTTCAGAGTGATCTGAATTGTGAAAAGCATACTTCTGCGTTATAATTTTCTCAGGGTATCGAGTTTTGAGTCGTGAAACCCAGCCATGACCTGAAAGCCATGTTCGTTAAAAGTGGCATATTTTTCCTGCTTTTAAAAATCTGGACACAATCAAGCATAAAACATTAATCACATCCACTGAGCACTTTTGGGAAATCTTCCTGGTTTTTAGGGGTGGCACGGTCCATGAAAAAAATCCGAACCATTCGGTTCGCTTGTCTCGGTTCGGAGCGCGTGTGTACCGCACGGTTCAACGGTTCATGGCATGCGCAATGTAGTCTCATGCCCTGTATGTGACCTCAGATAGCGTGTTTCCCTTTCGCGCGAAAGAAGAGGTGACTGGTTTGGAGTATAAGTACTGCAGGTTATGTTACGTGTAGAAATGGCAAGTGGGAGAGAAAAGGAAGTCTGCCCGCAGTTGGAGGATGCGCCAGCGTCGTATAAGTTTGGTGTGTGGAAACATATTTTTATTTCATGTTACTTATGATGACAGCGGAAATAAAACAATAGATAGAACTGCAGTCTATGGGTTGAATATGCTCCAACAGCCACAGGAGATCGCCTTCTCTCCGACCATTTATCTAATCTGAGGTACTGACAACAATGTTTTACGTCTTTTCATATTCAGCGCTATTTTTAGCCTTTCATTGATAAAATTAAAGCGGCTGATTTCCGCGTAGTTTCATTTTGCTAGCGTGTGAAAGTTGCGCGATCTTATTTCATAAATTGCCCCTCAAAGTAATCAGGACAGAAGTAGTCAAAAGTGGACAAAAGAGACGGATGTAAATATTACAGGTGTAAAGGTTATGTTTCTCTCTCGTCCACATAATCTCTCAGTATTAAAGCAGCCTCTCAGTGATAAACCTAAGAGCTACACTGAAGTTGGCATTTTATTAAATGCAAGTTATCTTTGTGTGCTAAAAATGCACATAAAGTTTATGTAGATGGCAATACACATTCTCTTTTTTGCCAAACAAATGAAAAGCATGTTGAAATCATCAATGTCTTCCCTCTTGCTCTATCAAAATCTCACCTGGCTTTCCTCAGAGATGGTCCAATGTGCTTAAAGTCAAATTCAGTTTGTGCATGATTACATGACATAACTTTTTTTAATACTGTATCCTAAATTATGGATAATTAATACATTAATAAGATAATACATTTCTGGAGTGTTAAAAATGTAAAGAAAAAATAACAACAAGAACCGTACTGAACCGTGAACCGTGACCATAGAACCGTGATACGAACCGAACCGAGGGTTTTGTGAACCGTGCCACCCCTACTGGTTTTAGTACCATGCAAATGTATTTATTCTTTTAAAAACTGCAGTGGAGTATGCAGCCTTATTTTATTGGTAGTGATCGACACTCTGCATTTCAATCTTGACAAGAAGCAGTGATGAGAACATCCTTTCAGAATGTCATAGATGCTACAGAGGATGATTGGTTCCTTTTATTGTTAATTAATCTTTAGATTTGTCCTTGCGCACTGATGGTCTTGTGATGCAAATTTGTCTTCTCCTGATTTGCATATGTATGAGTCAGAGTCAAATTTCCGATTAGAGGTAATCATTGCATATTTAACTGAATCCCCAAGCCTGTTTTTGAATGTGTCAATGTTGAAATAACGTCTCAGTTGTTTTCTTACAATTGTTTTATTTATGGTAATGTTATGGCTGTGTAAATAAGACTGTGGAATTTAATGTGGAAAATTGCATCTGCAACATATTTATATTTATGTTCATATTTATGTGCACAGGATGTTTCATTTCTTCATGAACCTTATTTGCAAAATTTTAAGCCTCACTTGCTCAGCAGTTGCCCTGAGTGCTTCTTTTGATTTATAAACTCTAAGCTGTTGTCTCACCAATGTTTACTCCATTACTGCAATTAATTTACACATTAAAGCCCAAGTTCAAAAGAACTGCAAAGCTTTCTCAAACAGTTTCCATTTTAATTAAGATTCAGAGTCTTTTTCCTAGGATAACAGTCTTTGTTTTTAGTTTGTTTTCATTTCATTCCAGGGTAAATTGTTGTTATTTAAAATCTAGTAAGGTGACTTCTTAAGGGCCGATCACACAGAACGCGTTTATGGCAGTGACATGCCCCTTTTCTATGGTTTTCTATGGACAGTGAGCATTATGTGCGTTGTTTATCCGCACCAAATACCTCGCGTTTTGGCAGCCTCCCATGTCACACGTTTTTGAAGGAGCGCTCTGAACCGAAAAGTGCCCAACGTCATTTGTAACAAACTTGGAGCAAACGAAATTTCTCAAATGCTCGCACTATAGTTGATACAATGGTTGACTAGCAACATCAAATCAGCGCTGGACTGCTTTAAAGTGACCAAAAAAAAGCCTGTGTGGTGCCTTTCCATGCTTTTAAAACACATTTGCTGTGAACTGCCTTTTAGTCAGCTTCAAAAGAAGCAGAGCAAGGGCGTTGATTTGGGTGGGGACAGTAGGGACATGTCCCTACACCAAATATCCCACTTCTCTACATCGCTTTACTATTGGTTTTGTCTTTACTCGCTAAAATGTTTGATGTAGGCTGTTGAATAAGGATAATGTATTCTATTTTTTCTGCTGGAGCAGATTGGGAAGAAATCTGATGGTTTGGTATTTTACTTGCCCATATATTTGTTGTTTTTGACATGTGTAACCTTAATAAATTTGTCACCTAAAATTAATATAATGACATTATTTACGTCCCCACCAATGTTAAAATCAAAATTACGCCCTTGCAGCAGCGGCTCAGACTCTCATTTGGTTTCCGTGGTGACACTTGGCAATGAGCTGGTCAAGTCCTTGTTCTGTAGTCTGGGATTTTGTTGTAATTCTGACGAAGGAGGATGTTCTGATGTACCCCACTGATTTAGCCTCATTGTCAGCGATTGCACTATTAAGTGCATGCTTTCATTGCCCTGATAACACTGATGAAAAAGTCTATAATGCATCTGTTTTTCATGCAGTCCTTAGTGAAATGTCATTGGAGTGAGACAGAGAAAGAACAAGGGGACATTTTAGTTGGAGAATTGGCTGTGTTGGAAATTATTTCAGTCTAGACTTGTTCTTGAGACTTGTCTTTCAATTTCTTTCCGGTCATAATGCATTTGCATATCCACTGCTTTTAAAATAATATGCCTTTAAAATGCAATTTCTAAGAAATCATGTTTCTATAATCACAGCTTGGTGAATAAGCCATTGAATATGATGAAAAAATTACTTTGGGATTATTACACCATAAAGAACAGGACTTAATGGAGCTGTATGTAGGCTTTTGACTGTAATAAATTAAAAAAAAATATGCAGAGATATTTAGGAAGAATGCTAAGTTCACATATCTGTTTCTTTGAAAAACAACACTGTAGTTATTTTCTTCTTGAAATGCGTTCTCCATGTTGAAATGTCGAAATGTTTTTGTTTTGATCCCGCCCACTGCCAATTTTAGGGCCCTATAAAATCCGTTTTATTTTTTCCCAAGTTTTTTGTCAGTTTTAATTTATGCAAATTTCGCTTTGTCCGTTTAAATTTTTGGCAATTATTTTTTTGACCCTTTACTGTTGTCATGAAAAGGTTGTGCCTTTAATGTTAATGATTAAAATGGACACAAATAAAATAGGAATTGCCTTAAATTTGATTAAGGTAACACTTTTTCACATTCCCTGTTTGCGGTAGGGCTGCTCGATTATGGGGAATACGGGATAACACGATTACTTAATGACTATAAAAACATGCTTTACTCAATTCAATGCATTGTTTAGTGTTGTTGAAGAAGGCTACGCATGTCAAAGCAGTGGTGCCTTCAGAAGTGCTAAACACATCAGTCCAGCGAAACTTGATCCATATTTTAAAAACAATCGCTTGAAATATAACTTTACAAAAATTCACCGGATTATTACTTACTGATCTGACATCGGACAGCATGAGCGCGCAGCTCTCTGCACGTGCGAGCGAAAGAGAGACAGAGAGCGGTCTTGATGCAGATGATTATTTAAATGCAAGGGATAGTTTGCCTCAGCCCGCTTGAAACGCATAAAACTGAACAAATACATGAGGATTTGTGCTCGGACTTTGGACAGATGCGAGAGTGCTTGCACGTGAGAGAGACTTGTGCATGTATCTTTGCGCTCCCAGTCAACGGAATGTTGACAAAACTTAAAATTAACAGTTCTCCGGTCACATAAAAGTCATGTGGGAATTGCTAGGAACTGAGTGCTTAGCGGCAAACTTCTTATTTTTTTGCTGACGAAAGCAGAGTCGTGGAGAGCAGCTTCGCCCTCCCCCTCTTCGCCATGCATTTCCCCCAGACATACGTTCTTCTCCCACACAAAAACAGAATTTTATTCAAAATATGTAAAATTCCGCGAAATTCCGCGTTAACACTAGATTCCGTGTTAATTCGCCAATTCCGCATTCCGTCTGTGATTCCGTGATCGCGGAAATTATAGGGCCCTACAATTTACCCAGTAGTGTATTTTGACAGCTTGCGGTTGCAATTATTATGGTTACTGAAATGAGACTGCAATGGTCCATAAATGTGACCTCCGGAGGACATGACCTCTGAAATGAGCTGCAGATTGAGTTATAAAAATCCATGGGATTGTAATGAAAAAAAAAAAAAAAAGATAAACTGACAATGCAAAGCATGATTCTTTCCATAGTCAGTTGCGCTTCTGTAGGTGTCTGGCAACCCATGCGAGCATTGAGCAAAAAACATCTACAATATTTTGAATTTAGACTGCGGTACCAAGTTCAACCTATAGATATCAATAATACATACTGCTCCTTTAAGTCAGTCCAGTGCCTATGAATTATTTAGTTTGTTTGCATCACTGGGTGTTGGTGTCAAACATAATCTCCTCCTAGGACAAAGTGTGTGGGAATTTGTACTTTTGGTATATAAATACATGCATGTGTTTGGATCATATTTTTTTATTTCCTCTGTGTGAGCATTTTTCCCCACAACTTTGAAAGAATTTTTTTTATTTCCTTTCATGTACAGTACACACACAGTAAGAGTCTCAGTTGCAGGTCCTCTTTGATGCTGTAGGGTCAGTGACAGGTGTTTTACTGCAGGTGCTCCTTGCCAGAATAATAAAAAGGAGCCTTTGTCATTTTTTTCTAGCAGTCTCTTGTAGTTTTCTATAAATGAGATGCATGTTTTCCCAAAATAGTTTGATGCTTATACCGTCATGTTTAATTAATTTACGAGATAAATAATAATAATGCCAGTTCAATAAGTGCTTTCATATTTTTTGGTGACATTGGTGTGACTGTGTTTTATGTTTGTTCAATGTTTATCATTCATAAAGTTACATAATGTAGATTGTGTAAAATTGATTGGCACTATTTTGCTATGATTTCCTTAGAAAAATAAAAATAGTTATAAACTACATTTCAGCCTGATCTTTTTTTGTTAATTTCTCCAGTTGGTATATCTACCTTAATATTTAATTATTTCTTTCAGGGTGAGTGGTTGTGTTTGAATTGTCAAACACAGAGGGCTCTAGCTGGACAGCTGGGAGACTTGGCATCCACAATAACCAAGCCAACAGTCACCCCAAAAACAGAGTTGGTCAAGACCCCTGTGACTGCACCCACTCCACAACCATCACCTGATAAACAAGTAGAGCAGATGCAAACTGCTCCTACATCTGCAGCAGAAGTGATGATTTCTTCTGTCCACTCACCTTCTGTGGCTTCAATCACAAATGCTGCTTCTACAATCAATCAGCAGTCTGTTCTTGCTCCAGTCCCTATTGCCGACATCAAAGTGAAGGTGGATACAGCTCTCAAGAGTATGTTACTGCCGGCAACAGCTGTAGAGGAAAGAGATGTGATGGCACCAATACAAACTGCAGAGTCTCAGAAATCTGTTGTTAGTGGTGCTGAGGTCATTTTAAAAGAAACAGGCAAAAACATTGAAGGCCCTGGTGAGAAACAACCTGCACCAGGATCAGTTTTGATACATCCACCATTGCCAATTGGGACTGATAAAGAAAAGGTATTGCATACAGGAAGCAGTTTTTGACCTATAATTAAATATATGGTTTCATTGTGTTGTGTTTTATGGTACTTTATGTTGTATTGAAAAAATGCATATAATAAACAGGTGACCGCATATTATTTAATGTTGTTCTGTTTTTTTTTAATGCAGGTAAAAGAGATTACAGAAACTACTCCAGTTCTTATTGATGAACAAAAGGACAGTGTTGTGATACAAATGGATACAAGTCTTCCCAAAATTTGTGACCTAGCTGAAGTAGAGACCTTAAAAGTTGCAGATATTAAAGACCAAGATGGACAAGACATCTTATCAGTTTCAGCAGAATCGTATAGCTCGGCTGAAGAGGAGCTCAAGGAAATACAGAGAGTTGGTGAAATATCCATTAAAGAAACAGGTACAAAACTGTTGGCTGTCAAATCACCGGATACCATAAAACAATACAATGAAGACAGCAGTGGAAGTGAATCTTCCCCTCAGATACAGCGACGAAGAGTAAGGCCTGCTTCCTCCAGCAGTGAGGACTACATTAATTCTGGAGATGATGAAGAATTCATTCGAAGACAACTTATGCACATGGGTGCAGATGAGAGTTTCGTACTATCTGATGAGGAAAACCCAATCATAGAAGATGTAAGTGAGAAGGTACTACAAACTCAGCAAGAAACCAGAGATGGAGATGAAAAGAAGCCAAACCGTGTATTAAAGAAGCTCTCGGTAGAGCCTGAGGAGTGGTCTGATAATAGTCTTTATTCATATGTCCAAGAGAATCAGTTTGCTCAGGTCATCCCTGTCTTAGAAGCATTAGAAGAAACCAGAGTGGAAATAGATGTTTTAGATGACAATGATAAGATAACATCTACTGACTTTGATGCCACAGCTGTTGCCAGTGTGCAAAAATCTCCCATTAGACAGATTACAGATGAGAGTTTAATCGAAGACTCGTCCAAAGGCAATGGGTCTTCTAGTGTGCAGGTGTCCAGCATCACACCAGGAACAGCTTCTCCTACTTCCGTGTCCTCTATTGATGAAGACAGTGATAGTAGCCCAAGTCAAAAAAAGGCTAGGGCAGAAAGTAAGCAACAAAAAAGGCCAAAACACAGACCACAGGGCCAGGCCCTTCCAACCGTAGAGGATTCATCTGAGGATGATAAGGTACGTGAGAAAAAATATCAGCTAATGGCGGAGGCTGGAGATGTTGATCAGCAGCAGTTAAGAAAGGTCACAAAAAAATCTAAGACTGAAAGAGTTGATGGAGCTGTACGAAGAAGGAGTGATCATTTGACCAAAACTAATAAGTTACAGCATGTGTCAGGAATGAGGGAACTGAAGTCTTCATCTTTCTCTGACCTTTCACCAAGTTTTGAATCTGAACCAGAGAGTGACGAATGGGAATATAGAACATTATCATCGGAAACACACGAGAGGCATGATGTTGGAGAAAAGCCATTAAAAAGTGCAGAAGAGGCATATGAGGAAATGATGCAGAAAGCACAGGAATATAAAACATTAGAAAAATTTACACCACCTGATATTGAACCACTATATGGGGGTATGTTGATAGAGGACTATGCTTATGATACTTTAGTTGAGGAACATGAACAAACTGTACCAGCTATTTGTACAGTCACTCAGGATCAAGACTTAAGAAAAGTATCTGAGTCTGTAAGAATACTAATGGCACCAGAAGAGGCTTATGAGGAGATGATGCATAAAAGGAAAGACATCTTTCAAAAACAACAGGAAGCTAAGCAAGTGGAAGAAACAAAACTTTCCACATTTTTGCCACTTGATGTCAGTGATACTTGTTATGTAACTATTGCTGGAATTGATGCACTTACCACAGATTCAACTGAAAAGCCATTGTTGCAGGCTGAGGATGCCTATGATGATCTTTTGAACAAACAAAAAGATATTTTAACACCAGGAACAAGTCCAACCCAATCATCACCCATATCTCCAGCCTCTCCTCTATCTCTATCAGAGTCGTCATATGAATCTCCTGAGGTGATATTAATCCCCTCAAGTGGGGAAGAAGATGTTGCAGATGAACCTATTGAATGCATTTTGGAACCTTACATTACAGAATCAACTAAAGATGAATCTGAAAAGAAACCTTTATATCCCATCCCTGACCTAAAAATTACTCAGTGCTCCTCTGGTGAAGAAGAAGTCGATGAGGAAGACAGTTTCAAACAAGAAATAATATCTGAGCCCACTGATGTTCCTCAGAATGAGGACAAGCCAAAAGAAGCTGGTGAAATTGCAGAACCAGAAGCTTCAGAAGAATCATTTCAGGGTGATCCCATTTCTATAATTTGTGAAATTCCTTCATCAAAACATGAGGCAGCTGAAAATCTTCCAGTTTGTGATTCAAGAATATCTCCACTATCTCCACCAACATCTCCAGGTGTTTCATCACCAGATTCATATATAGAGTCAACAATGGCACCACCATCCTCTCCAAGTTCTGGCCAGACACCTGAACCAACTACTCCAGCAAGCCCCAGTATTGTTGAAATCTCTTCTCCAGTTGTAATTCATATGCCAGACGTTTCTGAGCCAGACACATCACCTGGAACTGTTCCCCTTGTTTCCTCCACACAAATGATTGTATCCCCATTGCCAGTCACTATAACTCAACCTCGTGTCTCAGCAATTGCTGCAACTCCTGAGGTTCCTGATTCTAATAGAATACTAGGTCCAAAACCAATCCCTGCTCCCAAACCTAAAAAAACTATCCAGGAAACAATCCAAAAATATACTTTTGATTTAACTTCTCAAGAATTAGATGAAAAAGCCTGTACCACTGACATGTTTGAACCAACTCCAGATTTAAAATCAGCCACTATAGAGAAACAAAAAGTTGCACCAGTGACTGATTCACAGTCAGAACAAAACAAAACTCAAATTTCAAGCCATAGTACTGTTCCAGTATCTGTAGCAGCTCCATCTTATCCTGCAACTACTACTGCTTCTACTTCTGCTACACATTGTATACAAACTACTGTTGTTGTTCAAATGCCAACCCTGGTTACATCTTCATCTCAGTCTCCACATCCTGTGGCTTGTCAAGTACGTCCTCTAGCCTATGCCCCAGTTTCAGCTACAGTCTCTGTAGTAGATCAAGTGGCAATTTCTATCCCATCAATAGCATCAGCATCAGTACCAGAAATGGTTGTTTCCAAAACCAGCTGTGTTCAAAAACCTGATCATTATTCAAAGGAAAGCAAATCAGAATCAGCACCCCCACCAGGAAAAACTCCACCTATTTCAGCCCTGGCAGGTCATATAGAGCCTTTTGCTGCGAAGACAGTCTCTGTTGTTTCTCCTACTAGTACAACAACTTATGCTTTTGGAGCCTCACTCTCAGAACCAGTTCAACCAATTTTAGATCTTCAGCCAGTGGTTGTGGAAATACAGCAAAAGCATGTGCCAGATGATGAATCAGCTACGGAGTTTCAATTACAACCAATTTCACAAACCATTTCTCCTGCTGTGCAGACACAGCAAGGTAAAGTTGTAGATGTATTGCCAAATTTTGAAAATGTGTCTACGATTAACCAGATGGCTCAAAATATCATTGTTAACTCAGAAGTTAAAACAACTACTGGTGATGGTAGAGGGCACCCTGTTATTGTTAGTGTTTCTCCTTTAACATGTACAGCCATTGCTCCACCTTCATCTGGTGCTATAATGGCAACTGCTTTTGTCACTGATTCAACAGATCCACTTACTGTGAAGAAACCTACTGTAATTGCTGTCTCTCAAGAAAGAACTGATAAACCAGTCATTGAATTCCCACCTCCACCTACAGTTTCCCCACCAGAATTGCCCTGTAGCACTGTACCCAAATTGGATTTGAACCAGCTAATGACTGTTTGCACTTCTTCATCAGTTACAGCAACTCTGCCTGAACCCTCACCAACTGTGACCCCAACACACAAATCCCCACCTCCTGTTCCACCCAAACCAGTCTGTATTCCACCAGGATTGGTATTTAATCACAGAGCAAGAGAGAGTGTAAAACCACCAACTAGCCCTGAACCAGTAGTTGTTCATGCAGTTCGTGCTGCAACTTTACCAAGAACAAAAGAACCCCCAAATGCACTGTCATTAAGTTTGACTGCCCCTGTTAATTGTCAGCATAGTGCTTCATCACCAAAATCACCTATGTCCCCTAGATTTGCCAGAACTTTGGAAACATATGTGGTGATAACATTACCCTCAGAACCAGGGTCACCTGTGGAGAGCATTACAACCCAAGCCCCGACGCGAAGATCGTCATTACCAACTCCCAGGCAGCAGGTTCCTTGTGATGCTCCACAAATGTTTGCTCCATTTGCTGTAGTGGATGCAACTGTGACAGCACTTTCTGAGCAAATCATTGCAGCCCCACCAGAAGTAACCTTAGTTCCCCCTACAGCAGCTAAACAAATTACACAAAATATATTAGCACCTTGTATAACTGTTCCAGTGGCACCAGTTTCTGCTCTACAAACAGTGTTTTCAGAACCATTTGAAGTGGTATCAAGAAGTGTAGCACAAACAATGACTGTTCCATGTGCCACAGTAGAGAAAAAAATGCAGTCTGCACTGTTTACAACAACATATGATTCCTCAATTGCTCAACCTGTAATGATTTCAGCACCAGTTGTAACTGCCCCACCTCCAATGTTTACTTCACCAGTTACAATTGCTCCTCCTGAAATGTTGTTAGCACCAGCTGACATTACTCCCCCTGCAATGGTTTCAACACCAGTTGAAATTTCTACACCTCCAATGGTTTCAGCAGCAACTCTTGCAGCAGCACCACATGTTTCCATGGAACCGACAACATTTTCAGCACCAGAATACACTGCGCCTACTATGGTTTCTCGATTTCCAGTTGCTTCAGCATCAGTGGTGCTTACAACAAAACCATCTAAGGAGGCAATAGTAGCCCCACTGTCTGAACCATTTGCACAGTATGCAGTGAGTGAAGTACGTCAGGAGCCCGAAATACAACAAATGCAGACAACATATTCTGCACCAATAACAATAACCCAGATTCCAATTTCAACTCAAAATAAAGGCATTCAAGGTTTGGATGTGGAGGAAGTATTAATTGTCTCAGCTGCAGAGGATGAATTAAATAGGCTGGGTTCATCTGCGGTTTCAATAACACCATTCCAAGAACAGCATAAATTATATGAGCAAAAACAAGAACCCCAAGCATTGTCTAGTGCAGCTGCTGTGACATCAATACCAGCCACATTTACCCAATTTACAAAATCAATTGAGAGTCAAGAAATACATGGACAAGATAAAGTTGTATCAAGCATGAGCCAAGTCTATACTGCAGTCTCAAAAACTGAGCAGCATCCTGAGAAATTACCTAAACTTGTAACTCAAGTGGTCACTACTGAAGTGCAAAGAACTACAACTGTGTCCGTTGTTCAGGAGAGGATACCGGTTAAGCCAATACCTGAACCTATGAGTGCTCCAGTCCTAATTCAACCAGAAGTCCACCCAAAACCCAAACAAAATGAAAGAGTACACTACCCTAGTGATGTTATAGATCTTACAAAATTTAAAGTCAATGTTACAATGACTGATCAAGGAATGGATCTCACAGCGCCAGATTCAAGTAAGTCATCCTTGTCAAGTGAATCAAGTGACAAGCGACAGGCTACTGTTGTACAGCCAGAAATTGTGAATCTTAGTGCTGAAATTATTCCTACTACAACACTCTCTGTTGTAACTGATAGCATAACAATTGTCACTTGCACAGCTACAATTACCTACACTAACAATAGCATAGTAGAGAAGCCTTTGGACCTTGGAAATGCTACTTCAGTACCTCTTCCACTTACCACATACAGCCCATTTGTGCCACTTGCACAGATAGTGTATAGACCTGTAAATTCTCAACCTAAACCCATAACCTGTGCAGAGATCCCTGTTAACCTGTCATACAGAACTGCAGGCACACCCACTCCTCTAATGCCTGTTACAGTAGCCCCCAGTTTCACAAATGGCGCTGTTGGTATACCAATGCATTTAGAGCCAACTGCAACTGGACCTGTAGACCTTACCACTTCTAAGCCACTGAGAACCATGGTTGCATTGTCATCCTCTTCTGGGGTGGTCACAACTGTTGTGGAGGATAATGGTACGCCAGTGGATCTTACATCAGGAAGACAAACTGTTTGCTGTGATGTCATTTACAAGCTTCCTTTCACAGGGAGCTGCAGAACACAGCCACCAGTGATCACACATCCAGACAACCAATCTGATTTCAGAGAAGATCAGTATCATAATGCCACAACACCTGTCATTGAAGATCTCAGTACTATGAAAGTGTCAATATCAGACAGTAACTTCAAAGAGACTGAACTCATTGATTATAAAAGAAAGAATGGATTCACCTATAAGAATGGGGCATCTGAAGGGGCTGTTGATTTGACATCGTCCAAACTATCAACAGGTCAGTGTATCAGTAAATATGTATTCTTAATGTTAAATGTTAAGTATATATTTATATTTTTTATTTTTTTATTAATTTTAGTTTAATGTTAATAATTAATTTTTTTGTAGTTCACTCTATGAATATCTTGGTCTTTATTTTTGTATTTTTCTGTTCTTGTTTTTTAAACAGATGCATGCATTTGCCTCCGTGTTGTCCCTCAGTGTTTTGGCTTTGCATCCTGCTAATCTGATGACACTGACAAGATCTTTGCATGCTGTTTGGTTTTCATTTCATTGTTCATTAGTTAATACTGCATGGCTTCAGCACTGGGAAATAGAGCAATTGTTAATTTCAATACTGATGTTGCTGTTGGTTCTTTTTCCTGACCTGACAGATGAAGCTTTAGACTATTCAAAGAAAGGCACTTTGGCATTTACTGGGATCACAGCTGCTACACATTCTGATGGAACCTCATTTGGCATGAATAGTTTGCTAAGATCTTCAAATGGCATTGTTTATTCATCGGTTGGTGCCCCTGTGCCATCCACATATGCAGTTACTACTCAGCCAGGTTCAATATTTAGCACAACGTACAATAGTCAAAATCAGCTTACTCCATATGACTTTATTCATACCACAGGCACAGACCAATCAATATTTCCACAATTTGATATATCAAAGGATAGTCTACCTTCTGCATTGGCCAGTCTCCTTCCTTCACTGACAGTCTTTCCTGAGCTCTACTCTGATGCTACCCTTGAGGCAATAGCAGCCTCTCTAGACACATTGGTATCTCCAAATTTTCCTGATTTGGATGACAGCAAGAGCCAGCAGTACAAGGCTGAACATGAGTTTTTACAATTGGAAAAGTTAAAGCAGCTGTGTCTTGCTGAAGAGCTTGAATGGGAAAGACAAGAAATACAGCGCTACCGTGAGCAAGAACAATTCATTGTTCAGAAAGAGCTGGAAGAGCTTCAGAACATGAAGCAACACCTTCTAATGCATCAAGAAGAGGAACGAAAAGCCCATATAATTCTTCAACAAGAAACTTTTGCACAGCAGCAAGTTCAGTTGGAGCAAATTCATAGATTGCAGCAACAACTCCAGCAACAACTAGAAGAGCAAAAGGTATATCCATATGGGTTTGGACCAAGTGAAGTGAAATCCCCACCTACCAGCTCAGACATTATACTTGAGTCTAAATATGCTGGTGAAGATAATGGACAGTACTTGCCAGTAAGGGATGAAAACTCCATGCCATCTGCAGTGACAGTTAATGACACTACACTTGGTCATAACTGGCCAACAACCACCTCTGGTGCTTTTACTCAGTATGATTCAAACATTCCAATGTCAGTGAGTGCTCAGACAAAAGAGCAAATGCAGATGTCTACAAACCTGCCTGATACAGCAAAGCAACATCAAAATGTAGATTTTAGTGGGAAGAAATTCATTGAAAGTGGTGTTCAAACAGATGATGAAGATGATGTTGAGAGGATTCCTCCTGGTAGAAGAAGAAGATGTAAGAGAAGTACAGACAGCTGTGCGCAAACTGATGATGAGGATCAGGATGAATGGGACGTCCCTGTTCGGAGCAGACGCAGGTCTCGTTCTAGTAGATATGCTGATGGAGAGAAGGGTAAAAGCTCTAAAGTGTCAAGTATTGCAATTCAGACTGTAGCAGAGATTTCAGTTCAAACAGAACATTCAGGGACTATTAGGAGATCTCCGGTTCGGGCTCAGGTGGACACCAAAGTCAATTTTCACAGGGATGGTCAAACAGAAAGTGACTCAGATATTACATCTGACAAAGACAAAAAACGTTCAGTTTCCACCGAGACAAGTGTTAGCACACACCTAATTGCTGATAATGTTGGAGTTACCAAATCTCCAAAGGTATTATGCTCTCCACATTCTCCAGTGTCCCCTGGAAAAAGCGCACAGAAAATGCTTACTGCTGAATCGTCAAAACATCTGAGTAGCCCAAGATCACTACAGACTTCACAGCGATCTCTGTGTGACCCTAAGTCACATAGTCCAACGACAGAGAACAGAATGATGTACCAGTACTCAGACACCTACTCAGTAAGTACTGCACAAAATTACCCTTGTTATTATTATCACTTACATTTCAAGTTACTGTGTGTTGGTAGTATGATTGCATTTTTATTTGTCATCAACAGACCAAGAGTTCTCAGAGCGCTACTCCAGTTGGTTCTCAGAAAAAAGTTAAGCGCACACTACCTCATCCACCACCAGAAGAAGATACCATCATCGGCCTCTCTGGCTACACCTCTGGTTCTGCCAGAAGGCGAATGTGTAGAAACACCACTATGGCACGGGCCAAAATCCTGCAAGACATAGACAAAGAGCTGGATTTGGTGGAACGTGAGTCTTCAAAACTCCGTAAGATACAGGCAGAACTTGATGAGGAGGAGAAAGAGATAGATGCTAAATTGAGATATCTGGAGATGGGTATAAATCGAAGAAAAGAGGCATTACTGAAAGAGAGAGAGAAGAGAGAGAGAGCCTACTTACAAGGTGTGGCAGAGGAACGAGACTACATGTCAGATAGTGAGGTCAGCAACATCAGAGAGGCACGAGGTAATGGTCATGGAGTAGAGCGGCCACGGACTGCACCACAGTCTGAGTTAGATCAGTTCATCCCACCACAGAGTGAGGCTGAGTCTCAGTATGCTTCACTTACAAGCCCATATTCCCATTATCAGTATGATTCCCAAAGCCAAACACCAGGTCAGTATCCACAAAAGAATTTATACCAGCAGTCTCTTTATCATCAGCAGGTGTCCCCTTACCAATCTATCTACTCATCTGTGCCCTCACTAAACCAGCAGTCCCAGCAGACTGGCTATGACCATTCCTCACTCCTACTGATGCAACAGAAACCTCGTCAGACTACTTTGTCTGATTTAGAGCCAAAGATTACAACTAACTATGAGGTTGTACGCAACCAGCCCATCCTAATTGTCCCTACGTCCACAGAGAGTGCCTACGGAGTTTCCCATCTTGGGGGTAAATACAGTAACCTTGACCTAAGGATGGGCCTTGAGGAGAGAGCCAGCATGGCCAGCAGCCCCATGTCTAGCATATCAGCTGAGTCCTTCTATGCAGACCTGGATCACCACAATGCCAGAAACTATGTCCTGATTGATGACATCGGAGAACTTACCAAAGGGTCCTCAAGCCTTGGTTCAAGCTTCGGCATTGCTGATAAGGATATTGGCAAAGCTGAACGACTGCTCCGGACTGCTGATGTTCGCCGAGCGGCAGATGTGGCAGATTTTCTTGGCCCTCTTCAGGCTGCATCCCGACTGCATTCATATGGTAAAGCAGAAGAAGATTCAATGGAGGAGCCATATGAATTAAAAATGTTAAAACAGCAAATTAAGCACGAGTTTAGGCGAGGTACAGAAAGTCTTGAGCAGCTCGCAGGACTGCCTCACTACCTCCACTCTGACACTAGCCTTAGGCATTTCCCCAAAGCTGAAAAATATAGCATAGGGAGATTAACTTTAGAGAAACAAGCTGCCAAGCAACTCCCTGCATCAGTTCTTTACCAGAAACAGCTGAAGAACAAGAAAGCATTGATTGACCCTAAAATAATAAAGTTTTCACCCATTCAAGAGAGCAGGGACCTTGAGTTAGACTACAGCAACTTTTTGGCCTCTGCAAGCTCATCAGTAGGTGGACTGTCTGCCAGAGCAAGGCTCTTGCAGGACGAGATCACATTTGGTCTTCGAAAGAACCTTGTTGAACAACAGAAATATCTTGGTTCAGCACTTGGTGCTAACCTTGCTCAATCACTCAACTTTGGACAGTCTGTTCACCTAGGACCAACCATAAGGTCATCCCTTCATGAGGATGGTACATACCCCAGTGGCAATCGGTCAAGGCCCTCCTCTAGACCTTCTTCTGTATATGGACTGGACCTGTCTATCAAAACAGACCTCTCAAATTCCTCACTACGACTGAAAACAGAAGGGGAGGGTATGGACTCCCAGTATGTTTCAGCAAGGGCTAAACCAACAAGTCTGCCGATTAGTCAGAGCAGGGGTCGAATTCCCATTGTTGCACAAAATTCTGAAGAGGAGAGTCCACTGAGCCCTGTTGGCCAGCCCATGGGAATGGCCAGGGCATCTGCAGGCCCACTTCCACCTATCTCAGCAGACTCACGGGACCAGTACGGCTCCAGTCATTCTCTTCCAGAAGTCCAACAGCACATGAGAGAGGAATCCAGGACAAGTGGATATGAACGAGACATTGGTTTTATAAAGGATGACCTTCAAGGGGCCATGTCTGATAGTGAAGGTAAATTTGTTATGAGATCTATCTTTAATTACAACTTCTGTTGATGTGCATCTTATGTATAACTGTAAATGCATTGTGTGTGGGTGTTTGCGTGTGTATGCTTGTGTGTGTGTTTGGAAACTTAAGTTTTACATTTCTTATATCTATATTCTTTTCTTTCCATGTTTTCCATGGTGTTTTACTTATACTTTAAATTTCCATATGCACATGCACACTTTATATGTACAAATGCATGCTAGAAAAACACAAATTTGCAACTTGCAACAAACTAAATGCATTTTTTTGTTACATTTAAGATTTTGGTATATAACACACCTGTTGATTTAGTTATCCTTAATTATACACAATGGGTCTCTAATATTTTTACAGCCCTAAATTTGACTGCATTTTATTTATTTCACAGTATTGCATAGTACTGAAAGTGGTGACTAGTTATCTTAGGAAGCATTGTAATATATTTTTCTCAGATACCAAAAAGGAAATGCCATTATTTGGGTCATTTTAACCCAGAAATGTGTTCTGTCCTATAGTTACCCAGCCTTGGGTTAAATATTTTTTAGAGTGTAGAATATAAATGTTCCCAGGGTACTTTTTCCAGCAGCTATGGGCTATTGATAAGGGCATTAACTTAAGTAATAATTAAACTTCTATCTTTTGGTGAAGACATTTTCAAATTTTGTATTCATGGAAGTACCTGGCTCAGCTTGGTTGGTTTTCATTAATCCAGTAATAGAATATTCCAGGCTGTAGAAATGAATGTGCCATCAAATTGATTAGACAAATCTTATGTAGTGAATGCACATATTTCCTCATGCTGTCCTTGTGGACACTAGAATGGGATTTTTTTTACATTTGACGTGTGTTTAATTTTAGAGGTGTTTAATTTAAATGAGTGTCATGTTTCTTTAACACTTGACATCATTTATAAAATATTCTTACTTTATAAGCTGTTTTTTACTTTGTGCTTCATTTCATACCTTTAATTTTCCTATTCAAGCCTTAATTTACCTTTTTAATGATGTCACATTACTGTCTGTCATGAATGTTTTTAATTTTCATCCTCAATCATTTTTAACACTTGTTACATGAACATTAATTTCAAATTAAATTGGTATACAGTGAATTCTCTCACATGTATGCCTTTGTACTAAATATTTACTATACCTTTTCTTGAAGTGAATGTGTGTTGTAAAGGTTTGCGTTATAGATCATTTGTTTTGTAGACATTAAAACATGCATATTAAATACTTAAATTTGTTTGTAATGTAATTTAGAAATCTCTTGGAGTAAGATCTCGCAAGCCATTTGGAAAGTTGAGCATAAAGATGATGAAAAATCAATGCAAGTAAACAGTGCAAAAATTGAATAAAATGTATATATATTGTTTGCCACAAAACAAAGGGGCAGACGTGACCCCAGGCTTTATTGTGAGTTTATCAGAAATTATTTGTGTTTTCAAAGCAACTATTTAGCTTTTGCTTGTAGAATCCTGCCTTATGAATGAAAGTTCTCACTGTAAAAAAATCTTTGCTGCCTTACATTTTTTTTTTGTTTAATCAACAAAAAATGTACAAGTCATTTCAACTTACTATTATTTATCTTGACAAGAGATGAATTGCTACAACTTTTAAAATTAAGTTAAAATATTTCAACTATATTTTATAAGTTAAAACAACTAATCTCTATTCAAGATAAATAATAGAAAGTTAAAACGAGTTGATTAAACAAAAAATAATTTCTTTACAGTGTAGGTTTTGGGTGCTGTCAGTAATAACAGCATGCATAACTTTAAGGACAAATTTAAGCATAAACTGTGTTTGCAGTGATGCACTTAAAATTTAAGTATTTGGGGGATGACAGTATAAACACCAAAATACACAGTTTTGAATGTTTTTCCACAGGACTTTGTAAATTTAATTTGAGACTATAGTGTGATAAACTTGCTTGCAATGTTGTTTAACAGCAATGCAAACTTTACATTTACTTTTAGAGCTTCACTACTGTAAACACGATTTTTACTTTGGTTGTTCATAAGGGACAGGTACATTTCTGTCTGTGCTAAACAGTTAGCCATTTTGTTGTTTTGCATTAACTATATTTCAATAATCTACTATTCATTTAAGTATGTTTGTAACACTGTTTAAAAAATTAGCATCACAAAGATTTCATAATTGCAACTCTGTTAAAAGTTGTGTACTATAAATCTTACAACTACCAGACTATTATCTTAGATCCCAAACAGGACTGTAATGTGTTTTTACTGTATGTTCTTTATGGCAGTGTTTCCCAACCTTTTGTGTGTCAGCCTTAATCCATAAATACCATTTATCGACAGAAATGTGTTACTTTTAAATCATTTTATACAAGATTAGAGATGGCATTATCAGTCTTTTTAATAAGAAAATTGACATTAGCCTACTTAAAAATGCACAGTTCATCATTTCAGGTTTATTAGTAAACAATGCAAAATCTAAATGTTTCCAAGAACTTTCTGATTTACAGATGGCTTTGGTTGGGAATGACTGTTTTAAAGATAATTGCATGTATTAGTAATCACAATCGGGCAGTAAATATAGATGTGTATTTATTGGCACAAATTAGCTCAAATCTCTGTATAAAGGCTAATTTTACTGTGAATTCTTTGAAACACAATGTTTGCACTACAGCTGGAGGTCCTAGCTGGAATGTGAAAGGTGAGAACTGCTGTTCAACAACCTTCAAATCAGTCATTAAGCATAAACCTACTTTCATGTGTGCCATAGTCTTGAGTGATGGGCATTTCTCAGTGGTGCACATCAGACCCATCCTGGTATTCATGATCACTACACTCCTCAATGTCTCTGACATGGCCTGATTATATCAACCAGGGCACGTACATGTCGATACTGTATATTTGCATACTGTAGCAGGAGTGTCCCAGAATGCCAGTTTTTGCTGTGTCAAAGTTACGTTCTCAGGTACCGCATCATTCACTTGGAAGATTGCGCTTGTGTAATTAAAGGGACACCCCACTTTAAAAAAAAAAATATATGCTAATTTTCCAGCTCCCCTAGAGTTAAAAATTAAACTTTTACCGTTTTGGAATCCATTCAGCTGGTCTCTGGGTCTGGCGCTACCACTTTTAGCATAGCTTAGCACAATCCATTGATCTGATTAGACCATTAGCTTTGGGCTCAAAAATAACCAAAGATTTTCAATATTTTTCCTAATTAAAACTTGACTCTTCTATAGTTAAATCGTGTACTAAGACCGACAAAATTAAAAGATGCGATATTCTAGGCACATATGGCTAGGAACTATACTCTCATTCTGGCATAATAATAGCCATATCTGCCTAGAAAATAGCAACTTTTAATTTTCCGTCTAATACCCAATGCTAATGGTCTAATTAGATTCAATGGATTGTGCAAAGCTATGCTAAAATTGGTACCGCCAGACCCAGAGATCAGCTGAATGGATTCCAAAACGGTAAAAATCAAATGACCAAACAGTATTTAAAAAAAGTGGAGTGTCCCTTTAAGTTAATGCACTGTTGATTTATGACATTTGCATTGTTGATGGACAGAATATCAGTTTTCTTTTTACTTGGTTAGGAGTCAGATGAGGATCTCAAGAGTGGTGCAGCATAAAAAATGCTTACAGAGTATTGTAATCTAGACAGCTGCAGGTTTGTGCAAGATGCCTAGTACACAAAACAGAAGACATGCTCACCCAATGTATTTTGGGTATGTGCTGATGTTTCTGCAGTATTCAGGGAAATTGTAGTATTTAAAGAAAGTGTATAATATGCAAAATACCATGGTGGGTAGTTGGTAGGTGTTATGATTTGTTACACTAGGTATAATACAAATGATAGGGGTTGTTTTGAATCCAGTGTTGGGACAAACCTAGCTGTTTGGTTGAATTTACCCAGAATTTTTAAATATTTAACTCAATAAAGGGTTAAACCAACCCAGCATTTGGATAATTTAACACTGCATAGGTTAAATTACAACGCAGTGGGTTTGGTTCATCCCCTTTGGACCTAGTTAGGGGTGTTAAGACTATTCACAGTGCAGTCTCCTCTAGAATAATTCAAATATTACATATTAACATTGTGTCAGAAGGTGATAGTAAGTAGTTTGCAGATTGAAGTACAGCAGGGAAAATAAGTATTTAACACATCAGCATTTTTTATCAGTAAGGGGATTTCTAAGTGGGCTATTGACACAAAATTTCCACCAGATGTAGCCATCAAGTCAAATATTGAATTACTACAAAGAAATCAGAACATTTAAGTATACAAGTTGAGTCGTAATAAATAAAGTGAAATGACACAGGGAATAATTATTGAAACATGAAGAGAACAAGGTGCAAAATGGCATAGAAACTACTCAGGCAGAACTTCAGGAAGACCATGCATCAGCAGGTACTGTTGTTTCAAAGAAAACTATAAGCAATGCAATGAACCCCCATGGCACCAATGCACGCTCACCACGCAAGACTCCATTGCTGAACAAAAAGCATGTTGAGGCTCGGTTAAAGTTTGCGAAAGAGCATTTGGAGAAGCGTGTGGATTATTGGGAGACTATAGTATGGTCAGATGAAAGCAAAATTAAACTTTTTAGCAGTCATTCTACATACCATGTTTGGAGAAGAAATGACACTGCACATCACCCCAAGAACACCATACCAACAGTTAAGTTTGGGGGTGGAAGCATCATGCTTTGGGGCTGCTTTTCAGCAAAGGGGTACTGGCAGACTTCATATTATTGAAGGCAGGATGAATGGAGAAATGTACCCGAACATTTGGACTTCTGCCATCTACCAGAAACCTGAAAATTAAAAAAGGGTGGACATTTCACTAATACAGTGATCCCAAACACAAGGCCAAGAAAACAATGAAGTGGTTTAAAAGAAACAAAATCAAGTTGCTTGAATTGCCCAGTCAATCACCTGACCTAAATCCCATAAAATCTATGGAAGGAACTGAAGATCAAAGTTCATAAAAAAAGCCTGAGGAACCTTCCAGATTTAAAGAGCAATGCAGACGACTGGTCTCTTCATACAAGAGGCGTCTAGCAAAGGCTTTCCTACAAAGTATTAAATAAAGTGTGTTCAGTACTTATTCCCTGTGTCATTTCACTTTATTTATTATGACTCAACTTGTATACTTAAATGTTCTGATTTGATTTCTTTGTATAAATTCAATATTTGGCTTGATGGCTACATCTGGTGGAAATTTTGTCTATAGCCCACTTAGAAATCCCCTTACTGATAAAAATGCTGATGTGTCAAATACTTATTTTCCCCGCTGTATATGTAAATTCAGTTCTGTATGTTTTGTAGAAGCTGTAGTCATATTAGTTGGAGTATTTAGATTACAGTGTGCTAAATACAGTACACTAATAATAGTGCTAAACATCAAAAATGTGGTGAGACATCTCATCTTCACACTGTATGATATGTGTGTATATCTGCTGTGGCTAAGACCCCACAGCAGTTCTTTATTAAATGTTCAGCGCATGATGTGTAGCTCGGACCTAAAGAGACACAGCATGCATGTTCATGTGTGCATGCCTTCAACATGTCTCAGATCATTACTTTTCCTACATTCACCAGACTCTTCCACTGCCTCCACTGGGGTCGGGATACCTAAACAAACACATCCTGTGATATATAGGTCAGCTTGAAACATGGATGTTGTTCTTTGAAGCCCTCACCCAAGTAGTCAGTGATTCTAGCAAAGAAATCCGCTAACTGTGGGGTGGTGAAGGGATGGTTGGAAGAAAAGTGGTGGAGTGGGACACGTGCCTCAGTTTCATCACTTGTGATCGTACAGTGGCTTTTTTCCTGTCTTCTAGCATACCACCTTCAGCATGAAGAGACGGACTGGTTTGACAAACCTCGCCGTGGTGGACCAGAGGCATTCCAGGGCCTGGACAGAAGACAGGTGAGGTTGAAGCACAATTGTTGACTGTGGTTTTACATTACGCTATTTTGTGAGTCCTCCACCAATGTTCATGTTAGAGAAACATTATGGGTGTGAATTTTAGGGTACCATTTTAAAATAAAGGTGCAGAAGAACCATTTTTGGCTGAATGGTTCCATAATGAACCTTTATTAATATCTCTTAATATATTTCTGTGTATTGTTTTCATTGTTGTAGGTAAAAGGCAGTCATTTCCCTTTCCCACACACTCGCATCAAACTACAGCGGGACCCCAAAGACCACACTGTCTCAGGTATGTTTACACACAGCAATAACTCCACAAGATCCATAGTGTAATCAATTAGGCCAAAAAAAAAACTGAATTACTGTATGGAAAATGGAGGACTCTGTATTGATCAAGAGATCAAATTAAGGACTTGTGTTACTAAGCCGCTTTAATTAGGATTCAATTATCAGCTAAACTTAATCTATATGTTTTCAGGGAGTGGGCTGGGAATAAGAGTTGTTGGTGGGAAAGAGATTCCAGGGACCAATCGAGAGATCGGAGCATATATTGCCAGGGTTTCAGCAGGAGGATCTGCAGAGCAGTCGGGAAAACTTGTTGAAGGTAAGAATTTATTTTTTATGCTACATTTTAACTTTTGAAAAAAAGCTCAGTTTTTAAATATTTTAAATGAAAAAATATTTCAGTATTTACACTGAAAAAAATTATTC
Organism: Misgurnus mizolepis; assembly: GCA_025389145.1. Classification (NCBI taxonomy): domain Eukaryota; kingdom Metazoa; phylum Chordata; class Actinopteri; order Cypriniformes; family Cobitidae; genus Misgurnus; species Misgurnus mizolepis. The sequence continues at coordinate 22,871,202 of JAIFKI010000025.1, read as the reverse complement.
ATTCAATTTACTAAATTATTTTAAGGTAAGTGGTTGCAATCAATCTATTTAAGCTACATTAAAACAAAGATTTTTTTTATTTTGTTTTGCCTTCCTATTAATTTTTTTGTTTAAATGTAGTTTCAAAAAAATGATTGCAACCACTTATTATCTTAAACAAATTGAGTAAATTGAATGAATCTTTTTTTTTCAGTGTAACAAAGAAACAATTATTTGGTAATAAATGGGAAAAAAACATAAAGTTTTTATTTCTGTGAAATTCAATCAAATTATGAGATTAGTTACATTAAAGTTTGATTTCAATAATTGATTTAATTAGTAAGTATTAAAGATATTAAGGTTGTATTTTTATATAATGTTGTTTGCATTATAATCAGTGGCGGTTCTAGACAAATTTCACTAGGGGGGCCAAGGAGGGGCCAGTGTTTTACCAGAGGGGCACATAAAAAAATGACAAGAAATTATATTTAAAGATTATGGGGCGGTTTCCCGGACAGGGATTAGACTGGTCCTAGACTTAAACACTTTTAAGAGCTCTCCAAACTGAAAACAACTTGCACTGACATATCTTAAAATACATCAGTGCCCTTTGTTTCTCAAAATGCACATGCATGTAATGCTTTTAGTAAGGCATATTTGTTAAAACTAGTTATATTTCCTAATTAAACTAAGGCCTAGTCCTGGATTAAGCTAATCCTGGTCCGGGAAACCGCCCCTATAGGGCTGGTAACACGAATTAGTTTAAGACAGGACTAGGCCTTAGTTTAATTAGGAAATATAACTAGTTTTAACAAACATGCCTTACTAAAAACATTACTTGTGTGCATTTTGAAGCAAAACAAAGGGCACTGGTGTATTTTAAGATATGTCAGTGCAAGTTGTTTTCAGTTTGGACAGCTCTTACATTAATTTTAGTCTAGGACTAGTCTAACCCCTTTCCGGGAAACTGCCCCGTAAACTTTATTTTACTTTGCAATTATATAAATATTTATTTAATACAAGAGTGAGTACAGGTGCAAAAGGGAAGCTTGGCTCTTTTCTAAAGCCCCTCAACCGAAAATCATGCAAGCCTACTCAATAAACTTTATAAAATGCAAACTTTTATAAAGACAAACATTTGTTTTAGTTTACATATAAATATACATTGCTAGACATTTAGGGACCACAATCTAATCAGTATTTAAAATAATATTAATATTAAATAATATTTAATAATATTTAATAATATTAAATTGTAAACATTTTTATATGTAACATTTAATTATATTCCTACAATTTTATGCACGTATAAGTAAGAGCATAATTTCAGCGCTTTTTACAATGTGTAAACTTTAAAAAGTTTAGCGAGATGTTGGTTTTGCCGGTTGTTGATGAATAACAGCTGTGAATGATCACAACGCGCTTAAGCAGCTACGTCACAGGAGAACAAGTGAACTGTGTCCCAATGTCAAGTGAGCTAGAGTCCTTACCAGTGCCCAGACCTGCATCCACATTCTCAACATCAGGAGATTGGGAATGAATTGAGACACTCGCCGAGCAGCACTCGCAGCAAACGCAGGCGGCTACAGTGACTGGGTGCGCCGCTCTAATTTGCCCGTGTAGAACGTTGCGTCGCATTAGTTCCGCTTTTGGCGCTCGCGTGTAAAATCAAAATAAATTTATACTTTTTTATTTGGTCAGCACGGGGTGGCCACAGGGGTGGCCAGGGACATGTCTACAGAGGCACGGGCCACCCTTGGCCTCCGTGTAGAACCGCCACTGATTATAATAAATTATTTAAAGGTATGATCAGTAAATCGCATAAATTACATTGGCTGGGTTTTCACAGTAAAGTGAAGAGCCCAATGGGTACATATTTTGATCCTTAAAGATCATATATGGGCAATTACATGAAAATATCAACCTTATCATGAAAAGTAAAGTTTTTACCGAAAGTTTTTAACCATACTGATATCTCAGATACCGAGCCCCTAAGGTGACATTGGAGTAAAAAAAAATCTAAAGTTTAGTTTCATGTGCACACATGAAACTTTCGCTTTAAACTTTATTTAATTTTGTCTCCATGTCCCCTTAAGGGGATCGCACACCGGCCGCGCAGCTCAGCGTCGCGCCGCGTCTAGTGGCGTCTAGGACAACTCGGAGGTATTGTAAACCGGAAGTGCACGTTAAATAGCGCGAGCTTTGTCAGATAGCGTCTACTTCAAAATGCAAAATATACGTTAGCAGCCAATGTTAAGCGTTAATGATTTGGGACAAATATGATGTTATTTAATGTTAAACTATGTGAGTGGCGCTGTGTGGTGTGACAGGGATTTGAGCAACTTCCTGAGTCACAGCTGGACGGCGCGGACAGGCGCCACCTGGCGGCGCCGGTGTGCGTATACTCATAGAAAACAATGTGTTCGATTTTTTTTTGAACGGTGCGGCCGGTGTGCGATCCCCTTTAGGGGCTCCGTACTCAAATGTAAATATTTGGAAGTTAAAATTTAAAAAGTTACAAAATACCCATTAAAAAAGGTTTTTTTATTATACTCTGTAGTTAAGTCCATAATGGAACAATTCAAATAAATTAAATAAGTATTAAATGTTTTTTTGAAAAGCCATTCCATCTTCATTTGTTGGGTATTACTGCTTCTAGCTTGTGCATTTTAATTAGCATAATGAATTTTTTTGTCATATCCATAACACATGCATGTTTCCAATATCAGTATAAACTGATATTTTCTGATTTCAACTCTATCATTAAGGGTTTGTGAAAATATAAACAGATGGTCTAATATATTGGTAATAAATGCATTCCCTAAGAAATTATATCAAAATTTTTGACTGCAAATGTCACATCGATAACGCTGAAATTGCCTATATACTTTATGCTAAAGGCTTTATAGCAAGCATAAGCATTTTAATTTGCTGGTTTAAAGTGTTTGTGCGATGTTGTACTCTGAGAAATAACCATTTAAAGTATCTTTGTCTTTTAATATTTCAGTACGGATGCAGTTGTTGTGTTCTGATTGCTCTTCTAGTTGACGGGTGCTGGTTCAGCATGCACTGTCAATTTAAATGAGCTCTTGTGATACAAGCTTAGCTTCCTGCACACGCTTTAGCTTCGGGTGAAAACCTAGTCGGGGGGTTTGATTTCAAAACATGCAATTTAGTAAACACTCAGCATTCTCATTTAACCCTTGATAGTGTGGTAGCAATTTTGGCATCAAAGTTTAATTATATTGTTTCATTCTTGTTAATATGATGATGCCTACATTAAAATTGCATGTAAATGGTGACAGAACATAACTGAAACAGATATGTTTCCTTTGCCGTGTAAAAGTCTTTGCATTTTTTATTTATTTTGTCTCTTAGATATGAAAGCACTGATCTGCTGGTAGATTACTTGCATCTGTTATCTTTAGTATGTGCTTTTCTTGATACAGTTTAATAGTTTCTGCTACCACGCTAAAGCAAATGCCATGTAGCTGAATAAAAAAACACTGATAGATATGGATTTATTATTTATTTTTTGACCCAGAAATGCACAAAGTATACATGCATACCTTTACTTTGTAAAGAATAAAATGATTTATTTGTTAAGGGTTTTATTAATCATTTTATTCACAAAATTCTATATTATAATATATTTATAATTTAAACACATTATTTCCATATCCTAGGACATGAAATAAGCATGAATAAATGTTTAACATAAATCCAGTTGTTGGATTTGATTAACCCAGCAAATGTTTACATGTATATTTGAACCAACAATTGGTTAAAACAACCCAGCATACTGTTGGATAATTACAACCCAAAAGGTTGGGTTTGTCCTGTTATGATCCAATGCTGGGATAAAATAAGCAGTTTTTGAGAGTGTATATGTATTATGTGTTATAATTTTTTTTTACATTCAAGCTTTATCTAATATGATCTGATCTGATTTGATTTGAAAGCTCATTTGTTTGGCCAAGTAAAAATATAGCAAATGACGCTTAAATCTTTTACTTACAAGCATCAAAGCTAAAATAATGATTTCCGACTGGTGGTGCTAATATCATAAGTGAAGATATGAATAACGTCCCTGCTGAACATTTATGAAAGGCTTTTGAGTGGGAACTGATTGTGCGGAGCAGAAAAACATTGAAATTTAATTCTGTTGTTATCATCCACTGAAGCGCTCCGAATGCAGAGGGGTTATCTGAAGACTCGCTTTCATTTGTGTAAGTGCAGAAGCTTTGGCCTGGAGTGGGTTTGAGTTTGCAGTGTTGCTTTAAAAAGACTTTACTCTTCTGCATTTGTTTCCATCTCTGAAGCTCCAAAACTATTTTCTTGTAGTAAGTGGAGTGTTTAGACAGGCATAATAATGTGAAGACGTCTGTGTCTGTGTAGGTAATTCAGTGATTGTTTTCCCCTCTGGGATAAAAAAATCACTTTTAACTTTCTATCTCTGTATGAGTCAGTCATAAAAATTCCTGACATTTGTCTTTCTTTTTTTCTGGCTGAATAATTTTATGACATCGGTACTTTTAACCTAAAAGCTTTAGTTTTAGATTTAAGGCTTTTGAAAAGTAAATATAGATGATATCTTTAGGGATGTCTAAAAAGTTTACTGTTTGCCAAGATTTGTTTTGCGAGTGTCTGTAAATACTTAAATATTTTACTCTGTTCTTCAGGAATGCAAGTTCTGGAGTGGAATGGGATCTCTCTGTTGGGAAAAACATATGAAGAGGTGCAAAGCATTGTGGGGCAACAATGTGGAGAGGCAGAAATATGTGTGCGCCTGTAAGTTACGCTGATGTTTGGGAATAAAGCTTTCAATCTTACAAAATGGTACCAGAAGATACTATAGTAAAACTATGTATGTCTGGCATTTACTGTTATACAATAGCGTTATTTAAAATACTTTGAGTGCCATATTAACCATGTCACATATTTTATATACAGTAAAAGGACCATGCTGCTACAATCTGTACAATGTCAGGGCAGCAGTATTTTTTGTAAGATTCACATCAATGAATGAAAGGTTCATTTGTTGTCTTCAAGCAAACATGGCTTTTTTGTTGTTGCTGTGTAGGGACCTAAACATGCTGTCTGACATCGAGCATCCTCAACAACTAGACCTCCATACACAGCTGAGAGCCGGTGAGTGTTTCCAACATTTTGCATTAACATCAATGGATCGAATCAAATCACCTTGAAAGAAATTTGAAAATTAGCCCATATTTTACTAATTCTGAAGCCATCCTAGGTGTATGACAAACACAGTCATGTGAGTTATATTAAAAATAATCCTGGCTCTTTTCAGCTTTACAATAGTGCCCCATTTTGTAAAGTGCATCCATCCATCAGTAATTAATCCATGTTGTTATTAAAGGGCACCTATAATGCAAAATTCACTTTGACATAATGTGTCCAAATTTCACCCTACGATGAAAAAACATTTTGTTTTTTAATCCACATTAAACAAAAGCAGTCTCATTAGACATGCCGTTTTGATTTTCTTAGGTGCCCTTTAAAGCAACACTATGTAGTTTCCATGTAAAAATGACTTACAGCTCCCCCATGTGGTTGAAAAGCGCAACAGTGCCTGGTATCAGACACTCTTCTGCAGGCAGGGGGAGGGGCGGGGCTTTGTGCTCTACCCTCCACCGCCACTTTCAGAGTGTGCTTGTAGCAGCTAGGAGGTTGCTCAGGTTGCATCAACAGTACAATTTGTCCAGTTAAAAGTTGTTCTATCACTGAAATAATTTTAGAGACATTATTTAAAGGTAAAAAAACTACATAGTGTTGCTTTAAATGTCTTCAGAAGCTGGGTTTTTGTAATGTCGGACCGACTCTCCCTTGAACAGGCGTACAGCTGTAGTTAATAAAGTCTGAAATATATTTCCTTACAAAAACCCATTGCTAAATTTTATTTTTGGGGTGAACTATTCTTTTGAGGTAAGGAATGTTAGGCTGCTATTTTCTATTTCTGAATAGTAAAATATGAACAAAGCAACCCTGGATTTTGTTCAGCTAGTATTAAAAAAGTTTAAGTGTGACGTGTTTTAATGCTTTTGTACTTAACTCTACTTTAGTACTTAAATCTATTATCACAAACCTGATTCATGTGCTTTATTGTTCACTTTGGTGGAAATACATAAAAAACGTTAAAAGCTGCTCAATAGTCATTTACACTTGCTACTTTGAGTTTATGGTGTTTGTATTGATCTGTAAATTGAAATCAGCCGGGATATGAGAGTGTTGCGTGTTATTTACAACAACTGTACATTCATACTGTATGCTGTGAAGGTGAACGTCAACGTTCTCCAGGTGTTGACCCAAAGCAGCTGGCCGCAGAGCTGCAGAAGGTTTCCCAACAGCAGGCTCCGACCTCGGTGCTGTCTGCACTGGAGAGAGCCGGACACCTGCATTCAGCCACAGGATCTGGGGCCTCCAGTGGTGTTCCCAGCCCGGGACAACCGGGCTCCCCATCCGTTAGCAAAAAGCGCCACAGCAGCAAGGTATTGCACACTGTGTGTGTGCGTCTGTAAAATCTTATGTAGAGTGAATATTAAATGTTCTGTCTAAAGGCTACTGCAAATTAGATTGAAAGCGGATTGGGTTTAATTTCCTTTCTTTCGTGTTTCAGTCGACAGAGGCCCTGAAGTCACAACCACATCCAATCACTGGTGAAATACAAGTGAGTCTGTGTGTTATATCTCACATCATCTGTTCAGTTTTTTCCTTCTGGTGTTTTTTACAAGAAAGGGAAGAATTACTGATAATGTTCTGACACAGATATTTTTGTGAAAATGTTTTTACTATTGCATTGCTGCAAAGAAACCAAATTTAAACTTTATTTAAAGGGACACTCCACTTTTTTTTATAAACGATTAGATTTATACTGCAGTGCATAAACTTGTATAAGAGTAAAAGCTGAGTGCACTGAATGTTATCTGTTATGCCATATTCATGTTTTTCTCTCAGCTTCAAATCAACTATGACAAGAACATGGGTAACTTGATTGTTCATGTGCTACAAGCAAGATGTCTTGCACCTAGAGAAAACAACGGATACACAGATCCTTTTGTTAAAGTCTATCTTCTACCAGGGAGAGGGTGAGTATCTCTGTAGCATCTCTGTGTGTTTGTGCAAGCAACTGTGTGTGAGAGAGAGAAACACAGAGAGAGATAGAGAGAGAGAGAGAGAGATGTGAAAGCTGTACCAAATCTCTACCTCAAATTCTTTAATGTTTGTCTTTGTCTGCATATATAAGTGTTCAGGGGCTTAGCAGGCATTTTAAAAGTGGGGGGGGGGCATCTCTGAGGTGAAGTGACCCTCAAAGGCCAAACAAATGTATGTTATGGACAAAGTAAATACATTTATATTCACATAATAAAATCTATATTATACCAATTGCCACTTTATACCACCCAGTGGTAGGTTTGGGAATATGTCATGATAGCTTACATCCAGGGTCTCAAACTCAAAATGTCTTTGTGCCATTTCTGAGACTGACATTTCATTGGAGACCGCAGAGCTATTTTAGCGTTCAAAAAAGTGCAATATTTCTGTTTAAATTCTATTATTTAATGTATGTATTATTTTATAAAAGTAAGTAAATATTTTCTTAACCTTATCTTAAATAACTAAGGCCTATTAAAACCTTGCACTAAACTAACAAATACATTTCTGAATACATTTATGAACTATTATACAATTTTTTATTAAATGTGGAAAAATATTAATATGTAAAAGTGATCCTTAAACTTTTGAATGGGTAGTCAATGTTACATAAGCTAGTTGGACAGAAAATAATAATACTGCTCTATGTGCAATTGCATAGCAAGCTAGATAATAATATATTATACTTCATTATATAAAGGAGTATACATACTTCTATCCTCTGTACGTTTCTCCTCATCTTTCCTCTTTTCTTAACCTGGGCACTTGATGGCTCTTTTTCTTATCTGTAGTTTAATATGTGTTGCATTAGATCTGCCTCTCTATCCGGTGTCTCCATTAGAAGCTGTGACTTGATGTGAACTAACCCCTCTGCAGCTTTTCTCTGAGTAACAGCTATCCAAGTACCCACCCGGAAGTAACAAATCTTTCTGTTTGAGACTGGCTTTCAGGAACCAATTTTTTATATTATACTCAAATTTAAAAAATAACCTTGTTAGACTTACACTTTGAGACCTTTGTGGACATAATATACACTCACCTAAAGGATTATTAGGAACACCTGTTTAATTTCTTATTAATGCAATTATCCAATCAACCAATCAATCAATCAATCAATCAATCACATGGCAGTTGCTTTAATGCATTTAGGGGTGTGGTCCTGGTCAAGACAATCTCCTGATTGAAGAATGGGAAAGAAAGGTGATTTAGGCCATTTTGAGTGTGGCATGGTTGTTGGTGCCAGACGGGCCGGTCTGAGTATTTCACAATCTGCTCAGTTACTGGGATTTTCACGCACCACATTTCTAGGGTTTACAAAGAATTGTCTGAAAAGGGAAAAACATCCAGTATGCGGCAGTCCTGTGGGCGAAAATGCCTTGTTGATGCCAGAGGTCAGAGGAGAACGACTGATTCAAGCTGATAGTAGAGCAACTTTGACTGAAATAACCACTCGTTACAACCGAGGTATGCAGCAAAGCATTTGTGAAGCCACAACACGCACAACCTTGAGGCGGATGGGCTACAACAGCAGAAGACCCCACCGGGTACCACTCATCTCCACTACAAATAGGAAAAAGAGGCTACAATTTGCATGAGCTCACCAAAATTAGACAGTTGAAGACTGGAAAAATGTTGCCTGGTCTGATGAGTCTCGATTTCTGTTGAGACATTCAGATGGTAGAGTCAGAATTTGGCGTAAACAGAATGAGAACATGGATCCATCAGCCTACCACACTGCAGGCTGGTGGTGGTGGTGTAATGGTGTGGGGGATGTTTTCTTGGCACACTTCAGGCCCCTTAGTGCCAATTGTGCATCGTTTAAATGCTACGGCCTACCTGAGCATTGTTTCTGACCATGTCCATCCCTTTATGACCACCATGTTCCCATCCTCTGACAGATACTTACAGCAGGATAATGCACCATGTCACAAAGCTCAAATAATTTATAATTGGTTTCTTGAACATGACAATGAGTTCACTGTACTAAAATGGCCCCACAGTCACCAGATCTCAACCCAATAGAGCATCTTTGGGATGTGGTAGAATGGGAGCTTCGTAACCTGGATGTGAATCCCACAAATCTGCATCAACTGCAAAATGCTATCCTATCAATATGTGCCAACATTTCTAAAGAATGCTTTCAGCACCTTGTTGAATCAATGCCACGTAGATTTAAGGCAGTTTTGAAGGCGAAAGGGGGTCAAACACCGTATTAGTATGGTGTTCCTAATAATCCTTTAGGTGAGTGTACATAATATTTTTATGATCATGCCTCATTCTTAATGGGTTCCATTGACTTTTGTTGCATGACTCGCGTCCAGTGTAAACGTGGTGTAAGGTAATATCATAACATAGAAATTAGACCATAGCATAACACATACGTACAGGGTGTGTTTGAAATAAGAATGTTATTGTCCTCTGCTTTTTAAGGGATGCATGTAACATGTCCCAAAACCGTCAAAACGGCGAAGAGAAGTCGAACGTGAAATAAATCACAATAGCAATAGGAGATTTGGAGCTCATGGCAGACACTTGCTTGTGATTGGCTGAATGTTAGTTTGCTTAGGTAACAAGAACACAAGAAATAATTTTGGAACTGGGTCAAAAAAGTGCTAGGGACATAATTACCTTTTATTAAATGTCTGCTACGCCCCTGTAAGTGTTGTATTGTGGTTAATTTATTGTCAAATATTTTTCTGAATCTTGACTTTATTTTAATTTTATTTTTTGCCCCTCCTTTTTCCAAAAAAAACCCCACTTTGTGTGCAATATTTGAGTCAAAGAGTCAGATTTAGGTGGTAAGAGGATAATTCAGGATACAGAAGTACAACAGTAAGCCAGTGAAACATTAGGCATACAAATACATGTTCCCCATGATAACATGCTCATCCACTGGGCTAAAACTTCTCTATAGCCTTACTCCTTTAGTTCTGACTTATTGGAACGCTAAAGTGGAAGAGAAGTCAATTTTTATTAGCTTACTCTTCCTCTCCTAACATGCACCTAGTAATCAAGCTCAGTGTCTCGGACTGAAATCACTAAAGTGTGGAGACAGGCCGATCAATATGGCTTCCACCGGTATGGGGTGTGTAATCCTATATCTACCATCTCCTAATGGCCATATCTGCCATGTTTATGAGATTATGAGTCCATATTACCTGTGCAGATGATCTTTCCGTCTGATGCTAAAAACTGGAATCCACCCAGATCGTCAGGCGCAAGCTTTCCTTTCCAGTTTGGAGGGTGTGTGTTTTCCCCAGTTTTGGATTCTCTGACCATTGTCTGTTTGTCTGTATGCTTTTACTTTGCATTCGTACAAATCTCTGGATTGGTTCAGCCAAGTCATGGTTGTCCAGAACGCAAGGTAGCGTGGCGATTCTTTTTCTTTTCATTTTTGCTGTTTCATTAGTGTGTGTTTGTGTGTGTCTTGTCTTTGGATTTTCTTTTATCATTATCTAGCTGTCATACAAGGTGAACCTCATTTGTGGTGTGTCTCAGATCTACCTCAAAAGCAAACCTCTACCTCTGAAGTTCACATTACCTCTGAAGTTGGTTTTGATATATGTAAAGATCAAATAGTTCTTATAACCATCCTTGCAAAAGTGAGAATGGTGGCACCAATTTTAAATATGTTTCAAATGAGATTTGGCAGCATGGACATTGATTGCCATACAATTCATATGAGCACATTAAAGGATTGGTCAATTTTCTTAAAAAAAACAAAATCTAGATAATTTACTCGCCACCATGTCATCCAAAATGTTGATGTCTTTCTTTGTTCAGTCGAGAAGAAATTATGTTTTTTGAGGAAAACAATCCAGGATTTTTCTCATTTTAATGGACTTTAATGGACCCCAACACTTAACAGTTTTAATGCAGTTTAAAATTGCAGTTTCAAAGGAGTCTAAACAATCTCAAACGAGGCATAAGGGTCTTATCTAGCGAAACGATTGTCACTGTTGGCAAGAAAAATAAAAAACATGCACTTTTAAACCACAACTTCTCGTCTTCCTCCAGCTGTGTGATGAGCCAGCCCAACCTCACGTAATTGCGTAAGGACATTGAAAGGGTACGTGTTACATATATGAAATGCACATTTGCTGACTATTTTAAACAATAAACTGACACAAAGACATTAATTAGTATCATTCCACATACAACAACGTTGGAACGGTCCTCTTTCTGCACACTTGTAAACACAGGGGCGTAGTTTCACATATGTCATCTGTGACCTCTTGACGTGATGATGTATTAGGCGTCACAGGACCGGAGAAAGACGAGAAGTTGTGGTTTAAAAGTGCATATTTTTTATTTTTCTTGCCAAAAAGATAAGATAAGACCCTTATGCCTCATTTGGGATCGTTTAGAATCCTTTGAAACTGCAATTTTAAACTGCATTAAAACTGTTAAGTGTTGGGGTCCATTAAAGTCCATTAAAATGAGAAACAATCCTGGAATGTTTTCCTCAAAAAACATAATTTCTTCTTGACTGAACAAAGAAAGACATCAACATTTTGGATGACATGGTGGTGAGTAAATTATCTGGATTTACTGGACTAATCCTTTAAGGCTCTGTTCCCAAAACTAGTGAACTGCATCCTTACTATAATAGGCAGTGGGATTTTTTTTACATTATATTGATGCCAAAATATATGTAGCACAGAAATGTTGGCTAACATAATTCTTTATACACACTGAGCTATTTTTATCAGTCCTTTTTAGTACTGAATGAAATTCAAGTATATCTTGTCTGCCATTGGATTTCAATTTTTCTCCTAGCTTGTTGTGATGCATTTTGGGATTGATGTCATTGTAAAGGATATGTGCAATACAGTTTAATCAGACTATAGCGAGTTATCTAAAGACATAATATTTCATCGCCTATCATTGGGAACCGTCTTCGCCCAGGCATCATTGTAAACAGATCATTCATGTTTTGGTTCGGGGTATATGAGTCTAGTGCTGCTGTTCGCTTGCACAGTGTATGCCCATAAACTCATGCAGACATGGACATTTTCCCACACTGTGATCTGATAATGTCATCATCATCATTGTTGCATCCTGAGAGGTCATCTTTCTGCACTGCCAAGTGTTGATGGAGAAATTCTGCATCTCCATTTGAAATAATTGTAATAGTGCGCCTTGTGTCTTGTCTCATCACAATAACCTCAACAGTGCTGAAAACAAAAGGAGGACTAAATATATCCAGAAGACTCAGAACCCGGAGTGGAACCAGACTGTCATTTATAAAAACATCCATCTGGAGCAGGTAAACTTGTTGAATTAAAGGGGTAGTTCACCCAAAATTCGGTAACACTTTACTTAAAGGGGTGTGCATTAGACTGACATGACACCTTCATAATCATGACATGACACGTGTCATGAACATGAAGTAGATTTTATGCACGTTTATGACAACTGTCATTAATTGTCATTTGTTCAGTTATGTAATTTTTAGTGGCATTGTTTGAGATGCATTTGTAATGAAAGCTTGACTTAAACCAATAAATTGTTATAAATCATCATAAACATGACATAGCAGAATAATTATCAAACAAAAAACTGCCTAGCTTTATGGGTTAACTTTACATTAAACTGTCATTTTAATGTCATTAAGTGTAAATACTTTGTCAAATAGTTTTATAATAGCATCATGAATATTTTTCTTGACCTCAACTACAGTGGTACAAATTGAACTTGTCATTTAAATGTCATTAAGTGTAAATACTTTGTCAAATAGTTTTATAAAAGTATCATTAATATTTTTCTTGACCTCAACTACAGTGGTACAAATTGAACGTGTCATTTAAATGTCATTAAGTGTAAATACTTTGTCAAATAGTTTTATAAAAGTATCATGAATATTTTTCTTGACCTCAACTACAGTGGTACAAATTGAACTTGTAATTTAAATGTCATTAAGTGTAAATACTTTGTCAAATAGTTTTATAAAAGCATCATTAATATTTTTCTTGACCTCAACTACCGTGGTATAAATTGAACTTGTCATTAAAATGTCAATAAGTGTTAATACTTTGTCAAATATTTTTAAATACCTTAACAAAATGCAACAGACACGTCAAAAGATTAAACTTAACTTATGTATGTGCACAATAAAAAAAAAAAACGACAACTAACAGAACTTGTCCCCACACAGAGAGTTCTGACATAGATGGAAAAACTAAAAAAAAACTGTAATTATTTAAATGAATTATTTTAATGTAATTAACTGTTTTTGCAGTAAAATGGATCCAAAGCGGCATGGCTAATCCTTAACCCGTTTTCATTTAATATTAGGTAAATCTGTCTCTAAATGCAATAAAATGAAATTTTATCTATTTTAATTATTATTATTATTATTATAATTATTATTATTGATTTTATTTCTCTAACACCTCGCGGAAACTTAAAAAAACATTATGAACTGAAGAATATTCATGACGCTGTTATAAAACTAAATGACAGAGTATTAACACTTAATGACATTTAAATGACAAATTATATTTGTACCACTGTAGTTGAGGTCAAGAAAAATATTCATGACGCTGTTATAAAACTATTTGACAGAGTATTTACACTTAATGACATTTAAATGACAAATTATATTTGTACCACTGTAGTTGAGGTCAAGAAAAATATTCACGATGCTGTTATAAAACTATTTGACAGTATTAACACTTAATGACATTTAAATGACAAATTATATTTGTACCACTGTAGATGAGGTCAAGAAAAATATTCATGACGCTGTTATAAAACTATTTGACAGAGTATTAACACTTAATGACATTTAAATGACAAATTATATTTGTACCACTGTAGTTGAGGTCAAGAAAAATATTCATGACGCTGTTATAAAACTATTTGACAGTATTAACACTTAATGACATTTTAATGACAAATTATATTTATGTCTGGTAAAAAGTGGTCAGTTATGTTGTCTTGGTAATGTCAAGTTGTCATGACAAGTTATGATATATTGGTTAATGTCAAGTTGTCATAAAAAAACATTTCAAACAATTTATATTTGCATTTGCATTAAAAATGACACTTAATGACAGTTGTCATAAATGTGCATAAAATCTCCTTCATGTCATTATGAAGGTGTGATGTCAGTCTTATGAACACCCCTTCGAGTAAAGTCTTACCAAAAATGTTACCATCATTGAGGCTACTCACCCTCATGTTGTTCTAAACCTGTATGAGTTTCTTTATTCTGTTGAACATCAAGGAAGATATTTTGATAAATGATGGTATACACAGTTGACGTATCCATTGGCTTCCATAGTAGTTGTTTTACCTACTATGGAAGTTAATGGGTACTGTAAACGGTGTACTTGCCATCATTTATCAAAATATCTTCTTTGGTGTTAAGCAGAATAAAAAAGCTCATACAGTTTTACAACAACATGAGGGTTGCATAATGATGCAGAATTTTCACTTTTGGTTAAACTATCCCTTTAATACTGATTTTAATTTGAATGATGTCAATGTTTTTATAATACATAATTAATGATTTTGTCAATATTTTATTTCTCTCTGTGTGTGTATTTCTAATATGTACTGTAAAGAAATAATAGCCAAAGGCTTAAAAAGCATCCCAGGATGCACCTAATAAAAATAGTTAAGAGAATGAAAGCGAACAGGCGTCTAATAAATGCAGGTTTGTCAAAAGTGTGCCTCAAGTTTAATTTTCTCTTTATATATTCAAAAGTATTATTTATTTTGAGACCAAGTTGTAAACAGGTTTAGTGAACATTAGTAAACCGATCTCTCTCCCAATAAGATATTATCTACATGAAAAATCTTTCTTTTTTACATTGCTCCCTAAATATGATTAATCCTAGACTCTCGTGCAACATTTATTTGTTTTCTGTATTCCTCTCTCTCCAGCTACAGTATATATATTTGGCTATAAATAGTCAAAGGCATATGCACAGAACTCATTACATGTAATCAAAGTAGTCTAAGACACAAGGGAAGTTACATCATAGCTTCGTCTCCTATGACATGTCCCATTTTTTTCATACAAACTTGATTTTCCATTTTTAAAAATTCTGGTTGACCTAGTATTGTTTACTGAGTCACAGATTTTGTGAAAGTATATGTTTCCGATACCTGACTGTAATCTTGTGTTTGTGTGTTCATGTGTGTGTTTGTTTTGAACAGCTGAAGAAGAAAACTCTGGAGGTAACTGTGTGGGACTATGACCGATATTCCTCAAATGATTTTCTGGGAGAAGTGAGTGTTACACAAACACAGCAATTTAATTCACTTTAAAAAACACTTTTGATGAGAGAGACAAATATCATTTTCATAATTTCAATTTAAAGTATGTTATTTTGTTTTTTTCCTAATGTTATTGTTATGGCATTATGATTTATTAGTCATCTACAGACCCAGGCATAACATGCTGACATTCATTACATTTGATTTGTTGGAAAATCTTTGATTTTTATACTGACACAAAGTTGTTTATATCTTCTAGGTGCTCATTGATCTCTCCAACACATCTCAACTGGATAACACGCCTCGCTGGCACCCCCTAAAGGAGCAAAGTGAGAGTATCCAGCATGGACGAGCTCCCCTTCCACAAGGACCAGGAGGATCTGGAGGCCTGGGAGGGCAGGGCGGCCCTGGAGGTCACGCGGGCCCTGGAGGACCAGGAGGTTCTGGAGGTCAGGGAGGGCAACCGGGGAACCAGGAATCACCCAAAACCTCCGTCATCAAGAGCCGAAGTCACGGCATCTTCCCTGACCCTGCTAAAGGTGGGTCATGCATACTATACTAAGTACAAATAAATGCAGAATGAACACAGGTGGTAACTAGTGCGGTTTTACTGTATTAAATAAAAAGAGGATTAGGAGATGTTTCCAGGATATTTACATAATGATCAAATATATAGCTTGAAATCACCATAAGTCACTTTATATGTAAATGTAAACATAAATGTGACCCATTTCTGTGAAATTGTGTTTAAAGTCTCATGATCTAATGATGAGATTAGGAGAATCAAAAGTTTGATTTTAATCATTGATTTTACATTGATTTAAATTTTTGACATGGTCATACTGAGACTCAATAGTAAAGATATCAAGGTTATATTTTCACTGAATATTCTTTACCTTATGTAGGATAATTTTATACAGAAAAATCAGAAAATTAAAAACTTCAGATGGGTTTTTTCCACTAATGTTTAAAATGTATTATTTAATTCTTAACTAATACTTTAAAAAAAAAAGAAGTATAAAAATAAAAGTATATTTATGTCAAGAAATACTTTTGGATATTATTATTTAGCTAATGTTTTTTTATCACTCAGTACTTGTGAACAAATCTAACCATTAACGTTGACTAAGACTTTGATAATATAAGTTTCAGTCATGATCTTAATCTATTGAATTGTCACCACCAAAATTCCGGTTTAGTTGCTCACAGACAGTGCTGACAAAAAAAACTAATTTGCATATCACAAGTATTAATCACTCTATAAAAGCTGACTTTTATATCACTTAACTTTGTAAATATTTTTTTTATATTTATAACATCTGACTTACTGACACATTTTATTTGTAAAATTAATTCCTTCCTTCCGTCAGTAATAATAATAACCTTTATTTTTATAGCACCTTTTAGGGGAGAGCGGGGCAAAACCTAACTTTTTGGTTTTGGCTCAATCATTCAAAAAATATTTGAGTTTGATTAATTATATTTTTACACAAGCAACACACACATCTCTGCTACAAATGAACATTTAAAGTTTGTTTCTAGTACTTGACATTATTGGACAATTACACCAAACGGGACAGAAGTGCAAACGTTACAACTTACCCCATATGTGGGGTTAATTGTAACAGGCAGGGGGTTAGTTGTAACACTTGCAGGCAAATATTTCAATACTACTGTGTATATACTTGAAGTGGATATTGTTTATATATCTGTCTATAATAGAAAGGTATCCACACTGTATTCATTCATCCAGCGCTTTTCTAACAATAGTTCAATTATACATGGATACAAATGTCTAAATATGTGAGAAAAAGCAGCACAATTATGACAAAAAATATATATGTGACCCAGTCTGTAATAACCATACTACAGTTTCAAAATCAAATTCTGAGATAATGAGCATCAAAGTCTGATTTTAGCCATTCATGTCATTATGATTTCAATCTTTGACGTGACCTTATTCAATCAATATTAAAGATATGAACAAAAATAAATTTGTCACACAGTTTTTGATAAGACAGGCACATTTATTTTGTGGGCAGCCAGCAATCATTCGTGTGTTGGCTATTTAAAACAACGGCAAGAAATACGCTAACGTTAGCGGTTTTCATATCGTAAGTGCTGAGGGGTTAGCGTTACAATTAACCCCGCTGGATCAAAATATTTTCAAGCCCACCAAAAAAGTTGCTAAGAGCTGCAGACATTTCAAAATGATACTATGTTTTAGTCAACAAGACACTGATTAATATGACATAGCTATAATATGAAATGGTTGTTTCAACAAGACAATGACCCAAAACACACTAGTAACCGGGCAAAGTCTTGGTTCCAAACCAACAAAATTAATGTTATGGAGTGGCCAGCCCAATCTCCAGACCTTAATCCAATTGAGAACTTGTGGGGTGATATCAAAAATGCTGTTTCTGAAGCAAAACCAAGAAATGTGAATGAATTGTGGAATGTTGTTAAAGAATCATGGAGTGGAAACAGCTGAGAGGTGCCACAAGTTGGTTGACTCCATGCCACACAGATGTCAAGCAGTTTTAAAAAACTGTGGTCATACAACTAAATATTAGTTTAGTGATTCAAAAAATGTTTGTACAAAATAGTTTTGAGTTTGTACAGTCAAAGGTAGACACTGCTATTTTTTTGAACACACCCCTTTCAACTAATTCAACTAATTGCCCAATTGCACAGCCTTAAGAGCGTGCATATCATGAATGCTGGGTCTCATTTGTTTTCTAAGAATCTACTGAACCTACTGGTAACTTGTTTGCCACGTAGCAATAAAAAAATATACTAAAAACCTTGATTATTCTGGTTAGTCACATTGTACTGCTATTATTTTGAACAAGACTGTATGTTTCATTTCATGGCTGTATTAATCCAGAGCACCTATACTGTATGTTTCCAGACACACAGGTCTCTACCATAGAAAAGTCTCACAGTAGTCCCGGCAGCTCTAAATCCTCCTCCGAGGGTCACTTACGCTCCCACGGCCCTTCACGCAGTCAAAGTAAAGGCAGCATAACCCAGGCTCATCTGGAAGAGGCCGGGAACGCCATCGCTGCGGCCGAAGCCGCCGTTCATCAGGCTCGATTCCAGCCAAGTAATCTTTACTACTTCACATGAGCTCACAGCATCTGTTAATCTGTCCTGCTTTCTTTCTGTCTTCCTATCTTCATTCTTAAACTCTTTGTTTCCATTTCCTTTCAATTTCCCCTTTCTGTCATCTTTTTTTGTTGTTCTTTTCATTGTTTCTGTTTATAAATTTTAATGTTACACGTAAAGTGTCGCTAACAGATTTATCACAAATCGAAAACATTTACATAATAGGCCATAAAATAGCAAGTGCTAGTGTTTAAATGACCTACAGTATACTTTGGTTTTACTTTAAAACCACAATTTATATTATGAAATAGAAATGAAATGTAATTCTTCACAAATGCTGTAAAACACTGAGTAAACGTTTGTTTAACTTCTAACTTTTGTTCATAAATCTACAAGCACAATTTTGCATAAAGCCGAGATAAAACCAAGGTGAGGCAGTAGTACGTTTTATTATGCATGCAAAATTAATGTGGCGGACATTCAGGCAAAAATCAAAGGGTAATCCTGCAGCAGAAATCACATTATCTGCATGAATAAATCCCTAGATGCACATCACCTAAATAGATTTTCTAAAAAAAGCATCCGTCATAGTCCTACAAACACAATTGATAGGCTACTTAATGCCAAATTGTAGTGTAAGAAGTCACGTGAAATATCTACACACATCTACCCGGAAACCCCACAGAGCATGATGGTCCTCTATTACTGTACTTCATTTCCCCCTCGCCAGTAAAACCCCAGGCCTTTACCCCAGGTCAAACCCATATCTATGTCCGCATGATTGTGGTTTGTAAATATCATGAGCTGGTTTCATGTGAGGGAGTTCGTGTAGAGGCAGAACTGGTCCCACCTTCTGGCCAATGAGAGAAAAGTATCGAGTCAGATGACCTTCATGGAGGGATCTCTGCTAGAGGAGGTGAGAGGCATGTGACTCCTCCCTCTCTCTAAATATAAGACCCAAAATCAGCACACATCTATTATAAAAGCACGAGAGAAAAATGTGTTTTCAAAGTTAATAAAGTCATGATATTTGCATTAAAATTTGATAGAGACCCTAAAGCAAAATGTTATTTTTGTCCTTCATTTCACTGTGCTATTTTGTTTTTGTTTCTCACTTGATTTTTTCCTGTTCTTATATGACTTTATGTTTGAAGTTTATATTCATCATTTTTGAATATAAGTGATGTATGTTGTTGATGTTAGTATAATTTGAAAACAATGTGTCACTTCTTCTCACATGAAATTTTTAAGTATTTTTAGTTTGGATTTACAAATCATTTTTTTATATATTGTCTAGCGATGAGTTGTTATAACTTTTAAAGTTAACTCTTTCCCTGCTATTTGCATGGGAAAACATTTGCATGAAAAAAACATGTTCCTGATGAGTTTTTAGGGTAATCTGTAATACCGTGATTATTACAAAACATTATTTATTAATTTTACACTGTGTTTTTTATGTTTTGATAATCATTCTGAATCTGATCTCTGAACAAAATTCCTTCACAAAATGCAATTATTTCAGCTTTTTGCTAGAAAAAAATAATTTTTTAAGAAAAATACCAATATTTAAGTATTTATAAGCAGAGAAAAAATATATAGATATGATGAATTTTTTTTTCCTGTTTTGTTTGTTTGTTGTTTGATAGCAGAGGGTCTGTTATTTTATTTGATATATTTTTATGTTTACATATTTTTAGAAGAAATTTTTCCTGGAAGTTTTTTTTAACTTTTGTGAAAATTACAAAACAGACTGGCAGGGAATGAGTTAAAATAAGGGAATAAGTTAAAATAATAAGTTAATTCAGCTTTATTTAAGTTACAGCAACTCATCACTAGTCAAGATAAAAAGTTAAAATAACTTGTAAATAAAAGTTGATTATACTGTACTTTAAATTGTAAGTACAAAACAAATTACAGTGTAACATTCACTAAGTATAGTTTAGTATTTACTATACTAAACTGTAGTAAATTTAAGTATAAGGTATTATATTATACAGTAATAATTACTGTTAAGTAAAGTCTTATTATGTTGCACTTAGTGTTAATTTACAAGTCATTTTAACGTACTATTTGTTTTAAGAGTTGCTGTATCTTAAAATAAAGTTAAATTAGCTTAAGTTATTTCAACTTGATTTTTATCATTTATAACTATTCATCAACAATTGTAGTTTCAAACTGATTAAACTTAAAAAATGTAAGTGCAACAAGGAATTTTTACAGTGTAGTATTAACTATAATAAATTGATAAACTATAGTAAATACTTTAGTAGTATATTTTAATATTTACTATGGTAACTTTGAGGTAGACTATAGTATCTACGAATATTATTACCGTTTACTATAGTAAATGCTAAAGAATACTACAGTATTTCTTCACGTGGGTTGCTAAATATGGCTGTGTTTAATTGCTGTATTGTGTTTGTGTGTATGGATGTGTTTGTGCATGTCTACAGACAAAACAAATCACAGAATGGCTGATGGTGTTGAATATACTCTGGAGAGTGAGGACGGGACAGGTCCTAATGCATTGGACAGTGCCATCTTTCAGGTTCCTCAGCTGTAAGTACTGCCTGCCCTTATTCAGCTTTTTCATCATTCTCTCCCTAAACATATCTGAACAAATTCTGAGATGATATTGTGTAAGTTAATATTTAAAAAAATAATTTACCCAAAAATTAAAATGCTGTTTTTCCAAACCTGTATGACTTTCTGTTTTCTATGAAGAACAAAAAGAGAGATTCAGAAAAAAAAGATAACTATAAAGCTCACTAAGATGATAACTAACATCCACATCAATTAAAGGAGGGGTGCATGATCTCTGAAAGCCAATGTTGACATTTGGAATCACCTAAACAAACACACCCCTACCCCAATAGAATCTGGACCTTCTTTTGATAGACCTGCCCAACACATACGCAACCCAGGCACTGATGTCATTTAGTAGACACACCCCCTACTGCTGATTGGCTACAAGTGTGTTTTTGGTACTCGGCTTGACTCCCTTTTCCAAAGTGTTTTTCAAAAATCATGCACCCTGCCTTTATTAATAACATTGATGTTTCTTAAGCATGCATGCTGCAGTTTCACATTTTAAATGCACAATTTTGATTGGCTGTCAATGTTTTGTTGTTCTACAGCTGGAAAGTGATACCAATAAAGTTGTTCATCTGTATCTTTATTGTTATATTTGTGGTGACACTAAAATACGTTATACCTTACGTTTTACTATAGTAAATTGTATTGTACTGATTTATAGTCATTTAAATAGTTTGTTCATGTATACTATAGTATTCTGTAGTATTAATTCTAGTATATTGATACATTGCAGTAAGTACTGTAGTATACTTTAATATTTACTATGGTAAGGTACACCATAGTATCTAGGAATGTTACTTAAAACTAAAGTGTACTTTTGATGAATATTCGAGGCTTTGAGACTGTCAGTATAAGCAAAAATCAAATAAATGTTTGTATTTCCATCAGGAAAAACATCCCTAATGGAACAGATAAATGCAGAGGACTTGAATCTGTGAACCGGTCTGACTCGGAGGGTAAGAGTCAGTTTTGTACTCCAGTTTCAGTTCATTGGGATCACATCCACACAGTTAGGTTCCAGACTTTCAGCCTCATAGCGGTAAACCTTATCAATCACACACCAAACTGTGAGTAATAATAGATTTTTTTACTGTGGTGTACAGGGGAGTCAATGGGGTCGTGTTCACACATGAGGCTGAATTAGCACATGTCAGAAAGCTGTTAGACAGGAAAACAGCAGTCATACCCTTCTGTTGTACACGAGACGTGCCACTGTGTCACAGCTATACACTGCTGAATAATTCATCATAGCGGACGGTGTGTTTTTGTGCTTGTGAGCTTGTGTTTTTGTCGCTGTCAAAGTGGATAGATGCGAGTGCAACAAAAAATAACCGAGAATTGGAATGTAACCCTGACACAGTTTATAAAATCAATACTGCAATACATTTATTGTTTGACAGACCCTTTTGAATATATTTAAGGATATTGATCTGTTTCTATGTTGTGTGAATATAATTTAATAAATAACAGAACATTTTACAAGAGAAGAATTTCTTCAATTTTGCATCTTTAGCATTTATGAAAGCTTTTTCTTTTCACCTAAAATTATTGTATGTTGCTATAAGCCATTTGTCCATTAGGGGTCGTCATTTTCCATAATATTTTCGAGTCTATTTACATTAGTATTCAGGGCCCAGTTGTTCAAAAGTATTAGCTCAAATATTCAAAATGAATTGTTAAATTAAAGAATATAGGATGATTCTGAATTCGCATTAGATAACAAAATCCTATTTAGGTTTGGAACCAGATCAAATCATCAGTTGGGGTGCAAAATTTTTTATTTTGGGATTTGATCCAAAACAATAGCATTTTCTGATACCAAACAGAAGGGTGGATTTCAAGAACAAAAATGTAATGAAACTTTACAAATTAATCAAAAATGCACTATTTCTATCATGTAATATACACAGATTTATATTTACATTTTTGCTCTTAATTAGTTTAACCTGATAAGGAACACTGTGCCGTACACGGCACACCCTCTCCCTTGCACGTGAGGCTGCATTACGTCATTGTAACTTTGAAGCATTAAATCTTCAAAATATACGGTCATGCGGCACATCGTTGTAAAGCTTAGACTTTCGGGATTCCATTAAGCGCACACAGAAAGCATAATATGATTTTTAGCAGTCATAAAACTGTAATCTAGTTGTTAGTTACCTGAACCGGGCGGCGCCGATTTAGGATATTTGCTTACCTTCAAAATCTTTCCTTTATCCGCTTCGGTGAAATTGTCCAAAACAAATTGTTCATAAATCCCCAAAAGTCCAAGGAAATGGAATATCCAAGCCTTTTAATCCAAAACGATTTGTTCATCTCACAATCTTGACGTTTCTGACCGAATTACGATATAAATAGTATATACAATAAGTTTACTAACAGACATTCGTTCGAATCTCACTTTTCATTCATGATTTATAATAGGGGTGGGCCGATCCACTTTTTCCATTACCGATCCGATTTCGATTCCTAAATTCTGAGTATCGACCGATCCCGATCCCGATCCAATTCTTTCATTTTTCTTGATCCATTTTGTGTGTGTGTGTGTGTGTGTGTGTGTGTGTGTGTGTACACACATAAATATATATACGGTTATTGTGTTTGTGTGTGTCTTGTGTGTGTATGACGCGTTTTATTCACCGCTACTCCAGTGCATTAACTCCGCGAGCACCAGAACAGTTTTTGTGACATTAAATATCTTCATATATGCAATTGTTTTTCACATAAAGCTGTTGAATATATTAGGAAGACTTTGAATATAGTGTGTAAAAATGTTACTGGTGCTTATATGGTGTTTATGGTTATAATAGTCTGACTTTTCTATAGCATGATAGTAACAACAACGAGTAACGCACAGTATCGAATTTGGATCGGCCCCGTTATTCCGATATCCGATCCAGCAAAAAAGGTCCGTATCGACTCGATATCCGATCCAAAGTATTGGATCGGCCCACCCCTAATTTATAATGAATATATTCGGATGTCATGTTTATTGTGCAACGTCTGAGGAACAAATGCGCCCCCTTGTGGAATTTCAGCCGTTCCATAAGAGGCAACCCGTTATATTTGCAGAATAAAAGTTTTTGTTTACATCATATATGTGTGTGTATAATATTATATAAAAAAAAATATTATATACAAAAAAATGTATATACACATGTTAATATTTCTAAAAAATATATATATATATATATATATATATATATATATATATATATATATATTTTTTTTTTTTTTTTTTTAAGAAATATTAACATGTGTATATACATTTTTATACTTAATATATACAAATATTTTTTTCTTAAAATTTTACATGCATGTGTGTGTATTTATATATATATATATATATATATATATATATATATATTATTATACACAATACACACACATGTTGTAAAAAAAACTTTTATTCTGTAAACGATTAGTTGCGTTTAGTTGTTATGGGCCCTACACTCCCAGTGAATTCCATAAATAGCTGTCAATAGCAAAAATAACATTTAAATAATTTGTCATTATGCTAATTACAATAATCAGAGATCAACCAGTCAAATGTAGTGTAAAATGCATGTTGCAATGTATTTGTGTATAATTCATATTTGTATTTTTTTTGTGGGTCAGATGAATGGTCTGAATGTTAAAATGAAATTGTATTATTTTATTGTCTGCTCAAGTAAAAACACTTAGTGCCCACACCAGGCACGGATTAACGCACGGGCCTACTGGGCACTTGCCCAGGGCACTGGGCCAGCAGGGGGCCCTATCAAATTTACTGTGTCTATTATTTTCAAATAAATATTTTAATTTTAATTTTATGTTCTGTAAAATTGAGTTAAATATTGAAGAATAATGTAGGTTTTTTGCAGTTGCAAAGTATTAACTAGTAAATAAATCAAATAAATAATTTTAATCTATTGCTGCGCTGTTGAGAGAGACATCTAGAGGCGAGTGAAAAGCATTGCGTTATATAAAAGTCACGCGCAGAAGATGGTTACTCAAAAACCAAAACAAAAATGAGTTTAAAACCACAACCAAGTTGATCAGTCATAAAAAAGCACAAAAGGACAGCTTTTCCTCACCCTGCCAGTCAGCAACTGTGAAGGAGAACGTTCATTTTCTCTAATGGCAAGAGTAAAAAACGAACAAATGTGTCAAGGACGTATAAATTCACTGTCTTTAGGGGCTGGACACAAAAAGCTTTTACGCCCGCGGCTAGCGCATGTTTTCAATTGATTCCAATGGAAACTCGGCGTTTTTCAAATAAGCAAGCAGCTAGCGGGTTTTTTCCGCGCTGAAAACCGGCGCTCTGTGTTTTTTCCGCACTGAGCGCTGAGAGTTCAAAAATATTCAACTTTGAGTGAAATCTCCGCTCGTCAATGTCAGTTCTCACACGGCCGTCCAATTACAGCGGAGGAGGGGCGGGACATTACCACAGCAACCAACCGGCTTACAGCTGAAGTATCACAAGCTACCAAAGCGCTCGGCTGAAAAACAGCTGGCATTCGGCGTCCTCAAGGCATTTTCAGCCCCGTTTAAAAGTTTTGTTGTTTCCAGCCCCTAAATGCCTTTGGTGAACGACTGTTACACATGAAATGTAATGAAATGTCTGCTAAATGTAGAAATGTAAAATATTTATGGAATTTTCTCCTGTGATATGATTTGGAGAGGTCAGAATCTTTTTGATTGAGTATGTTGTACAGTATGTTGTATGTTGACAGATACAGGTAAGAAATAAATAAACCAATTTGTGGTGTGAAAGTACAGAATATTGTGTGCATTCTCTCCCCGTGTATTAGTGCCATTGTTAATCCTGTAAGATGGGGCATACAGGCAGAGGCGAACCGACACTTGAGCCCTGTGCATACAGGTGCAACGCTGTTGCCCAAAAAATTGGTAAAGGGGGCCTTTGAGACATCCGTGCCCAGGGCACATCATCGCCATAATCCGTCCCTGGCCCACACATTGAATACAGTATATCACCAATGTATTCTTTTAGAGCACTGAATGAATGGTGATCTGAAAAAGTGTGTATCTGGATTAAGATTGATCCAGTACAATATTGCTTAAATAGTGAAACTGTATGTATGACGAAATGTAAGATGAATCACCTGATCCTGGATAGCAAATTATGGGATTTCCAAATCCGGATCATTCCTAAACAACTGGGCCCATCTTAGAGAAAATAAAAAATGTATTTCTTGTTTTGACTACAGTTTATTGCAACAGGGCAAAGACATTTCCTATATGTCCTTGACTTACTTGTGTGCTGTAGGTAAGATGATGGGTGAGATCAAGGTGGCTTTGAAGAAGGAGATGAAGACTGAAGGAGAACAGCTGGTTCTTGAGGTTCTGCAGTGCAGGAATATTACCTACAAGTTCAAATCTCCAGACCATCTACCTGGTAATGTTACCATCCTCAGTATTTTCTTTAATTAAATCCCAGAAGTACCATTCTTGTAGATTAGTTTGGTACAGTGTTGCGTTACCAACACGAAGGTCATGGGTTCGAACCGTAGGTTGAAAAATGGCTTTAAATGCACTTTAAAGGAAAACACCACCACCATTTTTCAAAATGTTACTATGTTCTTACCTCAACTTAGATTAATTAATACATACGTATCATCAATGCGTGCACTTTTAATCTTTATACAGTGCTTCTTGAATGTGTTAGCATTTAGCCTAGCCCCATTCATTACTAGGGCTCCAAAAAAAGTTTTATTTTGTGCCACCAAACTTACTTACTCGTGTAACTGCTCATGTTACAGTCTTTAAAAAGGGAAGACATGGAAGTGTTTGGTGGCTTCTAAATTCATCCCTGTTCGGAGCCATAGGAACGAATGGGGCTAGGCTAAATGCTAACACATTCACAACGCGCTGTACAAATATTAAAAGTGCACACGGAAAAAAAAGATAGGTATGTATTAATTTGTCTAAGGTCAGGTAAGAACAAAGTTAAATATTAAAACCGGTGGTGTTTTCCTTTAAAGGTGCAGTGTGTAATTTTTAGAAGGATCTCTTGACAGAAATGCAAAATAATATACAAAACAATATTATCAGGGGTGTATAAAGACCTTTTTATAATGAACCGTTATGTTTTTATTACATTAGAATGAGACGTTTTTATCTACATACACAGAGGGTCCCCTTACGTGGAGGTCGCCATTTTGTGTCGCCATGTTTCTACAGAAACCTTTAACAGACAAACTTTTTTTACCAAGTTGTCTCTGACGATGACATGTTTTACCGGTGACGGCTACTGTAGCTTCTCTATGTGTTTTAAAAGCGAGGGGTGAGCAGTGTATTGAGCCGTTAGTTGCAATTTGCAACCTCACCACTAGATGCTTCTAAAATTTACACACTGCACCTTTAAGTCACTTTTAATAAAATTATTTGCCAAATTCATACAAAATAACAAGTAGTGGTAGTGATGTGGAATAACAATAATGCTTATGCACAAATCCTTAAAGGGGACATATCATGAAAATCTGACTTTTTCCATGTTTAAGTGCTATAATTGGGTCCCCAGTGCTTCTATCAACCTAGAAAATGTGAAAAGGAACAACCGAGTAACTCAGTTTGGTAAACCATTTTCAGCAAGCATGTGAAAAAATAGCTCATTGAAATTTGGCTCCTTTTGTGATGTCAGAAGGGGATAATACCGCACCTTAATCTGCACCAATCAGCTCATTTGTATATAAAAACGGACACATTTTTGTTCACATATACAAAGTGGCAATTTTAACATGCTATAATAAATGATATCTATGGTTTTTTGAGCTAAAACTTCATGTAATCTAGGGACACCAAAGATTTATTTGACATCTTTAAAAAAGTCTTGTGAAATGTCTCCTTTAAGTTGTTGTATGAGTTTGAGGTGTTATATGTTTTTATCTGTTCTTCTAGACCTTTATGTAAAACTCTACGTGGTGAATGTGGCAACTCAGAAGAAAATCATAAAGAAGAAGACGAGAGTGTGTCGTCATGACAGAGAGCCATCCTTCAACGAGACCTTTCGCTTTAACCTCAATCCAGTTGGCCACTCTATTCAGGTTAGAGACTAGAAATTCAGACAAATTAAAGGTTTTACACAAGATGTAATACATTAATAGTATTCACATTCCCTCTTTCTCTCTCTCTCTCTCTCTCTCTCTCTCTCTCTGTCTTTTCTTTTTACAGCTGTTCCTGGTATCAAATGGAGGAAAGTTCGTGAAGAAGACCCTGATTGGTGAAGCCTACATCTGGCTGGACAAAGTAGACATGCGTAAACGTGCCGTCAGCTGGCACAAACTGGTCGCCACCACCAATCAAACTCAACCATAATCAACCAATCAGAACTCATCACCCATCAAAGTGAAACAAAGGTGGGTTTGTGAATTTGGAAAGACTGACAGGTGCGTCTAGTCTGAACTGAATCATGTACCGGGTCCTCCCAAAAGTGTATTTAAGATGATTCACCAAACCAGTCCAAAAGGATGATAAATGCATAACGCTGTTATGATCTATTTGATCATTTCTGCAACATCATTCCCGTTGGTCCATCGCATACTGAATCTACAATATCTAGACGTACGTCATTTTTCATTGCTGTTTCTATCCCATTTCCAATGTTACGTACCTATATGTGTATTTGTCAGAAAAACAGCATTATTTAAAAGATACACAAATGACACAATCATTTGATACATAATGTACCATATGCACTGAATTGAGAAAGTAAGACAATCTTAAATGCAATGGGTCCCGCTGTCTTTGTTGAATGCACCAGTTTGTTTTTGTCCTTAATGCTGAATGTTGAAACGTCTGGTTCTTTCGACTGGATTTGGAGAGGATGTAACTGATGAATATCATTCGATAACAATATTACGGACAATAGCATGGACAATAAAAGAGGCCGTATTTTGTGTTTAGCATCTCGAGCCCTCGAAATTGTCTACTGTGTGATGTATGTCCACAATGTGTTTGTTTCCAGCAGCATTTTGAAGTAATTGTCATGTCATGTCGGTGGTCAAATGTCGTCATTAATAGTCTCTGTTATGTGTGACGTTCTGTGTGGAATACAAATATGCAATGAGAAAAAAATAATAATTAATGTACATTTGAGAAATTTGAGAGTCCTATTGGGCGAGGCCTCTGGCTCAACAGACACGATAGGTCGAAATCCGGATGTAACGTTCGTGTTTATTTTGGTGCAAGTGTCTGTCCTCTGTCATGTGTCACTCTGTTTCATAGTGGTGCACAAAAAATGTTTCATCCGCTGTAATGTTTGATCCGATCAGTCATAAAGGATAACTCGGTTATCTCATTATCTCTACATAAACACTGCCTCTTTAACCCTTCACCATATCAGTGTAGAGTTACACAATGTGCCATTGAAAAATAAAGGCACACATTTGTTGTCTGTCTTATCAATATCAGTGGACATCTTACTTATAACGTTTTGCAAATCGAATACACACAAGGTTTTCTTGTTTAATCTTTACCTTGCACAGTCGTGCACGGAGGTATCTTAATAAAAGGTAAGATAAACTATTGTGTGCCAACCTGATGTTTTAACCAAATCCACTGGTTCAGTTTGGGTAATCTATGCAACATGGATTATGTTCTTTGAATGCATATACCTTAACATATAACATAGAGAGTATGAATACATGTATATGTTGAAAAAATGAAATTAAGTATATTGTATAGTGTTTATTTTTATTTATTTTTTACTCCTCTTGTATGGTACAGTAAATATGCACTTTAGGTTGTTGTTTTCATACTGTAGATTTCCAAATACCATCATCAATTGTGTTTTATCTTTTAGTGTCACTGCTGCATAAAATACTA
Source organism: Misgurnus mizolepis (assembly GCA_025389145.1). Taxonomy (NCBI): domain Eukaryota; kingdom Metazoa; phylum Chordata; class Actinopteri; order Cypriniformes; family Cobitidae; genus Misgurnus; species Misgurnus mizolepis. The sequence goes on along the minus strand of JAIFKI010000025.1, from coordinate 22,841,286 downwards.
AAATGTTGGCAACGTTCTGCAAAACAATAATATATAATAAAATAACTATGATGATGGCCAATTATAAGTGTTTTCACCCAGAGCATTATATTATATTATATTATGAGAGAGTTTTTGTTGTTCCCTTTATACAAGCACATCTATTTGACAGCTATCGAAACTTCTATTGCAGTTTATTATGACCCCATTGTTTTTAGTTTGGGGATGAGATTAGGTGTGTGAATGTGTTTGGTTATTTTTGTTGATTTTGTAAATGTATATATTTTCTACAAGATGTCTGAATATTAATTTGGTCTGAGCATGTGATTGTAATCACGAGATCAAACTCTGTCTGTACATATGTTGTATTTGTTTATATGTGGAAGAAAGTAATAACTCGATTGGTGCAAACAAGTGTTCAATCAACCCATTTCAATATGTTTGTCAAAATCAGCAACATCTCTCAGAATGCCAAGGTTTAAAAAAAAATTGCGAAAAAGAAAAAAGAAAAATTCCTTTCAAATTGAATGGTTGTCAAACAGTTTCTATGTTTTTACATAGATGTTGCATGTTTCGTTAGATGTCTGTTGATATATTTTGACTCCGGATTGGGTTTAAAAAGAGAGAAATTTTGAACACGTCATCTGAAATTGTATGCGGACTGTAAAAATGCTTGTAATATGAGTCTTGTTTTTCACTTCGTGTAAAAAAGAAAAAAAATAATGTTATGGTTTTGTGGTTGTCCACAGGATGTCATGAAATTATGCAAATTGTGCAGTAGAGGAAAATAATATATGAAGACTAAGAAATAAATAAAAACTTTATCCCTGCGTCTAAATAATAAAGAATAGATTCTATTTCAAATGTGAAAATGTGTGACGTTTTTATTTTGAACTGTTGATCTGTTTGCAATTTAAAGGAGATTATACATACATTTACATATAGGATGTTTCAAGAAAAAAATTCTTAAATTAAGATGCTTTTTCTTGATGAGCGAACCGACTCAAGAAAATAAGTGTAGTTTATAGACCAAAAATATCACATTTAAGTTATTTTGTGCATAAAACAAGCAAAACAATCTGCCAATGGGGTAAGCTAATTTTTCTAGAATTTTTCTTGAATTCAAGATTTTTTGCTTACCCCATTGGCAGATTATTATTTTTTTTGTGCTTGTTTTATGCCAAAAATCACTTAAATTTGATATTTTTGGTCTAAAAACTAGACTTATTTTCTTGGGTCGTTTTGCCCATCAAGAAAAAGCATCTTAATTTATTTATTTTTTTAACTTAAAACAAGAATTAATAAGATTTTTTTTTCTTGAAAATCATTTTTTGCAGTGCATATATTACACTGCAAAAATGATTTTCAAGAAAATAATTTTTAGTATTTTTGCCTTGTTTTCAGTAAAAATATAAAAAATATATTCTTAAATTAAGATGCTTTTTGAGGGAAACAACCCAATAAAATAAGTCTTGTTTTTAGACCAAAAATATCAAATTTAAGTGATTTTGTGCATAAAACAAGCAAACATATCTACCAATTTTTTCTTGAATTTTGTGTTTGAGAAAAATGTTCAAGATTTTTTTTGCTTACCCCTTTGGCAGATTTTTTTACTTGTTTTATGCACACAATCACTTAAATTTGACATTTTTTGGTCTAAAATCTTATTTTCTTGGGTTGTTTCGCTCATCAAGAAAAAGCATCCTAATTTAAGATTTTTTTTATATTTTTACTGAAAACAAGACAAAAATACTAAGAATTTTTTTTCTTGAAAATCTTTTTTTGCAGTGTACAAAACTACCATTTTTTTATTTTTTTTATTTGACATAACAGTAATGAGTAAAGTCTGGGGCTTTGCTAATGTCAGTAATAGCGGTAACACTTTACAACAAGGTCTCATTTGTTAACATTAGTTAATGTATTAACTAACATGAACTAACCATGAGCAGTACATTCGTTATTGTATTTGTTAATCTTTGTTAACGTAAGTTAATAAAAATACAGCTGTTCATGGTTTGTTCATGTTAGTTCACATTGCATTAACTAATGTTAACAAGATTTTAATAATGTATTAGTAAATGTTCAAATTAACATTAACAAAGATAAAAAAAATGCTTTATAAGTGCAGTTCCTTATTAGTTCATGTTAACTAATGTAGTAAACTAACTAAATTAATGAACCTAATTGTAAAGTGTTACCATAATAGCTAATAGTCAGTTTCTTCAATTAGTGAATAATGTCTTAATTGTTTTTAGGTGAAAATACAGTGTTAAAATGTACTCAATGTATTTGCATTAATTGGCCACCAGAGGGAGCTAGTGTCTACACAAAGGAAATAAAGGCACTGGTCATATACAAATTTAACAGTTCAAAACTTTCTATTACACTGTCAGAAAAAAATGACCCCAAGCTGTCACTTGGGCAGTACCCTTAAAAAGTTCCTAATATGATATGTATACATTTGTACCAATATGTACCTCATATCCACCCTTTGGTACCATGTCTCTAAAGTATTAAACTGAACTCCTTAGGTGCATGAAAGGGTACCACACCAATGAAAGCTAGGGACAATTTCTGGGAAAAAATTCTGACTGTGTACATCTGATCAAAATGATTGTCAGACAGGATAAAGCATCAATTAATTAAATAGTTAACTATGAACCATCTATCAAGGAACTGCAGCAAACATCCACGTTTTCTAAAAAGCCAATACAAAAAATCTTCATCTCATATTTTTCCAGTACTTTGTCAGGGCTAAATTAAAGCACAGAAGCTAAGTTACCCAAACCAAATGCTTCCAGCTTTATACCATACCCAAATACCAGTAAGGCTTGCTTTAAGAGCCCACAAACAGACTACGAGCGGAGTGTTTATGAACATACATTCTTTCTCTGGTGATGTGAGGCAGGGCGAGTTGCCATGGAGACCATGGATACAGGGGTAGGAGGGCCCAGGGGAGCCATGTAGCTTGGAGAGCAGGATGTGCTGGAGAGTATGTGATACCCCTCATCCTCAGTTCCATGGAGCATGATACATTTTTGTTTTCGATGCCTCCCATCAGCCAACATCACTTGTTAATATTCTGTAAATGAAAACGCTTTCCTCTAAATTGAGCATCCCTCCCTTCCATATACAGTATCTAAAAGCAAACTTGGTTCCTATAGGCGTCGCTGTACTGTTTTTCAGGGATGACAAATGTATATCTGAAGTAAATTAGCTTCCTCATAACTTGTCCCTAGAGGCACAGCATTATTTGTTTCTTGCTTAATCAATGTCATGGGTAAAGTAATCGAAACAAATCTACTATGAATAAATATGCACAGTAAAGCTTCGGTCTCCGAGTCTAGATGGACAGCTAGAGACTCACAGACGTTTAATGAGCTTGGTCATTAGCTTTTACTGAACGTCTCAGGGCCAGGCCACAGGCGCAAACACAGCATTGCTTCAACACACATTCACATAAAGAGCGTCAGTAGCAAATGGGCCTCAAAGGTCCTCGTAATATGTTTTAATGCACATCGATGTCTAACACGCTGTCAGGGTCTCTCGTGTGACCCTGCATATGCCGAGTTGTTGAAAAGAGTTAGGTGTATGCATTAAACCGGATCCAAGCAAAGTGCACATGAACTCAGCTTTCCCAGCATCCTTTAATCATCAGTTTGGGCCATGTTGAAAAGTAAAGAGGTCACAGCAGTACTCTCTATTTAAGATCCATGGGGGATTTTAATGAGAGAGTGTGTTTTTTGATGATGGTACCCCTTCTTTTATTTAGCCGAGCGGCGCTTTTATCCTGGTCTAGAGCATAGTGCTCTTCATGCAACCACAGGGTCATGCTGTATCTCTTTTGCATCAGAGGATCTGCTGCTCCTCTTTGGTGGTGGTGCATCGTTGAAAAGAAACCTCCTCGAGGCTTTATTGGACCGACGGTTCGATGGATGCGTGCTAATGGACATGCATACAGACCAGGCAACAAAAGGACAAGGCCAAAGCTAGAGAACGCCGCGCGCTACTCATGTTATAGAGCTCGCGCCCTGTTGCACGCGCCACTCGAGCCGTTCCCGCGGAGAGCGCGGTTGCTAGGCGACGGGTGAAAGCCGAAATCCCTGGGTAACCGGCCCGACCTGCCTCATCCCTGCTCGCGTGCTTATTAAGTTTTATGTCATCTCGAAGGAAAAAGTATCTCATTTTGAACGAACGGAGGGTGTGAAAGCACGCACATTTACAGTGTTTGCACCGTAGCCTAACGTAGACGAGATATTAAAAAAGAAACGTAGCTACACCGTTAAAATTCAGCTTTTTTGTTGTGAGAGAAAGTCGTTGAATAATAGAAAACGTGATGTAAAGGCTAGGGGGGTGCACGTGTTTGTGATGCATCATTCAGTGACGTTTTAAATGAATAATGCACGAGAAAAAAACGAACTGGTGTAATTTGCTAAGTTATTGATCATGTGTAAACAAAAGTACAACAGTGCATCATATTTCACCCCACGATTTTCGACTAGGCTACTTTTGTTATATTATAGTATTATAGACGGTTTCAGCAATAATAACAAACAAACGACTTTCGTGGAACAAACGTTACTTCCGGTAAACTCCGCAAGCTGTAGATTGTAGTATTTTACACGTGAATGTTAGCTCAGTGTAGTTTTTGTTACACTTTAGCTATGATTTAGAATAAGATACCGTTAATCTACTTGTTGTTTAATTTGGTTGTAATCAGTAATAAAATACTTTAAAAGGACTCAGTTGTTGAGTCTTACATATGTTAGCGGTGATCCTTGATCTCCGTCCACCCTGCTTAGGAAACCAAAACATTAGTTATTTTCGACAAGGTTGTTCCAGAGTACAGTTTAGCCACTAGTCAGACATTCACGTAAAAAAAGAGAGACCGGAAGTTAAGTTCCGCCCAGACGCCTACCCGCTACGCACGCGTGCCTGCTACGAAACCGTCTATTATTCACATTATTTGTATTAAAATGTGTAAAATTATCTATAATTCATATAGATCAATAATTTCATTATATCAAAAGTATGGTTGCCATTTTTATTAGCCTATACCATGGTAAAACTGTGTTTAGTCAGACAATAGAGAAATGTGGTGATTTAACTAAATGCCAAAGTTAAACTGCAGTTACTAACCATGGTAATTTCCGTTAGGAATATAATAATAACTAAAGTGTAAAATTCCCTTTGTTTTTAATGTTTTAAGGAAGCATGAGAGAGAGAGAGCAACGAGAGAGCGAGAGAGAGAGAGAGAGACGGGGGGGGGGGGGTTTGCATTGCACCGATCAGATGAAAGATAGCAGGCTTTTGCCATGAGATGGTAAGAGAGAGGGGTGGGGGCACAATGTCGCTGTTTCGGCTTTATTGATCTCTCCCTCCCATTTACACACTGGGTCAGTAGTTTGATAAGAGAGCGCGCAGGATCATACAGAAGAGCGACACGCGCTTGTGCCATGCGTACCGAGATTTCCAACTGGACACCTATCACCAATCCCATCCGTCTCTGTCTCTAACCTGATGACGACTAATAATCAGATTAGCCAGCAGGACAGCCCAGCAACACATTGTATTTGTGGAGAAAAGTAACTGTTCCTGGATCTGCTGTGGATTTATCAATGAAGGTGCGCCTGGGATCAGGAGGTCTGATCATGAATCGGTACGGAAGGTCCGTTTTGATGCTTTTCATCGTTTCATCTCTTCATATATCGAGCCCATCGCAGTTTCCCAGTCCACTCATGTAAGTACAGTAATGTCGTTGTTTGTTTATGGGCGTGTAGTAGTAAATCCCCAGTGTTTAAAACTATCGATTCCAATAAACCTTTATTTCATTCAGGATGTGTGAATGTTTACGCGCAAGTTTTTCTGAGTGCGTAAAATTTGCTGTATGCACAATGCAGACTATATTGGTCTATTTAATGTTTATAAATATGGCATATTACTTCATTTTCTATTATGCGTAATCATAACGCACATAAAATGAGATAGCCTATAATCTGGATGCAATTTATTTTCTGCATTGACACATTTGGAGTTTTTTCCAGATTTTTTTTTTAAATGACAAATTCTTCTTTTGACAGTATTTTGCTTCATGCATTTTTTTTACCAAGTAGTGGTTTCCATTTCATTATCACTGTATGTAACTTTTATGTATGTAACAGGTTTTATTTCTTCACCTGGTACAAGGGACACAAGCAAAAAATACAAATATAATCCGTCATTGTTTACAGGTGTCCAGATTTTTGGTTGTGCATTTATTGTGTGTGTCTGGGAAGATGGTGGATCTTTTAGCTTTTTTATCTTAAAATATAGGAAATGCTTTTCAGCTCATGGATTCATATTGAATACTGATTTTCATTTGACTGCAGTATATATCCTAGTTAAGTCCTTCACAGTTTCCCAGGTTGTTTGTGTCAATACAGGGATGAATTGCACCTATTGAACAGTTGGGTTTAACATAATGTATGCCTAAATGGATATATGCCACTGCTACAAGCATTACACACATGTGTGCTGTATTTCTTAGTGTAGCATGCATTGTGATATATTTTATGTCTCATTTGACAATAATGCATACCGTCCTCCGAACACTCACCATACAGTACAATGAAGGTGAATGGAGACTGAAGTTGTCAGTCACAAACAATCTACTTATCTGTATCATCTTCTTTTGTGTTCTGTGGAAGAAATGAAGTCACTTGATTATTTTTTAAAGCACTTAAATTCTGTTTTTTAAAATTGATGTAAGTTAAGTTTATCCTTTTGATCTGACCACCTGTTTGTTAAAACATGCATTTAGTAAGAATTAATAATACTTTAGGGTGGTGGGTAACGTAGATTGATCCATTTGTAATGGACGTATAAACGTGTTTTTGATAAATTGCCTCTTCCGCTGGTTTTCTGAGAGTTTGAGTCAATAATGGTTTTTATATATGATTGTAGAAACCATTACATGACTTTGTCCTTTTTTAAATAATAGAAAGGTAATGAAAAAAAAATCACCCAAAGCATTTTCTTCTGGTAGGCTTGTGCCTTAAATACAGAGCAAAAAAAAAGTTGTACACTGTAACTAACTTACAGTGTAAAAGCATTGTATTTTAAAGTCTGTTTTATTTATTTACATTCTGAATAACATTTTTAGATACAAATATATTTTGCCCTTGGGATATTTAATGGGCATAATGCTACCGCTGGAACAGCATTGCCCATCCCGTCCAGATACTTAAAAAGGAAGTGACCTAATTCATTCAGTGTTAGCAGCATAAGACACTCTGTTATGATTTCTTTCAGTCACTAGTTAGTGCACAGGAAAAAATTTTCAAGTGGGAACTAAGGTACTGTAGGATAGGACCCCTATAGAGATATGACGCAGGTGATCAGTGTTTCCGTCTGACAGTCAGAAACACCTGCCCCTTAGTATCACACTGGCCCATTTACTGGCACAGAGATGCCACACATTTCACCTGTATAGAGAAAAAATACACAATGTGCTTTAATAGGCTAGGCTGTATGTTTTAGAAGGTCCACACACATGCAGTTGTGGAGTCCAGTATGTGGCATCTTGAAGGGATTGTTCACCTCCCAAAATTTAGTTGAATTATTATGTTAAAGTAGGATTTGTAAAAATTCCAATCGGTTTAAAATTTTGTTAGGTGCTGTATGTACACCAGATGGTTGGCGACCTTTACTCTGTTAAACGGACCGGTCACCATAAGTCAGTATGGAAGAGCTTGGGTAAGCGGGCATTTGAGCAAATATTTAGGAGTACCTTTAAATTAAAATCAATATTACAGCCATTTCTAACTAAACAAATATTTTCCCACAATAATTACAACTACTTTATACCCATTCATGTGACTTGATCTACATTATGTGGGGTAACATTCAACACTGCTGCTTCCCGCATTGTAATATTGATTCGTCCCTCAGTTTTTAAAAACAACATGAAAACATGTTAACAGTTTTATTAATAGAATTAATAGATTACACCGTAAACAGGAACGTTTTTATGTGGTTTGGTTGTTTGTTTACAAGACAACACCGTATTGTGGCCCTGAAAATGCAAAGATTTTGATAAAAAAACTTTGACGTCTCCATGTAAACTATGTAAGCGCAAATCTGTGATAATGGTGACATCATGTGCATGTGCTAATTCAGTTACAGCTGTTTCTGAAAGGCTGCAGCCTTCGGAGGTCGCGTATGCAAGCTGCATACATTATCAAGCCTGGTTTAGTTAAACACAATTTACTTATCTCTATACCGCTGTTTTCACTCTCCTCAAAACGGGCTGATGCTTTCCTTGTTCAATGAAGTCCCTCCTTTAGAAATACGTAGCGAGTTTTGATTGTGTAGCTTGTTTAGTGTGTTGTGATTCGACAGCAGCTTAGCTTGCTGTTAGCTTAGCTGGCGACTTATGTATACATACAACATCCAGTAGGCTAATTACAATCACAATAACTAGCAAATATATCATGATAATAAAATATTATAAAACAACATAACACACAATCAAACCCTACTCAACCAATCCAAAAAATATTATGAATGTGGGCGGAGTTTAGTTAAAACTTCTTAATTTGAGGTCATAAACCCAGAAACCCGGAAGTGCTGTAGTCCAAACCGGCCATTCGCTGTAGACTTTGAAAGGCAAATTCTGTTAAAAAATATATCGCCTGGCTTTGAACTTTTAGCTTTATCATTTTACTATTATTTTTTATGCTATTACAGCAACATAACACACTTACTAGGGTTTAAAAATGGGATCAGGAAGAACGTGACCTTTAAGTTTACTGAGCATAACATTTGCAACTCATAAGCATATTACAACAATTTACAATTTAATTAGAATAATAGTCAGCTTGTAATGTTTAATATTAATATTATAAAATAAGACTTCGGATTAAGACACAGCCCAAAGACGTTTTCAGACGTAACAACATAAACAAACAGCTTTCGTAGAACACAATGTAACTTCTGGGAAACTCTGCAAAGAATCAATAACAATAGAGAGCTTTTAAAGTAGTTTATTTCTAATAACAAGCTAAATTAATAACAAGTAGATTACCTTAGTTCAAATCATAGCTAAAGCATATCAAAAACTACACTGAGCAACCATTACTTTGTAAAATGTGTACTATATAATGTAATGTATACAATGTTAACTAAAGATTGGCTGCCAAACCTACCTTTACATAGCGGTGATCCATGTTCGCCGCCTCCCCTCGTCTTTAGGAAACCAGAACATTTGTTATTTTCAATGAGCTATTTGTTCCAGAGTTTAGTTTAGCCACCAGTCAGACCATTAAACAAACAGAGACCTGAAGTTAAGTTCAGCTGCATTAAGACTAGCAGTAGCCGAACGACGCAATCTCATTGATTTCAATGGAACCTTGGCGACTTCCGGCAACACGAGCGACAGTGACCGTTGGCGACTGGATGGGGCGTGTCCAGTCCTGCAAATTATGAGCGACTTTCCGTAGCGCCCACCAATGGTAACAAGCAGTGGAGTTTACTTCATCCGTCTCTCATCAGTTATTGGAGTGGACAGTACTCATGTGTTTATGACAACTAGATTTAGAAACGCCTCTTTTGCAAAAGACGAGAGACACACAGCGACAAAGTCGCTTATAATGTGAATGAACCTTTCTGCCTTGACCCGTTACCACGACAACGCACATGTGTCCGATAAAAAATGTCTATAGGTATGCGCGATTATCACCAAAAGAACGATGGATGTCCAAAATTTTGCCTTTTTATAGTCCCGGTTCATGTCTAGTATTAAAACCTATCGTCGGTCTACAGAAAGCTGATTGTTTGTATTTAAGGCTCTGTAGAAGAATGTGTATGTGCACAGCCGTGTAGCATTTCTTTACAAGGTAACATTGCCATCTACTGGCCTGGCACACGTAATACAGCAGATTTAGTCATCTTTGTTATGTGTACGTGAACTTTTCATGAATACAAATGAAAACCTTTCATTTTTCACTACATGTTGTAGTGCAAACATTGCCTATGGCTTTTATTTTAGGTGTACCATTCATTGTATAAATCTTTTTGAGCTGACACCATCTGCATATACAAAACATAAAATCACATTTACAACAATGAAATGTGGATTATGAAATCAAATAACAAAGGTGATATATAATACAGGTGATAAATAAAGGAGAACTGATGAGGTGCCCAGGGCCTCATAGGACCATAATCCATTCTGCTCCAGCGTTTAGTGTACAGTGTAATGGAGCTTAGACAAGATTTCTTTTTAAAAAGTCTGCAGTAACAACACTGTTCTCCTGTCAGCAGAGCTCTAATCCTTAGCCTGTTAAAGGGATTAAGTAGCTTATTATAGAGGAGCGGAGGGAAAGCTCTGAATGGACCTGAAAAATGGATGTAAATGAAATCTTACATTTACTGAAAAAAATGAAACATATTATGATCGTAGACAAATTACCATTTCAGTCAATTCATCTATAAAGCTGTGAGGCTTTCCACTTCGACGACTTCTCTGACAGTCTGACATCTTTTAATAATCTTTTATGATAAAGTTGTCTGGGAATAGCTTAAAATAATAAAATATAAATGAAGAGTAGGGAACTCTTTACTTGAAGCCTTAATGAATTTGAAGCATACTGTACTGTAATACATAATGCATACTAGCACCAGATGATTTTATACTTGGTCATAATTGAACAATTGTCCTATAAGCAACTCAGCCAGGCGCTATCTTCTTACATTATAAAATAAATCAATCTATTTATTTATTAATAGGTGTAATATCTGTATTCCTTTATAATGCATTATACAAATGTCTGGAAGGCATGAAACTGGAAATGAGAAACTTTGCATCTCCTACACCAAAATGTGAGCCAGCAAAATCTATGTAAGTGAAAGTAGCCTGACTGGTAATGACTTATTCATACTGGATTTTAAAAAGCGTGTGAGATTTCTCATTGCTGGAGGCATCTACTTGCAATCAGGATATTTTGACTCAGGAGACTTATAGCACAAAGTGAGCTGGTATGATCAGATCTGTCTACCACTGCTCATTAGAAACCACATCGGCCAACAGATTGTCTCATTGCAACCTACATCTGTGTTTTTAGTCCCTGAGGACAAAACAGGCTGAAGAAAGAATAGGATGTAGACTGGAGGGGAATGGAAGAGCCGATATTAAATTCACAACTCTTCTGCGCACCATCATTTTTACTCGCTTTTTCAAATTCAGTTCTGCCTCCAATACGATTCAACTAGATTGTTCAATTATACTTGCAAATCATGATGGGTAGCACAAAAACTAATCTGAGAAGACTTTTGATGCCATACATATATTAATGATAAATGAAATTAGTCAGTTAATATAGCTTTAATGTGTAAATAACTGTTACATACATGTACAGTTTTATATACATGGTCGGACACACCTGCACATCACTTGCCAATTTCTGTACCGAGAAAGTCTTTGTTTCAACTGAAGCGGAAGAAATGTCACTCACAATGCGAAAAAGCATTACTTTAGGCAGTTTCTGTCTATGTCAATCCCACAATCCACTTCGAGAGCACTGCGCTAATTTACATTCATTGCCGTATTGATTTGAAAATGCTATTCTCTAGTCACTGCCAGGAATTACGTTATTGTCACATGTCACTTAAAGAGCACCTATTTAATTGCTAAAAACAACGTTATTTTGTGTATTTGGTAAAATACGATATGTTCGTGTGGTTTGTGGTTAAAAAACACATTATTTTCCACATACATGTACCGTACATTTTTGTAACTCCAGGGGCCCTATCTTGCACCCAGCGCAATTGACTTTGTCAGTGACGCATGTATCATTCGTATTTTGCACCGGCGCACAGCGGGTTTTTCCCTCCACAGACGCACGTCGGCAAACTAGGGAATGAACTTGCGCTCCCTGGACGGTTCAGCGCAAAAAAGAGGCGTGTTCCGGCGCAAACCATCCCTGTTTTGCAGTTTCAAAAAACAATTGCGCCACTGACCAGAAAAAAAAAGTTTAAAGTCAGTGGCGCGTTGCTCATTGTTCATTATGCTATTTTAAGGGCGCATGCTTGACCATAATGTATAGCGTGCACAACGCGCATACACTTTCCATCTAATCTACACAGATGCAACAGTTATTTTTGCAAATCATAAATTGTTACACTTAAAAATATTAATATATGAGATAAGGGGAATCATAGTGGTGAGCATTGTGGTGATAGTTTTTATTTATTCTGTGGCTGCGTTAAAAAATTCTCATGCAAATAACGATTAAAATATTTTCATAAGTTTGTTGTGTGGCTGTATTACGTTTATTTTATGTAAATAATAATTAAAATGTTTTCATAAGAAACCTTAATGTATATGAACTTGATTTGTAAGAGTACTTTGGGGTTGGACCTTGCTTACGTTTCTTGGGTCCGATTTCAAAGCCCCCAAACCCTTTCAGCGGTGAGGGTGGACGCAGCGATGTCCTCTGCTGGCGTCTGTGTAGAGGCAGATCCACCTTCTGTTACACGGCGTGCCCGATTTATGCTGGCAAGCTTGGGATTCCCCCGTCTCCTGACATCATTGTAGCGCTTGGCGCAACGATGGGGATGCCAGCTGATGAGACTGTGGCTATTTCCTCTCACGCCTGTTTAACCTACGCTGATTTGGGCGGGTTTCTCCCATCCCCATACAAAACAACTTATCTGTCTTTGACTGCTCTAACAAGAACGTGGGTCTCCTCGGCTGTGAACCGCTCCTGGCGTGCGCCTGGTAAATCCGTCATAATAATAGCAACCCGCCATGGAACCTGCACCCTTGCGTTTAAAGGGAATGTTGGATAGCGTTCTGATTGGTTTATTTGACGTTACGCCCAAACCACACCTATGAATAATGAACCTACTTCAGACCAACCCCTTATTAATTTGCGCCCGGTGCAAGAGTTATTTCTCACGCCGGGAAAATAGCAACAGCGCCCAAGATCCGCCCACAAACTCACTTGCGCGTTGCGCTTCGCACTTGCGTTTCAGATCCTTAAAATAGGGCCCCAGATTTCCCTCTCTTCCTGAAAGGCACAGATTTTGTACAAAACTCATCGATTTGAAATATGCTGTGTCCCTGATTGGCCAGCTAATCTGTATGTGGTGATTGGCCTAAATACCTCTGACGTCAGCCGTAAATGTGACGCTACTTACCATGTTTGAAAGATTCGGTCACAATGCAATGCTAACAGGAGTTAACTTACATTCTGTGAGTCTGAAGCGGGAGGAATTATGATAATGTCGGTCTTGTCTACATCACTAATCCCAGGAAGTAAACTGTTGCCTACAATCTGTGTGTTTGTTGTAGTTCAAGAAAAGAGATTTACGTTGGAGACGATAACTCACGTCATCGTTTACCTTGGGGTTTGTACCTTTTGCATATCGTTAACATGTATTAATACACACTTACACACCAAAGGAAATCATGAATCGAACCATAGGTGCCCTTTAATAGGCAAACTCATTACGAAGATCCTCCTTTATCAAATAAGAACGTCAGGTGCGGTCATTTATTATACGTTTGTTTAAAACAAAGTCCTCCTCGACATTGTTGATATTTTTTATTAGTTGAATGATCCGACTTGCCATAGTTTATTCAAATACGATGGAGTATGAGCTAAATATTGAGCAAATAATTTAATTTTGTCCTAAAGTTTTGCCATTATTTTATGGTTAACTTAACAACATCCAACATATTACTGTAACGTAATGCATAGCAGCCATTAGTTGTCTGTTTAAACCCAATAAAGAGGTAATAAACTTGCTTACCTTCGCTTGAAACGTGCCAATGAAATGCATAGCTATTGACATTTCTACAAGCAACTCTTTGAAAATCGACTCATGTGACTTCAGCAAATCTGAGTTATGTGTTTTGGCAAATGGTGTTGTAAAAACATTACTGACTTTATTAAAGGAACAGTATGTAAGAAATGTATATCAATTAATCATAAAATGGCCCTGATATGTCACCAAACATTAAGAAATAATTTTCATTTCAAATACTTATATCACTGACAATAGTGGTCCGGCCAGGATATTGTCATTTAAAAAGTGGAGTTGGAGCCCTCAACTGATGTTTATGTTGTCATGTTGTGTATTGACCACCAGTTGTGAGATTGCAGTACCAGTTTTAGCCACAAGTTTTGTGATTGCAATACCAGTTTTGGCCACAATCCTACATACTGTTCCTTTAACTATACCCTGAAAGGGAAGAATACATACAGTATATAAAATCACTCAAACTCTCCAACACATCAACAAACATCAGAAAGTTATGCAAGTCTCTTCAACCAGCCCATTCCCATTGAAGGGATAGTTCACCAAAAAATGAAAAATGTATATTGTTGTTACAAACCTGTATACATTTCTTTGTTATGATGAACACAAAGGAAGATATTTTGAGAAATGTTTGTAACCAAACCGTGCGTGGACCCCATTAATTTCCGTAATGCAAAATTACTTTTATAGAATACTTTTTTTAAAACAAAAAACTGCATGTTACACTATTTATAATGTTGTACGATTATAAGCTACTGTATATCAATACAGTGTACTTTGTTCTGTATGTGTGTTAGTCCACAGAGAGACACAGGGGTACACAAAGGCTGTTTATTGTTTAAAGGGATACACCATTTTAAACACACTGAACTAGAGACTTGCACAAAAAAATCATATTATCTTAAATAATGCATTGTGGGTATTATAAGTATTGATTGCTTTTATATAAAAGTTGTACTTTTTGTAATTTATATTATTAATAATAAAAAAAATATAATTATATCTAAATATAATTTTTATCTTGATAAATATTTGAAATATCAAGAACTTACTTTCAGCTGCATGTCTTGCTTGATTTATGACCTGATATAATGCACACTGATGTATTGTCAATATTACTGTAAATAATGTACAGTATTACTGTCAATAATAAAGATCATTACTGTAAATAATAATTATTGTTTAATAAAGGGTCACAAGTTGTTTAATAATCAGTGTTCATTAATATCTATTCATTCCTCAAGAAGTTTTTCTCTATTGCTTTGATGGACTTCACACTCCTCCTTGAATTTCTTGCTTTGGATAATTTTAGATGTGTGATGATCACAAAGGCCATGAAAGCCATGTGACTTCATCCTGGTATTCATGAAGTCACATTAACAGCACATATGGTGACTTCAAAGGGTGATGAGGATTGAACAGTGTTTCCACCCAAGGGTGTCTGAGGTCTTGTACAGTACATTAGCATTCAATTTAATTTTAATTGGCTATGGATCGAGTGACTTTACATACCTGTAGTATATCTGTATCCACCCTTTAATTACCAATTAGCAGGAGGTGTTGTAGGTTCAACAACTCTGGCCGGTTGCATAAACATAGCCGTGACTTTAAGACTGCATCTTAAGAATGATTCTGACTAACTAGCAATTAGTTAGGGCTAATAAGTTGTATTATTTGGATTTAAATTAGACCAATCTACCTTTCTATGTAACATACTTAAAACAGATATGATCAGTCTTGAAGAAAAAAATTAATGACTATTTAAGACTAGTCTTAAAGGTTTATGCAACCGGCCCCTGTTTTGGCTTTTTTAACCCATAAATATTGGACAGAATACAATCTGGTTTAAAAATTACCACATACTGGGTTAAAATAACCTAATGCTGGGTTGTTGTTTGCAACCATGGTTTATAATAACGCAGCAGTTGGGTTAAAACAACCCAGCATTGCATCAATTTCCACCCAGTGGTGTGTTCTGTCCAATATTTACCCAGCATGGCATATAAATTACCCAGTCATGTTTTGTGTGCATGCACTGTAAAAAGTTTAATAATATTAAAAAAATCACTTAAACTGGATTTTTTAAATTAAATTTAGTTTTACTTTAGGTGAAAATTATTATAAAATTAAAATTATAAAAAGTTATTTTTTAAGTTGATCAAACATTTCACTTTTTATAGTGTATACAATCTTAAATATTGATGTGAAATGTTGTTTTAAATTGTTGGTATTTTTCATAATTTTTTTCATGTGGTTTTGTTACTGTGAAATTCTTGTTCCGGTTATGCTTTTATTTTGAAATTCTATGTTGCTAGTTTGATCTTTGCTTTGATGACTGATCTTTTCCAGGTGTGTATTTTACCTCTCATGTTTCTTGTCTTTTGTCTAATGCTGTTACGGTAGACAAGCTGTACTGTCTTGTTTGAGTTGTCTGCGTACTTGTGTTTTATCAAATTTTGAAGAAAAAAATAATTTCTGAATATAATTCATGGCTTGTTAGAAAAACTTAAAAATGAAAGGAAACAAATCCACGTAATAATCCCCAAAACTCTTTCTAGCAAACAAACAACCTGTATTTTCCTAAGTTAGATTTGGTGAGCTCACCAGGTTATTTTATTCAACATGGTTTGCACTTTGGGAACAGGCTATTATATTTGAAACTCTGTTGCTTCATGCTATTTTTAAACATTATATATCAAAAGCACCTGTCATTGGCACACACTGCCATTTAATATAATGTGGTTGACTTGCGAGCTGCCCTCATTACGATGATTAGTTATTTCACAAAGACATTATTGCTTATGGGAAATCATATTTAGCGACCCCTAAGTATGCGTACAGATTGAATTTGTATATTTAATATGTTTGTGTTTGCAGGATTAAAGACTGGGTTGATCAACATCAGCAAGAGCTGGTATCTTTAGTGGGCACGGCCAGCGCTGGGAGCGATCTAACACAGGTCAGAGGTCAAACCGCATTTACACCTCATCACACCCACTGTTTGTATATTGATATATGCATGTATTGATATCCTCTAGCTCAGTTGGTAAAGGATTGTGTTAGCCGTTCAAAAGGTCATGGGTTTGATTGAAATGGAACTCGCTACTGATATAAAATGTATATGTTGAATACGCCGCAAGTCATTATGGATAAAAGCGTCTGCCAGATGCATAAATGAAATGAAATTTAATGAAACTCAGCTTAACTATCGAAAATCCTGCAAAACAATCATTTGGCATTAAACTTTTATTTTTGTTACTCTATAAGAGTCTCTAATGAGTTCGGCCTCTGTTATTGCAGATCTTTGAAAAGAATCAAAATTATTTCACTGTGGAATCCAATAATGCAGCACTGCTCGTGGAATCGGCAGCAAGGAATATCGAGAACTTTTTAAAGAAGCGAGCCGCAGCTCTTGAGGTAAGACAAAACTTTTCCATAAACGTATTCCTCGTATAAACAAACTGAATAATGGACAGTTACACTACATGCATGCTTTCTTATTGTAAACAAAAGATGTGGTCTGTAGGTCTGTTCTATTGTAAATTAATGTATTACAGTTTTTTATTATTTAATAATCACAGAGTAAACACCCCTAGAGCAAGCAGTGAAGCGAAACCTTGAATGTTTGTCATGTGTTGTGTTTGCCAAGTTTTTTTCTTTTTTAAAGAGCGTCCGAATAACCATTTTACATTTCCTTTGGTGTGTAAGTGTGTTTTAGTACATGTTAACAATATGCAAAGGTACAAATCCCAAAGTAAACGATGATGCGAGTTATCATCTCCAACATAAAAAGATGTAAACATGTTCCTGAAGCATAGTTGATACATTCTCAGGAATAAAGGTACAAAAGCTGTCACGGGTGCAGTATAAGTACACATTTTCCTAAAGGGGTGGTTTCCCGGACAGGGATTAGAATTTGGAATCTATTCAGCCAATCTCCAGGTCTGGGGGTACCACTTTTAGCATAGCTTAGCATAATCCATTGAATCTGATTAGACCATTAGCATCGTGCTAAAAATAAACCAAAGAGTTTCAATATTTTTCCTATTTAAAACTTGACTCTTCTGTAGTTACATCGTGTACTAAGACCGACGGAAAATGAAAAGGTTCTAGGCCGATATGGCTAGGAACTATACTCTCATTCTGGCGTAATAATCAAGGATTTTTCTGCTGTAACATAGCTGCAGAAGGCGCAATGATATTATGCAGCACCTGAAAATAGTCCCCTGCTATTGAAAGTAACCAAGGGGACTATTTTCGAGCAGTGCGTAATATCATTGCGCCTGTGATTTGGTTGTTTTAAGTGCGATGCTAATGGTCTAATCAGATTCAATGGATTATGCTAAGCTTTGCTAAAATTGTACCACCAAACCCGGAGATCAGCTGAATGGATTCCAAAACGGTAAATATCAAATGTTTAACTCTAGGGGAGCTGGAAAATTAGCATTTTTCAAAAAGGTTGTTTGTAGTGTGGCCATTGGTGCCAGTTCCGCCGGACACGTCCCGAACATGTTTTCGGGTCCGTTCTCCGGAAGTCGCGTTGGTCGACTGCATACGTCATCAAGGTGTAATATTTCGGGTTCAATTTCAGAAAAACAACCGTTACATTTCAGGGTAAGAATGAAACTACAATGATTGTATGTCTTAAAAGAAAAAATCTTAATTTTCTTATGTATTTTAACTGAAATGTGAGAACCTCGATGACGTATGCGGTCAGGCAACGCGACTTCCGGAGAACGCACCAGAAAACATGTTCGGGACCTGTCGCGCAGAACTGGCACGAATGACCACCCTAGTCGAGTGTCCCTTTAAGCCAGGACTAGATCTTAATTAGGAAATACAACTAGTTTTAACAAACATACCTTACTTAAAACATCACTTGTGTGCATTTCGAGGCAAAACAAAGGACACTGATGCATTTTAAGATATGTCAGTGCAAATTGTTTTCTGTTTGGACAGCTCTTACATTTATTTTAATCTAGGACTAATCTAATCCCTGTCTGGGAAACCACCCCAAATAGTTCATATATTAGTGTCTCAAAGATACATATTGGTACCAAATGTCTACATATCTGTCCCTAAATGGTGCACATTAGGACCTTTTTTAAGGGTACCATCCCAGTTACAGCTTTTGTACATTTATTTCTGAGAGCACAAAGGTTATTGGGTTTGATTACAATGAATAAACACATTGAATAAAATCATCTGCCGAATGCCTAAATCCAAACAAGAGTTGTTGTTTTGAGCAGTTTTGTCTTTGAAAGTAATGCCTCATGGGAAGCAAAGTAAAATTGCATCTATTCTCATGTGTGCTCATACCGCCCTGCATCTGACCTGAGCAGGACTTTTGTTTGTTTGTTTGTGTGCAAGCTCACATGCCAGCTGGCTAGGCGCAGCGATGGATGGATGCCATTGCCAACAGGTTCTAATTGTTATCAGCCTTTGAAAGATTCCAGGTGCAGATGTGCGGGGCTTTCCCCCGATTCACTGGTGCCAGCCTGCCGACCTGGAGGTGTTTGGCATTCACAATGTATGTGTGGGGTTTGTCTGGCTGTGGGTCCATTAACATGCTGTTGAAGTCTCGGTAGTGGTCAAAAGGCTGTCGAGGTAATGATTGTATTAGTTTGTTTGAATAATGCAGTTGTCTTTCTGGAGACGAGAGAGAGAGAGAGAGAGAGAGAGAGAGAGAGAGAGAGAGACCATCAATCAGGTGTTCTTGGTCTTCAAGTGGCAGACTGACAGACCTTTGACAGTTTTCTTGCTTTTTTAATGTCTCTGTAACATAATTTTCTTTTATTGTTTCTCTCTGTCCCTCAGGCCGCCACATTGATGTAAATGCGTGGTTTAATCTTTTTTATCTCACCATTTGTCACACAAAATTGTTACATATGACGACAGGAAGAGTAGACCAGGCTGAAGTGTTTTAAAAACAATTCTCAGAAATGGAGCGCTGGTTTTATAAGACCGGCTATTGATGCATTTTCTTGGAAATGCCACAAGGAAGCTATTTACTAAGACACTAATGAGGAGTTGTTGTGCTATTGTGCTGTCGTACAGTATGTGTGGAGACTATTTGTGCAAATGGTGTTGATTGCTTTTCTTCTTTAGTTTTGCATTTTTCTTTTAGATGTGCTGGCTTTGGCGTACTTTACTTTAACAGATACATTACAAGTCCAGTCTTAAAAGTTTGAAGTATTAATGTTTTTGCACATCCCTTGTGGTACAAAATAATATTTTTTAGGATATTTATTTGATTGGTTGCCTGGGTAATGATGAAATGGGTCAACAAGTAGCAACCTGACAACCTTACAGCAATTCTTTGTAAAGATGCTGACCATCCTATTGTAAAACCCTAGCAATGAGATGATAACTTTGGCACAGTCAAGTGCCTTTTCTTTTTCTGCATTTGATATCGATGAGTGCTTCCCAACCTTTTTCCTTGCCCCTCCCACATTTATTTTGTTGTTATGTTGTGTAGTGTGTTGAGATGGAGCGAGCAAAACTTTGAATCATTATGTTGCATAAAAAAAAACAATATTAAATATAGCTGCAAGCAGCGATTACCGGGGTTCAATCCTTTTGGACTACAAGACCTTTAAGGGCATGCCCGTGTAGATATTCAGCATTGTTCAAAATACATGATGAAAAATAAGCTACCAGACACACACGTTTTCAAAGTTATCAGCAAAAAAGCTGCTCTCATTCAGTGAAATCTCTCCCTCTCTTCTCACATACAAGTTTGACAAATAGACCACTGAAGGAAATGTGAGTGGTGCTTGCAGTGGTAAAACTCAGGTCACAAAATGCTAGAATCGTGTTAATGAGTCAAAAGAGTCGAACCCCATGTCTCTACGATGTTCTGATAGAGATATACCTCTTGCAAAACGGTTGCTAGGGTATTCTCATTGGTTACTAGGGAGTGAATTTCAATCCACCAATGATTATACTCAAAGCAATGAAAGGAATAATCCATGATGACTCATGATTTTAGATGTAAGGTTGCATTATTTTTAAGTTAAAATAACCACTAGGTGGCGCTATGACAAACTCGTGCATGCAATTTCAGGTCATGACTGTGTTACATCTAGCTAGTATTCTGGCTATACACTTTAGTTTAGTGAAGAAACAGTTGTATGACCATTGGGTTTGCTCAATGTCAAAGGTTTTGTTCAATTATGAGGCCAACTAGTGGTGCAGACATAGAATTTTTTTATTGCCTCAGACTCTGCTCAGACATCAACATCTCATATCTGGTGAAAAACTGTCATTTCGTTGCGGAGTTATAACCATTTATGTAAAAAACACAAAAAATTAAAGGTGCAGTGTGTAACTTTCAGAAGAATCTCTTGACAGAAATGCAATATAATCTACGTAACTGTATTATCAGGGGTGTATAAAGACCTCAAATAATGAACAAATATGTTTTGATTACCAAAGTATAATACGTTTTTATCTACATACACTGCGGGTCCCCATTTTGTGTCACCATGTTTTTACAGAATCCCTTAACGGACAAACTTTGTTTAATAAGTTGCCTCTGATGTAGACATTTTTGTCATGTGGCATCTACCGTAGCTTCTCTATGCATTTCAAAAGCGAGGATTCAGCCGTTGGTTGCAATTTGCAACCTCCCCACTAGATACCACTAAAATTTACACACTGCACCTTTAATATAATTTTTAGTTTTTTGAAATTTTTGGCCATTTCTGATGGAAATTTAAACATAACGCAAATAGAGTTTTTTTTCAGAAGGTAATGTATTGTTCTTCCTATGGTGCTTTTGAGTCGATCAGAATAACCCTTGCTTAGTTATTTACGCTTGTTTTTTAAGCGCTCTTTGCTGTGCAGAACTAACCGTAAGGCGAAACCTGGCATGTTTGATATCGTTGAACTTGGCAACAATTCAGGAAAAAGTTGCATGAAAATATGTCAAACTCAGCCTAAGTTATAAGCATTTAAATGTTTCGTCTGACCACTAGGTGTCGCTGCGACAAAATTAGGCATGCAACCTCAGGTCATGACTCTCATCACAAGAACCAAGTGTCTTGTTGATACTTCATTCCTGTCCTCAGTTATAGCCAATAAAGTCCAAGTGGCTGTCCACACTTCAAACGTTTGGGCGTGGCATGTCGACTGTGAGTCGAAAGTTCAACTTTTTTTTAATAATTATTGATATTCGAACTCCAAGGAACATTTTAGCACTGGAATGGTTTCAATCGGGTGAAAAACCTAGGACGAGTTCGTTATAATCTGAGAAATTGGAGATATGTGTTTTGTTTGTCTTGATCCAAGGATATAAGGCGCTTATATATTTGGACAAGAATTGTGGGAGTTATGAGCATCAACGCATTTGCCATCGCTGTAGTGCCCCCTATAGGCCAATTGGGGTCATACTTTGTCAACCTCTCCCCAAATTGAGATCTACCATTTTGCCAAGTTTCAAGTCTCTAGGCCTTACGGTTTGGTCTGCACGATTCGTTTTACGGCAGAATAATAATAAAAACCCATAAAAATACGATGGGTTCGATCCCAAAGATCACACATACTGATAAAAATAAGTCACTTTCGATAAAGGTGCCTACCTGTATGTAAATTATTGCATCAACAATCATGAATCCTTCACGAACCAGTGACGGGTCCAGTATGCTAGCCGATGCTCTAACAAAGATGCTAAAGACATTTTAGCATTATGTAAAAGAAAGATGCGTGCTAAGTCTCATGAAAACAGCAAAGCAGCTCTGATGTGACATTTTATTTACATTGAACTAAATGCTGAAGCTTACATAAAGCTTTACACCATTCATCTGCTGCATTGCAAGCAGTGGTATTTCCTTTAGGACATGCAAATGTGCTTTTCCCTCTTTGTGTCTTTTGATTGCTGAAAATTTGAATCGCAGACATCGCTTCAGCTTGCCTTGGAGCCCTGTTTAGTTGATTGAATGAAAGACTGGTTTAGGATTTCTTGCCTTCGTCTCTGTCTGTCTCTTTCTCTCGCTCTACCACACCATCCTAACATACACAAACAGACAGAAACCATCAGACTTCTCACTCCCAACCCCTGTGATGTTCTTTGACAATGCAGATGAAAGGCTGAAGGTTTCAAGCTTGACAAAGGAACGAGGTCTGATGTTTGTGTTTCAGATGTGGTCCGTAGGTTTGCGCACCTCTTTTTTTCTTCTGTATTTAAAGTCGTTTGTAATAATCACAGGTCCCTTTAACCTGATCTAGCATATGTATTTTATGAGGTGGAAAATTTGTATGAATTTATACGAAGTGAATCGTAAAAAAAGTATGATTATTCGAAGGAAAAAAATTAAATGAATAAAACATTAATAAAAAATTAATAAAACTAGTGATAATAGGACAATATATTGCAGATGCCGATATATCGGACGATATTTGGACTGTTTTTGTTATTGGCGTCTGCTGATAATTGTTTTTCAATTGGCCAATACATTTCTCTAATTTGATGTTTGTAATAAAAAAGAAACTCAGTGTCACTCAATGTAAAGGTCTGATAGACGGTAAAATGAGCAGTCATTATTAACTTTTTAACATGATGTTAGTGTAGTTTAGCACACTTATCCGTGAGATGTCAGATCCACATTAATTATGTCTTGTAAATATCTTACTTTAAAATAGTATATTTATAAATGTTATGCAGAACAAATCTATTTTTCTCTTTGTCTCTTTTTTACTGTAATAACATTTGTGTTGTGGGTCAGTGAAGTGACACTAATTATTTTGTGTCCGTATGGTTAAATGTAAAAGGGTTAAAATTTCAAAATAAATTTGCAGATTACTTGCATACATTCTCTTTTTTGAGGATCAAGTCAAACATTTCTGGTTTTATTTCATTTTGACAGTATATTTGGGGAATAATTGCAAAGATGTCAATGTGGTGTAACCAGTCTGTGTCAATTGGTGAAACTAGGGTTTTTTAAATGAAATTCTATTATAAATATATTTATTAAAAATGTGGAATAATATAAAATCATCTAGTTTAGTGTAATATGATTTTTTACATACTTTTTACATAATTTGTCAAAGATTATTTAGAAAACAGAGCTGTTTTCAGCGTATGTCAGGACAAATATTACCTAAGCGCATTAAAAATTTTATTTAGAAATAACTAATAAAATTATATTTTAAAATTATAATTTTTTTGATGATTACGCTTACATGCCATCAAGGTGGATAAAATATTTTATATTTCTCATTCTATGGCGCAATAGGCTTTATGCCCAGCTGCACTACTTCCTGAAATTCAGCCAGCTCCTTGTTTCCTGTCTGCCATTATTGGACAAACTGATTAATCCAGGTGTGTCTGATTATTGTTGTTGTGACTACTGAGGTCAGGCACACCTGGATTAATCAGTTTGTCCAATAATGGCAGACAGGAAAGTTCAGGAAGTAGTGCAGCTGGGCATAAAGCCTATTGGCGGTTACACCATTTGACATTGACATTTTCAGGTCCATTCAGTCCTAACTTCATTAAAATGGTGCAAATTAAATTTTTTATTGCACTAATATACACTATTTGCATTTAAAATAAACCTAATGCATGCTTTTAAAACAAGTTTTTTTTTTTTAAGATTTTTGAATTTCTCATCTTGCCAAACCGTTTTTGCCACTGACCCCTATATCAGCATCATATCGGCCATAAAACTTTCTTAATATCGGAATCGGCATCAGCCATTGAAAAAAAAAACATATCGGCCACTAAATAAAACGCCCACCTAAACCGGCATCACAGGGGCGAAAGCGAATTGTACAAAAAAAATTGATTATATGAATTCATACCCCACCCCATAGAATGCATACGAATTGCCATGAAATTGTGTTTGTCATTTAAGATCAACATCTTTTAGAACGGTTATTGTGTCTCTAATCTTATGTTTATTTTCTTTTGATTATTAACAGATTTTTATTTCCTAATAGATATAATAAGTGTTGCAAATTAAAAAAAAATAATCTTTTTTTACTTGTTATGTTAGATTCACCATGGCCTGTGGATGTGTACATGATACACACAGGTTTATCTAGACAGGGATCAAAGACTTTTTGTGTTCATCTGTAAAAAACGTATACCTCACCTGTGTGTGCATAAATGTGTTAGTTCATCGATCCAGTAGCCAGGCTGACTGAGCCAAGTTTGGTCTTGGACCCACGTTTGATCTTGTCTGGTTCAGCATGCATTATTTAACAGCCCTCTCCTCTTGATCAACACTGTAGCTGAGATAACCAGCTTCAACCTACAATGCTCATCCTGGGGCGTGTTTGTGCCCAGCCGGTCTCTTTCTTAAGTGGGCGTACTGATCCACAGGGTGGATGTCACCCGCTGGGCACAGGAAGGGTCCTCTTCGAATTCTTCAAATTATTTCGAATGCATCACCAAGTCCAGACATCACGTTGTATGCTACAGTTTGCTGCTCACGCCTACAGCTCAACTTTTCCACATAGTGAAATGTTTACTGCCCAATTAAACGGCATGTCTTCTTCCATCTGTGGATGGATTTTTTTGTCAAATTATCTTTAAGCTGCGCATGTTCGCCTTTCTGTCTGACTAAGTAGCTTGTGAAATGTTTACCGTCCAATTAACGGACACTTTTTCCATCTGGAGGGAGGATGTACAGATTTTCACAATTGGTTAAGTGTTTTCCTGTTTCAAGGTCTCTGAGGAAAATGTGTTGAGTATACTGAGACAAGGCAGAATGGCTGCATATGTGTCAGAAATAATGCAAAATAATACAGCCAGCATCACTTCTATTAATGGCTTTTCAGTAAGCGTGCATTTTGGCAGACCAAGGAAGTTATACATTTAAAGTAATTGTTATCTACAGAAAAATCACAGTGAATAATTCACCTCTTTCATGTTTCTATTAATAATAAATGTGAAGCGTTTGTTGGAGAATAGCTGGATCATTGTTATGCTGGTGTACAGGGATACATTGTGTTTTGTGTGTGTGTGTGTGTGTGTGTGTGTGTGTGTGTGTGTGAGAGAGAGAGAGAGAGAGAGAAAGAGAGAGAGAGAGAGAGAGAGAGAGAGAGAGAGAGAGAGAGAGAGAGAGAAAGAGAGAATTTTAATCTGATAAAGTCATCCGGTGTTTATCTTCCAAATGTTTAATGAATGGTCTGAAGTTTAATTTTGTTTGTGGATCCAGAATCGGACCCATATATTAACCTGTTTAGCCAACTTGTTTTTATTTATTAAGTTTACCATGTATTATATTTATCAAGAAGGGCATTAAACTTATCATTCTATATATCACTACAAAGGTCAAAGGGTTTAGATTTGATATAAATGCTCTAGAAAAATGAATACTCTATTTTGTGGGACGACTGTAGAAAAAATATGCTTTTATTATAAAACTGCACGTCTGTCATATCCAGATGAGTTTGCACTGCCCAAGACCAAATCCGATTTTGGTGCATATCTGATTGGAATCCAATCACATTTGGAACTTGTGAACGGCCAAAAACTGCATGAAATCCGTTTTTTTCTAATCCCTTTTTTTTCTCAGGCTACATCCAGAGGTGGTTTGAAATCTGTTTCAAATTTTATTTCTGACTGCAAGTCTGACTGCTTTGATTGAATTTGTGAAGTTTTTTGTTATATCATGCTGTCACGTCACGTAAACGTAACACAGTCTCACCCCATGGCGTCAATATTTGACGACACTTGACCATGCGTCAATATGTTGACGCGGAGGGTATACCTTTCGCGTCATTTTTTGACGAACTGGAGACTTCAATACTATTACGTCCGTTGCATTCTCTTTCCTATTTTCTTACCATTTTCGCGTCGGTTTAGGGTTAGATTACGCAAAATTAAACAGTGTACGCGAAATTAAACAGTTGTCACCTGGCGTTGGGGTTAGAGTTAGGTACGCAAAATTAAACAGTTGTCACCTGGCGTTGGGGTTAGAGTTAGGTTTGGGTAGGGATGTAAATCTAACCCTAAACCGACGCGAAAATGGTAAGAAAATAGGAAAGATAATGCAACGGACGTAATAGTATTGAAGTCCCCAGTTCGTCAAAAAATGACGCGAAAGGTATACCCTCCGCGTCAACATATTGACGCATGGTCAAGTGTCGTCAAATATTGACGCCATGGGGTGAGACTGGGTTGGTAAACGCAACCCCAGCGCGAACTCTGGAACAGTCCATTTCTGACGAAATGATAGGGGTGTTTGGGAAAGTCCATGTATTGGAAATATAGTTTTTACAATGTCACGTTGAGGCAGATTGTTGTGCCAGCTCGATGTCATTGCCATAGAAAGAGTGCAGATAATCTGCAACACGACAGAATGCTAAAGGATGCACAATATGGACAGTGAATCTGTCAAATCGGATATGCACTAAAATTGGATATGGACTGACATTGTGAACACAAGGTACAAGTGTTCATGTAAAGCGGTAAGAATATAACATCCATTTGCAGTTCTATTCTACAAACGTAACACATATAACATTTAAACAATAATAAAACAGATCAACAAGTAAAATAAAGTAGAATCAATGAGTAAAACTAAAAAACTTTTTTGAGTAGATCAATATCAAAAAGTAGCCCTTCAGATTGTTTTATCCATTGTGGTAGCCCTTGCTCACCAAAAGGTTGGAGACCCCTGCTTTAGAGTCTCGTATGTAAAATGAGCCCACACACGCATGATTCATATTTCGCTAGCAGCTAATAACTAATAAGTTAAGGGGTTTTCAGCCTTACCCTGTTGTTTCTGCATCGTATTTTTCTCGTGCACCTTTCGTCTGTGATCTAGTACAGTATACTGTCTTTCTGTAGTGACCTACATTCGCTATGCAAAACATTGCCGATGCAACTACAGTATGCAAGTGTTTTGAATATATATTTTGAGGATAAAAGCCTCTATCATGTACAGTAAATGGTTAGTTTTTTCAAATTTAAAGGTTTCATAATGACATTGTAAAATGTGTGCTCAGTTTATGAATAATAAAAAAACCTCAATCTTACTTTGTCTATCTTTTTTGTTTGCATTGCAGTCTAGTATATTTAAACATCTGACCTCACATGTTCATGTTGAGTTTTCTGAAATGTATCTCTTGATCTTACAGACATAGTTGATAGATAGACTGATATAATAGACAGACAGACATAGTAGATAGATAGTCATATATTTTGTGAGACAGACAGACAGACAGACAGACAGACAGACAGACAGACAGACAGAGATAGATAGATAGATAGATAGATAGATAGATAGATAGATAGATAGATAGATAGATAGATAGATAGATAGATAGGTTGATAGATAGGTTGATAGATAGGTTGATAGATAGGTTGATAGATAGGTTGATAGATAGATAGATAGATAGATAGATAGATAGATAGATAGATAGATAGATAGATAGATAGATAGATAGATAGATAGATAGATAGATAGATAGATAGATAGATAGATAGATAGATAGATAGATAGATAGGTTGATAGATAGGTTGATAGATAGGTTGATAGATAGGTTGATAGATAGAATAGATAGATGGATCGACAGATGGACGGACGGACGGACGGACAGACAGATAGTAGACAGACAGACAGGCAGAGAGACAGACAGACAGACAGACAGACAGACAGACATATATAGTAGATAGAAAGACCGACAAACAGAGACAGACATAGTAGATAGGTATACAGATATAAGACAGACAGACATAGTAGATAGATAGATGGATGGATGGATGGATGGATGGATGGATGGATAGATTGATAGATAGACAGATAGGTTGATAGATAGACAAGACAGACATAGTAGATAAATAGACAGATGTAAGACAGACAGACATAGTAGATCGATAGATAGATAGACAGTTATAATAGACAGACAGACATAGTAGATAAATAGACAGATATAAGACAGACAGACATAGTAGATAGGTAGACATATATAATAGATAGACAGACATTAGATAGATAGACAGATATAATAGACAGACAGATATAGTAGATACATAGACAGATATGATAGACAAACAGAAAAACAGCTATACTAGACAGACAGACAGACAGACAGACAGACAGACAGAAAGAGATAGATAGATAGATCCTATCTATCAGACATCCAGACAAGCAAATAGACAGACAGATAGTAGATAGACAGATAGACATGACAGACAGACATATATAGTAGATAGATAGACAGAAAAACAGAGACAGACAGAAATAGTAGATAGAAAGACAGATACAGAAATAGTAGATAGAAAGACAGATATAATAGACAAGCAGACAGCCAACCAGCTATACTAGACAGGCAGACAGACATACTAGACAGACAGACAGACAGACATAATAGATAGACAGACAAACAGACATAATAGATAGATAGACATATATAATAGACAGATGGACGGACGGACAGACAGACAGATATAGAAGATAGACAGATAAACAGACAGACAGACAGACAGACAGACAGACAGACATATATATATATATATATATATATATATATATATATATATATATATATATATATTGCAGACAGACAGACAGACAGTAGATAGACAGACAAACAAACAAACAAACAGATACACATAGATATAATAGATAGACATACATGTATAGTAGATAGATAGATGGATGGATGGATGGATAGATGAATAGATAGATAGATGGATAGATGTACAAACAGGTAGATAGAGAAGCAGACAGACAGAGAGATATATAGTTTGTTGATGCTCATTTGTGCATTTGTATGCCAGTGGTGGATCTCCTCTACAGACATGATCTTTGTCCTCCAGCTGTTGTGTTTTTGTTATGATGTCTCTGTCTGTTATTTCTTTTTGATAATGCATACTGTTTGTATCTTTTTGAAACTAAATTATTCATGTATTGTATTTTTGTTTGCAAGTGTTATGTGAACGGTAATTAAGAGCTAAATAAATGATATGTGGTACACATACTGTACTGTAGAAATAGTGTAATGTAAAGTTGGCTTGGGACAAATCTATTGTCTCTGTACATTTCTTTAGTTGTTCTTCACTGTTTGTTTAACACTTGAAATGTTTTTCCTTCCCTTGTGCCTGTACCCAGACGGCCTGTTTCTTGCTATGTCAGATCATTAAGCAGGGCTAAAATGTGACCCTTGTTGCCACACAGCCTCGGATCGGGATTTCTCACCTCAAGGCGAAATATGTCCTTAGGTATAGACAAATGACACAAGTGCAATCCAGAGGACCATTATTTTTTCGAAGTGTACTCTTTCACTTCAAAGGAATTTATCAGTTTTACAGTTGGTAGATATACGAACATCAATTTTCTATTAGTTCTTTATCCCTGTCTCTAAATACAGTTTTTTTCTGTAAATACATTGTGTAAAATCACTATAGAAATGAATTTGAATTGAACTGAAATTTCTTAATCTGCCTCTGATACAACTTTCCTTTTTGGCTGGTGTCACAAAGACCATGTGGGCAAGGAAAATATTACCATATTCGTTATTTAGGGAAAGCATGTATTAAATAGTTTTTTGCTGTAGTAAAGATCTTCCTATATTTAAAGCTTAAAAAAACTGGTTGAAGATTCACAATGTCTCCTGATCTCTTCATCATATATCTAGACATTTTCACACATATCTGTCAGACTGTGATATCAGTTTTTTAATATAACGTCTATCAGCCTGCACTTGTCACGAGCTCTATTTTCAGTGGTGTCACGTCGTGTCTTGGGTTTATCAGCGTTTCGTCTAGTTATATGTGTGCATCTGTGTGCGGTACATCAGCTTGCATCCACGTATGTGTGTGTGCGTCGTAATGAGAGTGGTTGATTACCGAATCTGTGTGTCTGGAGCAGATGTTGCCTTTCATTCTCGTGTGAATATTCTTCACATCAAACACAGCGGCCCAGAGGAACTTCCACTCGTCTTACACGCCCGTAAATCAGCCGTCGATGCGGCACAACAGCGAGTTTCAAAGCACAGGCCAATAAAGATATGCCTTACGTCAAAAAACATGTATTGCACATGCATAAATTAGACCATTAAAGCTGTATGTTTTATGTAGTACACTGTATGTTTGGGTTCAGTTTTACAGACACATTTCGTACATCCTACATCCACTATGTTTTCATTGTCATGTGACGTGTATGTGCAACAACTATGCACAAATATTTACTTGGGTGTTGATAAAAAAGTACAATTTAACCTCTGGGAATACTTTATTTCCAAAAGGTATTTGTTCCAGATGTCAGATTAGTCACTAGCTAATAAACAAACACAGACTGGAAGTCAACTTTGGACCAGGCGCGTAACCAACCGCGGTTCGTCCGATAAAACCGGCACATGTGCTTGTCTTTAAATGATTACAGTTTGATGTTTGCACATGAGGAAGGCAGTTTCGTATCAAAGCACGCTGTGTACTGAGGGCTTTTTATAAACTCAGACGGCTCTGTGTGACATCTGTGTTATGTTCTTGGTTATTTTCTCGTTCCCTGTGTTGGTTATTCACTGCTCAGATTCACTTTTATTGATATTTTAATCATGCTTAGACCGATTGACTGTTGTGTTTATATGACAAACAATACTTACATAAAGGATTTCAAAGGGAGGTGTTTTTTTTTCTGTGCCACTGGTAGCGACAAACAGAATGCCAAAAAATAGACGTGCTTCCAAATGTAAAAAAAGTAAACTTTAATGTATATTGCTAATATTTTATTCAACTTTGGATATTGTTTAATTGAGTGTGTTGCACTATATTGGGTCACTTGTTGGTTGTATCATCTGTTATTATGGTTTTGTGTGCGGATGTGAGTGCAGGCATGGTTGGGTCGTGTTTGAGTGTGGCACTTTGCAATCATGAGATAAATGAGTACATGTTCTCGTCACGGAGTAATAACCCATCGGTGGTGGTCTTTATTTCCCCCACCAGTGTGTTCTGGCCTTTGTGAAAGGCCACTGGAAAGAGGGAATCTATCCCTGGAGCCCACTTAGGCCACAGACAGACCCATAAATCCTTCCCTCTAATACTCACACATTTGACTCTATTGGCCATTGCACCAAAATGGATGCTTTGCATTCTCGGCCGGCTACACTTAAGACACTCGTATCCAAACCAAAGTCTCTTTCACTCTCTCTCTCTCTCTCTCTCTCTCTCTCTCTCTCTCTCTCTCTCTCTCTCTCTCTCTCTCTTTCTCATAGTTGCTATTGGTTTGACTTCTCAGCCCATTTTATGTTATTGGCCTGATGCATTGTTTCATTCTCTTATTAGTGTCTTTATGGATGGAAGAATGAAATTGGTCAATGAGACAATTGTTGATATTTACTGAGATTATAGAGCTATAAAGTTAATGTGAATTGCAGATAAAGTATATTTAGATGCAGATTTTGATATCTTGAATAGTTAGTGACATTGTTGAGAATTTTTCTACAGAAAAGTCTTGGTAGCTTCTCCATTTAAACACTGTCAGAAAAAAAGGTACAAAGTTGTTAATTTTTCTGTCGCTGGGTGGTACCCTAAAAGGTACCTTTTTGTACCTTTATGGGTATAAAACACATTGAAATGTTGTACCTTCAGGTAATGTTGTAGTCAAGACGTACGTACGTGTGTGCGTGTGCCATCAGAGAAGTTGATAAAATAATCAAAGACATTGCAGATATGTGATTAATCGTTGTCTATAAGCAAATAAAAGTGAACAAACACTGAAGAGCTGAAATCAACTTAACCATTTATTCTGAACTGTCTTTCCATGGCTTGCCATCCACTTAACACAATGCAGGTGTTTTAGTAATAAAATTAAAAAACTGTCATTGGGAGAAACTTAAACAATGCTTAAACAATGCCAACATCATATGCCAAACCAGAATAACCTGCATAAAATTAATGATAAAAATACATTTGTGATGTGCACTGCAAAAATTATTTTCAAGAAAAAAAAATCTTAGTATTTTTGTCTTGTTTTCAGTAAAAATATCTAAAAATTCTTATATTAAGATGCTTTTTCTTGATGAGCAAAACCACCCAAGAAAATAAGTCTAGGTTTTAGAGCAAACATATCAAATTTAAGTGGTTTTGTGAATAAAACAAGCAAAAAAAATCTGCCAATGGGGTAAAAAAAAATCTTGAACCACTTTCTTAAACACTAAATTCAAGAAAAATTCAATTTGCTTACTCCATTGGGAGATTTTTTTTGCTTGTCGAATGCACAAAATCAATTAAATTTGATATTTTTGCTCTAAAAACTAGACTTATTTTCTCGGGTCTTTTTGTTCATCAAGAAAAAGCATCTTAATTTAAGAATTTTTTTCATATTTTTACTGAAAACAAGACAAAAATACTAAGAATTTTTTTTCTTGAAAATCATTTTTTGCAGTGTGCCATCAATGTGGTCTTGACTGGTCTTGAAATAAAATTCAGAGTCTTCTTTGTCTGAGACCGAGACGAGACAGAGTAAAAATGCGGTCAATTCCAAGACGAGACCAAGACCTTTAAAAAGTGGTCTTGATTAATATTATACCCTAAGGACCAATTGTGTACCTTAAGTAAATTTTAGGGGTACAAAACAGTTAACTGTACCTTTAAAGGTACGAAATAGATCCTTAAGGAACAGTAATGTACCCCAAAAGGTACAACATTGTATTATGTTTATTTACATGTAAATTTACAAAACGGTACCTTAGGGTACCACCCCAGTGACAAAAAAGGTAAAGTTTGGTACCTTTTTTCTGACAGTGAATAAAAAATGTATTTTTGTGAGAAACAACTGACACAGTTTAAGATTTTTTTCCAATTGGTGGTTTTAATTCCTGCATATATTGCCGAAACACTTTCGTACACTTGTCTTATTTTGAAAGGGTTTACTTAAAGACACACTCCACTTTTTTTGAAAATATGCTCATTTTCCAGCTCCCCTAGAGTTAAACATTAGATTTTTACTGTTTTGGAATCCATTCAGCTGATCTCTGGGTCTGGCGGTACCACTTTTAGCATAGCTTAGCATAATCCATTGAATCTGATTAGACCATCAGCATCACGCTAAAAAATAACCAAAGAGTTTCAATATTTTTTCTATTTAAAACTTGACTTGTGTACTAAGACCGACGAAAAATTAAAAGTTGCGATTTTTCTAGCCAGATATGGCTAGGAACTATACTCTCGTTCTGGTATAATAATCAAGGACTTTGCTGAAACTGGTTGGTTATTTTTGATGGCGATGCTAATGGTCTAATCAGATTCAATGGATTATGCTAAGCTATGCTAAAAGTGGTACCACCAGACCTGGAGATCAGCTGAATGGATTTCAAAATGGTAAAAATCAAATGTTTAACTCTAGGGGAGCTGGAAATTTTTTATATTTTCAAAAAAAGTAGAGTGTCCATTTAATTTAAGAAAGGGAAGTATGCAGGTAGTAAATTAAAGAAGATTCTGTATATTTGTATGTTTACACCATTATGTCTTAATCTAATTCACTTTATATTTATTGTTCTTTCACGCAACAGGTTTGTTTGCATTTCCGTGCAGTAACAATGTAGTGTTTCCAACTGATAGATTAAATTAACATCTTAAGTCAAGTCAGGGCTATATTGGTATATGTAAAATGAAATCCTTAATCCTGAGAGAAGTTTTAAGGTTTTCATTAGAATAAGAGTTTAACAGGGTTTAGGTTGATTTAAGTTAATGCCCCTAGTTGTAAATTGGCCGGTGGTGTCACAGGATGCAGGCTGTTGTAAATGGATCATTGATTTTCAGGCGAGTCGGACTCCGGGGACGTATTTGTCTTTAGGCTTCAGCCTATCGGCTTCTTTATTAGCGAGGTGCTGTCAATAACAGCATGTGTGCGAAGGTAGCCGGAGGGCTGCTGGTGAGGGCAGCGCGAGCGTGATGGATGCTCCACAAACTCTGTTTGCGATGTCCCCGTATGAGCCTCTCTACATCCATATGCATCAAACACATTTTTGATTAGGCCGCTTGCCACTGACAGTTTGTGAAATGAACTGTGCGGATGGTGGACAACTTTTTCTAAAAAAGTAAAACGTGACCTTGAATCTGTATTTTCTTGTAGTACTGTAGGGAGGAGCTTGGTTTTCTACATTACAATTTGATATTGAGAAATAGGCAGTAATGTTATTGTTTATTACATGGCTTATTGGAACGCCTGATTTTGATTGGCCAGTCACAACATTTGCAGGTTTGTTATTCTCAGATAACAACCGATCAAAACTAATAACACACAGTAACCCGGATGATGCATATCATTTTGACAGGTACAGTTTAATATTACAAAATTAAATATAAATATGTCTTTTAATAACAGTATACAAACAATTAAACCAAATGTTGTTGACATTTTAACAGGTTTTCCTCATGGAAGGTCTGCATTTGTTTAAAATGAGCTAGTAAAATATTTCAAATCAATATTTAATGTTCCTTATCTTACTTATGAGGTATATAGCTATGCAATAAGTGGAGTAATGCACAGGCAGAATATTTATAAGTTGAGCAGGCAAGTTTAGGTGAACAATTAGTTTAATGTCCATGCTAAACATCATAGTGTCTGGCAGTAATACACATGAAGAGCGAACCAACTTGAAAATTGAAAAGGTGCTTCAGTCAAATTGCACTGAGCTTTTGCGACCCAAATTGCACTTTGCAGTGCCGGTGGTATTATTGGTCAATGGGTTATTTCCAATCAGCCATCTCTCTGAACCATCTGCCTAATGCTGGCTGCCGTGCTTAACGATTTTGCCCCTTAAATAATGGAGCCAGATGTAATGGCTCGCAGGTAATTGGATCGTTCCTCGCACCTCCTCTGGGGAAAAGACTAGCAGTGTTGAGATCCGTTCACGAATGCAACACTGTTGTTGGCGTAAATGTCTCTGGGGAGAATCCACAGTATTAAAGACACAACCTCTTCTCTGGCTTCCATCAACATAATCACCCGCCGACTCTGCATTGCTAGGCTATCCGAAATTCCCATTTGCAAATGTTAAAGAATCTCTTGTTGACAGTAGTGGATAATCCTGTTGTAATACTTTCTCTTGCACTGTTTCCGTCCAATTCTCTGTTAATCCGGCATTCCTGGGATCAGTGTAAGATTCCAAAAGCCGTCTTATTGACACAAAAGAATAATATCTTTGTGATGCATTGATGTCCAATGCATGTACTGCATTAAAATATGTGACCCAGTCTTTGAAAACCCAGCTAACGTCTTTTTGTTACCATTCTACATCTTGTAAAGTAAAATTATTTGAAAAGGAACCCTTATATCTTTAAAGGGGTCATATCATGAAAATATGACTTTTTCCATGTTCAAGTGCTATAATTGGGTCCCCAGTGCTTCTATCAACCTAGAAAATGATCAACCCACTAAATTCGTTTTGGTAAGCCATTCCCTGGCCCACATTGATAGGATAGCATCTTGCAGTCATAAAGGGATGGACATGGTCAGAAACAATGCTCAGGTAGGCCGTGGCATTTAAACGATGCCCAATTGGCACCAAGGGGCCTAAAGTGTGCCAAGAAAACATCCCCCACACCATTACACCACCAGCCTGCACAGTGGTAACAAGGCATGATGGATCCATGTTCTCATTCTGTTTACGCCAAATTCTGACTCTACCATCTGAATGTCTCAACAGAAATCGAGACTCATCAGACCAGGCAACATTTTTCCAGTTGTCAACTGTCCAATTTTGGGAGCTTGTGCAAATTGTAGCCGCTTCCTATTTGTAGTGGAGATGAGTGGTACCCGGTGGGTCTTCTGCTGTTGTAGCCCATCCGCCTCAAGGTTGTGCGTGTTGTGGCTTCACAAATGCTTTGCTGCATACCTCGGTTATTTCAGTCAAAGTTGCTCTTCTATCAGCTTGAATCAGTCGGCCCATTCTCCTCTGACCTCTAGCATCAACAAGGCATTTTCGCCCACAGGACTGCCGCATACTGGATGTTTTTCACTTTTCACACCATTCTTTGTAAACCCTAGAAATGGTTGTGTGTGAAAATCGCAGTAACTGAGCAGATTGTGAAATTTTCAGACCGACCCGTCTGGCACCAACAACCATGCCACGCTCAAAATTGCTTAAATCACCTTTCTTTCCCATTCTGACATTAAGTTTGGAGTTCAGGAGATTGTTTTGACCAGGACCACACCCCTAAATGCATTGAAGCAACTGCCATGTGATTGGTTGATTAGATAATTGCATTAATGAGAAATTGAACAGGTGTTCCTAATAATCCTTAGGTGAGTGTATAGTGTATAATAAAAATATAAGTATAAAATAATAATTGTTGTTGTTGTGCAGTAAGGTACGAGATGCTGTGTTGTATCATAAATAAGTCACAGACTAAGGATGTTGTTTATCATGATAGTAAAGCGGAGTGCCTGCAACTCTTTCAGTTGTTTTTATTCACAATACAGCATTAGCCTCAAGTAGCTTTGTAGTTTCAACACAATACAAATATTAAAGCAAAAAATATGTTGCAATGCAATTTTCATGAAGTAAAACCATTAAAAGACTTCCTTCTGCGGGAAAAAAATAGTCCCTTACCATCTGTGAACAGCAACAGAATGTTTCACATATGCTCACGTTGCTAAGGGTGGTTGCTAAGGGTGCTGCGCAGTGATACACAAAATTGTTGGGTGTATAGAGGTCATAGCTGTGTTTTATCAGCTATTGACCAATCAGAATTAAGTTTTTTTTTTAAATACTGTATATTATACTGTAGATAGTTATACAGTTATTTTAATTACTGCATCAACCCTGGCATGTTGCAGCATTGTAGCAATAACCATTCCAAATGTTTCACTGATTTTATCTTTATTTTTGTTTCCATTTGCCTGCTGGCTTTGGTTTAGTTAAATATTGTATCACTATAGCTCATAATTACACATGAATGTCATTCTCAATGCGTCTGTGTTAGAGTTCCATTATTGAGCGGGGGTTTAACGTTGTAGTCCATCATCATCAGGCAGAAGACATCTTCATCTGTGAATAGACATGCACATCAGATCTTGAATCATTTATGAAGCTCGCCGCTGCCCATGAGAGCCCCACCAAAAAGGATTTATAACCGACTCTCGCAACTCAATGACGACGCTTAGGCAATGTCTCCTATTAGAAAGCAATGTACCTCCGGCCTTGTTTAGTTTATAGCCTGTGTCACTTCACACACATGTTAGTCCTAAAATAATGGACCAACTGCATTGTGAGGTCAACCGAGTGCATTCAGGTGATTGTAGATCCTAATAAGATGAGAAGAAACTGGAATTTGTTTCTGGTGGTTGGGATACGTCCCGAATAAATCGGCTTGTGTGTGCTTTCTGGGTGCAAATGAGAGGCTTAATGCGAAATGCAAAGAAAGATGAATGCGCCCGTGCGAGCTCAAGGTTTATTTGTGCTTTTGTCATCTGTTTTTATGGCTGGAATAATCCAGGATTGATGGGTGTGATATTAGAGGCGCTGTGAGTCGCCTCCCTCTCGATGCTCGTTCAAAAGACGTTTGTCGCCTCTGCTTCAAAATGGAGTTTTCAGTCAAATCCCTTTATTTCAAACAGACAGACCTGAGGCGGTCATCTTTGGTTTAGCAGAGGCAAACAAAAGCTTTGTGTTATCACAGGGGAGTATACTATACTGTAGGTTTGAAAGATGTCTTTGAGCCCATATTATGTTTCTTAAAAGTCAGTTGTGAATTCGTATCTTTTTATAAGTTTAGAGACTGTAAAAATACGTCTGTGACGTCACCCATAGGTTTGTGAAGATCTTTTTTGAAGCCAATAGTTGGCAAAGCCTGCCGTCGCCATATTGGCAGCGCATCACTGGCGGAAAATCGTAAATGGGTTAAGAGGCGGGATGTGGGTGAAGCTCAGGTGACTGGTTGCTGAAACCATGCCCATCTAGCTCGATTCTAGTGACATCAGTAGCAGTTCACCCGTCACTCAAGTGCCCACGCCCTTAATTATGCAGAATTTTAAGGCTTAATATAATTTAACGGATGAGTAACAAAAAAATTCACCCCCCTCAGAGTTGTCATGAAGGGCAAAATTAGCTATATAGGCCGAAATCAGACTGTAAACATATTATTTTCTGCTGTAAAGTTGGGCATTTTAACATGGCGGTCTATGGTATTGACTCCCCTTTAGAGCCAGCCTCTAGTGGCCCATTGATGAATTGCAGTTTAAGTCACTTCTGTATAAACCTTTCGCGAATAGACATCACAGTTACGTCACTGAAAGCTGCATGTGCAATGTGGTGGCAGAAGAAAACAGTGGAAATGAATTATACACAAGCAAGATAACTCACTAGAAAATGTTTTGTTGTGCCGTTAAGTGTCAGAATAGGAATGTCAAAAAAGATGGCCTTAATTTTTATAGAATACCGTCATTGAAGAC
This sequence comes from Misgurnus mizolepis, assembly GCA_025389145.1. Classification (NCBI taxonomy): domain Eukaryota; kingdom Metazoa; phylum Chordata; class Actinopteri; order Cypriniformes; family Cobitidae; genus Misgurnus; species Misgurnus mizolepis. The sequence continues at coordinate 22,802,152 of JAIFKI010000025.1, read as the reverse complement.
CATTTGAAGATAAACGTAGGTGTTTATGGTTGCAATAAGCTCTTAAACGGACAGACTGGAGTGATGAAATCATCTGGAAATATTTGAATAATTAAAATAGAAAATAATTAGAGAAGATGTCCGGTGTTCTGTCGAAGTCTGTTCCCTCTATGTGTTTCTTATAGCGTTTTTTTATCACGTTATTTTTATAATTTATTAAGAAAGATAAAAGATTTGAATGGGTTAAACTAAAAAAGCAATAATATCACCATTTATTAAATTTTTCATAATTTTTCTGTGTTCTTTTATTTCTTTTTACCTTTTATCTTAGCCTATGTCTTCTTCATGTTTGTTCTAAGATTATTGTGTTTACATACTTAATAAACACATAAATATAGCACACACGCACAAAATGTAAAGTGTTATAAATTTATAAACATGCCTATGCATATTAATTAATAATAGTTTTAGAATAGTTTTAGAACAAACATGTAGGATAAAAATATAAGTACGAAAAAATAGAAAACAGGAAAATGATGAAAGAATAAATAAATGGTATTATATAGAATACATTATAGTATATGTACTTTAGCGATTCATACTGTAAAATAATTGATTTACCAATAAAGAATAATACATATACATTACATACATGCACATATATCAGCCAAGCCATTTATCTAAAAATTAAACGTAAGGTGATGAAAACGCTTTAGAAACATTACACGTAAGGAAAAAACATAGGGGAAACAGACATTGACAGAACACCGGATCCATAAAAATCACAGTTTAACGCTTAAACTTCACACCCCTATAGCAGAGCTGTCACTTTCTGTCACCAGTGGGGCTCCGCCCACAAAAAATGTCATCTCTGTTTTCAAACACGCAAATGGTCTATTGGCTTCATCAGAGAGATTGGAAGGTTTCCCCTCGGTTCAAATCCTTAATTCAGTGATGTACTGTACAGAATTGATTTTGTGGATAATTTCAGTGATTTAAATGTGTTTTTAAACAAAATAATTGTATTTTACAATAAGGTTGTATTTGTTAACATTAGTAAATGCATTAGCTAAAATGAACTAACAATGACGAATACAGTATCTCTTCATTTATTCATCTTTGTTAATGGTCATTAACGCCAATACATTTGTTCTTGTTAGTTGTGCATTAAAAAATGTTAACAGTTACAACTTTTGATTAAAAGAAATTGTTAAATTAACATGAACTAAGATTAAGTGAAGTATTGTTCAAATTTACAATTATTTCAATTATTACAACTAATTATGTTTTTGGCATCTATATTAGTAGTCGACTGATTATCAGCAGTTCAGCACCAATATTAAGCTGTCAGGTGCAGGTGGTGTCTAGAGAGACGAGGACGAAGAGATTTCTTTTTAAACTTTTCTAAAATGCTTGCAGTTATTGTAGTGTCACCAGTAATAGCTATTCATTGTTTTAAAGCAACCCTTATTTTAGCACTTTTTGTAAATGTATTGTAGATTGATTGAAAATTAAAATATTTGGTGGGCAAACGCCTGCAAAAAATGTTCCTTACAGCTTTCTTAAAAATTAAGAAATACAATGAAAAGTTTAAAGTTTTGAAGATCTTGTTTTTTTACAAGATCTCTGAATAAGCTCTGATAATATTAAGGTTACAACTTTTCTAGTTATTAACTTCTGCCCTGTAAGCACTGACATTTCTTTCATAAATATGTGACCTTTTTTAATAGACTTTGTTTTTTGTCCTATACTCAGTATGTAAGTGCAGTGTTTGATATAAGATATATTCAAGGAATACCAGTGTATTTAAGGGCACTCACCCATCCATAATTAAATCTTTACTCTCTCTTTCTCTCTTTTTAAGAGCAGGTTGATAAGGGATGGTCTGATGTTTATTTAGGTGTAATACCTGTAAGTGTTGGCTGTACCACTCTATCACATGATGCTCATATGATTTCATCCTCTTTTCTATATATCTTTTATCTCTACTTTCTTCTGTCATTCTTTTTCTCTTCACACTGTCGTGATTAAAGTGGAGTGAAGGTATCGATAGACAGCCTGTGGGTTTATTGACTAACTTCACTTTGACTGCTGTAATCATCCAGATAAATCAGTGGGGAGTGAATCAGTGGGGATGAAGAAAAAAACATGGCTTTAGTTTTTCATGGCTTTAGTTTTTTTTACTCAGTGGCATCAGTCTTGTAAACACTTTCAGATGAGCTGTAGTACATGTGACACTCTCACCTTGTTTACTGTAAAAATATTTTACTGTCCTTAACCTCAACTTAGACAAATTAATACATACCTATCTTTTTTCAATGTGTACACTTAACTCATTCCCTGCCAGACATTTTTTGAAAAGTTGCCGCCAGCATTTTTTGTGATTTTTACAAAAGTTTCCCAAAATGCCTTCCAGAAAAATGTTCTTTTAAAAATATATAAACATACAAATATATCAAATGAAAGAACAGACCCTCTGATTAAAAAACAAACAATAAACAAACAATAAAAAAAAAATCATCCTATCTATATTTTTTCTCTGCTTATGAACTGGGTATTTTTCTTTTAAAATATTTTTTGGCAAAAAGCTGAAATAATTGCATTTTTGTGAAGGAATTTTGTTAGAGATCAGATTCAGAATGATACATACACAGAGTTTAAAATTAGTAAATAACGTTTTGGTTTCAGTTTTTTTTTATAAATTGGTTAAGTGCGCTATCTAGTGGATAATAGATAATAGTATTGCAGATTAACATAAAAATTCATCAGGAACGCGTTTTTTTGTGCAAATGTTTTCTCTTAACTGACAAGATAACTCGTCAATGGCAGGGAAAGAGTTAATCTTTGTACAGCACTTTGTGAATGTGTTAGCATTTAGCCTAGCCCCATTCAATCCTTAGGATCCAAACAGGGAAAAATTTAGAAGCCACCAAACACTTCCATGTTTTCCCTATTTAAAGACTGTTACATGAGTAGTTACACAAGTAAGTATGGTAGCACAAAATAAAACATGGTGATTTTTTTTAAGCAGATAAAAATGAGAACTAGAGTAGTCAGGAGTGATGATGTTACTGTGCACCGAGGTCAGGCGCTGTACAATATAGTTCTCACGTTTTATTTTGTGCCACCATACTTACTTTAAATAGGAAAAACATGGAAGTGTTTGCTTGCTTCTAAATTCATCCCTGTTTGGATCCTAAGGAATGAATGGGGCTAGGCTAAATGCTAACACATTCACGAAGTGCTGTACAAAGATTAAATGTACGCTTAGAAAAAAATAGGTATGTATTCATTTGTCTAAGTTGAGGTAAGAACATAGTAGAATATTGAAAAACTGTGGTGTTTTCCTTTAACCATCCAGGCTATATTTAACCGTTTTTTTCACCTATTAAAATAAAAGTGTGATCTTTCTTTTAATAAAATGGGTTAAAATGAAAGCAGCTACAGGGAAAATAAATTACACATCAAATTCTCAATTTAGTTTTAGGTGGCGGACCCTTTCTCTCTCTGCCCCCACTCATGTAATGTGTAAATATAACTGTGTGTGTTAGTAATGGCTGCTGTCTCCTGTGTTTTCTACTCATTATACTCTCTAGATGACATCTGAGGATGATGTCTTATCAACGAGTATCCACTTGTGTTCTTTCACAAATTAGAGTTCACACCGGTTCAATCTTCCATCTTCGCCTGCCTTTGTTTTTTGCTAAGAAACATGTTGAATGATTTGGAGCCTTCACCTCCGTCTTGCAAAATCTCCATTGTACATAATTGATTATTTTCTATAATGAGCTATAGAAATACTTTAGCCTTGGTTTCCATTATGAACCCCGTGAACCTTCACTCCAGTGGGCTTCTAATGACCACCGGCCACTAATGAGTCGCTCCTGGAAACGGTTGTTATGGCAGCAGCGTGCTGTCGATGCAGCGTGGATGCGTATGGGCATTTCTGTATTAATTGTAGCGTGTTTGAGTGACACTGTATTTCGCATCTCTCCGGTTTTTATTCACATGAAGCGTAAGGTTAATACGAACGTGCTCTTTCTCACGGCGCAACGAGAGGACGATTATCATGAGCTCTGTGTGCATGTGTAAATGCGTGAAACTGTGTATTTTTAGTCGTTCCCAGACTGTGCAGAGGAGGTGCAGAGAGACTTCTGGATCTCAGCCCAGACTTACTGCTCTTGTTTAATTGTATGTGTGTGTGCACCCGTCTGTGTGAGCAGCATCCATAGCGTCTGGATGGAAAGGTAGACGTGTGTGTTTCTTCCGAAGGCAGCTGTCACCGTAAAAGTTTTCGTTACAAAATTGTGGTCTGTTGCATACTGGAGCCAATTGAATCTGAAACACAGTCTGTACTTCACCCACCTTACCCCCTTATTTGCCTGTCTTGTATAATTACACCAGATATTGGAATTGTGGCAGAGCACAATTATGCTGCCAAATTCAAAGTCTACATTTTCCGGGAGGTTACATTTCAGCTTGATCCTTCATGGCTTTATGAGTCTGTATCTTGACATCGGGGGTATCCGTGTTGGTTAGGAGGTCTGATATAGTACGTCTATAGGCTGCCAAAAAGAGTTTGCTGTACCACTCACATTACTAAACCTTAGCTAAGTTCCAAACCCCCAGACATTTGAAACGGATGTACTGGATATAATCCCATCGCACTTTGCATGGGAACAGTTCTTGATCTGCACATTTATTGGAACTAAGCTTGTCTAAGCTTGAACCACACCAGTAGAAGAAGTCATAAATGTTAATGTAGAAGATGCATAAATGGCTCCATGTGTCAAAACGTTTGTGTACACACTGCATGACGAGTGATATTTCTTCCTGAGTTATAAATTGGATGTTTGTTGAACCATGGTTATGTGTAGTGAGAATCGGGCCAGAACCCATCTTGTTTTGACACAGACTCAGAAAAATCTCCCATATTTTCTGAAGTACTGTATGTGTCGAAGAGCTCCCAGTGAATCTTTCTTTGTTCTGGAAATGTCATGCTGTGTTACAGTGTGGTCTCCTCGAGGGAAGACTCTGAGGTTCTGTGTGTGCGTGGGATGAACCGATGAGAGCTCGGGGTGACAGAACCAAGACCTGAATGTTCTCATTTGTTCCCTTCTGTCCTTTCTAAAACGGAACACACCATCTTGTCAGAGTTTTGCCTGCGAGTCTAAAAATCGGCCAGAACGCGGCTGTTATGTTTCATTCAGATGAAAAATCTGAGATGTATTTACTATTTACAGACCTGTATGGTGTGGTAGTGTCAGACTAAGAGCCAGATTTACTAACAGCTTGCTCCAGCGCGAACGCATCTTTTGGTGTTAATAAACTACTGTCAGGGTTTCCAGCATGATCTCATGAGAATTCGTATGTATTTTACAAGTCGACTTATTCATATGAATTCGTACGAAGTGAATCGTACAAAAACATATGATTCTCATTAAAACCAATAACGAAACCCCGCCCCTTACCCCAACATCATTAGGGCAAAGGCAAACCGTACCAAAATGTACAAATGTGATTGTACGAATTGATATGAATTAGCCACCTCATAAAATACGTACGAATTGAGATATTTACTGCCCAAAAAGCCTTCTTAAATTGTGCTTGTTATTATGGAAATGGGATGTGTTCTTTGTTTGCCTTTTCGGTAAATCACCTGCAGAATTTTTCTCTTCCATATGCGATTTTTTTAATTTGTGCTAATACGCTAATATGCTTTTGGACGCACGTTATTGAAACGTGACGTAGCAAAGCTAATTGCAATCACAAATGGCAAACTCAAATCATACAAAAATGTCCAAATATGGTCGTACGAATTGATCCGAATGACCCACCTTATAATTTTTTTTACGAATTTAGATAGCGTTGGCGTTTACTAAAAACCTTGAGTGAAAAATTGTTGTAAGCATACATGTGACCACATTGCATATGCAGTTTTAGGAGTTTTACGTTTAGATGCTAAATTTATAGGAGGAGAGTATTTAAATGAATCACACAACATGATCTAAAAGTCTTATGGTGCATTCACACCAGCCCTGGTAGGACACTTTAACATTTGAGTTAACTCGCTTCATTCGCGTGTGAAAGCCGCGCACGAAATTCTAGTCATTCGAGACATTCACGCAGAAATTCGTGCATGGGAGGGGCTTCTGCGACTCAGCTGAGATGCTCGCTTCCTGTAATCTCGTCACTACTACACCAAGGTTAAGGTGGTGCGGAAATCCGCCAAAGTTCCGATTTTTCAACTCCCGGCAACGCTCAATTCGCGCAGAACGCGCCATTCGCGCCGCACCTACCGCGCCACAGGATGCCTAATCGCATCTTTGCATTGACTGTCTTTTGCATTGTCACTCGGGCTTGCCACGTCTGGTGTGAACCCTGCATTACACTCCTCAACGTGAACATAGTTGTTCTTGTGATTGGCCGTATTGCATAAGCATTTTTAGGACCTTTCCTTTTAGATGCAAAATTTATGGGAGGAGAATATTTAAATGAATCACACAACATGATCTAAAAGTCTTATGGTGCATTCACACCAGCCGTGGTAGAGGCGGCAAAAACACTCTTTTCGCGCGTAGTTGAACGCTTGAACATTTGAGTTTACTCACTTCATTCGCACTCGAAAGCCGTGAGTGAAATTGTAGTCATTCGAGACTTTCACGGAGAAATTCACGTCATGGGGGGGTCTTCTGTGACTCCGCCGAGACTCTGCTGAGACGCTCGCTTCCTGTAATCCCGTCACTACTACACCAAGGTCCTGATTGGTTAACGCGGTACGAAAATCCGCCGAAGTTCAGATTTGTCAACTCCTGGCAACGCTCAATTCGCGCAGAACGCGCCATTCGCACTGCACCTAACGCGCCGCAGGATGCCTAATCGCGTCTTTGCATTGACCTAACATGTAAATCACTCAAGCTTGCCGCCTCTACCTCGTCTGGTGTGAACCCTGCATTACACTCCACAATTTATTGCTATTTGTGCCAATATTTATACCGCCAAAAGAAGCCTTCTTAAATTGTGCTTGTCATTATGGAAATGGGATGTGTTCTTTGTGTGCCTTTTCCGTAAATCACCTGCAGAAATTTCCCCTTTCCTTTTCCGTTTCGTTTTTTATTGTGCTAATATGCTAATATTCTTTTGGACACACTTTATATAAAACGTGAAGTGGCAAAGCTAATCACAAATTGGCAAACGCAAATAATACATCAATTTCCAAATGTGGTTGTACAAATGGATCCGAATTAGCCACATCGTAACTTATGTACGAATTGAGATCGAGTTGGCATTTACTAAAAACCTTGAGTGAAAATTTGACGTGAACATAGTTGTTCTTGTGACTGGCCGTATTGCATACACATTTTTAGGAGCTTTCCTTTCAGATGCTAAATTTATGGGAGGAGAGTATTTAAATGAATCACACAACATGATCTAAAAGTCTTATGGTGCATTCACACCAGCCGTGGTAGAGGTGGCAAAAACCCTCTTTTCGCGCGTAGTTGAACGCTTGAACATTTGAGTTTACTCACTTCATTCGCACTTGAAAGCCGCGAGTGAAATTGTAGTCATTAGAGACTTTCACAGAGAAATTCGCATCATGGGTGGGGCTTCTGTGACTCCGCAGAGACTCCGCTGAGACGCTCGCTTCCTGTTATCATGTCACTACTACAGCAAGGTCCTGATTGGTTAACGCGGTGCGGAAATCCGCCGAAGTTCAGATTTTTCAACTCCCGGCAACGCTCAATTCGCGCTGAACGTGCCATACAATCCTCAATTTATTGCTATTTGTGCCAATATTTATACCGCCCAAAGAAGCCTTCTTAGATTGTGCTTGTCATTATGGAAATGGGATGTGTTCTTTGTGTGCCTTTTCGGTAAATCACCTGCAGAAATTTCCCCTTTCCTTTTCCGTTTTTTTTATTGTGCTAATACGCTAATATGCTAATATTCTATTGGACGCACTTCATTTAAAATGTGACGTGGCAAAGCTAATCGCAAACGCAAAATTGCAAACGCAAATAATACAGAAAATTCCAAATGTGGTTGTACAAATTGATCCGAATTAGCCACCTAGTAACTTATGTACGAATTGAGATCGAGTTGGCATTTACTAAAAACCTTGAGTGAAAATTTGACGTGAACATAGTTGTTCTTGTGACTGGCCGTATTGCATATGCATTTTTAGGAGCTTTCCTTTCAGATGCAAAATTTATGGGAGGAGAGTATTTAAATGAATCACACAACATGATCTAAAAGTCTCGCACTCCTCAATTTATTGCTATTTGTGCCAATATTTACTGCTTTAAAAAGCCTTCTTAAATTGTGCTTGTCATTATTGAAATGAGATGTGTTCTTTGTGTGCCTGTGTACTTTGTGTGCCTTTTCAATAAATCACCTGCAGAAATTTCCAATCCCATCTGCGCTTTTTTGAAATTGCGCTAATACGCTAATATGGTGTTTTAGTATCCAAATAGTGAGAAGTGAGAAACAACTTTCAAATATCAATCTGTATATGTAGTGCACATAACTTGTGCTTATCTTGGTAGCTTCTTTAAAGGCATCTTGAGTAAAACATCTCTTTATTTAATGAAGCACACACAAAAGACCTGAACCTGATGTGATGTGACCTGTTTTTGCAGAATACGGAAGTTTGTTTCTCAAACCCCCCATTTGCCCTGTTTAGTAAATCTGGCCCAAAACTGTGTTAAATTATTATCAGGTTAGATGATGACAGTGTCTATTGTTATTACATTTTATTTATTAAGTCATGATCAAAGCTACTTTGATCGTGGTCTTAGATACTTTGATGATGTGCCTGAGTGATTAAAGTGATTATTTTTTGTTGTTGTTGTTGTTTTTAGACTTTGGCAACTGCAGCAGAGAATTTCCAAATGGAACATGAATGGAAAGATGAGTTTGAAGTAAGTACTATTTAAAATGTTATACTTTATTTTGAATTGGTGCACAGAATGTTTATACCACAAATAACACATTTGTATGTTGTGTTTCAAAACAAATTGAGTAAAGTGTGTTTGTTTGTTTATTTGTGTTGCACTTTTCACAATATACTGTATATTGTTTCAAAGCTGCTTTATAGAAAAGTATATAACTCTCTAAAGAAGTGAAACCTTTAAAGATCTAAAAAGCCTTTTGATTTGCTTATGTGTTTGAAAATTGTTTTGTGCACAAAGATAAACCATGCCTGTGTGTAAATGTATTTGCATAAAGTTTTTTTTTTATAAATAAGAGTTGAAGCACATAATAAGGAAAATGCAATGCATTTTTAAAGACAACTTTAATGCTCTGCATTGCTTCTCAGCCAGACTCGCATCTATAATTCTGCTCTTAAGATTATATCCGTTTTCATACATGGCTCGCCTTTAAGTTTATTTACAGCAGCAGAAGAAATCATAGATGTCTGGCTTCATATTTAATCACTGTGATCAAGTGTTATGCAGATTTTAATTAGATCATGCCAAATAAAGACACCAGCGGCAGAGGAGATTTTTGAAATTGATAATACCTGCAGCTTAATATCTCTCCTAAACGCTCTGGTGCCTTTGCCAGAAGCGTGACATTGTTAAATGAACTCAAGATTTATTCAATTAAATGCCAACAAACAATCGGAAATGAATAAGTAGATAAATTAATAAATATTCGGATTTTATTGAGACCTCGTCTGACCCCAGAGTTTATGTGTGTGGAAGGGAACGTGTTGCAGCGTAATAGATATAATTTCACTCCCCACGCTGCCGGGGGATGTCTGAAGATTTGATTTCACCGAATGCACATTCTGCATATCTCCGTGGACTCATTTTCACTGTAGACACACACCATATGCTTTGAATGCCCAAAAAATACCTGACCCCGATAACGCTGATGTGCCGTGTAACATCAGCAGGTTATCTCTACCACGCATTTTGCTGGCACAAAAGCTAAACTGGCACAGCTTTCTTTAGCTCTGCATAATGCTTTTCACACTTGCATGTTTTTTTTTCACATTAATGCAAATCCGTGATATATTGTGCTTGCAGTATTTATAAATGTGTAAGCATGTTAATTTAGAAATACGCTGTGCTTCTACACAGTACAGTATACAATTATTTGGCATTTCTGTAATGCGTAAATAATAATTCAGCATTTATCTTTATAACTAGAATGCAATATTTAGTATTTTTCTGTGACAGTTTTGTTTAAAGGATGCTGCTGTATTGGCGTTGTATAGTGCAGGGATATTCTAAAGTATGCATGATGGAAAGGTTTTCTCAGGACACAGGGTTGTGTAGTTATAGATTTTTGCTGATAATTTAAATGTTGCAGGTTTGACCCCTTACTGTACCATCTTTTTTTTCTATGAGCATGATAGCAAATGCAGATTTCAGCTACCCAGTTTTTTTTAATGTTATAGTGATTCTGTTTATTATCTGCTCTTCTCATTTTTATCTTTTCGCAGGAGGATGATATAGTTTACTTTAATGCCAAGGATAATGTGAGTACATGACTCTTCAAACACACTCAGCTTTATGTAGGCACAGCTACTATATCACACATAAAAACCATGTGCTCATCTGTCTAGTTATGACCATGTCGTTGTGAGATTATTTATGAGTTATGTAAAGCAGTCAGTGATAAGGCGGAAATGTCTTCTCCCCAGATGACCCGCTCTCTGTAGGACAGAGGCACACTATACTGCATGCAGTGTGCACTATATATCATACTGCCAATTAGACCTTTGAGAGAAGTGTCAGACAAAGAGTGTGTACATTACAAAGTGTAAAAAACATGTAGAAGAGATACGGGCTGTACAAAGCATAGTTAGAGAATGATTTAGAAGTACTGAAAGGAAAGTATTGAACTACTTTTTATATTTATATTTGTTAATTGTAACGTATTTGAATTTAGATTTATTTTGTATTTTGTTTATTAATTATGTAGTTAATAAAAATGGCAGGAGCAGGTCCTGCACAGTAGCCTAAGAATACACTGCAGTGCGATATATAGACTGACTGGCAGACACTGTAGACAGACAGACATTTAGGCAGAAACTGAAGACAGATAGGTAGAGAATGTTGGCAGATAGACATACACTGTAGACAGACAGACAGACAGACCTACAGAAATACAGACAGACAGACAGACACTGTAGACAGACAGACAGACGGAAAAATAGGCTGAAACTGTAGACAGACAGAAAGACAGACAGACAGACAGATACTGTAGACAGACAGACTGGCAGAAACTGTAGAAAGACAGACAGATAAATAGGCAGAAACTATAGACAGACAGACAGATAGGCAGAGACTGATGGCAGATAGACATATACTGTAGACAGACAGACAGACAGACACTGTAGACAGACAGACAGACAGACACTGTAAACAGACAGATAGGCAGAAACTGTAGACAGACAGACAGGCAGGCTGACAGATACTGTAGACAGACAGACACTGTAGGTAGACAGACAGACAGAAACTTTAGACAGAAAGACATACAGACAGGTACTGTGGACAGACAGACACTGTAGACAGACAGATACTATAGACAGACAGACGGACATACAGACAGACACTGTAGACAGACAGACAGACAGACAGACAGACAGACAGACAGACACACACTGTAGACAGACAGACCGATACTGTGGACAGACAGACAGGCAGACAGAAACTTTAGACAGAGAGATAATGTAGACAGAAAGACAAACAGACAGACAGAAACTGTAGACAGACAGATAGATACTATAGACAGACAGACAGACATAAAGATGGACAGTTAGACAGACAGACAGACGGATAATGTAGACAGACAGAAACTGTAGACAGACTGACAAATAAGCAGACAAACAGATAGATGGGCAGAAATTGAGACAGACAGACAGACAGACATACACTGTAGACAGTGAGACAGACAAATAGACACTATAGACATACAGACATACAGATGGACAGACAGAAACTGTGGACAGACAGACAAACAGGCAGAAACTGTAGACAGACAGACAGAAACTTTAGACAGACATACACTGTAGACAGTGAGACAGACAAATAGACACTATAGACATACAGACATACAGATGGACAGACAGAAACTGTGGACAGACAGACAAACAGGCAGAAACTGTAGACAGACAGACAGACAGATACTGTGGACAGACAAACAGGCAAAAACTGTAGACAGACAGACAGAAACTTTAGACAGACAGACAGATACTGTGGACAGACAGACAGACAGACAGACAGATAACATCTGTCTGCTGCTTGTTCTGGTTCAGGACATAATAATGTATTTTATCTATAGGGTGACATCAGAATTGTTTCTCCTACAGCTTGACGTCAATGAAACCGAGGGACGAAGAAACCGCATCAGACCTGAATTTAAAGAAGATCCATCTTTCAAGAACCGCCTCACTTCCTACAACCATACAGCTGTGCACATCCCCACAGACATCTACGACGGCTGTAAGTATTGTAACTCTCCGGCCCCCCATAGGCACGCTTTCTATAGAGCCCCGTTTGTTCTGCGTAACATATTATCTACTGCTGCGAATCCATCGAGACACTTCCCTGATTGCTTTGAATGTTGGTTTTAAAGCCGAGTTTAAGTCTTTGTGTGAGCTTTCAGAGGAGCGCAATAAAATCTAAAGTCTTTGACAGCTAGGGTCCTTTGGGGAAGCTTTTATTATTTTAATACTCGTCTGCTTGCTCAGGTGATCATAAAGTGTGTTTAAATAAAATGTATGTGTGTTTCTCAATGGTTTTTGAGCAGGGATAACAGGTTGGTCGAGTCATTGTCACCGTTGGCCTGCTGGGATCGTGTCTGGTGCTTTTGTGTTAGACAGCCTATCAACGTTGACCTTGACATACACAATCATACGCAGCCATAAACAAACAACCCAATGGAGACAAATTAATTTAGATCATTACTTTGGTTGTTGTGCCCTTTAGTAAACAGAGTTGTGCTTGAAATGATGATTATCAGGGTTGAACGATGTTATATACTGATCCAGGCTTTGGGGATAAAATGATATGCAGGATATGTTTATTGTTTATGGATGGATTTAGAGAAAACATCTGCATTTACTGTAGCAGATGCTTTTATTCAAAGTTACTCACAACAGTGAGGAAAACAATAAAGCGATTGATCTCAGGGAGGCAATAACATGAAAAGTGCAATGCAAAGTTTTTTTTATTTTTAAGAAAATACCAATTGGAAGAGGGAGAGAGAAGAGAACTTACTTAAAAAATACTGTATATATAAAGAGTAAGCTTTCAACATGTTCCTGTCAAGTGTACCCAGAAAAGATGCGTCTTAGCTGTTTTTAAGCAAACTGTAGGATGCGGCAGACTTTGGAAAGTTGGAGCCTTTTAACACACACACATTCACACAAAGCACATTTACATTATTTAACATTGACAGAGGTGTCTGCCCCTGTAATTTAAGAAAGAAGTTACCATATTGTTTGCTCTGAGTCATTTCCTAATCTTTTATTTCTTTTTCTTATTTTATGTGGAAGAAGTGAGTCATTTGCTAAAGCATTTGGGTTAACGATTTTCCTTTTGGTTATTTGGAACGATGAACCTCTCTCGCGGTTATTTAATGTCATAAACTGAACGATCAACGCAGCGTGTATAATGTGGGTTCTTTTAGGATATGGTGACACACGGCTGTATTTCTGCAGTGTATTTTAGAATGTTTTAAAGCAGTGGTTCTCAAACTGGGGGCCGTGAGATGGTGCCAGGGGGGCCCCAGTTTTATGACATTTTATAAAATACATTAATTTATCATGAATTCTGTGTAATTAAACCTAAAAAAATAAGGCTACTAACCAACAGCACTACTTTGTATAATTTAATGTTTTGTTATTCAAAAAAATGTATGTTTTAGAACAAATTTGTCATACATTTTCTTTGGGGGGGGGGGCGCAAAGAACGCACCATACATTAGGGGGGCCGCACCCTGAAAAAGTTTGAGAACCACTGTTTTACAGTGACAGCTGAAGTTTCGCAGTCAGGCGTGGTTACCACCCCGATTTAAAGCAAACCACCTCTGAAAATTGCACCAGGAAAGGCTTAAGCATTAAAACACCCTGGTACAGTACGGAGTGATCACACTAGCAATACGAAACGTACTTTGGGGTCAAGCGAACTCGGGTATGGTACGGTGCAATGCAAAAAAATATATATATTTTCAAGAAAAAAATTATTAGTATTTTTGTCTTGTTTTCAGTAAAAATATCAAAAAATTCTTAAATTAACATGCTTTTTCTTGATGAGCAAAACGACCCAAGAAAAGAAGTCTTATATCAAATTTAAGTGAATATGTGCTTAAAACAAGTAAAAAAAATCTGCCAATGGGGTAAGCAAAAAATCTTGAACATTTTTCTTAACCACTAAATTCAAGAAGAATTCAAGAAAAATTAGCTTAACCCATTGGCAGATTTTTTTGGCTGGTTTAATGCACAAAATCACTTAAATTTAATATTTTTGGTCTAAAAACTAGACTTATTTTCTTGTGTCATTTTGCTCGTCAAAAAAAGCATCTTAATTAAACAAAATGTGATATTTTTACTGAAAACAAGACAAAAATTCTAAGAAAATGTTTTCTTGAACTTTCTTGTGCCCACTGCAAAAAATTATTTTTAAGAATTTTTTTTTTATTTTTGTCTTGTTTTCAGTAAAAATATCTAAAAATTCTTAAATTTAGATACTTTTTCTTGATTAGCAAAACGACCCAAGAAAATAAGTCTAGTTTTTAGAGCAAATATATAAAATGTAAGTGATTTTGTGCATAAAACAAGCAAAAAAATCTGCCAATTGGGTAAGCAAAAAATCTTGAAAATTTTTCTTAAACACTAAATTCAAGATGAATTCAAGAAAAATTAGCTTACCCCATTGGCAGATTTTTTTTTGGCTTGTTTAATGCACAAAATCACTTAAATTTAGTATTTTTGGTCTAAAAACTAGACTTATTTTCTTGTGTCATTTTGCTCGTCAAAAAAAGCATCTTAATTAAACAAAATGTGATATTTTTACTGAAAACAAGACAAAAATTCTAAGAAAATGTTTTCTTGAACTTTCTTGTGCCCACTGCAAAAAATTATTTTTAAGAATTTTTTTTTTATTTTTGTCTTGTTTTCAGTAAAAATATCTAAAAATTCTTAAATTTAGATACTTTTTCTTGATTAGCAAAACGACCCAAGAAAATAAGTCTAGTTTTTAGACCAAATATATAAAATGTAAGTGATTTTGTGCATAAAACAAGCAAAAAAATCTTGAACATTTTTCTTAAACACTAAATTTAAGAAGAATTCAAGAAAAAATGTGCTTACCACATTGGCAGATTTTTTTTGCTTGTTTAATGCACAAAATCACTTAAATTTAATATTTTTAATTTTGTTTAAAAAATTTTAATCGTTTTGCTCATCAAGAAAAAGCATCTAATTTAAGAATTTTTAGATATTTCTACTAAAAACAAGACAGAAATACTAAGAAAATGTTTTCTTGAACAGTGTTGTGCACTGCAAAAAATGACTTTTTTAGTTAGTATTTTTGTCTTGTTTTAAACTTTAAATAAATATGTGCAAATTGCAAAAAAAATTGCAATAATTTAACTTTTTTCATAAACACTTAATTCCAGAAAAAGTTTCTTATTCTTTTGGCAGATTTTTTGCTTGTTTTAAGCATAAATCCGCTTAAAAAATTTTTTGTCTAAAACTAGACTTATTTTCCTAGGTAATTTTGCTCATCAAAATTTTTAGATATTTTTTCTAAAAACAAGACAAAAATACTAAGTAAGAAAGTCATTGTTTAGCATTGTGGAGTAGTTAACTACAAGTAGTTAAATACTTTTTCCAGCAAGTAGTGGTGTAGTGCGACCAGATGCTACATTATGTTGTGCCTCCTCCGCAATGCCTTTTAGCAGCGCACTGACTGAGCACAGCAGCATTATCTTTTCTCCTTTGATCACAAACTCAAATTGTTCATTACCCGTTACACGTTCATATGTAATCTGTGCAAACCAAAGATTTGTCGGTTTGTGTCGAAAACTGTTTGTGAAAGAGCACTTAGATTTGCACCACTTCAACCTCGGGCGCAGTAATATTGACGGAAGTTTGAGTGAAAGTGGAAGTAGTCAGGAGTGATGATGTTGCTGCGCGCCAACGTCGAAGTGCTTCAAACTAAGCTCTTACAATATTTTTCAAATTTTTATCCGCCTAAAAATCACCACATATTATTTTGTGCCACACTTACTTCTGTACCTACTCATGTAACAGTCTTTAAATAGGGAAAACATGGTGTTTGGTGGCTTCTAAATTCATCCCTGTTTGGATCCTAAGGAATGAATGGGGCTAGGCTAAATGCTAACACATTTACGACGCGCTGTACAAAGATTAAGTGTACACATTGAAAAAAAGGTTGGTATGTATTAATTAGTCTAAGTTGAGGTAAGAACATACTAAAATATTGAAAAACTGTGATGTTTTCCTTTAATTATATAACTACTTTGTTTATAATAATTATTAACTCTTTCACCGCCAACATTTTTCATGATTTTCACAAAAGTTTAATGCCTTCCAGAAAATGCTCCTTTTTAAATATATAAACATATAATATATGAAATAAAAGAAAAGACCATCTGCTTTCAAACAAAAAAATCAGTTTCATCCTACCTTCATGTGTTCTGTTTTTATCACCTCTCAAATATGTGTAGGTTTCATCAAAAACATCAAATTTTGTTAATTCCAGTTAATTCCATTTTTGTGAAGGACTTTTGATAGAGATCAGATGCAGAGCGATCTTTAAAACGCACACGGACATACAGCTGTTTGCCCTAGGGTTTTTATAAGTTGCAGAAGAGCGCCACTTGGTGAATAATATCGGTATTGCAGATTGACGAGATATCTAGTCAATGGCGGGGAAAGAGTTAATAACGATTCATTATTATTATTATCACAAAGAGCTGAACAAAGGTGTTTTTAAAAGTCATTCCAAAATTTTTTATGCTTTCTATTTTTTACTTTTTTTTATTGAATGGCTTTCAATTTTTTTGAATAGCCCATTTTTTTGAGTAGTCAATTTTTTGAGTAGCCCATTGTGTAGTTCACACTAAAACATACTGAAATCATAATTGTATGATAAACCCAAATCATTTTCTTTAAACATTCTTCATTAAAATTATATTGAGTTATTTATAATATGATGTCATTGTACAAAAATCAAAGTAGATTTATTGTAACTAGCTATTTTTTAATAGCTTTTTCAGATGGCTAGTAGTTTAACTACTTTTACTGATAAGTAGCTTGTAGCTTATCTAACTACAGCTTCCCCAACACCGGCTATGAAAATAGTAATTGGTTCTTTGGCGAACCAAAAATGGTTCTCCTATGGCATCATTTTAGTACTTTTATTTTTAAGTGTGTACTACCTTAAATATATCCCATAGAGGTAGAATGACCTGCACATACAGTACAGTAGAAGCAGAAAGAGGTACAGCGTGAAGGCAGACAGGGTAGAGTTATAATTGCTCTGGTGTTCAGTCTGACCCGACCTTGTGCCAGGAGGAAACGCTGTACGTGTGCGGAATCCCCGTCTGGGCCGACCGTCTCAAACTCTGTGTGCCGAGACACAGTTACGTGTGACTAATGTCCAATATTACTCAAGTCTCTATATTTTCATTAGTTACAAAGATTGTTGACTCTAGCGGCTTTTCTCTAGCGGCATTTGCACACATCAGCCCCATCAAACACAAATAGCCTCTAAGTTCAGACACGCACACACACAGCAGCACAGAAATAACAAAGATCCGTTGCTCCCGCCGGGAAGCAAATTGGATTTTTGAGGATAAACTAGTACATCGTTTAGAGGTTTCTGGAAAAGGGTGGGTGCCCCCCCACCTGAAAGAGTAAAAACCTTAACAGTTATTAAGAGAGACAACTCACAAAGCATTGCTGGCAAACATTAAAATAGTGGAATAAGTTATAGAGTTTTTCAAAATTTATTTCTTGAATGCTTTTCACAATTTTGCATCCTTCCAAAGCAGC
Organism: Misgurnus mizolepis; assembly: GCA_025389145.1. Lineage (NCBI taxonomy): Eukaryota > Metazoa > Chordata > Actinopteri > Cypriniformes > Cobitidae > Misgurnus > Misgurnus mizolepis. Next base: position 22,784,133 of record JAIFKI010000025.1, on the reverse strand, counting down.
TTTACAGAATATTGATGCTTTTTTTTAATGCTTTATTTTGCTAACATGTGTTGTTGCATGCATCATTTATGTGTGGGATGATTTGTCCAGCCCCCCTAAGCCTAAATAATAAATATAAGTGTATAATGCATCCTCCGCAGTCTGCCCTACAGATTTGAATGGTGTCTTAAGTTATTACGTGAGGAGATGCGGTTACTTTTCTAAGCAATTGGGGTTTTCACCTGACAGACTTTAAAATATGCACATGAGACGAGACTGTCGTTAAGGATAGTAAGCAACCATCTACACCCAGCGTTTGTGTTGCTTTTTAAACTACATAAAAATGTAATTGTCTTTGCACATAATGTTGCACATAAAACATTTTCAAGCTAATTTACTTTCTATTCTGTGAAAAGATGCTTGAAAAGCTTTTTGCAGCGATGCCATAGAAATTTTTTGTTTTGTTTTCCGAAGAACCTTTTAAGTCAAACCATTCGAGTTTCCACCACAAAAAAAAAAAACTTTAATGCAACAGAATGGTTCTCTGGATGTTAAAGGGTCTTTATGGGACCATTCAGCTTGACAAAGAACCTTAAGGAACCTTTATTTTTAAGAGTGCGTATCCACCAATCAGTCTTTTGTTTTTATTTGCACAAAATGCACTTCATTTCAGTCCTTTGTTTCCCTCGCTCAGCCTGTTTTACTGCCTGTGCCGTACGCTAGCCAATAAAATTAAAGTTATGGTTGTTATAACACTGAATTTTTCATGCTTCATTACAATAATTGTTGACACGCAGGCTGTTTTCTCACCTGATTAGCATAATCGCTACCAGCACTTCTGACTGCCTATCAGCACGCGGCCCTTTCAGAGGGGAAAGGTTTGATAGGATGATTATAGGTTTCCATGGTTTCCTCAGCGGTGATGTAATAAAGTCAATCAGTTTGTTTGCGGCTGAGGAGGTGAAGAGCCCTCGGTGTGTAGTGCTGAATTATTCCGTTAACAGCGGTTGAGATGAGTGTAAATTACTCCTCATTGTCTCCTCTCGCCTCATTTTCTCTCGCCAGACTGCATAAGTTGCATTAAGCACCGTATGACCTCTGAGGACAAAAGTCGTGTCTCCTTTAAGAGGCTCCTTGCGTGCACGGAGGTCATGACTTAATGATAAAATTAATAGGAAATTAGGAAAAAATAGGAAAAAGTGGTGTTGTGAAATTTGTCAGTTAAGTTTAGGGGGTGTAATTTTTCTCAGCTTATGTGTAAACCTTGTGTCTCTATATTGCACTGCTATTAAAAAAATTTAACGGTTCTATGCAAAAAAAAATAATAATAATAATTATTCATACTTTTCTAAGGTTCAGTAGTAAGTTTTTCTTGGAAAGGATCAAATTCCTGTGTCTTTAGGCACAGACCTTAAACTGTATCCTGTTCTTTAGACAGTCAAAATAATGTGCTTCAATTTTAGTAAAGAAATATGAGACGGTCGTGCTGGAAAGTATTTAATTTACCAGCAATTCAGCTATTAATGAAATATGGTCAAGTGATGTTCAACTTAAATTATTATTAAAATGTATTCAAACATTTGTATTAAAGGGATATTCCATTTTCTTAAAAGAAAAATCCAGATAATTTACTCACCACCATGTCATCCAAAATGTTGATGTCTGTCTTTGTTCAGTCGAGAAGAAATTATGTTTTTTGAGGAAAACATTGCAGGATTTTTCTCATTTTAATGGACTTTAATAGAGCCCAACATTTATTACTTAACTCAACACTTAACAGTTTTTTTCAACGGAGTTTCAAAGGACTCTAAGCGATCCCAAACGAGGCATAAGGGTCTTATCTAGCGAAACGATATGCTCTTTTAAACCACAACTTTTCTTCTAGGTCCGGTCCAGCGTGACCTCACGTAAATGAGTGATGTAGGGAGGTCACGTGTTACATATATAAAACGCACATTTGCGGACCATTGTAAACAATAAACTGACACAAAGACATTAATTAGTATCATTCCACATACAACAACGTAGGAACCGTCCTCTTTCAACACACTTGTAAACACTGGGGCGGAGTTTCGCATTCGTCCTCTGTGACCTCTTGACGTCATGACGTATTGCGTGGGGTCACACTGGCGCATCACGACCGGATCTAGACGAGAAGTTGTGGTTTAAAAGTGCAATGTTTTTTTCTTGTCAAAAATGACAATCGTTTTGCTAGATAAGACCCTTATGCCTCGTTTGGGATCATTTAGAGTCCTTTGAAACTCCGTTGAAAAAAACTGTTAAGTGTTGAGTTAAGTATTACATGTTGGGCTCTATTAAAGTCCATTAAAATTTGAAAAATCCTGCAATGTTTTCCTCAAAAAACATAATTTCCGCTCAACTGAACAAAGAAAGACATCAACATTTTGGATGACATGGTGGTGAGTAAATTATCTGGATTTTTCTTTTAAGAAAATTGACTATTCCTTTAATGTTTTGTGCATTTGTGCATGAAGTATAAACTGAAACTGAGCTTTAAGATTTGTCAAAAATTTACAAAGAATTGACAAAAAATTACTTGATTCATTAAAAACAAGAGATCAACAAAATATTTTTAACTTATAAAACTAGCCAGTGTATGTGTTAATGTGTGTTTTGTTTTTCTATTCATTTGTTTTGTATATTAAAATATAGGGTCAATGACGTGACAGTAATTATTTTGTGTCCATATGGTTCAATTAAATTGTAAAGGGGTTACAATTTCAAAATAAATTTGCAGATTACTTGCATGCATTTTCTTTTTTGAGGACCTAAATTTTTTTGTTTTATTTTATTTTGAAAGAATATTTGGGGGGTAATTGCAAAATGTCAATGTGGTGTAACTAGTATTTTTAAATGAAAATATAAATATATTCATAAAAAGTGTGGAATAAAATATAATCATCTAGTTTAGTGTAATATGATTTTTTGCATACATTTTTACATAATTTGTCAAAGAATATTTAGAAAACAGAGCTGTTTTCAGCATACTGTAGGTCAGGACAAATATTACAAAAAACATTCAAATTTACATTTAGAAATAACTAATAAAATTATATTGTAAAAAAATATTAAAACATTTTTTTTTTTTTGATGATTACTCTTATATGCTATAAGGTGGATAAAATATTTAAAATTTCTCATTCTTTGGGGCAATTGGCGGTTACACCATTTGACATTTTCAGGTCCATTCAGTCTTAACTTTCATAAAATTGGTGAAAATTTTTTATTGCATAAAATTAACATAAATACACTATGTACATTGAAATAAACCAGGTGCATGCTTTTAAAACAAGTTTTTAAAAAGTTTTTTTAAATTTCTCATCTTGCCAAATTTTGGCAATTTTTTTCTTTTTGAAGAAACCTACCCATATTTGAGAGGTGATAAAAGAGAACAAATAAAGTTAGGATGAAACTTTTTTGTATGTTTGAAAGCAGAGGGTCTGTATGTTTATATATTTAAAGGAACAGTATGTAAAACATTTATATCAATTAATCATAAAATGGCCCTGATAGGTCACTAGACATTAAGAAATCATTTTCATTTCAAATACTTAAATCACTGACAACAGTGGTCTGGCCAGGATATTGACATTTAAAAAGTGGAGTTGCAGCCCTCAACTGATGTTTATGTTGTCATGTTGTGTATTGGCCACCAGTTGTGTGATTGCAGTACCAGTTTTAGCCACAAGGTTTGTGATTGCAATACCAGTTTTGGCCACAATCCTACATACTGTTCCTTTAAAGAAGAGTATTATCTGGAAGGCATTAAAGTTTTGTGAAAATCATTAAAAATGCTGGCACTGGCTGGCAACTTTTTTATAAAAACGCTGGCGGGAAAAGAGTTAATTGGTAACACTTAAAAATATATATTTTTGTCAACTTACATTTTCTCACTTTAAATGAAAAATGTAAGTTGAAAAAAATTATATTTTTAAGTTAATCCACTTTTTACAGTGTGTTTTGTTTTTAACTGTAGTTAAACAATGATTATTTTTTCTGAAGGCCATAACCAAGGTTATTGTTCTTCATTTTGTATCAAACTCCTCAAATTTTCATGGTTTAATTAAACCTGAAGGATCATTAAAACAAATATTGTGCAAATATTCCCCTTCGGACATGACTTTCGGCCACAACCGCGGGTAACATTTCTGCCTGTTAATTTCAGCTACCATTGTGTTGAACGAGCTGAACTGGACCGAAGCTTTGGAGGACGTATTTAAGAAGAACAGAGAAGAAGACCCGACTCTTCTGTGGCAAGTGTTCGGCAGTGCGACTGGATTAGCTCGATATTATCCAGGTAAACCGTGTGCGTTTCAAAGCATACCCATTTCCATACACATTACAATCTCAAATCTCACCCCTCCCTTTCCCCTTTATACGACTCCGCCATCTCTAATTGGTAAACATAGCATGGAGTCCCAGCTCAAATTACACCAAATTTTCATAACAAATTATAATATGAAATATCGTAGCAGCTCAGCAGAGAGCTTATTGCATTCTTTTGAGCTTTAATGATGACAGAGGAGAGAAGTAATGAGCTGCTCAATTCATTTTCATTATGTACTGATTTATAATTGCTAAGTCTTTCCAAAAACACGCATGTTAATGGTGCATTAGCAATTGTTAAGCTTCCGGCCCTTAATGCTTCATAGGGTTTGCATTGCTGAAATAAAAAAATGCATTACTCACGCTCAAATAGTTTCAAACTAGTATGCTGTATTTTTTTTTTGTAAAACACCATTGAGAATTTGCAAAAAAATATTCACTGTTTTCATTTACATTTATGCATTTGGCAGACACCTATTTAAACAAAACACGTAGGGGCGGTTTTCCAGACAGGGCTTATCCTAATCCCAGATTAAAATTCATGTTTGAGCTGCCTTAATTTAAAAACATTGTGCTCTGACATATCTTAACATATATCAGTGCCATTGTTTTGTCTCAAGATGCACACTAGTAATGTTTTTTTGTAAGGTTTGTTTGTAAAAACTACTTAAATGTCCTAAGATTGCACTAGTTCTGGATTAATCTAGACTGTGTCTGGAAAACCGCTCCTTAGAATGCATTCAAGCTATACATTTGATCACAATGTGTGTTTCCTGGGAACATCAAGTGGCAACCTTTTCATACAATGGCAGCTCATGCATCTGTCAAGCTCCAGAAAGGTCATGAAAGTACCATAAAAGTGACTCTAATGAATGCATTAGATTTTAAATCTACTAATGCCTTAAAGGTTAGAAGAACAGACGGAATGCAAGTTATTTTTATAGATAATCTTTGTAATTGTTGCAGCTCTCAGGTGAAATAAATGTGACCCTGGACCACAAAACCAGTTATAGACTTTAAAAAGATTTTTGTCAAATCAACATATATTTTTCAAGCGTGGCGCACAAGCCCTGAAAAGTGAAGCCAAAACGGTTGATCACCCCCCAGTGACTGGTCCCAGTATAGGTTATAAACCTCGCCTCCCCATGTTATTCAATGGGACTTGAGACCAACTAAAAAATTTAATTACAATTCAATTATCTTTTTTCCGAAGCTGGCTTCTGTCATTTACTGTAGTTTTTATCACGCTGATGTAAATTCAAATGTTTGTTTTTAAAATAAGTTTGTGTATAGTTAGTTATTTAATGATATAAAAATGGTCGTGTCACGTCATGATTGACAGCTGTGATATCGTGTGATATGCGCATTCTGCGAGAGCGAGGGCGGGGTCTTGATTTTGCAGCTTTACTTCCTGCTCACTACTGCGCAGGACTGGTCCCGAAATCGGTACTGCGCAGACTCAAGACCCAAGATGTCAGCGCTGTATCAGAACACTGGCGGCTTCACTTTTCACCAATGGAAGAGAGTGAACAGGCGTCATCCATCTTTTTTACAGTCTATGATATTTTTATCTTACTGTGCTTTAAAGGGATAGTTCACCCAAAAATGAAAATAATGTACTCACCCTCATGTCGTTCCAAACTTGTAAGACCTTCGTTCATCTTCAGAACACAAAGATAATTTTTTTGTCCAAAAATAACAAAAATTACGACTTTATTCAACATTGTCTGTTGTGAAGGGCATGCGAGAGACTAAAGTCACGTGACTGCAGTGACTCGGATGATGTACGACACGGCTGACGTGTTATCTGGTGCACCCCAGCTGTTTTTTTTTGTGCGCCGGGGTCTTAGGGAGATGCACGCTGTAAGTTTGAAAAAAAAAACCTTTGCAAAAATGTCACCCGCGTCACTGCAGTCACGTGATTTTAGTCTTGCACATACATGTCACAACAAACGCGGAAGAGAAGACAATGCTGAATAAAGTCATAATTGTTATTTTGGACCAAAATTTATTTCAATGCTTCAACACATTCTTACTGACCCACTGATGTCACATGGACTACTTTGATTATGTTTTTATTACCTGTCTGGACATGGACAGTATACCGTACGTAGATTTTCAATGAAGGGTCAACAAGCTCTCGGACTAAATATAAAACATTTCAAACTGTGTTCTAAGATGAACAGAGGTCTTACGAGTTTGGAACGACATGAGGGTGAGTCATTAATGACATTATTTTCATTTTTGAGTGAACTATCACTTTAAGAGGATTTCCCTGCCAATGACATTTCCCTGACGAGTTTTTACGGGAATCTATAATTCCGCTATTATCCACTAGGTGGCGCTCTTTCCCACTTTATAAAAACTGAAGCATCAGCTAATTCTGCAACATTAAAAACTCTGTGCATGCTTTGATCTTCATTCTGAATCTGAACTCACTTTACAGTAAACTGATTACACATGAGATTAAATGAGTATTGAAAGTTAGTTTGACTACGAAAAACTGTTATCCAATCTTAGCAGTGGGCGTTTACTTCCAAGTCGTCAATGCGGCTAGCCCCTCAAAACGAATCATTTATCGAACCAGCCTCAGAACCAGGGTTCAAAATGGCCTATTACTTATTGCTTTTGATGTTTTTGGATGTAAAAACCACGTCATGAATAGACCTCAGACAACAGTATAAAATAATAAAAACGACAGAGGAAGGGCACCTTTAAATTAAGGTAGCATAAAATATATGTTGGTTTGACATAATTTTTTAACAGTGTAGGCCGTTAGGACTGTAATAGTTCAAAAAATATATAAGCTACCTTAGATGTATATATATATTTATACATACATGTGTACATTTACCAAATTGATGTTCTTGTAAGTGTCGGTTCATTATAGCTCCTAGAAAGCTGGTCAATTAGTTTTATGTGGGCAAATCAGTGTCTCAGTCTGATGGCCCTTACAGCCACAATCCGTTCACTAAATGTCAAAATGTGGGCAGCCGTTTATGTAGAAACGCTCCTTGTTAGATGTTCAGCTGTGACGGTCACAGATGAGTACCCTCATTTGCACCAGTTTTTTTTGCTGGGGACGTCGGGGCCCTCTTTCCACATGACGGCTGACTGCAGTCGATATAAACCACAGACCATCAGGACCAGGTTTCTAATGTGGCTCGCTGATGCACTCAAGACATTGATGTGACAAATCAAACGGAGTTTAGGTACAAGGGTCACTCATATTTCCATTTCCTGTCTGTATTCATTCAGCTTCCCCTTGGATGGATGCCAGGAAGACACCCAGTAAAATCGACCTGTACGATGTGCGCCGACGCCCTTGGTATGAATACGTGTTTCTCTGTGCCTTTAGTGTGTGTCTGTGCTTTTGAATAATTTTTCTTATTCACACATTTTTTTTCCTCATACCTTCACTTTTGTTGTATCGGTGTGAAGAGATTTTTCTTCTTTAAAAGAGATTTTGAATATTTGTGTTTTCGTATTCAGGTATGTTCAAGGTGCAGCTTCTCCCAAGGACATGCTTATTCTTGTAGATGCGTGAGTATTTTTTAATGCACAAAATAGTTTATTAAATAAAAAAATTCTGGGACTGGATGCTATAATATAAGTCATAATATAGCACAGCTACCTCTTTACCTATTGTAGCTTCTCTGTGCAGCACCTGTAGTGGACAAGTTTGCAAAATAAAGTGACGATGTCTGTGAAATCCAGACTAAAGTATATATGCTAATTGTCACATAATTGATTTTATATTACATAGATTTTATGTAGAAAACAGTAAATCATAAAAAATGACTAGCTGGGTTTTGACATGCAGGGTTACAAATAACGTTTTAGTAATATGTTTTGTTATTTTATGTGATAAATTTTTTGAGACAATACTTTCTTTACCATTGAAGAAATTACACACTTCACCTTTAAAGGATTAGTCAATTTTCTTAAAAAAAAAATCCAGATGATTTACTCACCACCATGTCATCCAAAATGTTGATGTCTTTCTTTGTTCAGTCGGGAAGAAATTATGTTTTTTGAGGAAAACATTCCAGGATTTTTTAAATTTTAATGGGCCCCAACACTTAACAGTTTTAATGCAGTTTACAATTGCAGTTTCAAAGGACTCAAAGGATCCCAACCGAGGCATAAGGGTCTTATCTAGCGAAACGTCATTTTGGGCAAGAAAAATAAAAAATATGCACTTTTAAACCACAACTTCTCATCGAGCCAGCGCGACCTCACGTAATAGCGTAATGACGTCGACAGGTTACATGTTACATATATGAAACGCACATTTGCGGACCATTTTAAACAATAAACTTACACAAAGACATTAATTAGTATCATTCCACATACAACAACGTAGTTTCGATACGTCATCTGTGACCCCTTGACGTGATGACGTATTACTTAAGGTTGCGCTGGCGTGTCACACAACCGCAGGAAGACGAGAACTTGTTGGTATAAAAGTGCATATTTTTATTTATTTTTTATTAAAATGACAATCCTTTCGCTAGATAAGACCCTTATGCCTCGTTTGAGATCATTTAGAGTCCTTAGAAACTGCGATTTTAAACTGCATTAAAACTGTTAAGTGTTGGGGTCCATTAAAGTCCATTAAAATGAGAAAAATCCTTGAATGTTATCTTCAAAAGACATAATTTCTTCTCGACTGAACAAAGAAAGACCTCAACATTTTGCATGACATGGTGGTGAGTAAATTATTTGAATTTTTTTTTTAAGAAAACGGATTAATCCTTTAAGGTGTGGAATCATATCAATGCTTTAACAGGGCTTAACTGTTGTGTTACAGGAGTGGAAGTGTGTCTGGATTGACCCTTAAACTGATTCGAACCTCTGTCAGTGAAATGCTGGAAACTCTTTCAGATGATGATTACGTCAATGTTGTCCATGTAAGTATGATCTCATGCCATGTGTAGCCAGATGCTTTATGGGCGTGCACATTGCACCCCATAGTCTTTTATGAATGAAAACCTCATGTCAAAATCCATTGTGTGTACAGAGTCGCTCACACTTACCCAAACTGACAATGTTCAGCAATTTTGTGAGTAAAAGACCTTTATTAGCGGTCCAAACACAGCCCAGACGTCTACACTCTTAAGGGGATCGCACGCCAGGCGCGTGTGCGATCCCCTTTAGAAAGGATTTACACATCTTTGTCCGTTAAGCCTTTAACACATTATGTGTCATTTTGTGTTGATTTTGTGTTAAAATATAACGCAAATTGTGTTAAAAGTAACACAAAATGTGTTGTTTCAATAATAACACGGAGATGGGTGGACAACTAATGTGTTGTTTTTAACACATTCGCTGTAAGAGTGTAGGCAAAAACAAGGGCAAATTTGGGCTGTCAGTGAAAACAACCTGATCTCACAAATTTCCGTATTATAGTCACTGAATATTTTGCCCCAAACACGCGAAAATGGTTAAAAAATAGGAAAAACAATTGATTAACCAATACTTGAAACTGACACGGAAAAGAAAGTCTGTGGTACGGCCACGGAAAAATGTCACGGATAAATTAGTAAAATATTCCGTGACTATACCACAGATCTTTGTGAGATCATGTTGGTGAAAATGTAATAGGCTCAAAAATAAATAAATAAATAAATAAAAAAATCCAAACACAATTGAATATTATACATCTCACAAGGTTTTTTGGCAAAAACGACATATGGCTCATAGTCAGACTGTATTGTGTCTATTGTTGGATGGTGAAATGATGCTTATTGCTTGCTGGGCAATGGTAACCAAATAGCAGTGTTTTGGCATTTTTTTGGCATACGCTGTTTTTATCACCTTAATGTTTATTACTGTAGTTGTAGTATCATCCAAGAATTGTTCATTAACTTCTTCTGAGTGATGTTATATTATTGAATGATTTCTCATTGTGGTCGTGCTTTTAAAGTCAATGCATTCATTTGCATAATGCATTTGGGTCGTTTATTGAACCATATTTAGCTGTAGTGCATACAGATGGAGCAGGATTTTTACTCTGAATTCAATTTAAAAATTTGAGAAGTTTCAATGGTTTGTAAACTGATGCAACAGTAGTGTATGTTTGTGCGTTTGTGTGTGTGTGTGTGTATGTGTGTGAGAGAGAGAGAGCGAAAGAGAGAGAGACAGAAATGGTGGTGTAATGAAATATGGATCTGGCTTCAGCTTGCCACTTGAAAACAGGCGCTTAATGAAAAGGCTGCTCTTGGGCTCTGTGTGCTGAATTGAAATTGCCTGGACAAAGTCAGGCGAAGAGATCAGGCTGAGTGAGAAAGAGAGCTGGAGAAACAGAGAGGAAATTGCTATATATCATACCAACAAGTAAGAGTCTCCAATCCATCTTGGCTAGTATACTCTGGTCTTGCCAGTTTTGTTCTGAACTTGTCTTTCATACCTTCACTTTGACTAAAGGACTTCTGTCCACAAGTCCATCTACCCTGACACAATTGTTTTACTTGTCATCGCAGAATAAATGCATACAGGGAGACTGAAGCTGGGGTTCCATCACACTGATTTTATGTGCATTTTGAAGTATCGGAAAAGAAACAGAAGTGATGGAAACACCAAATTTCTAATAAAAATCCCTTAATTCCCAAAGAAGTTTTTGATTTATGCCAAAAAGAGTGTGAATAAGGGGAGATTGAACAGCATTTGCCAAATAAACTCTGATGTAGTGAACATTAAACCCACATGACCCATGCATCAAAAAGTCTGTGCACATCATCCAATTTGGCAATTACACGCTGCATTACTAGTAGATTTATAACTTGCCAAATCGTAGCTAAATGCCATTTTCTAAGCGTTCCTTGTGTTATTTGCTGTTGGTTACTAGGTTACAATTACCCTATTATTCGCTCTAATAACTTGATAGAAATGCACCTAATTCGCATTTGTTTGTTTTTCGGATTTTGAAAAGATTTGCTTCACTTTTTGACAGAAACCCAGCTTGAGACTCTGAGAGGCGTCTTGTATGATCTTAAATTAATTTTTGTTATAGGGCTTTGGCTTTGATATAATCATTACATTTAACGTTTTTCTCAGTCGCTTTGGAGCATTTCTCGAATCTTTCTCAAAATGTGCAAAACAATGCGTGCATTTTTCAGGAAAAACTGTTTGTAAAAACTTCACAACATCATGAGTGTCCTGCAAAAGCCTGTAACTTGTTTAAAATCTTTAGTTCATCTCTCAAAAGTGATTTTTTATGTCAGTGAACATATCAGTCACGTCAAAATGGCAATTCCTTGTGTCATTGTTCATGAACAAAACTTTTAAAATGTTTAGCCATGTTGTCAATATACTAAGTAGTAAACAGTTATATTTCATTATTTACATTTTCACATTTTTTTTCTGTAAACAAATTACACACATTGAGATTTTGAAAAACAAAATCGTATTTTATAGAACAAATAAAAAATGTGTCAAATTTTCTGTAATTCAAATTTTAAGATTTAGCAATTTATCAATTCAGTTCACATTTACAAAAGACAAAAACACAAAGATCAACAATTTTGCCTGGCATGCTTTGTAGGATGAACTAAGGGGTTGTGTACGCCAAAACTTTTACGCCCGCGGCCGACGAATGTTTTCAATTGTTTCCAATGGAAGCTCTGCATTTTTCAAATAAGCCAGCAGCTAGCGGGTTTTTTCTGCGCTGAAAACCAGCGCTCGGCGGTTTTTCCGCGCTCGGCGCTGAGCGTCGAGAGTTGAGAGAGATTCAACTTTGGGAGAAAAGCTCCGCTCGTCAATGTCAGTTCTAACACGGCCGCCCAATCACAGTGGAGGAGGGGCGGGACATTACCACAGCAACCAACCGGCTCGCAGCTGAAGTATCAAAGATACCAAAGCGCTCAGCTAAAGAAAGCTGGCACTCAGCTGAAAAACAGCTGGCATTCGGCGTCCTCAAGGCGTTTTCAGACGCGTTTAAAAGTTTTGGTGTGTCCCGCCCCTAATTCCTAAATGTTTTGAGGTGTTAGGGGCTGGACACACCAAAGCTTTTACGCCCGCGGCCGGCGCATGTTTTCAGTTGATTCCAATGGAAACCCCGCGTTTTTCAAATAAGCAAGCAGCTAGCGGGTTTTTTCCGCGCTGAAAACCGGCGCTCGGGGTTTTTCGCGCTCAGCAATGAGCGCAGAGAGTTCAAAAAGATTCAACTTTGAGGGAAAGGCTCCGCTCGTCAATGTCAGTTCTCACACGGCCGTCCAATTACAGCGGAGGAGAGGCGGGACATTACCACAGCAACAAACCGGCTCACAGCTGAAGTATCACAGCTACCAAAGCGCTTGGCTGAAAAAAAGCTGGCATTCAGCGTCCTCAAGGCGTTTTCAGCCGCGTTTAAAAGTTTTGGTGTGCCCAGCCCCTAAGACTATTCAACACACACCATTATTATGTATTTTGATGAAAATGACATAAGCAATTAAACATTTAGCAAACCGCAGACATTTTTACATAATCTTCTGCATGATTGTACCAAAGTGTTCGCAATTTGTCCAAAACAATGAGAATTTGTTTTTATTTTGTGCAGAACTGACTTGATGATGTGGAGGTTGAACAAAGTGTTTTGAAAAATGAATTTCTGACTGAAAAAAAACTGTAAAAGTAAAGTAAGTTAAAATATAACTCTTTATAACTCAATGATATTACACAGGGCCTGAAAATAGTCCCCGTGGTAACTTTCAATAGCAGGGGACTATTTTAGGGCACGGCGTAATATCATTGTGCCTTTTGCAGCCGGGGTACAGCAGCAAAGTCCTTGATTATTACACCAGTATGAGAGTATAGTTCCTAACCATATCGGCCTAGAAAATCACAACTTTTAATTTTCTGTTGGTCTTAGTACACGATGTAACTACAGAAGAGTCAAGTTTTAAATAGGAAAAATATTGAAACTCTTTGATTATTTTTTTGCGCGATGCTAATGGTCTAATCAGATTCAATGGATTGTGCTAAGCTATGCTAAAAGTGCTAGCGCCGGACCCGGAGATCAGCTGAATGGATTCCAAAACTGTAAAAATCAAATGTTTAACTCTAGGGGAGCTGGAAAATGAGAAATTTTTTACAAAGCAGTGTGTCCATTTAAAGGCTGATTTTTGGAAAACAAAATAGAGTTCTTTTTGGGTATTAACCCGAATCTGGTTGATACATCTATCCATCTTTTGATTTATGTATGCATGTATGTATGTATGTATGTATGTATATTTATATATATTTTTAGACAGACATAAATATAAAACTTAGACAGGTAGCCAGCATATTTAAATATCTGCCCCAGAAGTCACACTGAATCGCATACATTTCAAATTTTCAGTGAATAATAAAGTTTGATTTATTTATTGTTTTCCTTCGAGGATTTTGAGGTTTTAGGCATCGGTGAATCACTGTTCCGATAAAGGATTAACTCGGAGATCTGACAACAGGCTTCGCTTCAGGGAACTTATGCCAATGAGAGTTTTGTGTTATGTGTGTGAGCGAAAACAGAGAGAAGAGACAGAAAGGTTTTTTCATATTTAGGTTAACTGTTCCTTTAAAGAGTCATGTGTATAATGGATGGTCACAGTGCTGGCTGAAGATATAAATCAATCCAGTAGTGTTAATTTTGTGGACACTGTGAAGTGATGATAAAATGAGCTGTAATGACTTGTACAGGATGTACAGTAAACATGAGTGTTTGGTTAGTGAAGATGGAAAATGAACTGCATTGTTAGCCAGATAATCTCTTTATTAACAGCTGTAATGATTTATGCAATTGTAAGTTAATGCCAAAGGTAACCACACTACCTTGATGAAATGCTAATTTTAGCTATAATTCAATTAAATGCAAATTACTTTCAGCACGTTGTACACATAGCTAAATGAAAAGCCCAAACTTATTTCAGATTTCTGCCAAGAAATGTGTGGCATTTGAAGAGAAATAAGAGTCCTGTATGTTTTGAATATGCATATTTTTGATTGACAGGCAGTTTTTAAAGTATTTGATGAATGTACAGAGGTAGTGTTTCATCTGCGCTTGTCATATACATCCTGTTTAAACTTCTAGTATGCTACATTGTTGTCACATGACGTTTTGAATTCATTAAATAAGAATTTGCTTGGCGGATGCTCTGCTTTGTTTTATGCATAATGCATAGCCTACACCGGATACTGTACGTGCTGTGTAGTATGCTTTTCATAATATAGCCACATTAAGTAAACAGTATGAAGATCAACCGAATGATCTTGTATTTGTCACCTATGCCCCAATGACACACAAAAGCATTAGTGAGCTCTGGGTGAGCTCGGGTTGAGATTGGCTAATTTGAGCGTGATCATGCCTCATTTCCCTCTTGAATGCTTCAAGAGAGCCCTCGACAGATGTTACTCATCTTAACAAGGCTTTGTAATAAGATGCCACATGCACAACCACCAAGATTCATATCTCAATAGCCTGAGGATTTCATATCTTCATACATTTTTTAAAAGCAATCTGAGGTTGAGGGATGTGATTCGGTCATATGTGTAGGTTACTGAGAAGGTCAATTGGATGCAGAAGATCTTGAAAGTGTATGATCAGAGGTCTGCAAGTCAATATTTAATAATGCACACATATTTATTATCCCAAATACTAGCACTGACCTAAAGTCATATGCTATGGTACTAATATGTTTGTATTCATACAAGATTATTCAAATTGTGATCAAATTTTAGATTACATGATCCATCACATCATTTTGTAAAGAATCAAATCAATTGAACGGCTGTCAGAGCACACGTTCCCTCTATTCTCCGTATCCAGAAATAATTTTGAATAAATTCCAATCATTGTTATGTGCTAATAGAAGGTGCATATCCATGCAAATGTGACATTTATAGTTAAGACCCAATATGCAATGTGTCCCTCTGCTCCGGTCAGTTTTTTGTCAGTTATTGTCCGACTAAATATTTGATAAGTTATTTATGAAAGCAAATATTGGATCAGTGTTATTGATGCTCATTAGGTCTCTGCCGTAGCAGCCGGCACTGAATTGTTCAAGGATATTACCCAATTTATCATTTATATTGACTCATCTGGATAGGCTGGATTTTCATAGGAAATGATTGACTGGTGCAATTGACCTGCAGCAGATGATAAACAATTTGAACTGTGAACAGGAAATTACAGGTTTAATTTGGTCTCCAGAGGTTACTTTAGTTTTAGATAATTAGGATTTTGTGTGTGAAATGTGATGCTTTCTCTGGGTGGAGGTGTGGAATGGAGATAGATTCTCAATTTATTAAAAAAAAGGTTTTGCATTTTTTACATTTAACACATGAAAGATTTACACCCTTATAAAAAAGATATAGAACAGACTTTTTATATTACATTTATGCATCTGGTACATTTATGCATTTAAGATTTTTTATTTGTGACCCTGGACAACAAAATTGAAATACATCATCTGAATCAGCTGAATAAATAAGCTTTCCATTGATGTATGGATATGACAATATTTGGCCAACGTTGAAATTCTGAAATCCGAGGGTGCAAAAAATATCAAAATATTGAGAAAATCGCCTTTGAAGTTGTCCAAATGAAGTCCTTAGCAACACATATTACTAATAATGAATACATGTTTAATATATTTAGGAAGTTTACAAAATATCTTCATAAGACCCAATCTTTACTTAATATCCTAATGATTTTTGACATGAACAAAAAAACTATAATTTTGTCCCATACAATGTGAATTTGGCTATTGCTGTGCAATTTATGACTGGGTACAGGGTCGCATTAGCATTGGAGATACAAAATTGAGACTTTCTCTTAAAGGCGACATAATATCATGAAAATCTGACTTTTTCCATGTTTTAAGTGCTATAATTAAAATCAACCTAGAAAATGTGAAAAAGATCAACTAAGTAACTTAGTTTGGGTAAACTATCCTCTGCAAGCACGTGAAAAAATAGATCATTGAAATTTGGCTCCCCTTGTGATGTCAGAAGGGGATAATATCGCCCCATAATCTGCTTTATCCAACCACAGCACTGCCATTCAATGCAGAGATCAGCTCACACACCCAAAAACGGCACATTTTTGCGCACACCTACAAAGTGGCAATTTTAACATGTTTTAATAAATTGTCTTTATGGTATTTTGAGCTAGAACTTTACATACGTACTCTAGGGACACAGATTCGCCAAAATAAAGTCTTCTACCAAAAGCCTTATGTAAATGCTATCCACGTGAATTTTTTTGCTTTTAAACAGCGTTTTTCAAACTGGGGTTCGTGAAATCCTGGTGGTTCACTAGGGAATTGCAGGGGGGTTGTAAGTTAATGAAAAAAAAGTATTATTTTCAATTCAGTCATAAAATTTAAACCTTGAGAACCCAAGAACCCTTCTCTTAGCACCAATTAACATTAGCCAAATTTGACCTGCAGGTTCTCTAGGGTTAAATAAAGATTTTTATTAAAAGTGATCTTTAATCTAAATAAAACACGTACTTACAAAATATATTTTATATGTCATGTGATCATTACGCAACTACAAAATATAAGAATATGAGAAATCATGCAAAATAGACAGATATGTTTAATGTACCAATAAAAGAAAATTATCAAATAACTAAAATACTACTGA
This sequence comes from Misgurnus mizolepis, assembly GCA_025389145.1. Taxonomy (NCBI): domain Eukaryota; kingdom Metazoa; phylum Chordata; class Actinopteri; order Cypriniformes; family Cobitidae; genus Misgurnus; species Misgurnus mizolepis. Next base: position 22,767,198 of record JAIFKI010000025.1, on the reverse strand, counting down.
TAAAAACCTTAAAAACAAGTGAAAAATAAATGTTGTAGCATAAAGTCTTGCTGGGCAAAGATTAATTGTAATACTGTGTGTAATTATTATGTAAGGGATAATGTAGAGGCAGCCGGTAGTTACGGAGGGTCTTGTATCACACTGAAGGGGCTTATTTCCCGATAACTACCGGCTGCCTCTACATTATCCCGCTTATTACACGGCTACTTGCCACATAAGAACAAAAACTGGACATGAATATGAATTTGAAACATTTTATTGGCATATTTGTTTTAAATTAACATTTTTATCCTTCCGCAAAACTTTGCACAGATGCATAAAATGATCGTAATACCTTATTAAGATCCTCTGCTTCATACTTGTCTGTCTCCATTTTTTCTCTTTTAGCCAGTCTTTGAGAAGTTTTAATGCCCATTCTGTATTTTTTTGTGTGTTGGCTTCGTAGCTGTCATGCTCTATTTTGTCAAGTTCAGTCTCAGTAAGCTCTCTGTGTCTTGTCGTTGTTCGTTCGTTCTTTTATCCACTGTTTAAATGTTTTGTTTTTTCCGTACATGTTAAAATTAATGTCAAAATGTTCCATTCTTAATTGTGGTTGTCCAGTGTTTGTCACAAGATGGCGCCAAACAGTAATCTTTATTGGCGCGGAGCGATTTTAATCGTACAAGTAGTACCGGCTATGCGTTATTTCTTTGGAGCGGTTATTATTTGAAAAGAACGAACCTGCAAATGTCTCAACTGACCAATAAGAATCAAGCATTCCAGAGAGCCGTGTAATAAGTATATTTAACCACACATACATACATACATACATACATACATACATACATACATACATACATACATACATACATACATACATATATATATATATATATATATATATATATATATATATATATATATATATATATATATATATATATATATATATATATATATATATATATATATATATATATATACACACACACATTAAACAATTTATATACAGCCTAAATAAAAAATCTGAAATGAGTATGTGTGTGTGGTTATATATAAATAATAATTACACACAGTACACACACATATTATGCCAAAATCACTTTTATTTTGTATGCGATTAATCTTTGCCCAGCACTATTTTAAAGTTAAACACACAAATTTGTTAATCAATTATCAAAAATATTATCTACGAATCTGATGTGGTGCTTCAAGTAAATAATTTAGGTCAGGGGGGTTCGGCTGACAAAAAGTTTGAAAACCCTTGCTCTATAACATCAACATTTGTTTAGATTGTAACATATCACAGAAAAAGAGTTTTGGTTCATTTAAGTATTTTTATCTTACAAAAGCAACCTCTGACTGCTACGGTTTTCTTCCGGTGAGCGATGTGACAAAATCAGACGGCCTTCTATTTTAATCAACGGAGCTGTCTATACTTAAAGCGTGTGACGTCTGGTGTGTGTAGGGTGTGTGTATTATCAACGTGTCCTGTCGCTCTATTTATAACCCACCGTATGCTGCGAGCAGTGAGTCACGGGGACCACCGCTGTGATAATTTAGAGCATTAATTAAATATTCACTCAACGTTGGAGCAACTAATCGAACCGTGACTCATCGGTTCATTCAGCAGACACTGGCATCATGCTTATTTAACAGTGTACAGACACCTGATCCCACTATTACATCTATGACTGCTGCTCAACTCCTAATGATATGGATGTCTCTATGGCTTTAGCTATTGTACATTCACATAACATTACTAAATAAATAGCGCTTTGTGATTTTTGTTTGCAGCACTTAGTGATAGGGCCGTTGATAGTTCTTGTTTGAGACAGACACCTGTATGTGATTAGTAGGATGCTCTCTTTTCAGTGTAAAATGTCCAGATGTTTTCATTTGTTCTTCATTTAATCTCATTGATGTCTATGAGAAACAATAGAGATATTAAAGGATTAGTACATTTTTTTAATTACACGCCACCATGTCATCCAAAATGTTGATGTCTTTCTTTGTTCACTCAAGAAGAAATTATGTTTTTTGAGAAAAACATTCCAGGATTTTTCTCATTTTAATGGAGTTTAATGGACCCCAACACTTAACAGTTTTAATGCAGTTTAAAATTGAAGTTTCAAAGGACGATTTCAAACTAGGCATAAGGGTTTTATCTAGCGAAACAATATAAAAATATGCACTTTTATACCATAATTTCTCGTCTTCCTCCGGTCCTGTGACGCGCCAGCGCAACCTCACGTAATTGTGCAATGCCGTGGAAAGGTCACGTGTAACATATATGAAACGCACATTTGCGGACCATTTTGACACAAAGACATTAATTAGTATCATTCCACAAACAACAACGTAGGAACGGTCCTCTTTCTCCACACTTGTAAACACTGGGGCGTAGTTTTGCATACGTCATCCTTGACCTCTTGACGTGTGACGTATTACGTAAGGTCTCACTAGCGCCTCTCAATACCGGAGGAAGACGAGAAGTTGTGGTCTAAAAGTGCATATTTTTTATTTTTCTTGCCAAAAATGACAATCGTTTCGCTAGATAAGACCCTTATGCCTCGTTTGGGATCGTTTAGAGTCCTTTCAAACTGCAATTTTAAACTGCATTAAAACTGTTAAGTGTTGGGGTCCATTAAAGTCCATTAAAATGAGAAAAATCCTATAATGTTTTCCTCAAAAAACATAATTTCTTCTCGACTGAACAAAGAAAGACATCAACATTTTGGATGACATGGTGGTGAGTAAATTATCTGGATTTTTTTTTTTTTTTTAAGAAAATTGACTAATCCTTTAAAGAGATGGCTGGTCGTTTTACAGCTTTTATTAGGGAAGTGATACAACTGGAGACTTTATCCCATATGAGTGTACCTTACTTGTGAAGTGCTATTCATTTTCTTCAAATGAGAAAAAATTACTGAGTGTTCCTATAAAAACAAAAGAATCCTTCATGTAAAACAGTTCTGTAATAAATAATGGAAGTAAAAGGAGCTCAAGATGTATTTTACTATGCCACGAGAAATGCATCATGTGCTTTTTATGTCCTCAGGGTAGAGCTGGAGTTATAGTAATCATTTTAATTTTGCATGAGCTTGCACATATTCGCTTATTATGGAGTAATGCACCTGCATCTGTTAATCATACTGTCTGTTGTTGGGATTTTGGAAACCATTATACTAGCCATCCCTTTATACTGTCTGCCCTACTCTTACTTGTCCTCTTTCATTTTTTCTCATTTTTTTCAACTCTATTTTCTGCTTCTCATGCTCTCAACACACACGCATGCACGCACGCGCGCACACATTAAAGCTTTGAAGTCAGTTCACAAGGGTCAGCTCGATAAATGACAGAACACAAAGAGGCCTATCTGAACAGAAAATTAGAAAGTTGTAAGGGTATCCAGCTTGTCAGATCAAATTATTTTCATCACTTACAGCACACACCTGCACAGATTGTGACTCCTGTATGGGGGAACCGGGGCTAGTTGTCACACTTTTTACTCTAGTAAATATTTCTCAGGTTAGGTTTATTTAAGAATGTCAATTTAGATACATTTCTACATACTATAACTGTCGTATGTTTTTTCTATTTTTTTATTTCATTGCTGTTACACTTGTGGTCTTTGTAGGGATATGTGAGGGCCTAGTCTGACCGGCATTTTTTTTTTTTTTTTTTGTGTATGCATATTGTTTGTTATTTAGTCATAAATACGTCACAGTCTACAAAAAGCTCTGATATTTCCTAGGAAATAAAGATAGAAACCTTTTGAACACAAAGTTAGTTAGTAAAGGAAAAGAAATATTAAAGCATTCACTCTCAAAATGGCTAGGTTATTTATAAGCCATGTTGGGTAAATATTGGTCAGAATACATTGCTGGGTTAAAAATAACCCAGCCATTTTTAGAATGTTGTTTTAGCTAAAATTTCCTTTTAAAGAGGTCGTTTCACAAGACTTTTTTAAGATATTAAATAAATCTTTGGTGTCCCCAGAGTACATATGTGAAGTTTTAGCTCAAAATACCATATAGATATTTATTATAGCATGTTAAAATTGCCACTTTGTGGGTGTGAGCAAAATGTGCAGTTTTTGGGTGTCCTTATAAATGCAAATGAGCTGATCTCTAATAAATGGCGGGGTCGTGGTTGGATAGTGCAGATTAAGAGGCGGTATTATCCCCTTCTGACATCACAAGGAGAGCCAAATTTCAATGAACTATTTATTCACATGCTTGCAGAGAATGCGTTGATCTTTTTCACATGTTCTAGGCTGATAGAAGCACTGGGGATGAAAAAAGTCAGATTTTCATGATATTTCCCTTTTAAGATGTTTTTGTATTAGACTTTTTTCTTATCTGCCTCACATGCATCACATTTAACTCGTGTTAGAAGTCTATAAAGCGGTATTTGTAAATGAACAGAAATATCAATGTTTCATTTTTGCATTTCTCTCTCTTTTTCAGTTCAACACAAAAGTTAATAACACGGCTTGTTTCGACCACCTTGTTCAAGCTAACGTTCGCAATAAGAAGATTCTGAAAGATGCTGTGCAGAACATAACAGCCAAAGGCATCACCAACTACACCAAAGGTTTCGAATTTGCCTTCAACCAGCTTTCCAACGTAAGAGTCTCTCATCTTTTTGTGAGATGCTATGTAAACTATTAAAGATGAAGATGAAGTTTTCAGTAGTTGTATTTTTGTGTGCTACTGACCTCTGCTGGTCATACTGTGTAGTTACACAAACTTGGTCTCAAGCCGGCTAATACTGTATATTTCAGCCGAACATCTCTCGAGCAAACTGCAACAAGATTATAATGCTGTTTACCGACGGAGGAGAGGAAAGAGCTGAAGAGATCTTCAGCAGATACAACCTCGACCAAATGGTTCGTAAAAAAAGCACAGCTTACAAATGCAAATACAAATGAATTTTTTTAACACGTTTTGCTTTTTGATTTCAGGTGCGTGTGTTCACATTTTCTGTAGGTCAGCACAACTATGACACGGGGCCAATAAAGTGGATGGCTTGTGCTAATAAAGGTAACCGTGGCTGTGTTCAGTCTCTGTCTGCCCTCTAGTGGTGGAAGCAAAGATGTGCTGCTCAAGAGTCATAAAAGTTTGCTAAAGTTTCTCCGCATGGCATGTTTTACAGGATATTTCTATGAAATTCCTTCCATTGGAGCCATCCGCATAAACACGCAGGTCTGCAAAATGCCAGTGTTTTACTTAAAAAAAATAGAAATGTTTGTTAACTGTGCTGTGTATAAATATGCATTTTTATTTTGTGTTTGTGCACATCTTTGTGTGCTGTCTGTTGTTATTTAGGAATATCTTGATGTGTTGGGCCGGCCCATGGTTCTTGCAGATGCTAAGCAGGTGCAGTGGACCAATGTGTACCTGGATGCCCTGGTATGACATCACACATCGTAGACAAGCTACTCGTCAAACATCATCACAGTTTATTTGTAACAATAATTATTTTAACACTGATTTACTGTTTCATCTGTATTTTATGTTTGCATCAGGAGCTCGGTTTAGTCGTCACAGGCACGCTACCAGTTTTTAACAAGACCAAATCCAAAGAGGGTGGATCTCAAAGTCAGGTCAGGCCAGTATTTGTTTTCATAGAGTACATTCATAATAAACAATACACTGCAAAAATGATTTTCAACACTGCAAAAAAATTATTTTCAAGAAAAAAAATCTTTGCTTTTTCTTGATGAGCGAAACGACCCAAGAAAATAAGTCTAGTTTTTAGACCAAAAATATAAAATGTAAGTGATTTTGTGCATAAAACAAAGCAAAAAAATCTGCCATTGGGGTATGCATATTTTTCTTACATTTTTTTATTTATTTAGTTTTTAAGAAAAATGTTCAAGATTTTTTGCTTACCCCATTGGCAGATTTTTTTGCTTGTTTTATGCACAAAATCACTTAAAATGTATATTTTTGGTCTAAAAACTAGACTTATTTTCTTGGGTCGTTTTGCTCATCAAGAAAAAGCATCTTACTTTAAGAATTTTTAGATATTTTTACAAAAAAAAGACAAAAATACTAAAAAAAAAAATTCTTGAAAATAATTTTTTGCAGTGTATGGATAGAACTGTATTGTATGTGACCCTGTTTGTGAAATCCAGACTAAAGTTGTTTTCAATCTTTGACATGACCGTAATCTTAATATTGACTAAATATATCAAGGTTATATTTTCACAGAATGTTCTTTACAACAAAATAGTAACGGTTAACATTGCATAATTATTTTGTGAAAACAAATGCTGATCTTTTGCCCAATGAACAGATTGGAAATCATGGATATGAATGAACACACACCAGATCACCAGATGTGTTATTAGCGGATCTATTTATAACCCAATGCTTGGAACCCACAGTGCTATTTTTGTCACTTTTAATAGACTTAAAGTTACAAGTGACGCAAAAGCGTAAACCTCATTATCTTTTGAACGTGTTAACCATGCGGACAGTGGCCTTCTCGGCAACACTACTGTACTAACAGATGTGGAAAATAAATATGGTATGATATCTTATCCTGAACTTTCCCAATTTAGAGTCTGTGCGTCTGTCAATCCGCATGACCTGAAAATATTTTGTTAGTTTCCGCTATATCTGCGTCACTGTTTTCTGATAAACTTGATATCAGTTTCCAGCGTGGATGGTGATATGCTGTATCAGGACACGTGGTGCAAAAGTTTTGTGATGGTTATTTCTGCCTGCCAAAGCACATTGCAAATTGCTGTGAGAAGTGAATAAGTATATTATGTTTTCCGAGTGTAGGTTTGCATCATAATTGTGACTTTCCGTTCATGTGTGCCTGATGTCTGTTTTTCTCACTCTCCTATCTCTCATTTAGCATCAAAACCAATTGATTTTAGGAGTGATGGGGGTGGATGTGTCTCTTGATGATATCAAGAGATTGACGCCCCGCTTCACTGTGAGTAACGCACACACTCACATCCTAAATACATCAAGCATGTCACATAATGAACGCATTTCATTTCTTGTCTAGTAGAAATAAAATGTAAAGTGTACATGTATAGTTCACTATAGTATGGATCAGTAAATTATTAAAATTAATAATTTACATCATTTCATTCCAAACCTGCATTGATTTCTTTTGAGCACAACCAGAGGTGTATTGAAGGATACCCTACTTTATTCATTACATTGGCATTAATGCATTTGGCAGTGCTTTAATTCAAAGCGACTTGCAGTGCATTCAAGCTATACATTTTATCATCATATGTCAGAGGTGAGACCAAGTCATGTTTTGCAAGTCACAAGTAAGTCTCGAGCCTTTGCATTCAAGTCTTAATTCAACTCTGGGGTCCAAACGGACAAGTCCCAAGTCAAGTTGCAAGTCATCAACTTTAAAGGGACACTCCACTTTTTTGAAAATATGCTCATTTTTCAGCTCCCCTAGAGTTAAACATTTGATTTTTACTGTTTTGGAATCCATTCAGCTGATCTCCGGGTTTGGCGGTCCCACTTTTAGCATAGCTTAGCATAATCCATTGAATTTGATTAGACCATTAGCATCGCTCTAAAAAATGACCACCAAGTTTTGATATATTTCCTATTTAAAACTTGACTCTTGTGTAGTTACATCATGTACTAAGGTTGACAGAAAATTAAAAGTTAAAGGGGCAATGATATACGCAGTGCCCGAAAAGTCCATGCTATTGAAAGTTGCCATGGGGACTATTTTCGGGTGCTGCGTAATATCATTGCGCCTGCTGCAGCCATGTTACGGCAGCAAAGTCCTTGATTGTTATGCAGGAATGAGAGTATAGTTCCTAGCCATATCTGCCTAGAAAATCACAGCTTTTAATTTTCCGTCGGTTTTAATATAATAAATGATAACTTCAGAAGAGTCAAGTTTTAAATAGGAAAAATATCGAAACGCTTTGGTTATTTTTGAGCGCGATGCTAAATGGTCGAATCAGATTCAATGGATTGTGCTAAGCTATGCTAAAAGTGGTACCGCCAGACCTGGAGATCGGCTGAATGGATTCCAAAATGGTGGAATTTAAATATTTATCTCTAGGGAAGCTGGAAAATGAGCATATTTTCAGAAAAAGTGGAGTGTCCCTTTAAGCTTCAAGTCTTAAACAGGTCAATAGTGCTCTTTGCCCAAATTAGTGTATTAGTGCCCAGAATAACAATTAATAAAAAAAATGAATTCACTTTTCATGCGGAATTTAGTGTGATTTGCTACACATTTTTTTCACCCGCAAAGCAGAACGCAAAAAACACAAAACATACGATATTCAGATTCTCAAATATATGTAAATAAATGTTAAAGTCTTGTTGAATGTTGTATGTTAAATGTTAAGTTTATAATGTGCAGCTGATTGCTAAATTTAGGGACTATGCTCTGCAGACTGGATACAAGACTTGAATTTATACGTTTATCTCGAAAGAAATGAAAGTGAAAAAGTGAGAAAAATGTATTATACCTAATAGTTACGTACACAATGCTCATTTGGTGAAAGAAACAATTAAATTCAAATTATTTTAAAGGATCATATTGCTGCTTGCCTAATGTGCAATTTTTAGCTGCTTAGTTTGTAATGGTGCATTCCCACCAGCCGCGGTAGAGGCGGCAAAAATGCGCTATTCGTGAGTAGATGTATGCTTGAACATTTGAGTTCACCCGCTTCATTCGCGCATGAAATTGTACTCATTCGAGACATTCCCACAGAAATTTGCGTCATGGGAGGGGCTTTTCTGACTCTGCCACTCCGCTCGCTTCCTGTAATCACGTCAGTACTACAGCAAGGTCCTCCTGATTGGTTAACGCGGCGCGGAAATCCGCCGAAGTTCAGATTTTCAACTCGCGCGTTTCCCACGGCAACGCTCAATTCGCATGGAACGCGACATCGTCACTGCGCGTTCTGCGCCATTCGTGTACCGCGCCACAGGATGCCTAATCGCGTCTTTGCATTTACTTAACATGTAAATCACTCACGCTTGACGCATCAACTGCGTCTGGTGTGAATTCTGCATAAGGATTTATCCAATAATTCTGCACCAAACATTTACGTTTGCATAACGTTTACATTTAACCCATCATTTTAATTATGGAATTAAGTTATATTTAAAATTAACTTTAGTTCTGTTGCACCATAACTTTAAAGTCAGATTTAAATCTCAATTATGAATTAATTTAATAGAGGTTTAAATAAAACGCACATGCGATTAAAATATCTGACTGAAAACAGTGGAGGTCTGACACAAACAGGCCTCAGCGAGGTGTTAAAAATTAAAGCACATCACGCAGTCAAAGTGTGAAGGTTGTGGCGGGATTCCCAGGATGCAGGCGTCGGACAGACAAAAGAAGGGACGATTATGTTTAACTTTTACCAGTAGTGGTAATGGTGATGATGAGGCGGCGATCAAATGGACAGGGCAGAGATGTCAAGTGCACGTTGCAGGACCCATCTAGAGCGATAAGAACTTTGATCTGATTATGAAGTCTTTATGAAGGCTCAAGGCCATGTCAAGTCTCGAGTCATTGCTGTTTAAGTCGAGTCTAAAGTAAATTTGGGACTTTACTGGTCTAACGTCACAATTTCCTAAAACATAGTTCACATTCTTTGTAACGTGTTTCAGCAGTACATATTTACATGATGACTAACAATTTCAATTTATTTTTATAAGTGATGTTTATAAATGATGTCAACTCACAACTAGTCAAAACTTTAAAGAGTAGGTTGACTTGCATAACCAAGTTGATTAAACTTAAGACAGCATTTTTTTTACAGTGAATCATTTCTTTTTTATACAATATATGAAACAAAGCTGCCAGGAACAATAAATACAGTTCTTGCATGATAATTGCCTTTTCCACAAAAGAAAGAAAAGCATGTGGGTTTGGAATGACATAAAAGTCCATAAATGATGACAGTGTTTATTTAGGATGAACTATCCTTTCGATGCTACATAATTCAGTTTAAAAGCAAACAAAGCAAAGCTCGTACGTTAGATGTTTTCTCTGCAAACACTTTAAGAGCCTTGTAATAAAAATAACACCGCATGTTTAAGATGATAAATGCTTCGTTGTTTGGCGGTGTGAGTCTTGCGGTTTCGCACACATACAGTGCGAACACTCTAAAGAGGAAATAAGCCCAAATGTATAGATTGTAGATTTACAGGGGCACATGTTTGTACTTACCTTTGATTCGTAAATGGTTGTGATTTTCTGTTAAGCTCGGAGGAATGTTTCCAGATGAACCGACACATTTGATTAACGCTAAGTGCTCATGGGTGATTGACAGCTCGGCCCGGCGTTCTCGAGGGATATTAGACGGTACCACAATAGTGAAGGATTAACCGCTGGATCTTTTAGAAAACAGGCCCATTTGAAAGCAACCCTAGCGGGCTTTGGGTTTGATGGTGGTCCTTGTAGCGGAGACGTCCTCACTGTTCTCTTTTTCGTTTGTTTCAGATCGGCCCTAATGGATATTATTTTGCAATCGATCCCAATGGCTACGTGCTGCTTCACCCAAACCTCCAACCAAAGGTACCGAAGCATACTTTCTACCTAAATGCTTGAAATATGACATCACACAATTTTGGAAACAGGAAGAGATTTTATGGCTGTGTGTGCGGGGCCACCGTGACCTACATCTCATGTTAATACAATTCTTTCTGGTTTGTCGTGTATTTGATTATTGCTGAGATTTATCATGTGTTGTGCATATGATTATCTTTCTCTTTTTATCTTAAGCAGTCTTTCTCCCAGCATTCTTTAGCTCTTTGTGTATATATGTTGCATATTTATGTGCTACTCTATCCATATAGGTTTTCCATGTGTGTGCTTTTATGCATTTATGTAGACTTAAATCAGAGTAGGTGGCATATTTAATTTGGCATGAATGAAAACTGTATGGACAGAGGTATGGGACGATCAGTGGCATGCCGTAAATCTGTTTCCTTTCTACATGTTAACCCACATACATTGATGTCTAGAATGAGGGTTGTTCGTATGTGAGGTTATTTCAGTTAGGGCTGCAAGATATACTGAAACGTTGCAAATGTGCATACCGCAATATACATACCGCAATGGTTTGCAGTAACTCAAGGATTTTGATACTAAATTACACTGTAAAAAGTAAAATTTGGATTAACTTAAAAAATTACTTTAATTGGTGTCTAAAAAAGATTAGATTAAAAATGTTCTCACATTAAAGTCGTCATGAAATGAATAAAAAAAAATAATTTAATTAAAAAAGCTTCATATTTACCCTAATAATATTTAATCAAAAATGCAAATCTCCCCTTCAGCCTCTCTTTACTTCATTTCACGAGGAATGCACTGTAAAAAATAACTTTCTTACTAAGTATTTTTGGCTTGTTTTCAGTAAAAATATCTCAAAATTCATAAATCAAGATGTATTTTCTTGATGAGCAAAATGACATAGGAAAATAAGTCTAGTTTTTAGACAAAAAATATAAAATTTAAGCGAATTTGTGCTTAAAACGGGCAAAAAAATCTGCCATTGGAGTAAGAAAAATTTTCTTGAATTAAGTGTTTATGAAAAAAGTAAACAGATAATAGAATATATATATATATATATTTTTTTGCTTGTTTTAAGCACTAATTTTCTTAAAGTTTATATTTTTTGTCTAAAACTAGACTTATTTTCCTAGGTTATTTTGCTCATCAAGAAAATACATCTTAATTAGGGCTGCACGATTTGGGTAATTTTTCCCATTGCGGTTATTGATGCTAATATTGCGGTGTGCGATTGCGATTATACTAAATGGTATCATGAGTCAACTTGATGGGTTTTAAGGAAAATCCACACACAGTTTAGCTAAAATGTGTATTTGTAAAACTAGAAATGTTTTCGTATTGCCACGTGATGTAGCAACTGCTCAGTGTCAGTAATCCTAAATCCAAAATACCACCATACAACAGACGTAGAGTTTTTTTTTTTAGCTACCAGATCACTGTCAACCTCCTCTGCATCCATCTTCGCTCTGGTATAAGTGACGACGCACACCACACACGTGCATGCCACACGTGCACTGCCTTTTTTATTCGTTTTTCTTTCTTTTTTTAAACGGCAAGGAAAATCATCAAACAGTTATCAAAAAGTTTGTGTTAAAAGTCCACACATTTATTTATTTAATATAATTGCAACATTTTGCTGTCATATAATCGCACAGGCTGACATCGCGATTGCGATTGCGATGCGATTAATTGTGCAGCACTAATCTTAATTTAAGAATTTTTTGATGTGTGAGAGGAAAGAAAATGCGATTGCATAAAAGAGCCTGATTCTAGTTTTGTACAATGGCAAATTAAACCCTTATGCTGCGTTCACACCAAACGCGAATAGAGCGTCTGGCGTGAATATTTTCAGTGTTAAAGGCTCTCTAAGCGAATCTGTGCGACGTCACTTGTTGTTGATATTTGAACTGTTTTCAAACAAACGGAGCGTAGCTAACTCCTCCCCCTTCCTTCCGTGCTTTCATGAACGCGACCACGGTAGACGCAAATCTGCCTTATTTGTGCGTCTAGTTTGCGCGAATGCACAAATTACGTCTACACTGCAAAAATGTATTTTCAAGAAACTATTTTCTTAGTATTTTTGTCTTGTTTTCAGTAAAAATATCTAAAAATTCTTAAATAAAGATGCTTTTTCTTAATGAGCAAAACGACCCAAGAAAATAAGTCAAAAGTCAAAAATATAAAATATAAGTGATTTTGTCTTGAATTTAGTGTTTAAGAAAAATGTTAAAGATTTTTTTGCTTACCCCAATGGCAGATTTTTTGCTTGTTTTATGCACAAAATCACTTAAATTTGTCTAAAAACTAGACTTATTCTCTTGGGTTGTTTTGCTCATCAATAAAAAGCATCTTAATTTAAGAATTTTTTGATATTTTTACTGAAAACAAGACAAAAATACTAAGAACATTTTTTCTTGAAAAGCATTTTTGCAGTGTAGCAATTAGCAACAAGATCCAACTCCTCGTTGGATGAAATGAAGTCCCGCCCTACCTTTTTATCTCATTTCAGAAGCCGTTTCGGATATACTTCTCGGCCAGGGCTTGACATTAACACCCGCCACCCACCAAATGCGGATAGATTTCACCTGTGGTAGGTAAAACAGCCACTCCCACTAACCACTTTGGCGGGTTGAATATAATTTTATAATTATAGTTTTCTTTAAAGCCATGTGAAATAATAAAAAAATGTGCGTTGCGACTCTACAAAACTACTACTTCCATGAGCACTCGCTGCATCAAGTTCAAGGATTTTTTTTTACAATGGAGAGCAATGTGTGAATGATGCGAATTGACTTGAAAAATCTGAACTTTGTTGAAAAACCTTAACCAATCAGGAGCTTGCTCTAGTAGTGACGTGATTACAGGAAGCAAGCAGAGTCGCAGAAGCCCCTCCCATGACACGAATTTCCGCATGAATGTCTCGAATGAATAGAATTTCATGCGCGGCTTTCACGCACAAATGAAGCGAGTAAACTCAAAATGTTCAAGAGTCCAACTACGCGTAAATAGCACGTTTTTGCCGCCTCTACCGCGTTTGCTGTGAATCCAGCATGAAGGAGAGGGATACGCACTCGCGCATCATACTGTGCTTCTGTACTTTTACCCAACATGCCCTCTTGACATTTGTCATTAAATTAGCGCCTTAAATGAAGTCTTAAATTACCTTTATGAGAAACCATAATCAAGCTTATAAAATACAATAGGCATAAACAAGTTGACCGTAAAATTCATGTACATGTTCTGACTGAGCAGTTTTTACTGCTGTAGATAATACATTTAAAGTGTTTGTAAAGTTTTTTTTTTGTGTGTTTATCTTTTTAATTAATCGTTCACACCCCTACAATCGCTTTTATTATATTCACTAGAAGCTACTCCATTATAGACCAAAAATATACAATTTAAGTGATTTTTCTTGAAGTAAGGGTTTAAGAAAAAAGTTTAAGATTTGTTTTTTCCCCATAAATGTTAACTTAAATGTTATGTTTTTGTCTAAAAACTACACTGTAAAAAAAATCTGTAGAAATTACAATGATATTGCAGCTGGGTTGCTGGTAATTTACCGTAGATTTACATTTATGTTATTTACTGGCAAGAGTTTGTTCAAAGTTAAATAAATTTTAAATATTAACAAGTCTTTATCTTTACAGAATAAAACTATACAAAAACAGCCTCATGCAAAGCATTCTGGGAACCAGAAATCATCATCAACCTTTTTCTGTTTTTTGTTTCAGATTTTGTTTCCCAGAATGTTTAGCTTGGTGCTGTTTTTTAGTTTTACTCTGTAAAGACAAAGACTTGTAAATGTTTAATGTTCATTTAACTTTGAACAAAATATTGCCAGTAAAAAACATAAATTTAAATCTACGGTAAATTACCGGCAACCCAGCTGCAATTTCTACAGAATTTTTTTACAGTGTAGACTTTTTTTTCTTTAGTAATTTTGCTCATCAAGATCATGCTTCTTAATTTAGGAATTTTTAGATATTTGTTCTAAAAAAACAAGACAAAAATTATGATCTGTATTAAAACCAGGTATATCCCAGCTAATATATGTAGTCTCAATTTGGGTGTTCAATCTTTAAAAAGTAATTTTAGCATGCCAAAGTCAATTTTAATCATATAAAATGTATATTCCCAACAACAAAATTGTGGCCAGCGAAAATGCTAAGTGGCTAGTAAACTTTGGAAAACCCTTGTCAAGCCCTGGTCAAGCCCTGGTCTCGACAATTCAGACAGGGAGAGTTTTGCTTTCTTTTCCCAAAAAAAATGTTAAGCATGTGTTTCATTATATTTTATTATTATTCAAACTGATTTTACGAACTAGACCAATATTGTATTGGATATTGCATCATTTAGCAAGTTATCGAATATCATTTTTGTTTCCAATATGGCCTAGCTGTGATTTCAGTGCTTTTATTTAGCCTTTTTTATGTTCTGAACGAAGTGATAGTTTCAAACCAATTAGTATTTTTAAATAATAATTTCACAGTTTATGGACTGCGTTGTGTAACCAAAGTAGAATTTTTAAAAACTTTTTTCATTTGTGTCTATATTTACATTAAATATACATTAAACATGACGTCCAGGCAAATCATAGTTCATTCATCCGATTTTACAGTTACAGCATATCGCATGAAACAAACAGGAACATCTGCTATTAATTCAGCACATATTTTTATTGCCAAAGTTATCTGACCTCATATACTGTATGAACATGCATTTGCCGCATGTAAACATGCGTCTGTACATCTTTTTCTTTAGATTTAAGCACACAGCCCTTCTGCAGGGTGAGATTTGTGCGTAACCTTTGCAAATTACCCAAAGTCACACGCCACACAACTCGAACTCGGTTCCGCTTGATACACATCAGTCTATCGGACCAATCTTTTTGATTCTGGTTTTCCACCACACACTTTGGTCAGTCGTATTAAATCTTATAAACAGATTGTGTATGAGAAAAGACGTGTGTGTGTTCGTTCTCTGAACGGCGATGGAGATAAGCAGGGTTGTAGTTTATCTTCGGTCTGGACCGTAAAAGCATTGTCCATCACGTTGCCTCGGACAGTACCAGCCCATCACGATAAACTCTCGGTTTAAGGAGTTAAAGCATATTAAATATATTACGTCTGGTCTGGAGTAAATAGTTTGAGAATAGTTTAGACGTTCTTTGATTTAAGATCAAACCGCAACCGCAATCAGTTTTTACGTAGATTCTTCGAGATACCTGTGTCTGAAGATACTCGGTGGTCTGAGAAATTTGAAGTTTGCTGTTCAATCTGTATTACAATAACAAAGCTCCAGGTCTAGAATATGGATGGTATTAACTTCTTTCCACAAGGCAGTCAATCAAACATACAGAACACATTTCCATCCCCGGCGTCAGCGGGAGCGAATGTGACATATTTCCATCTACCCGCAGAGTAACATCCTCCGGCTTTAGATTAAAGGGAACGGGACGATTCGGAGGTTTCTTTGAAATGAAGTTACCGAAACAAACTCGGAACACAACTCGCAAACAATGCTGTTTTTTAATGAGCCCTGCTATATTGTTAAAACCATAAAACTTAGCGAAACGCATGTGCCATGACAACGTAAACACCAGCAGACTTTCACCAATCTTTTATTGCTCCCAGCGGGGTCCTGCATTAACTCCATGTGTTCAGCAGACGGCACGATCCGGTCGGTTTTAGTTTAGTTAAGCGAGCCTGTTCTGATCAGATTTGAAGGCTTGATCTTTCAAGGACAGATGTTGAGACGTGATCCGGTACGACTGCGGATCGGACGCACTGATTGAGGGAGACACCGAGGCATTGATACTCTGAACCGTGGATGCTGTACTTAACCTTAAGAAAAGCTGATATGCAAACACAAGGGGTGCCAGATCTTCTAGAAACAGTTCAAAGTAACACATGCCTGAATTTGTCAGCTAAAGTTAAAAATACGCTGCCGAGTCTTTCGAGGTGACTTTGAACACACCAGGAAGGGCTAATTTGGTTTTGAAGGCTCCGAAATTGAACAAGCCCTAGTAGTATGTCAGCCACATGTTGTCCCGCCTGCCGGTGAGCAACACAGTAGGAAGATTCATACGATGAGATTGAATGCTTTGTTTCTTTTTAACAGTCTCTTCTGTGATGGATTGCAGCGTACAAAAACAACACTGTTAACAAGCGTGGTCTCTTTAAAGGGCCGGCGTCCGTTTCCAATTTCAGTCTTGGGTTTTTGTCACCTATAAATCATTCTTTTGTATTTTCACTGAAATGATATAGGCTTGTGTTTACCCTTTCCATGTTTTTGATTAGAAAAGGATTCCGAATCGTCGCCAAAAGCTAAGTTGCAAGTTTGCCATTTCATTCCCAGAGGTGAGACTGTTGTGGTGAAAACTGTGGTAGTGTGATATATAGTCTCCTATATAGGTTAGGTATCTAGCCTGCTAACTAGGTAGTATTAGATGACTTTATAGGGCTTTTAGATGACGTCAATATTTCACCCAAACCCAGCTCAGTATTGTAATTCTAGAAATGTAAGCTTTCTCTGTTTTACATTGTTACATTAACTCTACATTGTATAAATACACATTTGTTTTCTGTCACACTGCTCTAAATCTGTGCACTGATAGGAGCGTGTTTGATTTCAGCTTTTAGTTTTGGGAAAACAGTTGCCCAAAGTTCATGAGATAATCTGTGAACAGTCTGGATGTTCTGCTTTAGAGACTTGCATCTTTGCTGGCTTCTGTAAAATTTCTCCCAAGCTGTGTGCTCGCGATCTCATGCAATTCAAAGGAAGCTTGGGCTGTGTCTGAAATTGCATACTGTGACAGTAGGTACTGAATTAGATGATGTACCTACTTATCAACCGTTACAACGGTAGGTACTATATAGTATGAATTAGTGCTGGGCGATATGCCCCATTTTGAGATCGTCCTGTCGTCAGCCTGTGAGATCGCCGATACACGATAGTTGTACTTTACTTATTTATTTATTTGTTCATTTTGACTTATTTATGACAAGTAACTTGATTGGTGGACGAAAAAGAAGCAAGGGCAACACTGTTATGACCGCAACCTTCTTAAAACTGATGCCATTAATCCATCTGCGCCATTAAGTCCAGGCGCTCAAAAATTTCCTGCGTGCCAGGGGGTGGGAACAATAAACTCGCTGGTTTTAACCCGCTGTGCGCCTAAAAACCTTTCTAGTGCAAGGGAATATGGCGGCATAAGAAAATGTCAGGTGCTAGAAGGAGTCTATGCCCCGTGCATTCAGGTACGAGCAAAAGTCCAAAACGCGCGCATTGAGTCCACGTGCGTGCGAGAAGGAATCCGCGCGCAATACAAGCTCTATTACGCTAAGTGAAGCCCACAAACCCTCTTATGTGAAGAAAAGCACACAATGCGCATGTTAATGTGAAACTATGAGGATGATAATAATAACTATCTCCAGCTATCATCATGAAAGGTCGTTTTTAGCGATATGTCTTACAATCGTCGATACACGATACTATCGGCTATCGGCACAACCCTAGTATGAATATAGTATGAACTAATTTGGATAGTATGAATGAATTTGGACTTACTACATGCAGCTTGTTGATACATCACGTGACATACGTCGCCATAGCAATACGTTTTTTGGCATAAACATTGTCTTAAATTTTTAAGGGGAAGTAATGAATGGTGTATTTGCATTTTGCGCGGGAGTAGCAGACGCATTTTCCGTTTTCACAAGACACATTTATGTGGCCAAATGTAAATGGAACAGTTTAAACCTTTATAAAAGGTCCTAATATATACCATTTAGGTGCAAATATGTATCTTTGAACTGCCAATATGTACTTTTGAAGTACTAATATGCACTTTTTGGGTACAAAGGTGTACCTTTTTGAAAGGGTACTGTCCCAGTGACAACAAGAGAGGCTTCTTGATAGGAAATGCATCATAAAAAAGTATATTTATTTGGCAGATGTAAAGCATACATGTGTATTTTTTTGTGTTAGTCCATTTTTATTTTACTTTATTATTATTATTGTAACAGCTCAGGTATGTTCAATGAGCACCATGTTTGTGTAATTTCTAAAGATTTTAGTTCTGTTGTGAATAAGAGGGTTGGAAATGAATGCGTTTCTTGTTTTTTATCTGATTCATCGATTAATCGAAAAAATAATCGACAGATTAATCGATTATTAAAATAACTGTTAGTTGCAGCCCTAGTGTTGCTTGCTTGTTACTCGATCTGCCCGCGGTACGCCTCCAGTTACACAAGTAGTTACACGAGTAAGTATGGTGGCACAAAATAAAACATGGTGATTTTTAAAGCAGATAAAAATGAGCACTTCGACCTCTGCGTGCAGTACATCATTACTACTCCCCCTCTTGCTCAAACTTCCGTCAGTATTACTGCGCCGAGGTTGAAGTGCTGCAAACTAAGTGCTCTTCCGCCATACAATATAGTTCTAATTTTTTTCTGCTTACTTGTGTAACTACTCATGTAACAGTCTTTAAATAGGGAAAACATGGAAGTGTTTGGTAGCTTCTAAATTCATCCCTGTTTGGATCCTATGGAATGAATGGGGCTAGGCTAAATGCTAACATATTCACAACGCGCTGTACAAAGATTAAGTGCACGCATTGAATAAAGATAGGGATGTATTAATTTGTCTAAGTTGAGGCAAGAACATAGTAAAATATTGAAAAACGGTGTTGTTTTTCTTTAAGCAACAAATTTATACTAAACGGAAAAAAAAAATATTTCATGGGGACTTTAAGTGGGTTGCCATTTTTTAAATTTACCCGCCACTCAAATCCCTACAAAAGGGAAAACGTACTCTTTGAAGTCTAATTCTGTGCGACAAGGGTTAATGTATGCGTAATGGGTTTGTAGGGATGATAGCATGCCACCTAATGTTTGTTTGTGTCTGCGGAGTTAGGAGTTCATCGAGATATTTCCTGTCTGCTGGATCAGACAGATAATGATTTTATTCATTCCAAACAGAAACACTGAGGAGATCTGCAGAACATGTACAGGAACTCAGCCAATGGAAACCTGGAACTGTAACACTGGCTTTTATGCCGTGTGTAATCTGTACTCACTTAACCTTCGGTTGTAACATGAACAAAAAAAGATGATGTTTATACAAATGAAAACACATGAAGACAAGACAGTGAAAAATGAGCGTTGGGAAAAAGACAAACATTTGTTGAAACGGTACATTGAGTGTTCCACAGTGGCGTTCTGGGGAATTGGGGGCGTGACTTTTATTTTATTTATGTGTATTCAGCAATATTATAAATAATTTCTCCCCTAATATTTCTATAATAGTACTAAATTCGTCTGGTGTTTGTGATTTGTATGACTTGCATGTGTCATGCATCTGTTTTGTGTCAGTGTTACAGTGTGCCATTGCCCGTGTCTGTCGGGTGGGGTGGGAGGATTTGGGCGGGACGCACAGCAACTTGTGTAAATCTCCCTTTCCTGTTTATATACTACTTGGTCAACATGTGTTTCACTGAATACAGTGGCCCCATGAACGTTTTTTGACACTTAAGCCATCCTTGAGGATAAATGACTGGCACGTTTTACAAGAAGAACAATTGCAATTTCACAAAACAAGAAGTTTGAAATTAGTATTGTACTTGCATAATACTTTTTTATGAAAAATGTCTGTAATGCAATAAAGCTAATGGGATGACATTTGTTCAGCTGGTGTAAGTATCTAAATAGCTCCCTGTGGCCCTGTACATGTTTGATTGAAATATTAAAGTAGTTATCTCGGCATGAAAAGAGCAAGATTAACCACGGGGGACGTTTTTTTGATTACCGACGCTTTTGCACGTTCTTTCGGTTCTTTGTGTGCTTTAGTGCAGTAATGCACATGAGATTATTTCTAATGAGGTCTCTTTCTGCCTTCAGCACTGTATCTTTCTCATGAACACTGTAATTAGTCTGATAATAGGGTTAGTCGCTGTAGCTCACAGTGTACGTTATTGTTGTCGTGTTCAACATTAATCGTTACGCCCACATTGGCAGTACGATGACACACGGGCATCACAATTAAGCACTGCTCATCTTACGCATGCTGTAACAGACCATTTACATATTTTACATGTCATCTATGTGAGAGATTTTTTTGTATGTGTGTCTGATGGTAAGTGGGGGGGGGGGCAGACCGACACATGTCAGTCACATCTGAAGGGTACACAGGTTACCCTGAGGGGCAGCAGTAGTTGAGCAGAGTGACCCTGACACTTTGAAAATCCCTCCCAATGTTGTCTGTATCTCATTATAATTCCTGATTTCATATTCAACTCCTTCAAAAGCCTGCTTTGATTCTTTCTTTCTTTTTTGTCTTTTTGTCTGTCTGTTTGTATCTCGGTCTCTCTTTCCCATTTCTTTATTTCTTCCTTCCTTTCTTCCTTCCTTTCTTTCTTTCTTTCTTTCTTTCTTTATTTATTTGTCTTTTTGTTTGTCTGTCTGTCTGTCTGAGTCCTCCTTCATTCACTCACTTACTCATTCACTGACTCACTCACTCCTTTCTTTCATTCACTCACTCCATTCCTTCTTTCATTGTCTTTTTGTCTGTCTGTGTTCTTTCACTCACTCACTCACTCACTCACTCACTCACTTACTCATTTGTTTCATTCACTCACTCACTTACTCATTATTTTCTTTCTTTCATTGTATTTTTGTCTGTCTGTGTTCTTTCTTTCACTCACTCACTCACTCACTCACTCACTCACTCACTCACTCACTCACTCACTCACTCACTCACTCACTCACTCACTCAATTATTTGTCTAATTCACTCACTCACTTACTTACTATTTTCTTTCTTTCATTGTACTTTTGTCTGTCTGTGTTCTTTCTTTCAGTAACTCACTCACTCACTCACTCACTCACTCATTTGTTTCATTCACTCACTCACTCACTCACTCACTCACTCACTCACTCACTCACTTATTTGTCTCATTCATTCACTCACTTACTCACTATTTTCTTTCTTTCATTGTATTTTTGTCTGTCTGTGTTCTTTCTTTCACTCACTCACTCACTCACTCACTCACTCACTCACTCACTCACTCACTCACTCACTCACTCACTCACTCACTTACTCCTTTCTTTCATTCATTCACTTCTTTTTTGTCTTTTTGTCTCTTCTTTCTTTCTTTCTTTCTTTCTTTCTTTCTTTCTTTCTTTCTTCCTTCCTTCCTTCCTTCCTTCCTTCCTTCCTTCCTTCCTTCCTTCCTTCCTTCCTTCCTTCCTTCCTTCCTTCCTTCCTTCCTTCCTTCCTTCCTTCCTTCCTTCCTTCCTTCCTTCCTTCCTTCTTTCTTTCTTTCTTTCTTTCTTTCTTTCTTTCTTTCTTTCTTTCTTTCTTTCTTTCTTTCTTTCTTTCTTTCTTTCTTTCTTTCTTTCTTTCTTTCTTTCTTTCTTTCTTTCTTTCTTTCTTTCTTTCTTTCTTTCTTTCTTTCTTTCTTTCTTTCTTTCTTTCTTTCTTTCTTACTTACTTACTTACTTACTTTCTTTCTTTCTTTCTTTCTTTCTTTCTTTCTTTCTTTCTTTCTTTCTTTCTTTCTTTCTTTCTTTCATTTCATTCATTCACTCACTCACCCACTCACTCATTTTTTTTCTTTCACTCACTCACTCATTTGTTTCACTCACTCACTCACTCACTCACTCACTCACTCACTCACTCACTCACTCACTCAATCATTAGTTTCATTCACTCACCCACCCACTCACTCACTCACTCACTCACTCACTCACTCACTCACTCACTCACTCATTAGTTTCCTTCACTCACTCACTCACTCACTCACTCATTTGTTTCATTCATTCACTCACTCATTCATTCACTCACTCACTCACTCACTCACTTATTTGTTTCACGTACTCACTCATTCACTCACTAACTTATTTGTTTCATTCACTCACTCACTCACTATTTTCTTTCTTTCATTTCTTTTTGTCTGTCTGTGTTCTTTCTTTCTGTCTGTCTGTCTGTCTGTCTGTTTGTCTGTCTCATTCCTCGTTCTAATTTGTTTCATTCACTCACTCACTCACTCACTCACTCACTCACTCACTCACTCACTCACTCACTCACTCATTGATTCCTCTTTCTCATTTTATTCATTTATTCACTCACACCTTTCTTTCTTTCTTTCTTTCTTTCTTTCTTTCTTTCTTTCTTTCTTTCTTTCTTTCTTTCTTTCTTTCTTTCTTTCTTTCTTTCTTTCTTTCTTTCTTTGTATTTAATTTCTCTGTCATCTAATTGTTTTTATAATACATAATGCTCTCTGGTTTTGATTCTTTTTTTGTTTTGCTCTTTGTTTGTCCTCATCACCCTCACCTCTGGCTGATTATATGTTTGCTGTTATTTCTGCATGTGACATGTAAGACTCTTGACTGCTTTTATTCCTTGTTTAATGCTTCTCACATCATTGATTTTGTTTTAAGCACAAAAGTTGTTACTTTACTTTACTGACACCATTTTCAAAAAAAAAAAAAAAAAAAACTAAATTACCTCATTCACTGGGGAAAGGCAGAGTTTTCTTAAGCAATCAAAAACATGAATCAGAATTCGGTGTACATTTGATAGACGTAACGGCCAACTTTATTGCATTAAATTCATATTGATGTGACATATTCAAAATATGTAAATGTTTATGAAAGGGGTGACACTGTAGAGATTAAAGGTAAATAAAACTACAGACCTTTCCATCTGCAGGCATATTATGTTTAATTTATTTTCTTCCTTCTCTTTGTAGTGGAACATTACTCAGATTTATACCTCCATACTTTTTAAACACGGAACATTTTTGTGTCCGATGAACAACTTAACCCCAACTTTTAGCACTCTTCGATCTGGAATACATTAACACCCAAAGTAACATTGAAAGTGAGAGAGAAATTTTCACCTTTTTTGTTCTCTACTTTAGAACCCCAAATTCCAGGAACCCGTTACACTTGACTTTCTGGATGCCGAACTAGAAAATGATATTAAAGTCCAGGTAGGTCACAAAAACACCAATACATAAATATTTATGGTAATTTGGGTATAGTGAGTGTTAATGGGGAGAGAATTAATGAGTTTGCAGACGTGATCTGTGTTTGCTGTAAAGCATGCAGTCATCACAGCTTGGGTTACAAAAACATTTAATTTGTTTATTTTTTCTATTGGCATTACAAAACTATTTTAATTTAAAGTGAGCCTTGAACCAACCAAGCCAGCAATACAATAAATTGTGACTTTACATATCAAACTCCAAGCAAACAAGACTGTACTTCATAGAGGAATGCTTTATGCATTGGATCAGTTGTGTGACATCACGTTAAAAGAATAGGATTATACATCCAGCTCTATAGAAAGATGGAAATGATGTGTTTAGACCTGGTCATGTGTGTTTGCATGAGTGTTGACAGATAAGGCATTATGCTTGTGCTATACAGTAATAGACTAAAACAGAACTGAATCTGTATTTGTTATATGTTCACTGATGGGTTGGTTTCAATTAAAGCCACTCGTAAATTCTTACAGATGCAGCACATTTCCCTACCCATATCCACCATAATAACACACATTTGTGCCTGCAACTTAGCTTACGTTACAGTTCATTATAGGTGGATTTATTTTACTAGTTGACATGGTGCCTTACCAAACAGTTCATCAAGCATTTTTATTTGCATGCATTACAAAAAGCTGAACTTTAAAAGCAAGATAATGTTACATTTATGCATTTACAAAGCAACTTAGAGTGCATAAACTATACTATACATTTGATCAAATGTGCTTTCCTTGCGTTCAAACCTATGATTTTTGTGTTGCTGCATGTTCTACAGGAAGGCAAAACTACTTCTCTTATGCTGCGTTCACACCAAACATGAATAGAGCATCTGGCACGAATGATTTCAATGTTAAGTCAACATAAAGACGCATTTACGCGTGTCTGGAGGTCTCGCGGCACAAATGAGGCGTTTAGCACGGCTCGTTAGATGTAGTTAGATGTAGTTTGCGCGAATGAAGCGAATTGACGCACGAATAACATGAATTTGCGTCTGACGCAAATTATTTCAATGTTTATTCAATATAAAGACGCAATTACGCACGTCTGGAGGTCTTGCGGCGCAATTAAAGCGTTTAGCATGGCGCAGTAGACGCAAATTCACCTCATTCGCGCATGTAGTTTGCTGGAATGAGGCGAATTGCCGCACGAATAACACGAATTTGCATCTGACACGAATGATTTCAATGTTAAGTCAATATAAAGATGCGTTTACGCACGTCTGGAGGTCTCGTGGCGCAAATGAGTTGTTTAGCACGGCGCGTTAGATGCGAATTCACCTCATTCGCACATGTAGTTTGCGCGAATGAAGCGAATTGACCCACGAATGACACGAATTTGTGTCTAACATGAATTAATTGAATGTTAAGTCAATATAAAGATGCAAATACGCACGTCTGGAGGTCTTGTGGCGCAAATAAGCCGTTTAGCACGTTGCGGGAAACGCAAATTCACCTCATTCGCGCATGTAGTTTGCTGGAATGACGCGAATTGACGCACGAATAACACGAATTTGCGTCTGACACTAATTATTTCAATGTTTAGTCAATATAAAGATTCGTTTACGCACGTCTGGAGGTCTCGTGGCGCAAATGAGGCGTTTAGCACGGCGCGTTAGATGCGAATTCACCTCATTCACTCATGTCGTTTGCGTGATTGACACAAATTGATGCACGAATGACACAAATTCGCATCTGACGCAAATTATTTCAATGTTAAGTCGATATAAAGACGCGATTACCCACGTCTGGAGGTCTCGCGGTGAAATTAGGCATTTAGCACAGCGTGGTAGACGCAAATTCACCACATTTACTCATGTAGTTGGCGCGAATGACACAAATTGATGCACGAATGACACAAATTCGTGTCTGACGCGAATTATTTCAATGTTAAGTCAATGTAAAGATGGGTTTATGCACGTCTGGAGGTCTCGCGGTGAAATTAGGCGTTTAGCACAGTGTGGTAGAAGCAAATTCACCTCACTCACTCCTGTAGTTTGCGCAAATGACACAAATTGAGGCACGAATGACACAAATTCGCATCTGACGCAAATAATTTCAATGTTAAGTCAAAATAAAGATGCGTTAATGCACTTCTGGAGGTCTCGCGGCAAATGAGGCGTTTGGCGTGGTGCATTACACGCAAATTCACCTCATTGGCACATTGACGCGCAAATGACCCAAATTCGTTTCTGACACCAAGTTGAAAAATTTAAACTTTGTCAATTCGCACTGCGTTAACCAACCAGGAGCCTACTTGCTGCTGGGGCGGCAGGCCCACCCAGATTCACTGGGAACGCCTCCGGAGGTCAACATCTTTCAACATCAGCCATCTTGCAAACAGACAACTGCCTAGCACTGGCCCCTCCTACAAGAAGCGGATTTCGCCTCGGATGTGAATAAAAAGCAAGCGTTTGAAGCAAAATAGATGCGCGTTCGAGGCGAAATCTTCTTTTTCTATTTCGCTCTAGATGAGCGAATGCATTCAAAATGTTCAAGCGGCAAACACGGTAAATACGAATTTTACGCTCTATTCACGTTTTGTGTGAACGCAGCATTAAAAAAAAGAACAGCAGTATTACCATTTTTTCAAGACTATGTATCTAATAATAATATGGTTTTCATAGTAATACCATAATATCTGTTCCTGTTGCTCAGTTGGTAGAGCATCGGATTTGAAGCGCATAGGTTTGATTCGAAGGGACACACATACCTTGTAAAGCGCTGTACTGTAAGTCGCTTTGGATGAAAGGGTCTGCCAAAAGCATACTGTAACATAATGTAAATAGTAATATCTGATATCTCCCATCTTTTTTAAGATACGGACAAAGATGATAGACAGAGATCCTGGCGAGAAAACCATAAAAACGCTTGTGAAATCTCAAGATGAGGTGGGCAAATCTTCCAATAATGCTTTGTGTGAACTCTACTGTACAGTATATTATATATTTTTTGTACAATATCAGAGATACATCGATCAAGGGATTAGGACCTACACCTGGGCACCTGTTAATGGAACAGACTACAGGTTTGTACAATGTTGAGTTTATGTTGAAGCCATGGCATTGTTTTAGCATTATTAGTATTTCTGTGTTTGTATATGAAACACATTCTCATTTTTCCATTTGGTGTGTGGGTGTTCCTCAGCCTGGCCTTGGTCTTGCCCGAGTACAGTCTGCATTACATTCAGGCAAACCTGGGGAACACTATAAAGCAAGCCATGTGTAAGTAACGCCAGCTGGGTGCCTGTTCACCCAGAACACACAAACCAGCTCCCCACATTGACCAAACACTCCACGGTACTATCATGTACCCAAAATCAGATCTAGCTCTGGGGTATGTGCAGCTATTGTTTTTATGAAATCACTGAGACTGTTCCCGAATATTTGCGAGCTCTGCCTGTTTGTGTGTGTGTGTATATGTGTGTTTGCAAGTTTACGGTGTGTTTGTGTGTGTGTGACCTTGATTGTCAGGCCTGCTCTCTGTATTAAACTGGGGTCCAGCTGGTCTCCACCCATCCTGAGCAGTGTAGCCAGGCGTTTGATCTGACTCTCCCCAGCACACAGGGGCCCAGGCTGGGAAGAGAGACTGCAGTACTCCCTCCCCTCTGGATATGTGCTGTTAAGAGTCCACATCTGCACATACACACAGGCATTCAACTTGTTTAAGCAACAGTGATGCACATTGCTAAACAATTCTGCACATAGACTCTTAAAAGAAAGGTGGCGAAAAGAGTTTTTCACAGTGATGTCATAGAAGAAAGCTTTTTTTGTTCTTCAAGGTTCTTTCTGGAACCATTCAGCCTGACAGAGGAACCTTTGTTTTAAACAGCATATACCAGGGGTTCTCAAAGTTTACATTCAAAGGTCCAAATCTGAATTCTCATAATTTTCATAGGTCCGGAAAAACTTTATGTAAATCATTTGTTTATATAACAAATCAACACAAATAGTTTGGGAAAAAATAAGTGTATTTTGCATTTAAAGTAAAAAAAATTTTTTAACATAAACACAAGAAATATGCCAAAAGTAACCAGGTGCAAAATACAGAGCAACCTAATTAGAGAAATGGCACAGTTTGTTCTCCATCAGATGCATAAACCACGGCAAAAAAAGTGTGGTTGGTAGGCAGAGAAACTGACCTAAATTAGGGGTGCACCTATAAATTGGCTTATGATTCTTGCTTTCTCAATGAATTACTGTGAAATGCCGCTACATCCAAAAGCCAGGGGGCCCTCTCGGGCAGAAACTTAATATGCACTGCAGACAAAGAACTAGACACACGCAGCTCCAGGAAATGTCTTAAGGATACATTTATATTCCTGTTCTTCAAACCTTTTCAGGTATTTTCATGATAATAAAGAATATGTATAAAGATTATGTTTGACGAGTGTTGCTTTTTCAAATGCATGTTTTAAACGACTCAAACCAACAGTGATTTCAGATTGATAAGGACTTACTGATCAAAAGCCGTAGTACATGAAGTAGCTGTGCATAATATCTGGGTGTGATGGTTACAGCGTCACACAGAAAATTTTTAAATAATTCGTTTTATTTTCGGACCAGGAATACTCTTAAATCTAAAAATAAAAAAAACTAAACGAATAGTTTACAAGTTTAATGTGCATCTGTAAAGTAGCAAATGCTCACGTTTAATCAATCACATAGAAATTAATGCACTTGTAATATGAATTGGACGCGGGTCCGGATCAAGTTCCCGTCGGGTCCGGATCCGGACCGGAGTCCGGACTTTGAGAAACCCTGGCATATACCTTTATTGTACCCTAACCCACATGCACAAAATCTCTTTCTGTATTTTTATATGACGTTTCATTTTAATTCTTAACCTTCTTGGTTTTTCCTTGACTTTTCTTTTCTGTCTTTCTGTCTATAAATTACACAGCACAATGGGGCAAGTACATTCAATCTGTCTTTGTCTGTCCTCTTACTCTTTTGTCTTCATATTAGATATTTGTTAACAAATGTACATTGCATGTGCTTATATATTTAGTTATGCACGCAAAGTTGCATGCATCCAAGTTTTTGCATGATTGTGTGCCATTTCTGTGTAAGTGTTTGGTGCTTAAAAATTTAAAAACTAACCTTTAACCTGAAAAAAAAAACAAAATTTTACATTTTACATATGACAAATTAAATTTTTACCACTTTTTGGAGTAAAAACTGACTGAAGTCTAATTCGGCAAACACATCAAACATAAATTCAATAATTTGCGCGAGTAGATTACATACAAAGTCAATGTAAAGACGCAAATAGACACGAACTTGGGCAGGGCGATGCGAATGATGCGAATTGCCACGGCGCGATTGCCACGAAAACACATTTGCTTCATACCTCGTTAACCCCTCATTCAGACAGCCAGCGACGTTATCGCTGTGTGTCGCTCGTCTCTTTCGAGGCGTTTCTAAATCTGCTTGTCATAAACAAATGAGCACTATCCACGCCAGTAACTGACGAGAGAAGTATAACGTGAACTCGACTGCTTTGTTCTCATTGGTAGTCGCTCCCGAAATTCGCTCGACATTTGCATAAAGTTAAACTTTTCTTAACTTTCTTGCGTCGCTGGACAAGCCCATACGGTCGCCAACGGTCAGTTTCGCTCGTGTCGCCGGAAGTGCCCGGTTTCCATTGAAATTAATGAGATTGCTTCTCTCTGCTGAATGGGGCATTCAACTTTGAAAATATTCAACAATGTTAATGCTGCGTACACACCAACTCACAGGATTTAACTTAAGTAATATTTTTTGCTCGAGTTGAATATTTCCAATTTGCGTGAATACACGTTTGAGGCAAATAGCACGTGTTTTCGCGGCAATTGCGCGACCTAATTTGCGTCATTCGCATCGTCCCGCATGAGTTTGCTTCTATTTTCGTCTTTGCATTGACTTTGTAAGTAATCTACATACAAATCGTTGAATTCGTATTTGGTACGCCCTAAAGTTGGGCAAAGTTTCCACGAACTGTGCGGTTGCCAGGTTTTCAGGTACTATCTTCAATGTAAGACCAGGTTTTATTGTTTCGGAAAGCACTCAAACTGCAATCAAACTGCACATTTGAGTTGTCATTCATGTTTATAGCATAAACTTTGCTAGATAATATTTGTACCAAAGTGTACTACCTAGGAAAAATCTTTAAAGTAACTAGGAAAAACAGTTCTTGCAACTTGACACCTGTGTTGCAAGAAACATTTGGAGTGCAATATTTATAATGCTTGCTCAGGCAAACATCACCGCTACACTAAAAATGCTGGTTAGTTTTCAACACATCATTGGGCCAAAAAGGGAGAAACCCAGCCGTTGGGTTAAATTAACCCAAAACTTTTATATTTGACCCAGCGCTGGGTTGAAAATAACCCAGCATTTTTTGTGTGTATTGGTGACGTTTGCCTGAGCAAGCATTATAAATATTGGACCCTAAATATTTCTTGCAACACAGGCGCCACGCTAAAGGAGCAAAACAGAACATGAGGTTCTGAGCCAAAAACATATTTTTCCCTTTTCACTCTTCATCAGCGTAATTGTTTTAGCATAACACTGCTTCGTAAGATTACACGGCTTTAACTTCAATCATTTCAAACAAGAACGCCAAGAAATGAAACTTTAGCTTGTGATACAATGAGTACAAACAGGTTTTGGAGCCACAAGGTTACATTGTGGCTTGTAAGCGGTAATGCTCGGCTACTTAAGTTGGAAAGCTTTGGCCACACCAGCCGCCACAGGAATTTAATGTTGAGCTCTTTACCAATGTGAACAGAAAAGAGTCCAGGTCTAGTTTATTACGTGCATTTGGGTGCCTGCTAACGTGTTAATACTGTATTTATGAATTTTGCTACCACAGACATCTTTTAGTCCCATCTCCCTCCCCCAAATGTTCTCTCTTATTTGTCCTTGTAAAGAGCCTGGCACATATTTACGGGCTCGTAAAGAGGCAGGTCCATATGGTTATTGAGAATGGGGAAAGAGGCAGCAGATCTGGGGTCAGGTCTCGGCGTACCCTCTCTGGAGTTTACCGGTGGTCTTCAGATCGCTCCTGGATGCTTTAGGAGCCTTGACTCTACATTTTGGGAGCTCCACGGGGCTTGTTTGACCAAAGCTGAAAGCAGAGTGTAAACTTCAGACAACCAGAACGAAAGAAGTGTGGCTTTTGGGAACCGTGTAGAGCAAATAATGAGAAGAACAGGTGAACAGCGAACTCTCTCAGGGGATGGGTCCTTATGGCTGGTCGTAACTGAAACTTGTGATGATGGACTTGGCCACTGGGCTAATCTTGGACCTGGCAGGGCCTCGATGAGACTGGATCTCCACATGTTGCGATGTTTCAGCATGATTAACCTTGCATGTGTTTTTCACCAAAGTGCTGTTTTTTTTTTAGTCACAGCGATTCTGTTTGAGAAGAGAGAAATCAGACATGGTGTTAATTTTATTGCCAGCTAATTTGCTGACCGGAGAGCACATGCAGCCATAAACCTTGACACATGGGCACAAGCTTCAAAAGGCCATGGGTTTGATCCCAGGGAACACACATACTGATAAAATGTATAGCTTGAATGAACTTATAAGTCGCTTTGAATAAAAGTGTCTGCCAAATGCATAAATGTAAATGTAAAGAGAGT
The DNA here is from genome assembly GCA_025389145.1 of Misgurnus mizolepis. Lineage (NCBI taxonomy): Eukaryota > Metazoa > Chordata > Actinopteri > Cypriniformes > Cobitidae > Misgurnus > Misgurnus mizolepis. Next base: position 22,735,998 of record JAIFKI010000025.1, on the reverse strand, counting down.
ACATCCATTGGCCTCCACACAGACATTCGTTCATACACACAGATTTTGCTCATTTATCTGGTATCACTGTGTGTTATCGGTGGTTAAAGAGCTCATAGTTTTGTGTAGGTTCTACGGCTAAGTCTCGATGCCGTAGGCTACGGATCGGTTTTCATATATACCTCGTCGTCATTCGCCTCGACGTGCAATTACAGATGCAGAGCGCTAGTAGGCAGCATCCACTCGTGTGTGATTTCAGATCAGCAGTGATGGAGTTAAATAGATGGCAGCTTTTTTCCAAAGTGACTTTTACAGGGTGCACACTTTAAAATGAATGTGCTTAAAAGTTCTTTACAGAGATGCCATAGAAAAACTACTTTTGGTTCCTCAAAGAACCATTCAGTCAAAGAGGACGTTTACACTTGGCATTAACATGCGTTTTCGTCGATCGTATCACAAGTGGACAACGTTAATGCCAGGTGTAAACGGTGTTCAAAACGTTTTGAGCTCGTCCACTTTCGACCACTTTCACATCCAGAGGTAGTCGAAACCACTATCGGATCGCTTGGAGTTGCGGAACGCAAATGTGGTTGAATGTGTTTGAACAGCCACAAGCGACCGCCTTCTCTCCTCCCATTTATCTAATCTGAGGTTTTACGACTTTTTTGACTTCTGGCGTGAACATACAGTGAATGTTTTGATAAAACTAAAGCGGCTGATCTCCGTAGTTTCTTTTTGAAAGCGTGTGAAAGTTGCGCGATCCTATTTCATCAATTGCGCTGATTCAGAGAAAGCAAAAAAATGGTTTCTCTTGCAATTTTGAAGCACCTTTTTGCATTTATCACTATGTGTGTTCCCTAGAAATCAAACCCACAACCCTTGGGCTGCTAACTCAGTGCTCTTCTAAGCGAGCTATGAGAAGTATGTACATTGGATTTAGTTTATTTTAAAGGTTGTGTTGTTATGGTCCGTCAGGGATTTATCCAAACTTGTTTTCGTCTAGAAGTCTAGAGTAATAGCTTTGCAAACATCTGCCAGGATTGCAGTGTTAACGCAGAAAGAAAACAGAGTAATTAGACACGCATGAATAATCTGGGCAATTGTTTCAAATCTGTTGTAAATATATTTTGTCTAGTGGTTTTGTTTAGAAGTTTGTAGTATATAATGTTTTTTTTTCTGCTTTGTAAAAACGTGGATTAGGTGTACCCACTTCACTGTTTCAGTGAAAATCTAGAAGTTTCTGTATGCTGAAATGGTCTGGTTTTGTTTAGGTTTGGGAAATGATCTACATGGTTTAGAGAGAAGGAACATCTAGTCCTTGAACACATGGACTTGTTTTCTGCTAATCACACATATCGCATGTCAATTTGTTCAATAGTTGTGTTATTTGATGTCTTTATCATGCATCCGAGTTATTGTGCCATGCCTGCCAAAGTTTTGCTCACTTCTATCATGACTCTCATAACTCTGTGTGTTGAATGGAAAGAGCCGTCTGTATCTATTTCCTCACCTCTCTAATCTCAGACTCGACTCTTTGTTGTCCGTCCAGACTCTGGGCTTCATCTCAAAGTGCTATCATCTCCCTGAGCATGTTTTATATGAAATGCTGTTTTCAGAATATCAGATTCAGTGTTGGATTGGTTTTGGGCCTGTGATGATAAAACTTTATCTTCTCTCTCTGTCCTCTGATTGGTCGGATTTTCACAACAGGGCACAAGGGCAAGTACTGCACCCTTATCTGATCTTCACATGTTTTTTCATACATCACTTCATTTTTATTTCAGCATCAATTTGCTTTTGTGTCATTTGCATGCCTTATTATTCTGGGTGTGTATCAAGTTTTTAGCAGTGCATTTGCCTTCACATGTAGGTGTGAATCGTATGTATGGGTCATATTACATCTCAATAGCCAAGCAATAGCCAACAATACATTATAGGTCAAAATTATATATATTTTAAATGCCAAATATTATTAGGTTATTAGGTAAAGATCATGTTCCATAAATATGTATTTGTAGATTTCCTACCATAAAATATCAAAAGTGTATTTATCATTAGTTATATGTGTTGGGAAGGACTTCATTTGGACAACTTTAAAGTCGGGCAGATACTGTCCTATCCTAACAAACCATACGTCAATGGAAAGCTTATTTATTCAGCCGTCAGATGATGTATAAATCGCATTTTTTACCCTTAGGTAGCCTGCACACCAAAGCTTTTACACCGGTGGCCAGCGTATGCTTTCAATTGTTTCCAATGGAAGCTGGCGTTTTTTTTTCACGCTGAACGCCGGTACTCTGCGTTTTTTCAGCGCTGAGCATCAAGGGTTGAAAAATATTCAACTTTTGGTGAAACGCTCAGCTCATCAATGTCAGGGAACACTCGGACGTCCAATCACAGTGGAGAAGGGGCGGGATAAACATCACAACAACCAACCGGTGCATCGCTCAACGACTGATAAACAAAGCAGAAGTATCACAGCAACATAGCGCTCAGCTGAAAAAAGCTGGCAGTCGGCTAAAAAACTGGCAGTAGGCGTCCGCCTGGCGTTTTCAACCGCGTTTAAAAGCTTTAGTGTGCACACCCCCTTATGTCACTATATTTAATGTTTTTGTGGCAGCTAAGTACATTTAAACTCCTCTTTTATGACTGTGAATAACATACATATAATGTCAAACCTTTGTGAAATTATTTTAGTTTATGCTGTTGAATGCTTTATTCTGATTGGTTGATAAATGTTCACAGGTATTCATTATTTAAGGGATAATGTAGAGGCAGCCGGTAGTTATCGGGAAATAAGCCCCGACAGTGTGATCAGGACCCGACCCGACGGCTACTTGTCACATAAGAAAAAAAACTGGACATGAATATGAATTTGAAACATTTTATTGGCATATTTGTTTAAATTAACATTTTTATCCTTCCGCGAAACTTTGCACAGATGCATAAAATGATCGTAAGATCCTCTGCTTCATACTTGTCTGTCTCCATTTTTTTCTCTTTTAGCCTGTCTTTGAGAAGTTTTAATCCCCATTCTGTATTTTTGTGTGTGTTGGCTTCGTAGCTGTCAAGTTCAGTCTCAGTAAGCTGTCTGTGTCTTGTCGTGGTTGTCCAGTGTTTGTCACAAGATGGCGCCAAACAAACAGTAATCTTTATTGGCGCGGAGCGATCTTACTCGTAAAAGTAGTACCGGCTATGCGTTATTATTTTGGAGCGGTTATTATTCGAAAAGAACGAACCTGCAAATGTCTCAACTGACCAATCAGAATCAAGCATTCCAGAGAGCCGTGTAATAAATTTCGATAAACGCACAGCTGACCTGTCAAATGTCTTAAAATAACCACCAGAGCAATGTCTGTGGTAACTGTGATATAAGCGTAATAATTGACTCCGGTACTTTGTAAAATTAATGCTTTGTGCCGTGCCGCATTACCACCTTGGATGTGCATTATTTTCGAAAAATTCAACGGCCTGTCGTTAATTATTCCTTACGTAAAGCACATAAATTGATGCACATAGGGTTGAGAATCTCTAAAACATATTTTCTCTATGTAAGGGTGAAATATGACCCAGTCATTTTCAGTGGCAGCCGGTGACTTTTTTTTCGAGGGCGCTTGAGGCGAAGTTCGTCACAACATGTATGTAGCCTGTCGTGTGTGTGGTTTGTAATTTCAAAATATGTGTTCTGCGCATCGAGTGAACCTATGTGCATCACATGTCTAGTCAAAATAAGTGCCTGCTGCAGACGCGTCTTAAAGGGATAGTTCAGCCAAAAATGATATTAAACCCATGATTTACTCACCCCCAAGCTGTCCGAGTTGCATATGTCCATCGTTTTTCAGACAAACACATTTTCGGATATTTTAGAACATGTTTTAGATCTTTTAGTTGATTAAATGTAATGTTACGGGGTCCACCCATAGTCCACGACCTTCAAGTCCAAAAAAGTACGTCCATCCTTCACAAATAAATCCAAACGGCTCCATTATGATAAACAAAGGTCTTCTGAGGGTAATCCGCGCGGTGTTGTTGTAGAAATATCCATATTTAAAACTTTATTAACGTAAATAAATACCTTCCGGTAGCGCCGCCATCTTAGTCGCGTCCGCATTCAGGATGAGAGCTTACGTAGCCTATGGAGGCTACTCTGCTGCTGCTCTGTGCCCCCGCCCTCCGAATTTGTCATACGTCACTAAGAAAAGTGCGTACACTACGCTAATACTCTCTCCTGAATACAGAGGAGTCTAAGATGGCGGCGCTACCGGAAGGTATTTGTTTTCGTTAATAAAGTTTTAAATATGGATATTTCTACAACAACACCGCGCGGATTACCCTCAGAAGACCTTTGTTTATCATCCTGGAGCCGTTTGGATTTAATTTGTGAAGGATGGACGCTTTTTTTTGGACTTGAAGGTCGTGGACCCCGTAACATTACATTTAATCAACTGAAAGATCTAAAACATTTCCTAAAATATCCGAAAAAGTGTTTGTCTGAAAAACGATGGACATATGCAACTCGGACAGCTTGGGGGTGAGTAAATCATGGGTTTAATATCATTTTTGGCCGAACTATCCCTTTAAGGGTTTATGATAAAAGAGATGCTCACGTTTGCCAGATACTCGCATAATCTCATGCTTAATCATAGTTTACTGTTAAGGGAGTGTCTTGCGTGTATTTTGTGAACTTGAGCGTCTCTTTTATCATAAACGGTTTTGTTGCATGTGCAGCAGGCACTTATTTTGACAAAAAACGTGATGCACATGGTTCACATGATGCAACAAACACATATTTTGACACCCCGAACACTTATTTTGAATTTGTGCCCCTCTGAAGAGCAGTCATGAGCCGCCACTGGTCATTTCTTTGTAAGAATCTACCATAAAGCATTTATTATGTTATAAAATATTCATTTCTGTTTGCATTTGGTTAATTACTGCTTTTATTTACATTTGACAAGCCAGTTCCTCATTTTTTTAAATTGTGTTTTGACATATATTTGAATGTTTTGTATCTCTATCTTTCTCTCTCTCTCTCTCTCTCTCTCTCTCTCTCTCTCTCTCTCTCTCTCTCTCTCTCTCTCTCTCTCTCTCTCTCTCTCTCTCTCTCTCTCTCTCTCTCTCTCTCTCTCTCTCTCTCTCTCTCTCTCTCTCTCTCTGTAGTCTCGGAGACCATGCAGCAGGAGAAATTTGAGGAATATGGGTACACCTTTATTGCACCCAGGTAAGACACCCATATAGAGAGCAGAACCACAGATCTCCCACAGGCTGTACTCAGTGACAGGTTTATTTGAGCTGTATTTAGACTCTACTGGTCTTTGAAGGCCTGTAAATTCACACCTTCAGACCTACAATCTGCTCCCCTTAACAATGCAACTGACAGTCAAAGCAGCCCCACAAAACTTTGCCCTGTACTTCTTTTCTTTCTCGCTTGTTTATATTTGCATATTTACAAAATATCTTCTTTTTTTAGGGAGTACTGCAAGGACCTTAAAGTCTCAACCAACAATACTCAATTCCTCATGGACTTCAATGAATACATAGATAGAAAAACCCCCAGCGACCCAGCGTGTAAGTCCTCTGCACATTCATACAGCAGTTAGACTAGTGCAGGGGTAGGCAACATTGGTCCTGGAGTGCCAGTGTCCTGCAGAGTTTAGCTCCAGCTTTAATCAAGCACACCTGAACAACTAATCAAAGTCTAAAGAGTAACCTTAAAACTACAGGTAGGGGAGGTTTTATCAGGGTTGGAGCTAAAATCTGCAGGACATCGGAACTCCGGTTTTTCCGCACTCGGCGCCGAGCGTCGAGAGTTGAAAGAGATTCAACTTTGTGTGAAAAGCTCCGCTCGTCAATGTCAGTTCTCACACGCCCGTCCAATCATAGTGGAGGAGGGGCGGGACAAGTATCACAACAACTAACCAGCTCACAGCTCAAGTATCACAGATAAAAAGCGCTCGTCTGAAAGAACAGCTGGCATTCGGTGTCCTCCGGGCGTTTTCAGACGCGTTTAAAAGTTTTGGTGTGCACAACCCTTAACATGTTTGAACAGTTTGTACATTGCATTATTTAAAGGTGACATAGAATGATTGAACGGAGTATTTATCCTTGTTCTGTGATGTGACATGTAGACAAAAATTTTTTGTTTGGGTCTATAATGCCTTAGATGCTTCCTAAAATCCTCTCTCAGATAGCTCTATTAGGGTGGGGGATTTTAAACAAGTGGTTTTGCACCTATTTGGCTCCCCCTACTGGCTTAACTTGCAATCTCATTACTGATTGGCTGACTTTGCTGCCACTCAAAAAATGTAGCCAATTATTTTAAAGTGGAGGGGCAGTTAGATGCCTGTGATGTCATAAGCATCAGTTTTTCAGATTGGGATGTTTTCTGGCTGACATTTCTAAAAGAGGAATTTCTATGAGACTGAGATGTTTAGCATGTCTAGCACTTTTTGTATGTTCGTGAATGCGGGTAGACTACCATTATTCAACAAAGACAAGGTAAAAATGGTTTTTCATTCTCTGTCCCCTTTAAAAAAATCAAACCAAGTGGCATTGGCAAACAAATGTGTTTTTTAACAGACTTCATTCAGTTCCTCTTTAGTACACATACTCTTTAAAATATAGATGTTCAAAGGGGATTTTCACAGTGATGTCATAAGAAAAATGTTTTTGGTTCTCCAAAGACCCTTTCAGTCAAATCTATTATACCCCCATTAAAAGTGCAGATGTAGTTCCACTAACATTTGACCACCAGAAACAATCTGACAATAAGGTAAAAATTTAATTTCTCTCTTTAAACCCCAACAAATATCTTTGTTAACTCTTTCCCTGCCAATGACGAGCATTTCCGGCTTTCCATAATACCGCTTTTATCCACCAGGGGCTCTTCAGCAACTTATAACCCGGAAGTATCGCCCTAGGGCAAAAAGGGCTTTATGTCCGTGTAATTCTTGGGGATCGCTCTTCATCTGATCTCTATCAAAAGTCCTTCACAAAAATGGAATTATCTCCAAATTTTGCTTTTGAAGAAACCTACTCTTTTTGAGAGGTGATAAAAAGAGAACTAATGAAGGTAGGATGAAACAGGATTTTTAGAGGGTCTGATTTGATACGGTGTATGTTTATATATTTTGAGAAGAACATTTTCTGGAAGCATTAAACTTTTGTGAAAATCATGAAAAATGCTGGCACTGGCTGGCAACTTTTAAAAAACATGCTGGCGGGGAAAGAGTTAACACTCAGACATTGCTGTACCTTTTAGAAACATAACAGTGGAGTCATCAGTGTGTTAATCAATATATGATGGATAGATATTGTAGGCGAGATGGCTCAGATGACTCTCTTATAGTCGCTGAGTCAGGTTGTTTCCCGCTCAAATGATGTCAGTGTGTGTGGCTGTCCCGCTGTCTGTGAAGGTGACCTTGGCTCAGTAATTGATTAGTGTGGTCTTTAATGACCCTGCTCCTCTCATCCTAATGCAGTCCTGCGGTGACTCACTTTGATGTGTTTCTGTAGAGAGATGCTATCGCAGAACAAATATTAGTCACCCAATGTTTGTTAGCTTTTTATGACTCAGGAAGAAAAATTAAGCCATATTACTTTAATCTTCAGAAATAAACAAGTGTGTCACCAAAGTGAGGCTGTTCAATTTAAAGGGGCCCTCTGCAGTTGTATATATGTACAATAAAAGACACTTTCTGGACCCTTTGTTTTAAAGGTCACCTTCAGAGATTTCGGTTGCTTGAGCACACACCAAAATGGTTGAGCAACCATGGAAAAATGCCAGATAACCTCAATTAATTTAAAGGAATATTCCATTTTCTTAAAAGAAAAATCCAGATAATATACTCACCACCATGTCATCCAAAATGTTGATGTCTTTCTTTGTTCAGTCGAGAAGAAATTATGTTTTTTGAGGAAAACATTGCAGGATTTTTCTAATTTTAATGGACTTTAATAGAGCCCAACATTAAATACTTAACACTTAACGTTTTTTTTCAAAGGAGTTACAAAGGACAATAAACGATCCCAAACGAGGCATAAGGGTCTTATCTAGCAAAACGATTGTCATTTTACAAATATACACTTTTAAACCACAACTTCTCGTCATGTAGATCCGGTCATGATGCGCCAGCTGACCCCACGCAATCCGTCATGATGTCAAGAGGTCACAGAGGACGAACGCGAAACTCCGCCCCAGTGTTTTCAAGTGTCTTGAAAGAGGACCGTTCCTACGTTGTTGTATGTCAACTGATACTAATTAATGTCTTTGTGTCAGTTTATTGTTTAAAATGGTCCGCAAATGTGCGTTTTATATATGTATCACGTGACCTCCCTATACGTCACTACGCATTTACGTTAGGTTGCGCTGGACTGGATCTAGACAAAACTTTGTGGTTTAAAAGTACATATTTTTTTATTTGTCTTGTCAAAAATGACAATTGTATTGCTAGATAAGACCCTTATGCCTCGTTTGGGATCGTTTATAGTCATTTCAAAACTCCGTTGAAAAAAACTGTTAAGTGTTGAGTTAAGTATTAAATGTTGGGCTCTATTAAAGTCCATTAAAATGAGAAAAATCCTGCAATGTTTTCCTCAAAAAACATAATTTCTTCTGGACTGAACAAAGAAAGACATCAACATTTTGGATGACATGGTGGTGAGAAAATTATCTGGATTTTTCTTTTAAGAAAATGGACTATTCCTTTAAATAACAAATGCTTTTTAAATTCGGTATCAACAGCGCCTATAGTCACGTTCTGAACCCAAAAAAAGTGTTTTTGTTTCACTTAGTGTTCACACTGGCATTTTTAACCTCAAACCAAACCTAAAGGCATAAAGATGGTCACAACTAGATTGGTCAGCTTTCATGAAATATTTTTTGGGATGGATTTAGTCAACCATTCAAACAATGCTGTGTGTATGTATGCGCAAATAAAGGATTTTTTACCCGTAGAAAACTGGCAAAGAGCTTCTAAGATGTTTAAAAATCAAATACATGCAGGAATACCTCTGTTACATGCGCAAATGAAGATATAATAAACACTCTTCCCATGTTAACAAATTGGGGTTGCATCTTGTTATCACTCCCTGTTTTTGGTTTGTTTAGATGTCTTTGGTCTGTGTTGCGTTCAGTTTTTGAATTATGGGGGTCCCTTAGCTAAGCCCGCCCTTGTCATTATAAGGTCGCCGTGATTTCACAAAGTAAGATGTTATCCTGGATCAAAATTTTTTGTTTTAAAGGGACACTCTTTTTTTGAAAATATGCTAATTTTCCAGCTTGTAACATGACTGGAGGATGCGCAACGATATTACGCAGCTGCCAAAAATAGTTGTAACTTTCAAAAGCAGGGGACTATTTTCGGGCACTGTGTAATATCATTGCGCTTCCTGCAGCCATGTTACCGCAGCAAAGTCCTTGATTAATACGCCAGAATGAGAGTATAGTTCCTAGCCATATCTGCCTAGAAAATCACAACTTTAAATTTTCTGTCGGTCTTAGTACACGATGTAACTACAAACTCTTTGGTTATTTTTGAGTGCGATGCTAATGGTCTAATCAAATTTAATGGATTGTGCTAAGCTATGCTAAAAATGGTACCGCCAGACCCCGAGATCAGCTGAATGGATTCCAAAACTGTAAAAATCTAATGTTTAACTCTAGCGGAGCTGGAAAATTTGTATATTTTCAAAAAAGTGGAGTGTCCCTTTAATCAAACTTAAACCCTAACCATGTTTACCCCTCAAATTAGTGTGATATAATAGTTTGAGAAGATTTTTTTAAAAGCCATTAACTCTAAAGATTACTAAAGATAGTAAGTAAAGATTCTTATGTTCAACGAGGTGAAAGTAATCCACGCGCAGAGACATTGACTCATCTGTAAATTCCTGCAGTAAACAGGGTGAGGCGCACATTTGAGAGTTTACATTAATTTCAGACCATTTTTTTTAGGTTTATTGTGAAATTGGGACAAAAATTCGACAATATCCCTATGTGACAGCGGAGCACAAGAATTTAAAATTCATGTCGTATTTTAATTCTAATACCAACCAGGGTATCCCCCTCTAATTCATATTTTTGTGCTTTATAGGAGGTGTGGGACCACCCCAGCCCCTCCTCAATTCGAACACTGGTTGCGTTCACATTTCAGTCGAACCGCACCAGATTGCAGACTTATGCTACGTATACACCAAACGCGTAGCATCACGTTGCTCGCTCTAGATTACTAGCGGAATTTAACTTTGTGTCATGCGAATTTTTCGCTTGAGTTGAATATTTTCAGCTTGCGCAAAGGCATGTTTGATGCAAATAGCCCCATCTCGTCATTCGCATTGCCCCGTGCAAGGACGCGTCTGATCGCGTCTTTGCATTGACTTTGTATGTAATTTACTCACGCAAATCATTGAACTCACGTTTGGTGTGTATGCCCCATTAGACCCACCTTGTCAGCTGCCTTTTGGGATGTCACAACCATGTTGGTTTCTGAGCTAGCTATTTTTGTTTCTTAGTTTTCATTAGTGTTCTTTTTTCCATTTGTGTGTTTTATTAGGTAACGTCACTCTCGTGAACCGCCTACTTTTGGATGCCGGTCTCACGGCCGATCTTGTCAAAAAATGGAAAGATCAGAATGTGTAAGTTTGGACCTCCACAAAACGTCGAGTGAAGGAACATCAAACACTCATCCGGTGCCGTGTGAAGTAACTCTGTCCCAGAGATGAGTTTTAATCTAAAGCCAAGTATAAAGATGTTTTCAGGCCAGAGAGACGCCTTTATATATTGTAGGTTCTGTTTAAAGTCCTGACATGAATGAGACTGTTGTCTTATTTTCAAAGGCAAACTCAAGAGCGCACCAATTATTAAACATAATTGTATGTAAAGAATCAGATCATCTGGGACGCACAACAGTTTCACAGTAATGTAAGAAGACATAGTACATGATGTTTCAGTTAAAATATCACACCGCAGAATGTCCCGATCACCCGAATATTTCATTATGGGGGAATGTGGAGGCTGAGTGTCTTACTGTTTTAATTCTTAACATGTTTGATGTAACTGTGTAAAGCTAAGGAAATCATTTGTTTTTGTGGTCCTTTTAAATTTAAATGCAAAAAGTAATTGAATTTGAGACGTTTTAAGGTGCTGCAGGTTATTCAACAAAACTTTCTGTAAGTTAGAGAAATGCAGATAATGTTTTATTAAACTCAGGGTCATTAAATAACAAGATGCTAAACATATACCGTCTTTGTTTTTCATTAGAGAAGGAGTTTCGGCCCGGTTTGTGTCCACAGATGGAGGGATTACTCGTGTCTATCCGAAAAGGTAAAGTTCCAGTCATAGTTTTGTGAAACCCGCAGCTCTCAGTTCCCATGTGTGAGAGATGCTAAATTCTTTACGAGCTCTTCTCTGTCGGCAACCCCGTGGGAGGCTGCGTTTCAGACTGAAAGAAAGAGTGAGAGAGGATGTTTAAGAGGATGTGTCTAAAACAGAGTGACTCTTTGAGAAGTCTTATGGGAACCATGTGCAGTGCTCTCTCTCTCTCTCTCTTTCTCTCTCTCGCTCACACACTTCTGTCTTTATTAACTTTAATCTATAACAGTGAGTGCTTGAGTTCATAAACTTACTCTTGTGGTGTAAAACAGCAGGGTGGTGTTAAGGAAGCAACATCAGTGCAGACATATTCACTACTTACTGGAAGTGTTTATACAACTGTTTGTGTATGTGTACAGGTGTGCCTACTTAAAAAAAGTAAAATATGTCATTATTTATATAGTGAAACATGCCAACAACAAAGTTATGAGGATGTTTGGCAGCATTATGTTTATTATAAAAAAACTATACTGTACTTACTGTACTGGATGTGTGTACTGAAGTTTACCACTTCTGATCATTATTATTTTTCATACTTAGTTATCTTAAAAATAAACTTACTTACATTCAATGGTTACTTTAGCAGATTTGCTTGCTAGTCAGTTGATGGCCCAATGGTAAATACAAAAATAAGTTTTGTGGCTATTATGTGACCCTGGACCACAAAACCAGTCATAAGAGTATTTTTATTGAGATTTAAACATATGTATACATTTACTGTATACATATATTTGGCAGAGGTACAACTATTTAAAAATCTGGATTTTAGGGTGCATACTGTAAAAACGTTGTTTAAATATATACTGTAGTTCTTAGCAATATTTTTTACAGTACTGTGCAAAAGTCTTAGGTCACCATGCTAACATTACATTTGTTGTTTTTGCAACTGTATAGTGGTTATAAAAACTCACCTAAAGGATTATTAGGAACACCTGTTTAATTTCTCATTAATGCAATGGTGTAATGCTGTGGGGGATGTTTTCTTGGCACACTTTAGGCTCCTTAGTGCCAATTGGGCATCGTTTAAATGCCACGGCCTACCTGAGCATTGTTTCTGACCATGTCCATTTCTTTATGACCACCATGTTCCCATCCTCTGATGGCTACTTACAGCAGGATAATGGACCATGTCACAAAGCTCGAATCATTTCAAATTGGTTTCTTGAACATGACAATGAGTTCACTGTACTAAAATGGCCCCTACAGTCACCAGATCTCAACCCAATAGATCATCTTTGGGATGTGGTGGAACGGGAGCTTCGTGCCCTGGATGTGCATCCCACAATTCCCCATCAACTGCAAGATGCTATCCTATCAATATGTGCCAACATTTCTAAAGAATGCTTTCAGCACCTTGTTGAATCAATGCCACGTAGAATTAAGGCAGTTCTGAAGGCGAAAGACGGTCAACCATGGTATGGTGTTCCTAATAATCCTTTAGGTGAGTGTATACAGTGGAGAAAATAAGTACTTGACACATCAGCATTTTTATCAGTAAGGGGATTTCTAAGTAGGCTATTGACATAAAATTTCCACCAAATGATTTCACTTCATTTATTATGACTCAACTTGTATACTTAAATGTTCTGAGTTAGAATTTAATATTTGGCTAGATTGCTACATCTAGTGGAAATTGTACAAAATATTTTCATGAAACATAATCTTTACTTAATATCTTAATGATTTTTGCCATTAAAAAAATATAATTTTGGCCCATACAATGTATTGTTGGCTATTGCAACAAAAATACCTCATTGAAAAAATTATTCATTCAGTTTACTTTTTTTTTAAGGTAAGTGGTTTCAATCAATTTATTTAAGCTACATTTAAACAAAAGTTTTTTGTTTGTTTGTTTTTCTAATTTTTTTGTTTAAATGTAGCTTAAATAAATTGATTACGACCACTTTCCTTAAAAAAAAATGAGTAAATTAAATTAATCGTTTTTTTTTTCAGTTCACTTATGACTGGTTTTGTGGTCCAGGGTCACATACTGTATGAGTTTGTGTATTCAAAGTGCATTAAAAGGTACACATTTTATCATTATTTTACTTTATTAAACTTCTGCGTTAAGCTTTACCACTGAGCTATATAGGAAAACCTTTGTTAAATGTCTTTGTTCTGCTGAACACAAAGGAGATTTTCGTAATCAAGCAAGAAGCATGAGCACCTTTGACTTCCATAGTAAAAAAATACTATGGAATTCAATGGTGCTCAGAAGCTGTTACAAACAATGCTCAAAATATCTTCCTTTGTGTTCAGCAGAACAAATATATTTATGACAGAATTGTAGTTTGTTTGGAGAACTACCCCCTCTCTTTCATTTTTACTTTCTTACTTTCTCTTTAACACATTTTTTTTTTCTCTTACTCATTCTCTCTCTATGTATGTCTGTGTCTCTCCTCTCTCAGTGCTGGGGAGGAATGGAGTGAGAATTCCGAACCCTATGATTCAAGTTTTTACAAAAGGAGTTTGGACAATGACGTATACATCTTCACTGCCCCATATGTCAACAGTAAGAAATGCATGCACCCCTCTTCACAGTTTCTCATCCATCCCCACTGCAGTTTTTGGATATTCTCCTGCTCTCTCTGGTATCCCGCTATGCTAAGACAGCTGTTGATCTACTTGAAATGCGCATCTACAGATCTCTCGCCAGGATCGAGTAAGCTTATTTTACTGGGGGATTACCCTTCAATGAGACTACCTCACATTCACGCATGTGTGGTCTACAGCACTAATACACGGTCTGTAAGCAACCCGTACGGCAAAAAACAACCCCATGGGAACGCCTGGTCCTTGCGTTTCTGGGACGTGAAAAGCAGATCTCTCAAATATTTTGCTATCACATGTAGCATGCCGCCTTGGCAGGTATTACAGAAAGAGCGGCCAAAACTGCAGACGTTTGGATATTAAAACCTTGTCAGTTAGGATTAGGCTACTATTAAACAGAGCAAAAAGCAAATGTTTTGTTTTCTATTTTTTCCCCCTCGAAACAGAGAGCAGAGAGTCTGGTTATGAGTCCGGTATCTTGGTCAGTAAAGCAGTGGATTTGGAAATTAATGGAACGAAACTTAAACCTGCAGGTGAGCACTTGCATGTCCATGAATCACATTAGCCATTAAATCTTTAGTCACACGCATTCGTTCTGGGTTAATTCAATAATGAAAAATCAGGTAAATACATTAACACTGGTAGTAAAGTTCCTCTGTGGGCGATAATAAAACATCATATAAATAAAAAATAGACAATTGGCATTTGACTTTAACAAATTCAGCACATATTTATTTGTCCAAATGTTTGTGTTGTGATATCATACAGTGGTTGGAGTCAAGCTGAATGTGTCCGCCTGGATGAACAGCTTCATAAATGCCACCACAAAGAAAAACGTAAGCGGATATAACCTCTTTCCCTTATCATCACACGTGGAAGCTGTTTAGGCACGAATTGGTGGTCGATATTCCTGTCCGAGATGAGAGATGAATTGACTCGCTCTAATAAATGATGTTAAGGGCTGTTTCATGAATTCTCTGTATCTTTACTCATGTAATTTCCTCTCTGCAGTGTAAAGATGAGATCTGTGGCTGTCTGAGGAATGATAAGGTACGGCCTGAACAGACTAAGCGCATCTGTGAAATGTTTTGTAGTCGGTTAAGTGACTCTTTTTATGATGAATGGTTGTTTTTGCTCTTTAGCAAGTGGACTGTGTGATTCTGGATGATGGGGGATTTTTGCTTATGTCTAATCAGGACGAATATATCGCACAGGTAAAAAGAAGGTTTTGCTATTTTAATAGTAGTGTAGATTTGTTTATGTGGTGAATCAGTGTTGTATAATATACATATATACAGCAGTGGCGTCCGGTGACTTATTTTTTCGAGGGCGCTCGATGCGAAGTGTGTGCTTCGTAATTTCAAAATATGTGTTCTGCGCGTCAAGTGATCCTATGTGCATCACGTCTCTTGTCAAAATAATGCTGCAGATGCGTCTAAAGGGTTTAGGATAAAAGAGACGCTTGCATTTGGCAGATACTCGCATAATCTCATGCGTAATCAGAGTTTTCTGTTAAAGGCACACCGCATAACGTTTTGGCCACTAGGGGGCGCTAGACATGTATTTTTCACGCCTAGCGCCCCTAGAGGCCACAAGCGCCGCAGCACTGTCGCAAAGGAAACTAACTGGCCAACCTTAAAACTAAACTAAAAACTAAACCTTTAAAACGCTTAAACGATCAACATTTTCAGGCATCAGGGAGAAACGCAGTCATGTTACAACTTTCTGATGAGGAACTCGTGGCAGAAGCCATTTCTCAATCTGAAGGTTGCAGCCTCCGGATGTCGTATTTCTAAGCTGCATACGTCATCAAGACTGTCTTATTTCAGAATACTAACAATTGTAAAGTTGACTATTATACTTAGTTAATCGTAAATTGTTGCAGTATGCTTATGATTTGCGAATGTAATGCTCAGTTTACCTTAATAAACCAGGCTTGATGACGTATGCAGCCTGCATATTTGACCTCCGGAGGCTGCAGCCTTCCAATTGAGAAACGATCAGAAGTATTTCCTTGCCTTTTTCGAAACAAATATTGTTGCATCGTTCCTCTCTCTCTCGCCACCAGGATTTTCCACAATGGCGCTCGTTTTTCCTCTCTTTTGTGTGAAAATTGTCGCTCCAAATCCAAGTAAATCGATGTGTTTAGGTCTGCTGCTTTGTAATATGTCACGCGAGTGACAGCGGAACGCAGCAAATGAGGAAGAGAGAAGAGAAAAACGCTCGGATCTGATTGGTGAATGAATAGGGGTTGGTTTTACACTGTGTGAGTTTGAGCAAGTTGGACTGCTATAGCATCCTGGATTGTAATGTAAATACCATAGACAGTAAAAGAAAGGTAAATACGTGAACACGTGAATGCAGCATCTGAATACAGGGAACTATATGCAAGATAATCGCCGTCATTTTTAAAGTAGATCGCATTTAGGTATAAATCAAGATCGTGAGTTTATATAAACAATTGCCTTAAAGGGGAATTGAACCCAGGTCGCCCATGTCATAGGTCCATGACACTAACACGGTGCCACAGAATCACATATGAGAAGTTGCTCTCTACACTCCTCTCTAGTAGCCTTCAGTAAAATTTACATAAAAAAAAATGTGTTGAGGAAGTGGAGCAAGTGGCGTATGCCGTAAAGCAGTCAAATTTTGTAGTTTTTTTGTGCTCTGGTTACTACCCGAAACCCTACGTTTTAAAGTACGAGTAAAAGCGATACAGACCCCGTCAGGCTATGGTAGACATGTCATTCAACCTATTTAAAGTCGATGTACTATCACAACGGTCTTGAAAATTTATTATGAAGGATGAAAAACGTCTCGGTTACGGATGTAACCCTCGTTCCCTGAAGGAGGGAACGGAGACGTCACGTCGTGACCGACGAATTGGGAACTCGCTTAGAGAGACCAATCTGCTTCGAATACTACTAAAACGCCAATGAACTTGGCATTGAGATATTTGCATAATGCTGGCGCCGCCCCGCCAGGTGCGTATATAAGCAGCAGGTGCAAATAGGGAAATTAGCTTCTTTTTCGCTGAGAAAGCCGGAAAGTGTGACCGGCCGTAACAGCAGGTGGCAGCACCTGTGGCGACGGGACGTGACGTCTCCGTTCCCTCCTTCAGGGAACGAGGGTTACATCCGTAACCGAGACGTTCCCTTTCAGTCGGTCACTACGACGTCACGTCGTGACCGACGAATTGGGAATCCCTACCAAAACGCCACTAGGGGCTGACCTCTTCCAGTGTCTGCGTAAAGCCCTCCGGTTCCACTTAAGGAGGAGGTGATAGGTTTTAAGGCATAAGGCCGGGCACTAGATGTTCCATAACCCCACAGTAGTGCCAGCGACTGGGAAGCGCCCTACCTGAGCGGGATAGGAACGCTGCGGAAGCCACCGCCCCTCTTAAGGGCTAATGGTGGGCGAAAGTCAACCGTAGTAGAGGAATAAAGACAGCCGTGGCTGTGTAAGCAAAGCAGTGCTCTGCTAAGGGAAACGTGGGCTGGTAGGATTAACCCCACGGAAAATACTCACAAAGGAACCCGGTGGGACACAATGTGGAGCCCGAGCCAGACACGTAGGTTCGCGAGGATACAGCTAGTGAAAGGCTGACAGCCAATGCTCCGCAACAAAGGCTGCCAGGCAGCGGAGGAAGAACAATTCAAACCATTACGCATTTTTGTTCTGAAGGCCTTCCATACTGACACAGTTATGAAGCGTCAGTTGGAGGCTGCAAGCCGACTTGCGAGTCTGCTCTCCGTGCCCTCCCTGGTGAGGAAAGAACACGAGAGGATACAGGCTCGATACGAACACTGTCAAATCTAATGAACGTATTAGGTGTCGCCCAACCAGCAGCTCTGCAGATGTCTGTTAGTGAGGAACCACGAGCTAAAGCCCAAGATGAGGCAACGCTCCGTGTGGAGTGCGCTCTCAATTTAAAGGGGCAAGGAATACCCTGAAGATTATAAGCCAGGGCGATAGTATCAACTATCCAAAGAACAATCCTCTGCTTGTGACAGCTTTCCCTTTCTGCTGGCCACCATAACAAACAAAGAGCTGGTCTGAGGTCCTGAGGCTTTGCGTGCAAACCACGTAGAGTCGCAGTGCGCGTACGGGGCACAACAAAGCCATGGTTGGGTCTGCGTCCTCCGGGGGCAGCGCTTGCAAGCTCACCACCCTATCTCTGAAGTGAGTGGTGGGAACTTTGGGCACGTAGCCTGGTCTGGGTCTCAGTGAGACAGCAGGACCAAACTAAAAGCACGAATCGTCAACAGAGAATGCATGTAAATCCCCTACTCTCTTCATGAAAGCCAATGCTATCAGGGTCAGAGTTTTCATTGATAAAAACATCAGACTCGTAGACTGCAAAGGCTCAAAAGGGAGACCTGAAGGCTTCAGCACCATGGACAGGTCTCAGGAGGAAAGAGGGAGGGCGCGAGGGGTTTAGCCTGCGAGCGCCTCTTAAAATGTAATAATTAAATCATGCTGGCCAACTGATCTGCCGTTGATAAGTGAGTGATGAGCAGAAATAGCGGCGATATCAACTTAAATGGCGGAGGGACAGCCTACCATCTAACCTATGTTAAAGACATAAAAGCACAATGTTAATGGGCATTCTCTGGGGTCCTCGCGTTGCGAAGAGCACCGGGTGACGAAAAAGGTTTCATTAAGCGCGTAAGCCCGTCTTGTGGACGGTGCTCGAACCGCGTCGATGGTGTTAGATACCGCTTGCGATAAATCACCTAAACCTTGCGCGCGCTCAACGACCATACATGGAGATCGCACAGGTCGGGCGCGAGTGCCAATGTGCCCGCTCCTTGAGAAAGAAAGTCCTTCCTCAGGGGGATCCGCCAGGGAGGGCTGTCGCGAGGAGCATTAACTATGAAAAACCAATTCTTGGTCGTCCAGTACGGACGATTAATAAAGGCTCTCCTCGTCCTGCCTGACTTTGCACAGTGTCTGCGCAATAAAGCTCACTGGAAGGAATGCGTATTTACGCACCCCCCGCGGCCAGCTGTGTGCCAACGCATCCACGCCGAGGCTGCCCTCGGTTAGTGAATAAAATAGGCGACAGTGGGTATCGTCCGGCGACGCAAACAGATCTATCTACGCACAACCGAACTTCTTCCAAATTAGCTGGACCGTCTGGAGGTGGAGTCGCCATTCGCCGGGGGCGCAGCTCGGGAAGCGCGTCTGCCGCTGTACTGAGCGAACCCGGGATGTAAATGGCACGAAGGGACCTCAGATGCTTCTGACTCCAAAGGAGGAGATGACGAGCGAGATGCGACAGGTGATGAGAGCGCAAAACCGCCTTAACGGTAAATAACGCAACAGTCGCAATGTTATTGGTGTCGGCTAATACATCCTTCCCTCGCATCTCCATAGCGGAGCGTACAAGTCCCAGATATACAGCGCACCGCTCGCGGCAGTTGGGGTGCTATGCACACCCCTGAGACTGCAAGCCCGTCATACGTGGCTGATCATCCCGTGCTGAGGGCATTGCAATATACAGAATGCCAGGAGACCCCTCAGGGGCATATCTTCTATCGAAAATGCCGGGTCTACCACGGGGAAAAATTTAAATGACACGCAGGTGCAATGTTTACACGGTGTATGTCGGTGTGCCACGCTCTCCTCGAGACTCGATCGTAAGCCAACGCTGAAGCGGTCTCATATGAAGCAGCTCGGGCGGCGTCACAGTCGCAGCATGCTGTCATATGTCCAGGAGCTTCTGAAATTGTTTCAGAGGGACCGCGTACTTCCCTCGAATTAAACCGAGGCAAGTCAGAACTGACTGGTTGCGCGCTCTTGTTAAACACGCCAATTAGTCGATCGAGTCTTATTTCCATACTGAGAAAAAGGATCCTCTGCACGGGGCAAAGTTGCTCTTTCCCAGTCGACCTGAAGACTTAAACGAGCGAGATGCCGAAGCATTAACTCTCTGTGTTCGCGCACGTCTGCCAAGAACGGGCTATTATAAGTCGACGTAGAAAAAAGCAGAATGCGAACAACGCTCTCTCTCTGACATTTTAATGCCGTGACTAGCACCTGGAGACACGGAGAGAGAGAGACAGCTCGAATGGTGTACTTCGTATTAATATGCCCACCCCACGACGCAGAGCGAAAAACGGTCTAAAGCGAGGGGAGATGGACACATAAAGTACACGTCTACAGGTCTAAGGCTGCAACCGATCTGAATATTGAAATACGAGCCTCGGCGTTATCATCCAAAAAGAACACCTTCGTAGAGCCGGTGCGTAAATCAAATCGATCGTAACCCGCCGCGTATTTTGGGTACTATGAGATAAAGGCTGGAAAAACCCTATCATCATCATCTCGGTAAGAGGGACCGGCTCGAACATCCTTCGCCAACAGGATATCGACTTTTGCACGCAGTACATGTGCATCGGACGCTTTCACTACAGTGAAACGAAAGCCCGAATTTTGGGGTGTGCCGGATTCGTAACCGAGGCGGATCGTGCGTAAAACCCAACGAAACGGGCTGGGAACTGAAGCCAAGCACCCAGGCACCGTACGAGGAGAAATAACGACACTACCGAAGTACCCGCGGTGGGGCAGCGAAGCGAGACAGGTGGGACTGCCGGTGCATCTGCTGTGACAGCATAAACATCTACAGTATGTGTGTGTGACACTGACCTGAGCCCGCTGAGGGTGACGGTCGTCTGGTCTCCTCTGCGGAGAGCGCAGACTCCGATAAGGGTGCTGGTGGTCCGGTCTCCTCAGCGGAGAGCTCGGACTCCTCAGGTCACCCGCTGGCGATAGAGGAGAGGTAGGGTGAGCTGGTGTGTGCCCGCTCACGGCTCTCTCGATCCTCTGGAGACCTGGAGAGGGAAGAGGAATGCACTCTATGTGTGGTTAGTGGGTACCGGCTAAACAGCCGGTGGAACATATGCAAACCAAGGATTTTCCACCCGACCCTCTATCGGGGGAAGGAGCTCCATCTCCTGAAGAGTGATCCTCTGCCAATCCGGGTCGCCCTTCACTGGCCACTTAAACTCCCGATTTTCACGGGAAGCGGCTAAGCGGGCGGGGCGAGCTGCTGACGACCGGTTCCCCTGCGCTGCCGAGATGGGGTCCGAGGAGGGGAACGGAGGTGGTCGCCGCAGGACGCCGACGGCGAGAGGCAGACTGAGGAGCCGGCGTGGTGGACCAAGGGCAGCTCTGTTCCGCCGGGGCATGACCTAGGAGATCGCCTCAGTCTGTGCAGCGGAGCTGTACGACTCCCCTGGCTCGCCGAAGAGGCTGGTCTGTGAGACAGGAGCATTCAAGTTGTTCTCGTCTGCGTCCGTCATGTCAGCCAGACACAGCCAAAGGTGGCGATCTTGAACCACTGAGGTGGACATCGCACGACTGAAGGTCGCGGCCTCCCTGGTAAATCCTTTGTGAGCCTGCAGCAACGTTATTACGTGCAGGGCTGAAGCCGCCTCTCCGGCATGCCTGATGGGCAGCGTCCGTAACCGGACGACTGTCTACAAACACGGGAGGGAAGGGTTGGGTGGTCCCTCCAGGAACGCATCCCGCTCCACTGAAGGGGTCCCCGCCCTTAGCGGCTCCGTTGGTGAGGGAGGTGAGGGGTGAAAGCTGAACGGCCGGACGGCCGCAAATCACGTCAGCTCTTCGTGCCGTCGGGGAAGAAAGGCACAGGAGGAGAGGACCGAGAGGCCCGAGCAGCTCCGAAGTACCAATCATGTGGGCGGGACGGTTCGGGCGGAGAGGGGTTAACCTTTCCAACTCTACCGTCTCCGCCGCTCGCGGGCACGGCCGCCATCTCCGGAACGACTCTGCCTCGGAGGAAAAATGGACACCCCTCTGATGCTGCAGAAGTGACGGGACCAGAAGGAGGTCCAATGGATTCGGCAGACATCGTAGAACACGACTCTGCAGTCTCCACCGGAGTCCTACTCAGCGTAGTGACGCGAAGGGCGCCCTGCGAGCGCTTGACAGCCGCACCATGGCGGCGTCAGCACTGCAAAGGCGCGGACAGCGTTCCCGTAGAAACGACAGTCGTCTCCGCAATCCAAGAGGGTTATGCTCTCACAGAGAGAACAGAAACTCTCCACGAACGCAGCCCCAGAGTGCTCGATGCCTGAGCACGAAGACAGCGCTCGTGACCGTCACTGGAACCCTTATACTTCTCGCATCCAAGATCGCACGGGCGAAAAGCTATCCTGAAAAGGACGCTGATCTCCGCATATACGAGAGAGTGGCTGCCTTTAACAAGGCACAAAGCTCTCTCGTATCACTCTTTTAGGGAAATTCACTCAGATGCTTAGTTGATGAGCGCACAGGAAGGCAACGCACACACTAAACTCAAAACAATAAACAGATGTAGAGCCGTGGAATAAGCGAAGCGTCCGCTGTGATACTGCTAGTTCAACCAACTTCAGCAATCAAATCCCAACAGAGTAAAGTAGCTTCTCAGTAGCAGATACTGCAGGCTTTCGAAGCGAATAAAAGCTAATTTCCCTATTTGCACCTGCTGCTTATATACGCACCTGGCGGGGCGGCGCCAGCATTATGCAAATATCTCAATGCCAAGTTCATTGGCGTTTTAGTAGTATTCGAAGCAGATTGGTCTCTCTAAGCGAGTTCCCAATTCGTCGGTCACGACGTGACGTCGTAGTGACAGACTGAAAGGGAACTACTTGGTGTCGCTTTAAGGGAGTGACTTGCGTGTATTTTGTGAATGTGAGCGTCTCTTTTATCATAAACGGTTTTGACGCGTGTGCAGCAGGCCCTCATTTTGACAAAACACGTGATGCACATGGTTGACATGACGCAACAAACACATATTTTGAAAACACGAGGAACACACACGACACTCCGAACACATATTTTGAGTTTGCGCCCCTCGGGTGAGCAATCACGAGCCGCCACTGATATACAGTACAGTACATAATATGTTGTATGAATGCAGGAAGTGTTTTTTTATTGTGGTTTGAATCGAATGTTCTCTCTGATGTTCAGATCGGTCAGTTTTTTGGGGAAGTGGACCCTGTTCTGATGATCACGCTGGTAAACAATTCACTGTTCTCCTTGAATAAAACCTACGACTACCAGTCGGTCTGTGACCCAGAGAAAGAAACAAAAGCTGCTGCTGGACCCCGATCTGTTTATGTGGTAAGAGTGAATGTTAAGTAGGTTTACGATTAAAACTTAAGGGCCTAATGTATTAAAAACATTTTTAATATCATTATAAATTAAAATTTAATTTATTTTTTAACTTTATTAGAAAAGCTTCCTTGTACTTGTAATTTAATAAAGCCAGAATCCAACATCGCTGGTCTGAGGAATCTGTAAAGTTTATACTGTTTTAGTTGTTTGTTAGCTTGTTAGTTTACAACTTTGTTTATGCCTTAAGGGGCAATTAGCAATAAAGCATTATACAACACAGCAGACACATTAAAGATTTAAACATATAAGCACATATTGAATCATTTTAAAACATACAGTATATAAAGCATGATGCAGCAAGCATCAATATAAATGTATTACCTCATAAATACCTATTAAATAACATGAAGTTAAAAACATTAAAAAAACATTCAAATAGGACAGTTTAGCATCTGGCACAAAGTAAAAAAAACGAAGTAGATCACAAAGACTTAAAGGGATAGTTCACCCAAAATTCAGACTTAAAAACTATGTAACTTGTATGCTTTAATACTTTAGTCTTGCCTTTTACAACTAAAATCCATTTATAGAAACACATTAAATATTATTTATAGTTAAAAAACTAATAAACAACATGTAATACCCATTTTAATACAGATGTGAGGCTGCCGCCGTTATGTCAATGTTGACATTTGAAATCACCTAAACAAACACGCCCCTACCCCAATAGAATCTGGAACTTTTTTTGATAAACCTGCCCCACACATACGCAACCCAGGCAACGATGTCGGTTAGTAGACACTCCCCTTACTGCTGATTGGGTACAAGTGTGTTTTGGTTGTCGGCCCTTTTCCAAAGTGTTTTTCAAAAATCATGCACCCTGCCTTTAACTTAACTTAATTTGAGTTACTTTTTCAAAAAAGTAATGCAAGTTACTTTTTTAGTTTAATTTATTCAATAAAAAATATGTACTGAATTAAACTAAAAGTAGTCACATTATGCACTTCTATGTGTACACGCCTGTGTGGGAACAGATTGAGTCAGAAACTGAGATGGCAGGCCAGAGCTCGACATTTTTGTGATGAAATATGCCATTTCTGAATGCAGAACTTTTCAGTCATAAAAAAACACCTGCAAGGCCTGAAAGAAATCAAGCCTCAGCCAAGAAGAATTAACGCAAAAGTAACGTAAGCATTACTTTCCATGAAAAGTAACTAAGTAAGATAATTAGTTACTTTTTTGGGAGTAACTTAATATTGTAATGCATTACTTTTAAAAGTAACTTTCCCCACTGCCAATGTTAAAGGGGACATATCACAAGACTTTTTAAGATGTAAAATAAATCTTTGGTGTCCCCAGAGTACATATGTGAAGCTGTAGCTCAGAATACCATATATAATTTATTGTAGCATGTTAAAATTGCCACTTTGTAGGTGTGAGCAAAATGTTCGTTTTTGGGGTGTCCTTTTGAATGCAAATGAGCTGATGAAATGCAAACACCGATCGCCGTGATTATTTTCTCTCTGCACCAAAAATGGCAGTATATGTGTAGATTAAGGGGCTGTATTATCCCCTTCTGACATCACAAGGGGAGCCAAATTTCAATGACCTATTTTTTCACATGCTTGTAGAGAATTTTATAGGGTTGTTCTTTTTTACATTTTCTAGGTTAATAGAAGCACTGGGGACCCAATTATAGCACTTAAAGGAATATTCAATTTTCTTAAAAGAAAAATCCAGATAATTTACTTACCACCATCTCATCCAAAATGTTGATGTCTTTCTTTGTTCAGTCGAGAAGAAATTATGTTTTTTGAGGAAAACATTGCAGGATTTTTCTCATTTTAATGGACTTTAATAGAGCCCAATATTTAATACTTAACTCAACACTTAACAGTTTTTTTCAACGGAGTTTCAAAGGACTATAAACGATCCCAAACGAGGCAAAAGGGTCTTATCTAGCAAAACGATTGTCATTTTTGACAAGAAAAATAAAAAATATACACTTTTAAAGCACAACTTCTCGTTTAAATCCGGTCGTGATGCGCCAACGTGACCCCACGCAATACGTCATGACGTCAAGAGGTCACAGAGGACGAACGCGAAACTACGGCCAGTGTTTACAAGTGTGTTGAAAGAGGACCGTTCTTACGTTGTTGTATGTCAACTGATACTAATTAATGTCTTTGTGGCAGTTTATTGTTTACAATGGTCCGCAAATGTGCGTTTTATATATGTAACACGTGACCTCCCTACGTCACTACGCATTTACGTTAGGTCGCGCTGGACTGGATTTAGACAAGAAGTTGTGCTTTAAAAGTGTATATTTGTTATTTTTATTGTCAAAAATGACAATCGTTTTGCTAGATAAGACCCTTATGCCTCGTTTGGGATCGTTTATAGTCATTTGAAACTCAGTTGAAAAAAACTGTTATGTGTTGAGTTAAGTATTAAATGTTGGGCTCTATAAAGTCCATTAAAATGAGAAAAATCCTGCAATGTTTTCCTCAAAAAATATAATTTCTTCTCGACTGAACAAAGAAAGACATCAACATTTTGGATGATATGGTGGTGAGTAAATTATCTGGATTTTTCTTTTAAGAAAATTGAATATTCCTTTAAACATGGAAAAAGTCAGATTTTCATGATATGTCCCCTTTATGTCGCCATATATGTTTTTATCTATTTAAAATGATAGCAGAACAAAGAAATTTATACTGGTTTGTACCATCATGAGGGTAAATTATGACAACATTTTAATTTTTGGGTAACCTATCCCTTTAATTTCTATAGCACCATATATCCACTATACAGTAAAAAAAAACTAGTAAATATGGTCAATTTTTATTTCATGTTAACTTTTACAGAACATTTGTGTTTGTCAAATGCAATTTTTTTATATTGTGCCTTCACACACTGTCTGTTTGTTTATTTGCCATGTGTTTGTATGTTTTCTTTTATAGCCCACTATAGCAGATATGCTTTCTGTAGGCTGGTGGGCTTCCGCTGCAGTCTGGTAAGAAGATATACACATCACTCGGTAAGAAACAACACAGATGAAGTGAAGTAAATGTGTTCTCATTTTGGTGCTGTCATTCATTTCTTTCAGGTCGATTTTGCAGCAGCTCTTGCTCAGTTTGACTCTTCCCAATGTTATTGGCACAGGTTTGTTTCACAATAAAATTCAATTTTTCTGGTTCTTTACATTATGTACATAATGTGTACCCTGGGTCTGAGATTCAAACACATGATGACCTTTGCACTGATCCTCTTCCTATTTCAGCGTACTCTGAGGAAGATCTCACAGATGCGTTCTCCAAAGAGAGCTGCATTACGGAACAGACTCAGTATTTCTTTGAGAATGAAAACACGTCTTTCTATGGAGCTATGGACTGTGGAAACTGCTCCAGGTGAGGACTGTTTTTATGTTTGCATGCACATCAATCCATCTACATTCCATCCATCTATGTTTGTGGGAGTTGGTGTGAGCATGTGCAGATGATGTCAGCCTCCTCTTGCCATCTAAACCTGGATAATAGCTCATCCCGATAAGTCATCTCTCTGAGGAACATCCAGCTCGGCTTTCTCTCGCTTGTCTCCTGTTTGCTCCCTCATTCCTCCGATCAATCCTACATCCCACCGGCCGTAAATCCTGTCGGACGCGCTGTTTAATGTAACACCGCTAAAGCGAAACGCGTCTGGGTTGGGTGGGGAGGGTAACTCTACGCCTTTTTTTACGAGGCCCAAGTGTGACTCTGCGGACCGTAGTTTTTCTTCCATGTTAACTACTTTAGACGTGTAAATTTTAACAAGTGCCATAAAGAGAAATTCATTTGTGAGATCTCAAGAGCTCAAGACCCCAGTTTGAGCGCATGTATTCAATCTCAATCTGAGAGACATCTACACCAGCCTATGGTGAAGAAACAATGTACTGATGAGAGAACTGACAGGACATCATAGACGACAGAAAATATTTTGATCATTATCATGTCATGTTTCCAAAGTCATGTTTCATTTTTTGTTTAAAAAAATAGAAATATATTTAAAGTCTAGCTTGCTTTGGTGAAGAGATAGTTTATCTAGAAATGAACGTTCTGACATCATTTACTTGTTTTAAAGCCAAATCATTTTCTTTCTTCTGTGGAACACAAAAGGAAACGTTAGGCAGAAAGTTTATGATCTCTTTTCCGTAAAATAAAGTTAAATGCCCTTTGGTGATATCACACCTGTTGTGAGCTGAGGAAGACTTGTAGACTACCTCAATTGTGATTTATCATCTTTAGAAGTTCACAATGTACAGTACATCTAGTCATTTTTATTAAAGGGAACATATCATGAAAATCAGACTTAAAGTCCTATAATTGGGTCACCAGTGCTTCTTTCAACCTACAAAATGTGAAAAAGAACAACCCAGTAACTTAGATTTGGTAAACCATTCTTTGCAAGCAATGTTAAAAATAGGTTATTTAAATTTGACTCCCCTTGTGATGTCATAAAGGGATCTTGTTATAATAATACTGGCCCTTAATCGGCACTCTCCAATCAAAAAAAATTTTGACGGCACAATTGAGTTTCAATTTCAACAAACCACCATCATGGTGATCAGTTTGCGTTTCATCAGCTCATTTGCATTTAAAAGGACACACCCAAGAATGGCACATTTTTGCTCACACCTACAACGTGGCAATTTTAACATGTTATAATAAAGTATCTATATGGTATGTAAGGGAAAATGTAGAGGCAGCCGGTAGTTATCGGGAAATAAGCCCCGACAGTGTGATCAGGACCCGATGCGAAGCGGAGGGTCTTGTATCACACTGAAGGGGCTTATTTCCCGATAACTACCGGCTGCCTCTACATTATCCCGCTTATTACACGGCTACTTGCCACATAAGAAAAAAAACTGGACATGAATATGAATTTGAAACGTTTTATTGGCATATTTGTTTTAAATTAACATTTTTATCCTTCCGCGAAACTTTGCACAGATGCATAAAATGATCGTAATACCTTATTAAGATCCTCTGCTTCATAGTTGTCTGTCTCCATTTTTTTCTCTTTTAGCCAGTCTTTGAGAAGTTTTAATGCCCATTCTGTATTTTTTTGTGTGTCGGCTTCGTAGCTGTCATGCTCTATTTTGTCAAGTTCAGTCTCAGTAAGCTCTCTGTGTCTTGCCGTTGTTCGTTCTTCTATCCACTGTTTAGATGTTTTGTTTTTTCCGTACATGTTAAAATTAATGTCAAAATGTTGTGTTTGTCCAGTGTTTGTCACAAGATGGCGCCAAACAGTAATCTTTATTGGCGATTTAAATCGTACAAGTAGTACCGGCTATGCGTTATTACTTTGGAGAGGTTATTATTTGAAAAGAACGAACCTGCAAATGTCTCAACTGACCAATCAGAATCAAGCATTCCAGAGAGCCGTGTAATAATTTGAGCTAAAACTTCACATTTGTACTCTGGGGACACCAAATAATGATTTTACATTTTAAAAAGTCTTGTGAAATGTCCCCTTTAAATGGAAATAAATCAGATATCTCAACAATAAGTCATTCCAAAAACCATGGCGACGAGTGTGTTCAACTTCATACGGTGCCACTAGACCAACACGCGGATGTAATCAAAATACAGCAAGAGCGTTTTGAAAGCATACATTCGCTGTACTTTGATGTCATGCGCTTGTCGGTTCTTGTGACACCGCATGAAGTCGAAAACATCTCTTCTTTCTTGTCCTTCAACCAAACAAGAATAATCATTAAACTTTTACGCACGCCAGGTGACCTGTAAATGCAGAAAAAAGTATATCCCTTTCTCGAATTGCCTGAAAAACCACCTCACGCAAGCGTAAAAACTTTTCTGCAAAGTTTCTAATTCGCAGAGGTTAATTCGCTATTTCGGTTTGCGCATTTAAGAGTAATGGAAATACGTCTAGTAGTGAAACGAAGCAACATTTCTCCAGGACCAAGGGGTTACACAGGACAACACAAGACATCTTCAAATCATAGTTTTGGACAACAGGCATACACCTCTCACAGGTTATGTAGTATTTCACAGAGGATGTTTGTCATTGAGACTGCATAAATCCACCTGAAATACCCCATCTGCCCTTATAACCTCTGCAGCGCTCATGAATAAAGCATTCCTCAGAGGGCAGCAGATGTGAGCCACTGAACTTTAAGACTCTGTTCTTCAATGTGACTGTCAAACCCTGTGTGTGTGTGCGCGTGTGTGTGTGTGTGTGTGTGTGTGTGTGTGTGTGTGTGTGTGTGTGTGTGTGTGAACCTGTCCCCACAAAGATAGGAATACCAGTATTTTTGTGACCTTGTGGGGACATTTTGATGTTCCCAAGAGGAAACAAGCTTATAAATCAAACAATATGATGTATCTTGAAAATGTGAAGTCAGAGAAGGGTTTCTGTGATGGTTGGGGTTAGGGAATGGGGTAGATAAGGGGAATAGAATATACAGTTTGTATGGTATAAAATGCATTACGTCTATGGAATGTCCCCACAAAACATGGAAACCAGAATGTGTGCGTGTGTGCGTATGTGTGATCTAAGGCTGGTTTGCCCCCACTGAGAGTGTTGGGCAGTAGTAAACAGGCTGTGATTACAGAGAGAGCAGGTGATGTGTAGAACAAAACCTTTGCACGCACATACACACTTGCATGCAGCCGCCCAGGTACAAAACCCTGTGTCATTCTGTTTAAAAGAGAGGGAGGGGAACCGTAAAAGAGAACAAGAGAAGGCTATAAAGAATACTTGCTCGGTGATGACAGTACGTAACAAGCTGCCAACCGACGCAGATTTCCAATATAACATCCTCATCTCCTGTTACACTTGCTGAAGACTTCCACACATGTTCAGGTGGTATTGAATGTATAAGACTTGTAATTGGTCCCCTATAAAGAACTTGCACTGACTTTATGCTATTTTAAAAGTATAAACCAGAGATTGTACTTGGTGATGTTTACTGATAGATAGATAGATAGATAGATAGATAGATAGATAGATAGATAGATAGATAGATAGATAGATAGATAGACAGACAGACAGACAGACAGACAGACAGACAGACAGACAGACAGACAGATGTATAGACAGACATGCAGACAGACAGACATGTAGACAGATAGATAGATAGATAGATAGATAGATAGATAGATAGATAGATAGATAGATAGATAGATAGATAGATAGATAGATAGATAGACAGACAGACAGACATACAGACAGACAGATAAATATATAGACAGACAGATAGATGTATAGACAGACATGCAGACAGACAGATAAATATATAGACAGACATGCAGACAGACAAATATATAGGCAGACAGACATGCAGACAGACAGACAGACAGATAGATAGATAGATAGATATACAGACAGACATGCAGACAGACAGACAGACAGACAGATAGATAGATAGATAGATAGATAGATAGATATACAGACAGACATGCAGACAGACAGATATATAGGCAGACAGACATACTGTACAGACATGTAGACAGACAGATAGATAGATAGATAGATAGATAGATAGATAGATAGATAGATAGATAGATAGATAGATAGATAGATAGATAGATAGATAGATAGATAGATAGATAGATAGATAGACAGATAGATAGATAGATAGATAGACAGATAAATATATAGACAGATGTATAGACAGACATGCAGACAGACAGATAAATATATAGACAGACATGCAGACAGACAAATATATAGACATGCAGACAGACAGATAGATAGACAGACAGACAGACATGCAGACAGACAGACATGCAGATAGATATATAGACAGACATGCAGACAGACAAATATATAGGCAGACAGACAGACAGACATGCAGACAGACAGACAGACAGACAGACAGACAGACAGACAGATACATATACAGAAAGACAGTCTAATGAATGTATATACACAGACTGACATGTAGACAGATAGATAGCCAGACATGCAGCGAGATAGATATATATAAAGACAGACAGAGAGATAGATAGTTAGACATATAGATAGACGGATGGATGGATGGATGGATGGAATATGGAAAGAAAACAAAGAAATGAAAAAAGAGACATACAGACAGACAGATAGATACAGTGATAAACATAGAGATAGATTTGATGGATGGAGAGAGAGAAAGAGAGAGAGAGACACACAGAGAGAGAGAGACCTATAGCTTTATCTTGCTGTGTGGTCTTGCTGTGTCTGAAGCTTACATCTTAGTTTAGTGATGTGTAGTAGTAGTAGTAACTATGAAACCTGACCTATAAAAAAGTTTTTGTCTGTATATCTGCCTTGATCATGATATCAACATCCAGCTGTCTGTTTTCTTTTATCACAGAATGTACCGGGCTGAGAAGCTGCCTAAAACCAATCTGGTGTTTTTGATCTCAGACGCTAAAAGCTCCTGCCTGTCCTGCGATCCCAAACCCCTTAGGCAAGCAGAGCAGCCGTGTATCCTTCAAATGACACACGCGTCATACACTGAGTCAGCAAAATTATGTTTGTCATTGTAAGACAATTTGTTGTGTAGTACATACATACTACACAACATAGCGGTAGTATCACCTTCAAAAATAAAAAGCATGGGCAATAAAGAAAGTTCACATCAGTCTAGGCAGCCATAGTTCATTATTATAATGCTCAAGAATTCTACAGTAAAATGCTAATTTTGATACACGAAGAATGTACGGGCAAAAACTAATGCGGAGTTAGTTGTAACACAGACTGTTTACATTGTTGCACAAGGTTGAGCATTTTGTTTTTCCAGCTTTTTTTCACGCTGCCAAAAGACGATCTCCCACAAACTATTGGAAATGTATAATGTTTTTCTAGAGAGTTATTTATGAACGAGTGTTTTGGTGGCATGTAAGTAAATTTTTTTCATCATGTTTTTTTTCGGCTTCTAAGTTGGGTGTGTAAGATACCAAATTCAATGCTATGTCATATTAATCAGTGTCTTGTTGACTAAAACATTGCATCGTTTTGAAATATGTCTGCAGCTCTTAGCAACTTTTTTGGTGGGCTTGAAAATATTTTGTCCCAGCGGCGTTAATTGTAACGCTGTGTTACAACTAACCCCTCAGCACTTACGATATGAAACCCGCTAATGTTAGCGCAATTCTTGCCGTTGTTTTAAATAGGCTACACACGAATGATTGCTGGCTGCCAACAAAATAAATGTGCCTCTCTTATTAAAAATCGTGTATCAAATTTATTTTTGTTCATATCTTTAATATTGATTGAATAAGGTCACGTCAAAGATTGAAATCATAATGAAATGAATGGCTAAAATCAGACTTTCAGAATTTGATTTTGAAACTGTAGTATGGTTATTACAGACTGGGTCACATATAAAAAAAATGTTTTGTCATAATTGTGCTGCTTTTTCTCACATATTTAGACATTTGTATCCATTTATAATTAAACTATTGTTAGAAAAGGGCTGGATGAATGAATACAGTGTGGACACCTGCCTATTATAGACAGATATATAAACAGTATCCACTTCAAGTATATAGACAAAACAGTATTGAAATTTTTCCTGCAAACTTTATTTTTATCAAGTGTTACAACTAACCCCCTGCCTGTTACGATTAACCCCACCTATGGGGTAAGTTGTAACATTTGCACTTTTGTCACGTTTGGTGTAATTGTCCAAGAATGGTAAGTAATAGAAACAAACTTCAAATGTTCATTTGTAGCAGAGATGTGTGTGATGCTTGTGTACAAATATAATTCATCAAACTAAAATATTTGTTTAATGATTGAGCCAAAACCAAAAAGCGTTTGTGCCCCACTCTCCCCTACTGTCCATATTTACTTTTTATGGGTGTCTACAAATTAAAATTCAAGCATTTAAGCACAAGCCTTTAATTCAACGTCAGTGTGATCTGTGTACCACAACCCTTAGCTATATAACATTAAATACAGTATTTATTTTAAGCATTTGTTTGATAATCAACACATTTTTTCTTCATTTCTGTGGACTTAAGTAGCAAATGCCCGTTGTACTGGCTATTGTCCTTATTAATTTCTCTCAGCCAATGGTCCCGACCCATGTGTGCTGGCCCAGAACCCTCGATACAGAAAAGGACCAGACGTCTGCTTCGACAACAGCCAAGCTGTAAGTTGAGCATCAACCAACATTCTTAGAATAAAGGTACAAAATTGTCACTGGGAAACTAGCTTTTCTAGTGGTTTAGATATGTACCTTTGATGTACCAATGTGTAACAAATTATACCTTTTTCAAAGGTACCACCTCAGTGACAACGTTTGTGTCTTTATGTACCTCTTTCTGAGATGTTATTTCATTTACTATTTATTTGATTTAAGTGTCACATGATTTTTTTACTAACACTCATTTTCTTTGTTTGCACGTTTAATTCTCATTGGCTGTTCATTGTGCCAATCACTGCTAGGATGAGCCTCTGTGTCCTTTCAGTGGCTCCTCAGCTTTGGCCTCTAATCCGCCCATCATTTTGCTGCTGTTTCTGCTTTTTGTCTAATGGTCAGTTTCATCATGTTTCGCTGTCATTCATTTCATAAAACCATAACGTTTTGAATCTGAACAGAAATGTTTATGTTGAATGCCTACAGTAGGTACAGATGCGTAGAGACAGGGCGTATCGCTTTCCTCATGCTGTGACAGTAGGATGTGTGTTGTCGGCTTGATCCCTGAGAGATTTTCTATGGCATAAACATAGGAAGCACCTGATGTGTTTCCCACCTTTTGACGGCCACATTTGTGATACGCCTATTCCCGCTCAAAAAGACATTCATTGCCCCTCTCAGACCTGCCAACCATGCCAAATAAAAGACAAGCATGCTTAATACAGTATCTACATTAAAATGCTTTTGGGATGTACAGTACTAGTATTGTAAATGCATGATAGGAAATAGCTGTCTGAGAGGGTTTTACCAATATGACCCATGAGTAGCCTGAACTGAAAGTGATGTCACGTATGTCTCTACATTGGCTGCAGGAGGATGCGTCTGACTGCGGTGGTGCCTGCGGTTTGAGTCCGTCCCTCTTGATGATGCTGGTCCTTCAGCTTCTCCTACTGTGGGTGCTCACAGGAACCAGAACCCATTTCTCCTGACCGGGGCGAATCTCCAGACGGGACGCGGCACAACTTCTGACTGAACTCACTATTAAATGTAGATCATATGACTGCCACAACTTACGATTGTCCGTAAACAGTACGACTGGCATGATACTGCCTACTATGACAACCAAAACCCAAGAGCAACACATTCAGACACAAGTCAGATATAGGTTCATTTTTAGTTTAGAAATCACATTATGACCATAGAAATGTAAAGCAAACTGCCAGTAGCAGAATGTAGGGTCATGTCGGAGACGGTTCCCAGCACCAGCCTGGATCTGAATCAGGGTTAAGACTGTTCGGCTTAAATGAGCTTAACATAAGTGAGGTCAGTAATATCACAGCCCTTTAGGCCTATAGAGGCCCGTGTTTACCGTTTAACCTTCTTTAGTTTTACTCAGATTTTTTTTTTTGACGCATTGAAATATGAATACACTGAAATATGGGATGTGTCATGGGATAAATCTCACAGAAATGTCTTGATATAATTACAGAGTTATATCTCAGCCTAAAATCAAAAGAAAACAATCCTTTAAAAATAAAATCAACTGTGCCATTTAAAAAATCACATTACAATTTTTGTATTGTAGATGTTATTTCTATTACATGTTTAATACTTCACTTATTGGCATTTATAAAAAATATTTTTATTACAAATTTCAAAAGCAACAAATTCCCCCCAAAATTCTCATTATTCTCATGCAAAAATATTGCATTACAGTCGTTAAAATCTTTCTAGGCACCCTCATTTTTAATATAAGTTAAAATACGTAAAAAAGGGAAAAATTTTACCCAAATAAAAACGCAAGATGAAAATGCTTTAAATTTATTACAAAAAATAACCTGGTTTAAACTTTTACATTTACTTTATATATATACATATATAATATGTAATAAAATAACATTTAGCTCAATTGTTGTAACAATGTCACAATGCGAAAGTAAAATCGTAGTGGTTCCAAAAGTGAAATTATGAAATATGATGTGGACATTTCATCACAGGCATTTTCGTGCATATTTAAGCTATCTCATGGCAGTTCCAGCACAGTTTCACGAAATTTCGTTATATAGTCAAGTACATTTTTTATTCTTTTTTCGTGATATTATCACGAATTTCCGCGTTTTTTCGTGATTGTATAACGAAATTCTGTTTTTGTGTGATTATTACGTATTGGTTACTCAACTGTTTTGTCCTATTTTCTTACCATTGTCGCTTCGGTTTAGGGTTAGATTTACATGAAATGACATCCCTACCCAAACCCAACTCTAACCTACGTAGCCCCTAAGGGGACATGGAGCAAAAATTAAATAAAGTTTAGTTTCATGTGCTCACGCGAAACTTTCATGTGCTCACGCGAAACTTTCATGTGCTCACGCGAAACTTTCATGTGCTCACGCGAAACCTTCATGTGCAGAATTTTTTTTTAAAGTTTAGTTTTGCGTGCTCATGTGAAGCTTTTCATCACGACCACGCAATAGTTTCACGCGAGCACGCGAAACTAAACGTAAAAAAAAATTCTGCACATGAAGGTTTTGCGTGAGCACATGAAAGTTTCACGTGAGCACATGAAAGTTTCACGTGAGCACATGAAAGTTTCGCGTGAGCACATGAAAGTTTCACGTAAGCACATGAAAGTTTCACGTGAGCACATGAAACTAAACTTTAGATTTTTTTTACTCCAAAGTGTTTTACTCTAGGTGACTTATAAAAAAAAAATCAGAAAAAAATAGTATAAACGAATACATAAAGTGACATTCTAATGCAAGGACCAAATCTAACCCTAAACCGAAGCGACAATGGTTTGAAAATAGGAAAAAGCAGTTGAGTAACCAATACGTGATAATCACACGAAAGCAAGAATTCTTTATACGATCACAAAAAACGCAGAAATTCGTTATAATATCACAAAAAAAAGAATATAAAATTTAGGTGACTATATCACAAAACCTCGTGAGACTGGGTAGGGCAGTTCCTATGTATTTTACAAGGTGGCTAATTCGTATTAATTCATACAACCGCATTTATAAATTTTTCTACGATTAGCGTTTGCCTTTGTTTTGTTGGGGTTAGGGGTGGTGTTTCATTGTTTTTTTTTTTTTTTTTGATAATCATATGTTTTTGTACGACTCACTTCGTACAAATTCATACAAATTAGCCAACACTAAAATACGTACTGTATGAATTCTGCTGGATTTACCCTGTTGTATTTTTCATCGGTACATTTTTGTCATTATTATTTTCACATGGGTCTTTAGGGCTTGCGTTCTTTTGTTGCCAATTATAAACATCTGCGACATACCGTTGACGTACAGTCATCGAGAATATTTCGAATTGATATAACCACATGCGTTTGATAAAAACGTCAGTAAAAGTGCCATGTTTGAGTGTAACAATGTCGGTATGAAAAGATTTAGCTTTCGATCAAACCGCACACGAGCAGTGATGCGAAACGCAGATGCTGGCAGACTGAAATCGCTTTGCGTTGTGTCAGAAGTCGCACGCTCGCATCCAAAGGTCCGCCGTGTGTTGAATGTGCTGAGAACTTCCCCCCCTTGTCCAGCGTTCTGGCCCACGCTGTCAGACGATTGCGTTTTACTGCATGTCGTCCAGATTCTTCATCTGACAGATTTTGTTCCAGTACAGACAGACATTATATCATAAGCGTGTCAAATATTGTATCCACATGTTGGACTATGCGAGGAATAGATAGACACATGACAGGTTATAAAAGTGTCCTGAAAGATTTTAACCCTCTGGAGAAATGTGCATTTCAGATGTCTGAATGTATGTTTTTATTATTCATGCATGTAAAGAATGAGCGTAGATGATATCGCCAAATCAAATCTATGGCCAATGTGAGGATATTTGTGTGTTCCCTTAAGAAGCTTGGGAGAAAGAACAAATACCAATGGCTATTCTTAGAGCTATAAAATATTTACCAAAACTAAAGACCAAGTACCCTGAACAAAAAAAAGATTAAATTTTAAATGACTTCTTTATTATTATTATTTAAAACAAAAATGAGCATACAGTCAGTGTTTGCATGAGTTATTTTGAATGTAACTACTTTTAATTCATTCAAAAATAAATGATGATACCTTTTATAGACTGCCATTGAACCTTCACACTTTTTATTTATTACTGTTTGATGAGAAGGTTGTAAAGTACAACTTTCACAGTAATGATATTAAGCAAAACTGGGAATTGCCAAATGAGAATCTAGTGAAGCTTGCAAAGATGCATAAAATTTTTGTCTTTAGCTTGAGCAAAATATTGTGCACCCATGTTAAGCCACGCATTAATTTATCTTCCTGTCTTTACTGATGTAGCATCGAGTTACAGACCTAAATATGCAGTGCATTTATGAATCATTACAAACCTTTGGGACTCCTCAGAGGTTTCGGGGATCTGGATTTCTCATCTCAGGCCCGGGGTTGAGGCCGTAGGATGTAAGATTTTAAATACCTCACTAAACGACAACGTGAGAGATTTGATCCAAGGAGGGCTGAGCTAAACCCTCTTTGCAAACTATACCGTGTTTAAAATGCCAGTGATGTGTATACATATACAAACTCTCCTGAGGTTGTTTCACCGTCCGAACGGAAATGGATCCAGAGTCACGTTCAAAACGAACCGCCGCAAAACTTCAAACAGGTTAATGATATGATTATGCTAAAACTTGAAATCTGGCAGTGCCTACACGGTTAGTCAAGAAGAGTGAATTACCTGAAAATAGCATTCACTTGGGGATTTTATTGGCATGCTGCAAAGCAAAGTGTTTTCATATGTTCTGTAGTGTGGAGTACAAGGAATGAAATCATTTTTAACTTAAATGTTTTTGAAAACCTTTTATGCTATTGTGCATCTATAAATAAATAAAAAAACATAAGTCCAAATTAATTTAAAAAGTAAAATGTATTTATTTGTTTTATAAAAAAAAAGTTTCACTTTACATTTGAGGGGATATTTCTAAAAAAGAAAGTCCATAATCAAGAGTATGTCTTACTATTATTATTCACTTATGTCATTCCTTATCCTTTATTTTCTTCAATTTCTAAAAGGGCGCGTGGTCAATTGGGATGACATGAAAGTGAATAAATAATGACAGAACTTTCATTTTAGAGAAATTTTCATTTTGGGTCACATGGTGCTCTGACATTT
The DNA here is from genome assembly GCA_025389145.1 of Misgurnus mizolepis. Taxonomy (NCBI): domain Eukaryota; kingdom Metazoa; phylum Chordata; class Actinopteri; order Cypriniformes; family Cobitidae; genus Misgurnus; species Misgurnus mizolepis. Next base: position 22,697,686 of record JAIFKI010000025.1, on the reverse strand, counting down.
TGACCTCTGTTTAAAAGGTTACACGTGTATATCATCCAAAAGCCCCTTCATGTAAAGACGAACCAGTTGTATGTATTTATTGTATGTTTTCTGAATGCTGCTCTCAGCTGCTGTGCTGTCTCATAGGGCTGCCATGTGTCCGTGCTACTGAACGTATTTACCGATGTTGATGGTGCTTTGTGTGCCAGGAAGTTTTTTTTCTGAGGTTATGTTTATTCTGTGTGTATCGCAGTCACTTTTTAATTTGTGTGTTCATTGGTTGGGCGAGGACGGGGCGTGCCTCAGAAGCCCCACCCACCTAATCTGGTTGCGCATACAACTAGATATATATATACATATATATATATATTCTTTTGTGGAACTTGACAAGCCTGAAACAATTTTGTAAACATTTGTACAATAATGTTGTTCAAGAAAATAAAAAGTTTGTAAAGTTTACAAATGTGCAATTCTTGTGGAAATACAATATATTCACAATAAAAGTTTATCATTAATAAGTTTGGGTTGGAGTTGTTGCATTTTCAATTTTTGTTAAAAGATGTTGTATTTTGCCGTATGTTTGTCTGCACTGGCAGCTCGTGACTGCTCATCCGAGGGGTGCAAATTCAAAAAAGTGTTCCTTGTGTTTCAAAATATGTGTGTGCTGCGTCATGTGCACCATGTGCATCTCATGTTTTGTCAAAATAAGTGCCTTCTGCACACACATCAAAAAAGAGACGCTCGGGTTCACAAAATACACGCAAGACACTCACTTAACAGTAAACTCTGATTACTCATGAGATTATGCGAGTATCTGGCAAACGCGAGCATAAACCCTTTAGACACGTATGCAGCAGGCACTTATTTTGACAAGACACGTGATGCACATAGGATCGCTCAATGCGCAGAACACATATTTTGAAATTACAAACCACACACATGACGGGCTACATACATGTTGTGACAAACTTCGCATCGAGCGCCCTCGAAAAAGAAGTCACTGGCCGCCACTGTTTGTCTGTCTGATAATAACATTTGTTGATCTAAGTATTTGTTAGTTGCCATTACATTTGAAACATTATGTTAACATTAGCTTATGCACAAGAAACAAACAAGAAACGGTTGTCTTGTAATTAAGTAAAGGCCACCACACAAAAAGATAATTGGGACGGATTTGGGCAGATTTTCCCCTTTACAACAATCCTACAGTAGGTGATTGTCTATGTGTTTGAACCGATTAGCTTATCAGATTTTCCTGTGGTGCGTCAAAAGTAATTTCTGTTCGGAAGCATGTTGAAGGCGCTTCCGAATATTCATGTTGAATATTTACGATTAGCGATTGGAGTGCCTTTGACAAAAATCCTATCAAAAATGTTAACAAAAATCTGTTGGTGTGGGGGGAAGCCTGAGGACAAAAGTGCAACAAGTCAGCTGCCTTAGTTTTCGGATGCAGCGGTAGTAGTAGAGGGCTGAACTCCCACACAAGCGACTTATTCGTGTATTGCAGTTTGGCTGGCGGTTATGTGCGTGGCCCGTATACCACCTCCCATGGTCGAAACTGGTATTACAACACCAGTCGGGCTGTAGCTAGTAATTTAGCATGCTAATTCAGATTGATATTTCTGCAGCACTATACCTTGTCATTTTTTTAATGACATCTTTGCCCTTATTTCTTCTCATTCTTTTGATGCGTGTAACTAATTTTTAAAAATCTTTTACCTCAATTATTACAAATGGCACCTTTAAACAATTACTTATTTATAAAAATGCGGGCCAGGAAGTGGGCCGGGTAATATTCCCTGATTTTGAAGCCCAAGAAAATGCATCCATCTTTCACAGAAGTAATACACATGGCTCCAATGGGTTAATAAAGGTCTTCAGTGAGTAATCAATGCATTTTAAAAAATATATATATTTTAAAACAACTATAATAACTAGCCTCCAATAATGATGCCATTAATGATGCCATTTTGCACGTTATTTACAAAAGTAACTGTGCAACGTCCCCGAACGCTCACTATGCTAAAACTCTCACGTGAATTGCGTCCAAGATGGCGCCGTTACCGAAAGCTAGTATTACAGTTTATAAAGTTTTTTTTTTTTTGTAAAGTTTTTACAAAATCGCATCGATAACCAGCAAAATATCTTTATAACCCATTGGAGCCATTGATGACCTCTGTGAAGGATGAATGGACTTTTTTGGGGTTTAAAGTCAGAAGTTGTTCCATGATCCCTGTTTTCTACCATTTGGAAGAGCAAGGACATTTACTAAAATAACTCCAAATGTGCACGTCTGAAAAATGATGGATCATGTATCTTAGATTGCTTGAGGGTGAGTACATGGAATAATTTTGATACTTGGCTGGAGTATTGCTTTAATGACATTTCTTTATACCTGTCGTCCATCATGTTTGTTTACTATGAAGTCACGTTTGATCGTGAGAGACAATCGCAAGATTTCTGCAAGATTTCCTTTGTTCTCACTTGAGATTCTTATACTTTGGGAAGGGAATCTGATGGTGTGTGCTGTCATGACCACATAGCAGCACTCCACACACTATAGGAACAAAACTGTTAAATTGTAGATTTTTAGTCATCATGTTTGTGGTTTAAATCTAATAAGATTTTTAAAAAATTGCTTAATATTTATTTTCTGTAAAGCACTTTACAAATAAATGTGAATTCAAAGTGAATTGACTAACTATAGGTGAATGCTGTACAAATACATTGCACGTTGTTTGTTTATGCTCAGTTCAAGTTTATTTCTAAAGCTCCATTACTATTTTGCATTTCTTTAATGCACATGTACAGTTAGCTGATACATTCAAGTTAATGTTATTTTTGTTTTTTTTAATCTGTTTTCATTGTTAAACATGTGTGTCAGTATAGGATTGTCCACCAATAAAGGAATGCTGCCCATAGACATGTTAAGAGTTTGCCTAACCATGAAACAGCTATTTCCTGTTGACTTTGCCCATCTCACGAACAGACAAGCTACAAAACCGACCTCACCCGGCAACATCCCCAGCATTAGATGAAACGCTGTTTGATTGAGGGTGACGGAGCGTGGCCCTTAGTCCAGATTTTGGTCTTCTGCTGGCTTCTTGATGGCTTTTAAGAGGCTATCAGTGACGACAGGCCTGGGCTGTTATTTCCAACCCATTGAGCAGAGGAGGTCCAGATGCACGTATCTTTATCTGTGTGCCGGACTGCAGCTTTCTAGAAGAGTATTGTTTAATTTCTTCGCTGGTGTTTGGAGCGTGGTTTACTGTGTGTGTGGATGCTTTTAAGGCAGGGCGGATGGGTTCGAGATCATTATCTGGGGCGTTGGGTCACCGTAATCAGATATCCCTGTCGTCGATGCACAGCTTGTGGCTGGAGGCGAAGTTACCATCTCAAAACAAGCAAGTCATGGGCCAATAACAAACAGACTGTGATATTAGAGACGCTCTGTTGCTCTGGTAGATATGACCTCATGACTCGATCCTTTTCTAAACCTGAGCACAAATAATATAAGTCTAAATAATAACAGTATTCATTACACTTCAAGGATAACGGGAGGTTGTAGAAACTGTTAGATAGTGCATATGCTTTCAAGTTTTTTAAACATAGATGTATGCAATGGGCAAGGTGTTTGTTAGGACAGGGGGCTCACCATACAATATCAAAGTTTACATTCATGCTTTGGCATAAATGCATTTAGCAGACAATATTATCTTAAGCGACTTACAAGGCATTGCAAGGTATACATTTTTATCAGTATGTGGGTTCACTCTAAATTCTGCTGGGTTATTTTTAACCCAATGCAGGGTAAATATTGGACAGAACACATGTTAGGTTAATAAATACGGCATTGTTTCTGTCTCTTGTTCTGGAAATGTTACGGCAATGTTACTAGGTCCTCTTTACAGGAGCGATTCCAGAACATTATTATGTTTATGTTCACACAGAACCAATTTTACGGACATTTTTTGGGACCAAAGCGTGGTGTGAAAGGGGTTATAGTTGAATGCAATGTAAGTCGCTTTGGACAAAAGCGTCTGCCAATGGCATAAATGTAAATAAATTGTAAACAATACCCATTTTGTCCAGCATTTATAGCATAATTAAGTTTCTAGTTGTCGCATGAGGTCTAGTAGCCTTAAGTGAAAAGAGACACAAGCACACAGTGCCAGACTTACTCGCTGAATGACCTTTGACTTGAGTGCACTGAATCTTAATTGGTCAGTGCTGGTTGAACATTTGTAAGGGTGCTGTTTGTTTCTGTAAGGGGTGTGAGGGTCACAGATGAGTTCCTGTCTCCTAATAGAGCACAGATTGTGTTTGAAAAGAGTAATTGGTTGAAAGAGTTTGACCGGGGACCTGCATTCTCACCACTGTGTGTACAGTGGCAAGAAAAAGTATGTGAACCTTTTGGAATTTCATGGTTTTCTGAATAAACTTGTTATAAAATGTGATCTAAAAATAATTACACAAAAAAAATGATATTTCATGTCTTTATTAAACACATTCAACATGGCAATGGAAAAAGTAAGTGAACCCTTAGAATTAATAACTGGTTAACCGCTCCCTCCGGCATCAATAAACTCAACCAGGCACTTCCAGTAGCTGTGGATCAAACCTGCATATTGTTGAGGAGGAATTTTAGCCCATTCTTCCTGGCAGAACTGCTTTAGCTCTGTCAATTTCTTTGGACGTCTCATGTGTTTGACCCTGTTCAAGTCAATCCATAGCATCTCTATTGGGTTGAGGTCTGGGCTTTGACTTAGCCACTCCAAAGGCGGCTTTGTTTTTCCGAAGCCATTCTGTTGTGGACTTGCTTCTGTGTTTTGGGTCGTTGTCCTGTTGTATTACCCACTTTCTACACAGTTTCAGCTGATGTACAGACATTCTCACATTATCCTAAAGAATTGTCTGATATATTTGGGAATTGATCTTCCCCTCAATGATTGCAAGCTGGCCAGGCCCTGATTCAGCAAAGCAGGCCCAAATCATGATGTTTCCTCCACCATACTTTACAGTTGGGATGATGTTTTCATGATGATATGTCGTGCCCTTACTACACCAGATGTAGGGCTGTTTGTTATTTTACAAATAGTTTAATCTTAGTTTCATCAGTCCACAAAACATTTTGCCAATACCGCTGTGGAGTGTCAATGTGCTCTTTTGCAAATTTCAGACGTGCAGCAATGTTCTTTTTAGTAAGCAGTGGCTTCCTTCGTGGTGTCCTGCCATGGATACCATGCTTGTTCATGGTTTTACTTATTGTAGACTCATGAACAGAGATGTTAGCAAGTTCCAATGATGCCTTAAAATCTTTGGCTCTCATTCGGGGTTGTTTCTTTACCTCATTGATAAGTCTTTGTTGTGCTCTTCGTGTCATTTTGACCGTGCGCCCATTTCTTGTTAGAGTAGCAACAGCCCCAAAGCATCTCCATTTGTAGGTGGTTTGCCTGTAGACTGGTGAATTTCTAAAGTCTTTGAAATAACTTTCCAGCCTTTCCAGCTTTATGCAAAGCAACAATTCTTGACCGTAGCTCCTCTGAAATCTCATTTTGGCGAGGCATGGTTAAATTATTCTTGTGCAGAGCAAACTCCAAAAGTTTAAGGGGTTTTTATCAGTCAAAGTAGCTGTTGTCCACACCTCCAAACTTATTTTCTTAATAAGTCTCCAGGTGTGCTAGAACCTAACTCCATTAACTCAAGGGTTCACATATTTTTTCCACAAGCACTATGAGGTTTTTTGGTTGTTCTCAATAAAGACATAAAAGATAAGAATATTTTTGTGTCATTATTTTTAGATACATTATGTTTGTCAATACCCTTGACATAGATAAAGATCAGATCACATTTTATAACAAATTTATTTAAACACACCAACACTATAGCATTGTGACAAGTGCTGTATGGTTGATAACTAAGGGTGTCTAACTAAAGGTTGATAACTGAAAGTGTTATCCACACCAACATCTTGAATATGTTAAAGCTCACATAACACACGCTGTTTCTGCATTTCTGATGTTAATCTGGAGTACCTATAGAGTAGTATTACATCCTTTATATCTCCGAAGAGTCTTTGGGTTAATCAGATTTATAAAAAAAAAGATTAGCTTTACCAATTCTTTCCAATAACATACGAAAAAATGAAGAAGGAGGAGTCACGAGCTGCGGGAGGAGCGAGTATAACTTATCATTCACTACATGTTTGGGTCATTTATATAATATGCACGCACCTATTTCAAACATAACATAAGTCTTACTTACCGCATGCAACTCATGACCCGGTTGGGACTTTTCAATGAAATCCAGCGCATCAAACACACACAAAACTCAGCTGCTGTTGAGTTTTAAAATTAAACAAAGCTGTCGCGTGATGTGAATGTTTGTAAGTTCTAGCATCACCCACAGATTGACGGTTGGGGGGGGGGGGTCCGGGAGAAGTGCCCATGAAAAGAAGTCATACGTATAGAAACCCCTGAAACGTCAAATTTCTGAAACTTGTACGAACCCTGACGAAGTGCCATTGGCACAGAAATACTCTGTAACACCCCCAACTGCTTTTTTGACACTTTGCCTACGTTTAGCATAAGGAAGCAACTCTATAACTGTGTTAATAAGTCAGAATGCATGAAATACCATTGAACCTCCCCTTTAAAGCCTAAGCAAGCATATAAACAATTAAAGAGTGAAAACTAGCAGACTCAGCAGCAAGAACTTTTAAGGTAATCTAGTTAGCCTAACCAGCATCCAAGCTTAAATCAGTTCAGGTTCGATATCGTAATAGTGCAACTTAAACTCCAACAAGTATTGATGTGGTAGTTTATTAAACAATACAGCATGTCTCCCTCTCTTTCTCCTTTGGTAATTTCCATGCCTCAGTGGCTAATTGTAAAGACTCAAATTGAAAAGCCTGCTTGCACCGAGAGAAGCAAATTAGTTGTAATTTAAGTGTAATGAAATATTGATGAGTGTATATTGTGTTTTACCTGCTGTATGAGAGAGAGAGAGAGAGAGAGAGAGAGAGAGAGACGGCGTTCACGACTGCCAGACCATTTGCCATTAAGAGCAACATGCTATTCTCATCACTGAGCTGTATGGTAATTAGTCATTAATATGTAAAAGCCCAATAATGATTCTCTCGAGTTTTATAATGGTAGAATGAGTAAGAAGGACCAGTCAAATAAACATCCACACAAAACATACCCCGAGCCCCTCTTTTCAAGATCTAAAAGCGATATGCATAACTTTAATTGGCAGTTTAGCAGGGCATGCGCTCGTATGTAAAATCAATCTGAGAACAGAGGCCGCAAAACCGAAACATGATCGCGTAATCATCTACTCTTACCTCATTGACTATTACTTTCCTTTTCTTTGACTCATTAAATTGCCAAGACTCATATAAGGTAGGATGGATCTGTACCCATTACATCTACATTACAAATCCCAACGTTCTTCTTTATTAGTGCTCTCGTGGCTGACGGGAGTAATGACTTTGTATCCTGGGAATTTTTAGAAGTCGGGAATGAAGGGCTACATGCCAAAGTTTTGAATGTTGTACGGAGCAATATAATATTTCAATGCACAGCTAGCTAGCATTGCATTTTTAAAATTCCACATATATTGCTGGTGAGTTTGCTAATGAATATGAACTATATGTGAATTGACTTTAAAGCTTATTTGCATTGCTTACGATTCTGATTTGTTTTTCAGATACAAACTTTAGGTGCTCGAACCAGATCTTTTTGTTCAAGACTTTATATATCCATGCATTATGTATGTTTATTTTAAAAATAATAATTATAAATGTGAAACAAGACTTTGTCTCAGCATCAACCACATGAGCAAAACAAAACAGCTGGCGAATTCATTATGCCCATTATGCCTTTTTTAACACTTCCAGACCTCCAGGGCCGCCTTCAATATGACCACCTGATGGACGACGTTCTGTCAACAACCAGTAGTTCAACTGGATTCCCAGTACCAGAACCATGACTGTATGACTAACCAGGTGAAACCTCCCACCCAGTTACACCCTGACACAAATTCAAAGTAAAAAGAAAACTTCAGTAACACAGAATAACACAGGTGTGTTAATGACTCATCTGTTGGTCATTTAGCATCAACGGTAATTATTATAGCAGGCTGGCGGGGCCATAAGCACACAAACGTTTGTTTTAAGCACATCCACTGTGAATGTGAATCAAGTTGAGAGGAGTGTGTGTGTTTCTAAGCTAAAACATTTACAGATGGCGTTAGTCCTGCCTCATCAAGACCTAATCACGCAAACATGGGGCCGCCGCTGATACGCTTCCCAAAAGACCAAGAGTAGCATGTGTATTTATGCCCACAGATTTGTTACTGTACATTGCATGTGCCTTATTGTGTGTGTGTGTGTAGAAGTCATATACAGGCCCATGTGCAATCTGTGATGGCAGAAGGCTGCACAGATTTCAACATAATTGGAACGACTATCATTCACATGTTCTACACATCCCCTCTCCGTGTTTATTTAAAATTTTGGCTTATTTATTTGTACTTTCAGCTTCCAATACAGAACTCTTAGCTCCATCCGTAGCACATTTTAACTACTATATAAATCCACTGAGTTTTCCCACTTTTTCCCAAAACAAGCATATATTTTATCGCCACTATAAGGAGAAATTTATCTCCATAGTTTGCTTCAACAATACTGTAAGTACTGTATTATACCCTTCAAACTGCGAATAAAAAAATACGCCCAATAGAAACATGTAAATTGCGCAAAAACTCCAATATAGATGTTTTACACTCGCATGAGGTGGTACTTTAGGTAATTCAATAAATTAATATAATATATGGTATAATATATGGAACTTTTAATATATGGCAAAATATTTTTTTCGCATTTAGAGGTCACCTGACTCGTATATGTTACATAATCATTCTTTAAAGAGTAACTAAACCCTAAACCAACTTTTTTTAGTTAATGATCTGTAAGAATGGGTCTTTATTAGTGCTGTTCATGGATTTTTGTAATTTTTTGACATTTGGATATAAAGTGTTTCAATACTGCAATATATGGTGTAAAAACGTCTGATTGCTGCCCTCTTCAGGTTGAACGGTGGCTACTGCAGTTGAATTTTCCCATTGGATGTTGGGTCCAAAAACTGACTCGTGACGTAAGCAGGTTCAAGCTCACCACGCCCTTGTTACGATCTCACCACACACTTGGTACGAGCTTAGTTCTTCCCCTCTATCTCCGTTGGGATCTGCCCCCTTTTCTTGCATTTTTCAAATATTGCCAGTGGGTGGAGTCAGGCTCTGACCAGGGGTTTAGTTACTCTTTAAAGGAAAACACCACTGTTTTTTAATATTTTACTATGTTCTTTCCTCATTTTAGATGAATTAATACATACCTATCTTTATCAGTGCGTGCAGTTTGAATCTTTGTACAGCGCCTTCTTGAATGTTTTAGCATTTAGCCTAGCCCCATTCATTCCTATGGCTCCAAACCGGGATTAATTTAGAAGCCACCAAACACTTTCATATTTTCCCTATTTAAAGTAAGTATGGTGGCACAAAATAAAACTTTTGTTTGGAGCCATAGGAATGAATGTGGCTAGGCTAAATGCAAACACATTCAAGAAGCGCTGTACAAAGATGCATGCATAGAAAAAAGAGGTATGTATTAATTCATCTAAGCTGAAGTAAGAACATAGTATTAATATTAATATTAATATTGAAAAACGGTGGTGTTTGACGGAGAATCGCACACTGTAACCTCCCAAAAATACCTCATATGTGACCCAAGAATATAGGGCTTGGATAAGATGCATGCGTCTCCTTTTCGTTTAAACGAATGGCTAGTGCTAGTGAGCTGGATGCAATATAATTAAACCTACATACATCCGTCGCCATGATTTTTGGAATGAGTTATCGTGAGAAGAAAAATAATTTTAGTTGCATAACATCTGTTTTGCAATACTTTCTATCGACATTTAGAAAATATCAGAAAAGTTTTGTGTAGATCTGTAATGAAAACCAGACTATGTAAATATACAGTATAGACGGTTGGCTTAAGGCAGACTTCTATAGTGTCAACTAAAATTGTTTTGCTCAGTGGTTAATTTTCATAGAAGATTTGATTGAGTTGCATAAAGAGTATGAAGCTGTAAATTTGTGTAGACTGAACACATAGCATACTCTGGATTTGTGTAAATTTGATGAAAAAATTTCATATTGAATAATATAGACTTTTGATTGCAGATTTGGCTCAGTTTGTGACATTGTTGAGAAACTCAAATGGAGACATTTGTAAGAGCTTTCTGGGTCTTTTTTCAGGAGAAATATCTGAGTCTAAGGAGACTTCAAGGTCTCGTACACACTGCAAACTTTCGGGAGTGACAACTGCATTTAAATGTCTGTACATAACAAGACTAACTCACGAAAATGTGATGATTGACACAGAAATAACCATAGCAACGTTCAGCCGTCACTCACAGCTTTGACCAAAATAATTTAACAGCATTGTGTTTTGCAATAAACCTCCTTCTTGGCGTTGTGTATTGCACGCTTTTGTGAGGCTGCTTCACAGCGCATATTTTTTGCAAATAAATACCGTTTTGCCACTAAACAGTTTATGTCTTTTGGCTCATGAAGCGATAAAGTTTTTGGTGTTAATAAAGTGTGAGGGTGCCGGTCCCAATATTTTGATCTTTGATGTAAAGCATTTAGATTTATTTCTGTTAATTATTGGATTTTTCTTATTCGCTGTTTTTTTAGTGCAAGATCTGGCAACAATTGTCAGCAAACGCTCAGACCTCTTTCATTTTCTGAACCATAGAAGACTTTTTCCCCTATATGCATTTATTTTTTCAGAAGAGAGACCTGTCCTGTTTATGATGCACGTTTAAACACTTGATTAACTACTAGTTGTTCAGTTTGGTTATGTACACACTAAGCAGAGTTTCTGTTAATGCGGTTGTCACTACCTGCATTTTGTGGGAGTTAATTCAGTTGTAGAATGCAGTTGTCAGTCTCGTAAATTACTGTGTGTACAGAACTGAATTAAGCATTAAAAGGTGAAGTGACAACCAAATTAATATGCAGTGTATGGGACCAAAGAGTAATAATTGCGATATTAAAGAGATCTCATCTGTGATTTTTTCTTTTTTAAGGAATGCAATTGGTTATTTTGGTTGTATTTATAATTATGGTTTATGATTTTTTTTAAATGCACACCTGACCTGTCAAATGTCTTAAAATAACTACCAGAGCAATGTTTAAGCGAAATAATTGACCCAAATAATTGGTCCTTTGAATTATTTGAAAATATGCACACCCATGAATGGCACGTCGTCAATTATTCCTTTTCTTTGGACAAAATTTGGACATCCCGCTCAGTTGACCTACTGCTTTTTGCATACTAGTAGGAAATCTTTACGCATATTTTAGTAGCCCAGCTGTGACTGTGAGATCAGGGGCCAGTTGCACCAGTAAATTACAACTTAACTTAGTTGGGACATATAGGGACACTACAACTTATCCATTACTAAATATTTTTGCATTGCACCATAAAGTTAGAGCGTAAGTTTATGTCCAAGCTAAATATTTTCGAAAGCCACCATAATGGTGAAATAAAATGACAGACTGACGGAAATAAATCAATAAGTTCTTGTTTAACTCACAGACTTCAAATCTTTATATATATATATGAAATATTTTAAGAGAGAGAACATTATGTGAATAAATCACCTTGTTAGCAGCTCTTTAACATGAACCCATCCTAAACAGCGCAAGCACACCTCTTTTTTTGCATCGATCCATGGTGTGCATGTTAAAAATCACATGACGTTTTTCAAATCAGTATTTATTTATTAATCTATATTAATAAAAAATATATTTTTTTATTTAAAAAAACAGCATCAGTAGGATAATAGTAGTATTATATATATATATATATATATATATATATATATATATAAATATATAAATATATATATATATATATATATATATATATATATATATATATATATATATATATATATATATATATATATATATATATATATATATATATATATATATGTATATATATGTATATACGAAGAGACAACGAAGAGTAGCGTTAAATGTAAATGTATTTTAACAGTCACTATGTAAAGCAAATAAGTTTGTATCAAAGATAAACTGTAATTTACGGCATTTCAACACAATATCTGCTCATAACCTGGCTGCTGGATAATTCAATGTAAATGTCATTTTATGTGACTATGCATGCTATGTTTTGCCTTAAGAAGAGGTGAAGCAACGGAATTAGGTACAGAATTAATTACAAATTAGCTAGTAGTTACTAAACCTCTAGTCTGGACTTTACATTCCAGTTTAAGCAAGAACTTACGGATGGCGGGTGCAACCCTACCCAGGTCCCTGTGTAAAAGTTCACCTTGGTTTCCCTTAGGCTGGTTCCTCTTTTCAAGAGGACAAAGACCTTCTGACTTCTGCACAGCTGCATGCAAGAAACCCACCAAATCTGGCTACTATCAAAGGACTAATTAAGTATATACATATTGACTGGTGCTAAGGGGGTGGAGAGAGACTGATGTCCTTGTCTGCTTCATGGGTTTGGGTGCAAATTGAGCAGGGAGGATTTCAGTTTCTTTGAAAATTTAAGAAGTAGCATTTTTGTCATCGTAATGTAGTCCAGACTGTCCCAAAAGGGATGTGTTCAAACATTTCCAGTTGCCATGTAAAAAACATGCTCGTTACATTTGCCCAGACCTCTCTGAATTGCCTTAAGTGATTGAAACACTTTACTCTAATAGCTCTATTATAGACACAGTAAAGAAAGAACAACATGTTTGCATACTGTGCACACATCACTTAGCCCGCTTGTCCCTCATACATAGTTTCATTTTCTATAAGCCAATGTCAATATGTGCATTGTATGTACTGTGTACTTTTCTTTGTGCATTTTTATTTATTATAATAAATTGATCCAATTAAAGTGTTTCAATATTTTATATTTTGATAACATATATTTCCAGTCTCCGTCTCTCTTAAGTTTGACTTAAAGCGATACTCCAGATAAATGAATAAAAATAAGCAAATAAAATTACCCCATGAATTACTCACCCTAAAGCCATCTGAGATACATATGTCCAAATCTTTGGGACAAACACATTTGCAGTTATTTTAATAAATGCCTTTGCTTTTCCAAGCTTTATAATGGTGGAAAACACGGATCAGGGAAAAAACTCTGACTTTAAAACCCCAAAAAGTGCCTTCAGATATTTTTTGTGGTAAAAATTGTAATAACATGAATTTTGTCAATATACTCTGAAGAATATTAATTAAGGCATCACTGCCAATAACCCCTTTTAAAACCCTTTTAAATGTTTTTTTTTTTTTTTGTGGAAATTATTTCTGCTGCGGATTATACTTGCTGTATATTTTCTATTCTTTCATTAGTGTGCTTTTAAGAAAGAAAAATATTTTAACTGTATCTGAATATATCTTGATGTGCATATACTATTTGGCAGGTCAGGCGATGTGATGGTCAATGGAAATAGAAGGTCTTTTTCATGCAACTTCTCTGTTGGATAGACATATTGTGTCTGTCATAAGGTAACACCCATAAACATTTGATGTAGTGGACACATTTTTGTCACGCAATGTACATGGCCATGCCTTTGAGAAAGGGATTCTCCCTGACGAAGTTAATGTCCCATAAACATAACACAAAACTATTTATACTGTACCAAATCAAAAAAGACAATCAAGCATATACAAGAAAACCTCAGACTACTATTTCAATGCAAATATTTGTAAATGTTAATCACTGTAAAAAAAATGCGGTAATTATGCAGCTGGTTGCCAGTAATTTACCGTAGCAGATAAAAACTGAAAATATTTCGTGTTCATTTAACTTTGAACAAACTGTTGCCAGTAAATAACATGAATGTAAAATCTACAGTAAGTTACTGGCAGCCGGTTGCCAGTAATACCCAGTAATTTACTGTAGCAGATAAAGACTGAAAATATTTTGTGTTCATTTAACTTTGAACAAACTGTTGCCAGTAAATAACATGAATGTAAAATCTACAGTAAGTTACTGGCAGCCGGTTGCCAGTAATACCCAGTAATTTACTGTAGCAGATAAAGACTGAAAATATTTTGTGTTCATTTAACTTTGAACAAACTGTTGCCAGTAAATAACATGAATGTAAAATCTACAGTAAGTTACTGGCAGCTGGTTGCCAGTAATACCCAGTAATACTGTAATTTCTACAGAAATTTTTTACAGTGTGTTATTAAACTTTTGGATGTATTTCAAACATTTCCAGGACTTTCCCTTGTTTATATGGAACTATTTTTAAGTGATTCCCTGGAAATGAGAAATGTGTCATATTTTTTTCAAAATAAACACATTTCTTTTAAAGGAACACGCCGACTTTTTGGGATTTTAGCTTATGCTGGGTACACACCAAAAGATAATCGGGTTGATTTTGGGCCGATTTCCCCCCTTCTGACAATCCTAGCTATGTCCGGATTATCTTGATGGTTCTACAGATTATCTCATCAGATTTTCCCTTGGTGTGAAGTGTGTTAAGAGTGTCCGAACCTGGAAGAATGTCGGAGCCGTCCCGATTGCGAATTGTAAATATTAAATATGTTTAATATTTACGATCAGAAATCCTGATGTGTTGGGGGAACCCCAAGGACAAACGCGTGCACGCTCTTGAGATTATCACGTGAAATGAAACATTATCCAATCAGAAAGCGAGCTGATGGAAGACAAAACAATAACAGCCACAGTCATGGCACAGTCCAAAGTGAGAGAGACATCAGAGATGTTCAAAAGCACATTTTATGCTATTTCTTTATACCCGTTGTTCGCCATGTTTGTTTACTGTAAAGTCACATTTGGCCGCGAGGGACATTGTTTGACATTGACTTTGTTTGTGTGTAGTGTGCACACTGTAGGACCGACCAACCCACTTCTTTGCTTAGCTTAGCACAAAGACTGGAAGCAAATGGCTCCAGCTAGCATACTGCTCTAAATAAGTGACGAAATAACGCCGACATTTTCCTACTTATATGTTGTGATTTGTATAGTCACAGTGTGTACAAATAACAAGGTCATATGAGACAGCCATCTTTTAACCGTATACATACTGGGAACTATATACTCTCAGAAGGCGAAGCACTGCTACTTGGGCGTTGTGATTTGCTCGATTTTACGGCACGGAAGAGTATGAAAAATGTATGTATGGACTTATCTAACTCTGGGGATATGGTGAATAAGCTAAAGTACCAAAAAGTCGGCATGTTCCTTTAATATTTTTGTGTCCTGAATTTTGACTTTTATTATTTGATTGGTAGATCCTGAAGATGATTAAACATTTATCATTTTGTGTTTTGTCTTTTATATTTGATTTTAAGTGTCACAGGAATGTGTGTGTGTGTGTGTGTGTGATCCCAAGTGGGGCTCACACACAGGAAATGTGTGTTTATTTGGAAAGGACTCTTCTGTTTACCGTGTCTGGGAGCTTTACCATCGCATGCTCAAATGCAGCTGTGCAATTTATTTGTAAGTGATTGAGTATTATTATATAATCCCAATATATGTCACAAATCTGGCACCACATTAAAGCGTGTTTCTGTGTGTGAGTGAGTGGTACATGAAAGTCCCATATGTCTGTATGTTTTTTAGGAGAGATGGCAGGTATAATGTGTGTTTAGGGGTCAGAAATGGGTTCAGGTAATTTGCAGCAGCTGTAACTTAACACCAGAACCTTTTATGAATGACAAATCTGTACAAAGCTGCAGGAAATCTATTAGCACCCTAGGAACTAACCTCCTTTAACATTCCTTTAATGCTCTCTCTCTCTATTTCTCTCACTCCCTCTCTCTCTGTCTTCCTCTGTGTAATCATTTCAATTTCCCCATTTTAAAGTTTTCATCAGTCTTCCTCAGTTTTCCGTATTTTGCCATCATCATTCCATCTGTAGGAATGTCAACCATGTTCACTTGTTCACCTGCAGCAGAATTGCATGTGATTGTTTAGTCTTATACTCCCACTGTGCGATTGTGGACCCTCTGGAAGTGCTTTCTCAATAGACTAAGCTTCAATCTGATTGGCTGGCTTTTCACTATTTCCAGAAGCCTGAGTGTTAAGATTTTATCAGTCTACTGGAAAAACAAAGTGATCTTTTGAATTTTCTATAAATAGCACTGCCAAAGAAAGACAGGTCAAGTGGTTTACGGCACTGAATTTTTAACCTCCTAAGACCCGAGATTTGGTTTGTCTTTTTTTAGATTTTTTCCAGCTATTTTAGGGTTAGGAAGAACCAATAAATATAATAACCAAATTATTATTATATTTTTTTTAACATGAAGCAGTGTAATTGTCCTTGTTTGGATACAACAGGTTCCAGTTACACATAATTAAGGATTATGGTGCAAACAACAAAAAAATTTGATGTCCACATGTGTGGAAATCAGGGTCTTAAGAGGTTATAATACTTGCAGCTTTGAATACTTGATCCTTCAGGTGTCTTTTTCACATATATTTTTTTGGTACAATATGCATCAGCAGTGTAGCTTTTAAAACTCAAATCTTAACATGCATTGATTTAAAAGAAATTTCTACACTGGCATGCAGCAGTGAAATCTCAGTAACTGGCATCTGATGCATTATTAAACAACTGCAAAACAGAGTTCCCCAAATAAATGCTTAAAGTGACACTACTTTTTTTGAAAATATGCTCATTTTCCAACTCCCCTAGAGTTAAACATTTAATTCTTACAGTTTTGGAATCCATTCAGCTGATCTCTGGGTCTGGAGCTAGCATTTTTAGCATAGCTTAGCATAATCCATTGGATCTGATTAGACCATTAGCATACACTAAAAAATAACCAAAGATTTTCGATATTTTTCCTATTTAACACTTGACTCTTCTGTAGTTACATCGTGTACTGAGACCGATGGAAAATTAAAAGTTGCGATTTTCTAGGCAGATATGGCTAGGAACTATACTCTCATTCTGGCGTAATAATCAATGACTTTGCTGATGTAACATGGCTGCAGCAGGCGTAGTGATATCATGCAGTGCCCGAAAATAGTCCCCTGCTATTGAAAGGCCCTGTCCTAAATGGCACACTCCGGACTTGTGGTCCTCCTCAGAGTCCACACGTTGATGACATCACGTAGTCCAGACTTTAGGGACCCTTGATGCGAGTCCACGTGGGTGCACCGGAGTCGTATTTTGGGACAGACTCTAGCATCACACCGGAAATAGGTAGAGAAGTTGCCCGTCAGTGTGAACTCCTCCCTTCTGTCGTCTTATTGGTCTAATTGCCCTTTCGCAAGGACTTCTGGGTTGGTAAAGTGCGCAAAGCCTGCTGCAGTGCGGGTTTCGCAGAAGACTAAGCGAGAATGCGCAATTTAAGGCCACGAGACCAAAAGTCCACATGAAGTGCGCCATTTGGGACAGGGCCAAAGTAATCAAGGGGACTATTTCAGCCAGTGCGTAATTTTTACGCCAGAATGAGAGTATAGTTCCTAGCCGTATCTGCCTAGAAAATCGCAGCTAATAATTTTTAGTCTGTCTTAGTACACGATGTAACTACAAAAGAGTCAAGTTTTAAATAGGAAAATATTGAAACTCTTTAGTTATTTTTAGCATGATGCTATACGTGTTTTACATTCAGTTTGTCCTGGGACCTCTGATGGGGCCACAATTTTTTTCACTGCTGTACAGTATGTATAGCATTACTTTTAATTTTATCTTGCGCTGCCTGAATTCTAGTGTCAGGCTCCTCCCTCCTGCTCAAGTTGTTGACCAAAACAAAATGCGACGTGACTATGTACCTGTCTATGTAGGCTACCTTTGTCAATTTGTATGTTTATCTGTTTAGCACAGCAGCACATGTTACTGTGTTGACTTAAAGGTAAATTAGTTGCCTGCATCTACTTAAAACTCCACCACAGAAATAACTCATTATATGTTAGTGTTTCGCTGCACATGGCTTTAGTTAAACACCAGAGACAGTTACGTGTGCGTGTTTGTTTGTTTGTTGTTTCGTTTACCACAAACCACAGCTGGTTAAATTCTCCATCAATGTTTGTGTTTGGATACAGATATCGAGGCCATTGTAACTTTACCAGTTTATGAATATGATTTGTGTAATTCACTTTGACAAAGTATCACTGTGATGTGGGAAAGTAAATGTCATCACCTTTATAGTCATCTTAGCATTTTAACAGATTCCATATGGACAATTGAAGATTCTTCCTTGTAATTAAGGAACGTTTTCATAACATTTCTTTATAAGAGAGTGACCTTTGGATTTGTGGTTTTGACCACCCTGAACGAATCCTGGAGTTTGATGCTTTTATTGACTAATGTGGCTCGAATCTGATTAGTCCCTTCGCTTGAAGCACATAACTGTCTTTTTACACATCTTTCCTGATTTATATCCTTGCATTTTTTGCGTACAATTCTCACAAATGCCATATAGCTCTCACGAACTCCAAACGGTTCAGTTTACCACAGATCTCGTCATTTTGACTTTAACGGTGGGATTCTTCAGATGTCAACTTGTGCAATTTGCATGCATCTGCTAATAGTTTGTAGCCTCAGTTCACAGACAGGATATTCTTATATTTTGATCCTTGTTGTGACATTATTTTTAAATTGTAGAGAGCTGCTTAAATTATGAAATTGTTTGCACCTTCTTCCAGACTGAGACCGTGATGGAGACCCCGTGGGGTTGTGTCAAGCACAGCATGGTAAAACTTTGGCCTCTGATGTTTATGGAGGTGAGTGTTTACTGCTTTTTCTACTTGTGCAGTGGTTGTTTATATTTAAATGAACTCGTAAACATTGTTTTATTTGCACATTTGCACTCCTAAAGTAATAAACAGACTTTTTGGAGTGCATTTCCTGAATCATACTTTTTCTTGAGGGATTATTTTTGCAGTCACCTGGCTTCACTCTTAAAAAAACACACTTCCTAAATTGTTATTTGTTCAGGGTTCCCACACCTTAGTTAACTTCAAATTCAAGGACCTTTCAAGGACTTTCCAGGTCCAATACCCTCAAATTCAAGGACTAAATGTGGAGACACATTTCAAGTGAGAGCAAGGTTACATTGTGTTACCTTTTAAGATACATTGTTACAGTTCCCTTTCGAGGGAACTCGCGCTGCGTCACTGCGGTGACACTTTGGGGACGCCTCCAGGGGTAAGTGCGTCTGAATGTGTATATCAAATTCAACCAATGGTGAGGCTTAACGACAAAGACAGGGTGACGCAGGAGCCAGGAAGTATATCGCTATCTGAAATATTGCCAAAGACGGCATTACAGGGACGCAGGAAGTATGGCAAGGGAGACGCAGTGTCTCGTTCCCTTCTCAGGAAAAAAACGGTTACATACGTAACCCGAGACGTTGTCAAACACAACTATGCAAAAAAGCATTTTGGTATGAATCAAAATTCACATACAAAAGATATAAACATTTAAAACGAACTGTTCGGCTTGTGTGCTAAAAAAGTCTAGAATTTTATATTATCGTACACTAACTTCCCAGGGCCTTAAAATTATTTCCCCCAGATTCACAAATTTTCAAGGATTTCAAGGACCCGTGGGAACCCTGTTTGTTGCGCTGTATGGTTCCCTATTTTGCATTGAAAAATAGTTATGCAGACTATGGAAAGGTGAGGAATTTTTTATTTTAGGAACCTTTGACTAAAATGGTGATGTGATGGTTTTTACATTTATGCATTTGGCAGCTGATGTTTTTATCCAAAGTGACTTAAAACTGTAAAAACTTTTTTTTTAAGTGTGTGTCCTACAGAGAGAAAGAAAGGGTTTAGGTGTGATGGACAGTACCTGATGATTAGAGATGATGAAAGATGAGAGGACGGGAGATGTGAGAATGCTGAAAAGTGCAATGCACACACATTGATTGATGACTCCCTTGGGGCTATCTGGCATGTCGTTTGGCATTTGTAGTTTGTACCTCTATCATCAGAGGAAGGAGAAGCAATACGATCACAAGCCACAGAGGACGCTCACATAAACACTACTGCTATCAGCTAAACTAATACAAACACACTGTGGATAAATAACCGGACATAAATAAACATGCCAAACTGCGTAAAAAATAGACACATGAGCAAAAAACTTGCATGCGTCCATTGACAAACAACCGCTAGTACCTGCTGCGTATGATCGTGACACAAATAAACCAATGAAGTGTATTTCCATTAGAGAAGAGAATAGAAGAGCTCTTTGAGCAGAAACAACAAGGTAAACAACTCATCTTTTTTACCCAGCACTCACCCCCCATCTCTCTGCACAGTTTAATGGGTTATGTTGTCTTGTGGCATCAATACTGTTGGATGGATACAGTGAGTAAATGAGCAGTAGATCAGGTCAGTCAATAATAATGATGGAAAGCCCATTTAAATGTGTATTTGTGATGCGGTTGTCCTATATGTTATGTCTATCAGTGTGGGTCTGTAAATTGATTGATACATGATGTATGGTTTTGTCCCAGAGGCTATACAGTAACTACTCAGAATGATGATGATGAATAAAACGGTAAATGATAATGCCTATGAATATTGTTAACCTTCAAAAAACATGCTTACACAGTGATGCTGTGACAGTGCTCCTTGGTAGTGCATTGTGTTAGTAGTGCATATGTTATAGGTTTGAACCCCAGGGACCAGACCACACACTGATAAAATGTATAGCATGTGTAATGCACAAAGTCGGTTTGGATAAGTATCTGCCAAATGCATACGTAAATGTAAATGGCTCAATATTATGGTAATTTGATATAGGGTATACAATGTACTGAATGATTGCCATATTTATGCCCCAGGGTACTTTTTCATGGTCTTACTAGTGAAAAATCCAGCTAAGACCTGCATAAACTGGTAGCTAGGTTAATGTGGCAGTAGCTGGTCTTCCCAGTCTGGCAAAGTTGGTGGGTTAGCTGGTCTTCCAGCCAGTCCGGCTTGACCAGAAGTGACCAAAACACAGGTATACCAACTAAAACCAAGCTGGGAGACAAGCAAAAAACAACTCACCAGCTCATCCTGGTTTCAGTTGTCAGTAAGGCTCCCTGCTGAAAAAAACAGCATAGCAGCAATACCAGCATATGTTGTGTTTTGGTGCTGGTTTGCTAGTGAACACCAGATAAACCAGCATCAAACCAGCATCAGCACCAGCATTAGCACCAGCCAAACCACCATTAGCACCAGCTAAACCAGCACCAAACCAGCATTAGCACCAGCATCCCATGCTGCTCATACCAGCAAGACCAGCATTATTATGTGACTGGTGACCATGCTAGTCTACGCTGGTTTGATTCTATTTTTTTCAGCAGGGCTATGTCCAAAAAACATGATTTTACCAAATAATGTACCATATGACTCTTTTGACAGTGTTGGTTTCAGCAGAGAACACTACCCTACTGAAAAATCCAGCAAAGACAAGCATAAGCTGGTTCTAGCTGGTCTCCCAGAATGGTTTTAGCTGGTATTGCTGGTGTAGCAAGCTGGTCTAGCTGTGTTTTGGTCACTTATTAAGCTGGTCTAGCTGTGTTTTCCCTGCTGAAAAACCAGCATCAAACCAGCAAGGACCAGCATGGGAATTATGCTGGTTTAGCTGGTGGTCACAGCATACCAGCACCAAAACACAGCATATGCTGGTATGACCAGCATGGGATGCTGGTGCTAATGCTGGTTTAGCTGGTGCTAATGCTGGTTTGTTGCTGGTTTAGCTGGTGCTAATGCTGGTGCTGATGCTGGTTTGGTGCTGGTTTAGCTGGTGTTCACTAGCAAACCAGCACCAAAACACAACATATGCTGGTCTTGCTGGTATGCTGGTTTTTTCAGCAGGGTTGATCGCTTTTTAAGCTGGTCTAGCTGGACTTAGCTTGTCAGGCTGGAAGACCAGGTGACCCACCGGCTTGACCATCTTTGCCAGGCTGGGAGGACCAGCTTAAACCAGCTTCTGCCACCTTAAACAAGTAAAACCCAGCTACCAGCTTATGCTGGTCTTAGCTGGATTTTTCAGTAGGGCAAAACCATCATAAATCAATTTGTGATAACGGGTGTTTTAGCATGACTGTGGTTACATAGTAATTTTTTTGGAACTGATAAAACGTGTAAACGATATACAGCAATTTCTTTAGAAGTAATTAGTATATATTGAAATGTAAGTGAGCGACCCAGAGTTTATCAATTCACAACTTTATTTCCGAACAGCGTCCGGATAGATAGACAGCAGTGACGTCTCTTCATCAACGGTCAACCAAAATAAAGCATTTTTAACTTAACTTCCCGGATGGGTTCAACACCCTCCGTGTCGATCAGGATGCAATAATATGCGACGATGATGACAATATGTGGAGGAATGGACAGCGGCCGGACTCTTTAAAAGGGTTGAAAGGAAGGGGAGGGGGCGCGTGAGGTAGTCTCTGAGCTCGCGCTGATCTTCAGTCAGTCAGTTAGTACTGCGCGCGCTCGCTCACTGTCCGCGTTTCCTCAGCTGCAGAGTGATCACTTTCTTATTTATAAAGAGGAAAAGCAGCAAGACTTCTGTCATCATTCATTGGGGTATACATTAACCTCTCCAAAGCGACATGTGGATTTACAAAATTTTGCTCTGTGTGGCCGTTTTGGTTTACTCAGGTAAGTTTTTGGGGGGACCATCGGTGTCCACTTAAAGAACATCATTGTGATATAACGTAGCAGGATGATGTAGTATAGCAAATATAAAATAAAACTGTGTAACATGTATTGTTGTTTAGTTATTGTTACTGCTACAATTAAACAAATTTCCAAAGGTGACGTATAATAAAATATTATAATATGCTGTATTGACAGTTTTAAATACTTTTTGAGAGAGTGACTTCAATATTACTTTTTTTAAGGTTTAGTAGTTTCAACTTAAATCTCATGTCTTAAAAACCATGGTAACCATGCTTAATTATTGTAACTGTGTTCTGGAGATCTGCAGCAGGAGCGCGCTTTCTGTGCGCGAGTTTACAGCATGGATTTTAGCATGATTCGGTGTACTGCATGATACTTTCGGCAATTTTTGAGTTTTTTTTCTAGTGTTAACATCTTTAAATGGTATTAAGCTTTTAAATGCTTTATTGGTCAGCCATGTTTCCCGGCATTCTGCAGTTCGTGTTTATAACTTTTGTATCACAATAACATTATGTTGCAATTAAACGTCACAGTTTCCAGACATTACATTGTGTTTTACAAAGTAAAACTTCACAGATGTTGACATTCAGGTTGAGTGGGCCGTTTTTTCGTAAAACATCTGGATAAATGAGTCATGGACGATGTGCATGGAGTTTAAGTGAGAGTTAGATGAAGTGACAGAGCTCTGTGGCTTCTGTATGGCCAATAAAAATTCACAAAGAAACAAAAACAGATTTATTGCACAATGTCTTAGAAATAATATTGTCATAATTAATCAGCAGTACTTTAGTGAGTTGGTTTGAATGCTTGTTGGGTTTAGATTAGATATAGGTTCATATTTTTGATTTGATAACGGTATATTCTGTATAATGGGATGGGAATACCTTTGCTGAGTCAAAAGAGAATAACCTGTATGACAGTGGGGGCTTTACATACAAAATTAACCAGGTAATTTAGGTTAATGACAAAAGTCATGCTTTAATGCAATTGCTATTTTAGCAATTGGATGTTACTAAAATGCAGTGTCAGCTGCATGCAAGGATTGTAAAGTAAATGGAAAGTTCTGAAACTGCTTACTGTATCCTGTTGCTTAATCTGTCCTGTACAGTGTTTTCGTCAATAGATGTTTATACATCTTGACTGAAGCTTTAGTCTTCAAAGAGCATGACTGTCTGAGTACTTGTTTCACATTAGAAAGCACGCTTGTGTCTGGTCTTACAACATGATCTCTGTTGTCATGAAATCTGTGCTCTCCAACCATGTGCTAGACAGACAACTCTTACCGCTGCAGCTGACCATTGGAGGATAGACTGAATATTTGGTGCTGTACAGCAGGATAAGAGCTGATTCCCATTGGCTTATAAAGTCATGTTTTTACGATCCTAGACAGTGATTGATGCCTGTCTACTTACACAAACAGGATTCATTTTAATTAACCTTATTTTTCTCTCCACTGGCTTTATTTGCAATTTACTAGAAAAAGTACATTTGCTAGTGGAAACAATGCAATTTCATCATCTCACTTTCCTTTTTTATGCAATATGGTTTTTCATGGTCTCTCCTAAGAGACCTATAATGAGGCTTTTATTAATAGCGGTAAAATCAAGAGCCACCTGTTTCAAGCCAGATGTTTGGATTTTATGGTTAGTTCCCTCATTCATGTGTGTTTTGTGTGGCAGAAACTAAGAGGCATGCCCTGCAAGACTACCAGAAGACCGATGGCGTGCGTCTGGTGACGCCACCCGATTTGTCCTACATGTCCAAAGGCCGCAAGATGAGCGTGGGAAAATGTGCACGTCGTTGCACTCGCAACAGGAAGCTCCAATTCACCTGCAGGTACTGAGGTTTACAAAGTTCAACGCACAGAGACGCCCCACCTCACACACAGTCACGAACATACTGAAGGTCTAAATAAAAGATGCACATTTCTAGTTTACACCTTTACATACATATTTTAATTTGAAATAGCATCGGATTGGCTAATTGTGTGGTAGAACACAGTCCTGGAAGCAGAATATATTTCGTCAGTGGAAATCGCAGATCAGCAGTCCAACTGTTTCCTATTTTGATGTTTTAAGTCGATGACCCCTCGCTACTTCTGCATAATAATAAAATGCGCCCCTCATACATATTGCATAATGTCGCATGACAGTTGGCATTTAGCACTACTGCTTGTTTTTGTGGAAGTATCATGTGACTTTAACAGAAGAAATATTAGACAGCAGGATGAAAGTGGCAAAAATGGTTTGTCACAGCGATGCAATAAAAGAACCTTTATTCTAAGTTCAGCTGTTGATGTCACAGTCAGTTTTGTCATCCTGATAACCATCTCTTTGTCTTCATATGCATAATATTATTATTATCTTTGCAGAGCATTCATCTTTGATCAGAAAAGTACAAAGTGTCATTTGCTGTCGTACGACAGCCTCACTGTTGGCGTCCGGATAGAGAATGACTTCAACTTTGACCTCTATGAGAAAAAAGGTAAAAGATGCCTTATGTAATGTCTGCTGTTCTGTGGTTCATTTTATAACTTAAATATCATTCTGTTTAGATTTAGCTCCATACATTTTAGGAACCCTAATTAGAAACAGGCAATGTGACAGCTTTTTTGTCAAACAGTATACTAATGTTAGTCTGGTGTCTCTGCACTGTCCACTATTCTGGTGCTTTAGTCTTATAAACCATATATGTATAACTATACATGTATTGGCAACATTTCTTTATCTGTACACTGTTAGTGTTTGAATCTTTTTACATCTCAGTTTCAACACATGTAAAAGTGGAGCTTATGCTGGCATGATCCATTACTGTGGGGTTTCATAATATAAAGAGCTGTTCTCATACCTAAGCCAAGCATCATTCATTGAATTTCAGTGTGAACAAATGTGAGATCAGTGTCCATGTGATGATGGCACACTCATGTAAGCACACACTTTGTCCATAGACACATTCCTTCATTCTGTCACCAATGTGACATGACAGAGCAAAATGATTTTTGCCAGTGACTCTGTAGAAAAGTCAGATTTTTCTTTTGGGACTTTTTGTGCACTGCTGTCGTCTATTTAAATCTACTGTATGTCCATCTTTATGATCGTTTTTGTGTTCATGCGTTTATGTCTATAAAATAGTTTATTTATATTTTTTCTACAATGTGCGTTGTAGCAAAGCAGCTTTAAAGAGACACTCTACTTTTTTATATAAAAATATGCTCATTAGACATTGCTAGTTGGACATTTGATTTTTATCTCTTAGAATCTATTCAGCTGATCTCCGCGTCTAGCGGTACCCTTTTTAGCATATCTTAGCATAATCCATTGAATCTGATTAGACCATTAGCATCACGCTCAAAAATTACCAAAGAGTTTTGATATTTTTCCAATTTTAAACTTAAACGCCCGAAAATAGTCCCCTTGGTAACTTTCAATAGCTGGGGACTATTTTCGGGCACTGCGTAATATCATTGTGCCTGCTGCAGCCATGTTACGGCAGCAAAGTCTTTGATTAGTATGCCAGAATGAGAGTATAGTTTCTAGCCATATCAGCCTAGAAAATCTCAAGTTTAAATTTCTGTTCCTAGACTAGTACACAGTGTAACTACAGAAGAGTCAAGTTTAAAATAGGAAAAATATAAAAACTCTTTGGTCATTTTTGAGCGCAATTCTAATGGTCTAATCAAATTCATTGGATTATGCTAAGCTATGCTAAATGTAGTACACTCTAAAAAACAAACGGTGCTATATAGCACCAAAACAGTTGCTTTGGATCGTAAGATAGAAGAACCATTTTTAGTGCCATATAGCACCGGTGAAGAACCAGTGAAGCACCAGTGAAGCACCTGTGTAGAACCATATAGTGCTATGTAGAACCATATGTGGTGCTATATGGCCCCTATATGGTTCTACACAGGTGCTTCACTGGTGCTTCACTGGTTCTTCACCGGTGCTATATGGCACTAAAATGGTTCTTCTATCGTTACGATCCAAAGCAATTGTTTTGGTGCTATATAGCACCGTTTGTTTTTTTAGAGTGTACCGCCAGACCCGGAGATCAGCTAAATGGATTTCAAAAGGGGAGCTGGAAAATGAGAGCCTATTTTAATAAAAAGTGGTGTCCCTTTAAAGAAATTTTTTTTTTGTATGAAAAAGACAATATTCTTATAACCAATTGTTGTACACTTGTCATCCTGTAGACTTTATGAAAGAATGTATTATTGGCAATGGTTTGAACTACAAAGGGAAGCGATCGGTGACGAAGTATGGAGTCCAGTGTCAACTCTGGAATTCAAAAACGCCCCATGAACACAAGTAAGTGCTTTACTCACTCTCTTCATCTCTCATTCTTCATTTGGTTTTTCTCTACGGGCAATTAAACTCAATTACCTACTATTTGTAGTTTTCTGTTTGCTCTCAAAATTCTCTGGAGTGTTTTGAGGTCTCTTTGGTATGTTTTAGTTTTTTCATTTATGCACATATTTTACTATTGGATTGCTAAAGGCAAAACAGGCTAAATGAGTTGTAAAAATCACCATTAATCTCTAATGCTAATGAATGCACAGGTTTATTCAACTTGATTGACTCATTCGAGGGTTCACGCTTCTGGACTGGAGCACTGTGGAGACAATTAGGTCAATGACAGGAATTTCAAGAGCAAAGACTTACTTCTGTACTCATTTAACCAAAAATAGATATTTCTGTACAATCCCTTTACATAAACATTTTAAATCAAGTTTTGTCAATAGATTTGTTGACACAAATTTAAAAAATAAAAATTCAGAACTCCTATGGAGCGCTGGAGCAGATGTCATGTTTAGAGGATTTAAGGGTTAGTAAACAAGTGGGAGTTTGAGTGAAAGCAGAGCAAACATAAGATTTTTAACGCATAATGAGTTTTTGATAAGGGTTCATTACGGACTTCATAAGGGATGCTTAAAACTGCATAGTTGTTATTTCAGTTTACTGCCGTTACTAAAAGTGAATGTAGATTTTTGCTGTATAAAAAGCTTTTACACTAATTTTAAATGTTACCTTTCATAGTCTTTGAAACTTATGCTTTCGAATTCCTTTGTCCAATTTTTCTCTCTTCTTTTACTCATTATATCTCTCTAATGGACAGCGCTACTGTTTCAAAGACAGCTTTTGATATGCTTGACTCTGAAACATCACAGACATGTTTTATCAGCTGAAAACCAGTGGACCTAAACGTCCCAAAATATCACACAGGCCTGTAGCTCACATAATTTGTAAAAGATTGCTAGTTTATCTTTGTTCATCATTCATTGTGAAATTGGTTAATTTATGTTATGAATGCCAGAGGCATACACAAAAGATAATTACTGCTTGGCTACAGGCATCAATTTATTAACAAATTACAAATCTTATAACCATGGATAAAAGATTTTTGGAGAAAAGTATCCTGACTTCTTGTTCTAGAGTGTAAAGGTGCACTGGAAAAAAGTTTTACCTCTAAAGAAATAAACAGTGATTTTAAGTCCCAATGACAGCCAAGAAAAAGTTTTATTCTGCTGAATTGAGACATACCAACTTTTCCTGCTGGAGCACCTGTTACTGAACACTTAAAGCATAGTTCAGTCCGTCAAATTTTTGTAATCGTGCATACTTTTTACGCGTAATGTAGGTTATGCCTGCGCATACAGGAGAATGTAGGATGTTGCTCAGGAGATGCATTGCATTTTGTAGCAATGCGCATTCACCGAACGTCTGTGTATACGTATGAGTCAAATAAACTATACTTTGCAAAGCTCAAATTTACTCCTTGGTTGTCTAACCAATGGTAAACATAAATAATGTCTCGATTTTAACATGCAGGTCTTTCAAATGGTATGTTTGTCATGGATCTCTCAAGCATCTGAGTTCAGTCTTTTTGATGTTTCTCTACTTCTTTCCATTAGTTTCTTACCCAAGAGGCACAAGCACAGAGATCTGAGTGAGAACTTATGTCGTAACCCAGACAATACTACAACAGGGCCCTGGTGCTTTACAACAGACCCCAGAATACGCCACCAGGACTGCAGCATCCCACAATGCTCGGAGGGTGAGTCTGCGCCTATATTCCTATATGCAATTGACTATATTATAAATGCTTTTTTTAAATGTTGCTCTTTCTTACCTCAAAAGACTTAATGAAGTTCTCAGTTATGTATTTTTCAAGAACCAACTCGATGTGAAACGTTCCTTTTAAACTAACTTATAATACAAACGGCTTAAGACTAAAAATAAGAATAAAAACACACAGTAAGACAGTTGTTCAAATAATCGCAAAGTTAACAATTGATTCTTGGATAGAATGTGATGAAAAACACATCCATATTGCAGTCTTGATTGCGGACTTTAGTATATTGGATGAAGATGTTCGAGTCAGCTTGATGCCTGAAACTTTAGAGGGGACATACTTTATATGATGTTCCTATGGCTTAATATTCAAGAGAAAAATCTAAAAAGCACACTTTACCAAGACTTCATTTAGTCTCCATATAAAAAGCCTCTTTGATGTTGCTAAAAGTTATTTGGTGTATTTTGTGTAATGTGTTTACGTGGTTTATGGTTCAAAAATACATTATTTTCCACATACCGTCTCAGTAGTCTCCAACATGGTGCGCGCTTGTAATAGCCCAACTGAATGCTGTGCACAAAAGAAGAAATGCACCAATTTTTGATGCAGGCACTAGCAGCAAGGACATTAAGACGATGTCGAGTCCCATATATGGTAAAGACAAAGTCAGCTGATACAGCTAGATGGTCAGTCACATTAGCTACATCAGTATTTATTCTGCAAATTCATTTCCATCTCCCATTATTCGCATTTACTCTAAAACCACCTCAAGCGAGCGTAAAAGCTTTCGTTTTTTGCAAATTTAATGGATAGTTCGACCAAAAATGATATTAAACCCATGATTTACTCACCCCCAAGCTGTCCGAGTTGCATATGTCCATCGTTTTTCAGACCAACACATTTTCGGATATTTTAGAAAATGTTTTAGATCTTTCAGTTGATTAAATGTAATGTTACGGGGTCCACAACCTTCAAGTCCAAAAAAAGTGCGTTCATCTTTCACAAAATAAATGCAAACGGCTCCAGGATGATAAACAAAGGTTTTCTGAGGGTAATCCATGCGGTGTTGTTGTAGAAATATCCATATTTAAAAGTTTATTAACGTAAATAACTACCTTCCGGTAGCGCCGCCATCTTAGACTCCTCTGTATTCAGGAGAGAGTATTAGCGTAGTGTACGCACTTTTCTTAGTGACGTATGACATATTCGGAGGGCGGGGGCACAGAGCAGCAGCAGAGTAGCCTCTGTAGGCTGCGTAAACTCTCATCCTGAATGCGGACGCGACTAAGATGGCGGTGCTACCGGAAGGTATTTATTTACGTTAATAAAGTTTTAAATATGGATATTTCTACAACAACACCGCACGGATTACCCTCAGAAGACCTTTGTTTATTATCCTGGAGCCGTTTGGAATTATTTTGTGAAGGATGGACGCACTTTTTTTGGACTTAAAGGTCGTGGACCCCGTAACATTACATTTAATCAACTGAAAGATCTAAAACATTATCTAAAATATCCGAAAATGTGTTTGTCTGAAAAACAATGGACATATGCAACTCGGACAGCTTGGGGGTGAGTAAATCATTGGTTTAATATAATTTTTGCCTGAACTATCCCTTTAAGACATTTTTATATGGAATTTGGCTATTTCATCACTAGCGAAACATCAAAATGCACATAAAATTGGGATGATGCAAACTCAGCTAATAACTCGTGTCTCTGAGACTTTGGGATTTGTAACTTTGCAGATTGTTTAAATGTACTAATGCACACTTACACACCAAAAAAAAATGTAAATGTAAAATCATGAAACAGAAAATAGGTGCTTTAAATATCATTGCTCTTAGGAGAAACTGAGTTGACAAAGAGGTGTGTGATTTTTTTCATCTTCCCTATGTATTTGCGTTTTAACACGGGAACGGTTGAGCATGAGCGAGAACAACTAACACTATAGTTATTGTTGCACTATATAGCACTATAAAGTTATTTAGCATATTAAGAACTTCTTTCTCATGTGAATTGCATTTGCTTAAATTGGATTTAAACTTAATCTTTTGCAGAAAAGCGAAAGTGTTTTGATTGCCTGGGGATTTTCAAATCAGCCGAGAGAGACACTTAAATAAAGAGGGGCTTTCGGTAGAGATAACAATCCGATCAACATAAAAGAGTCTCTTGTCTGTTTCGAAAGTTGTGGGGTGAAATATTGCTTTTATCCAAAGCGACTTACAAAGATAATGAAACAATAAAGCGATTTGTCACATATATAAAGAAATGTGCAATTTTCTATAATCATAAACACACACAATGATTTGGTGAAAGTGTCCGGCATTAACATCTGTTTCTGGTACAGCAATCTGCTCCTAATACTGCCGTTTGTACAAGTAATAACGGGCTTTAGAGACATCACTCTGGCTGTGGTGACCCCCATCTGCTGTAACGTTTGGTTCGGCCCTGCAGTGACTAAGCTCTTACTAAGTTCTGTAATAATAATTACACATCGCTTTAACCTTTCATTATATAAAAACTGTTGGAAGCTGCAATGTACCTTTGGGGTTAAATGGGTGGTAAGCCTGCCCGATAAATTGAGGTGTCAGATGATTTATTTTTACGACATATTAGGGTCACATATGTCTCATAATTGCTCATCTTTAAGATTAATATGATTACACTCCCAGAAGTCATTAATCTTCTGTGTTTAGCCTACGCATAAGTTACATGCAAATATACTAACAGTATTCTGACAGAGTTGCATTCTTAACATGAAACCCAGGGTTCACGCCATTTGAGTCATGCTCTACAAACATCCTAATGCAGCTCAGCTGGAATCTTTTTGGTCTGGTTTTCCTGGTTAACATTCTTGGCATGTTACTTATCCATAGTGGAATGTACAACATGTAATGGAGAAAGCTATCGTGGACCCATGGACCACACGGAGAGCGGACGGGAATGCCAACGCTGGGACCTTGAGGAACCGCACAAACACCTTTTCCACCCCAAAAGGTAGGAGACCCACCGGAAAGGGGCAAATCCTAAGGGACGACATCAATCAGCTAGACTTCAGGAGATCTGAGGTGGTCAGACTGTATCAATTAGCGTGGGAGGCCTTTTCAATTTAGCATGTTAAACGTTTGTGGGCATGTTATGGTTTTCACAGAAAGGAGACACACACCTGTAGAAAGATCTGCCGGGATTTGTTGAGCAGAGGAAAATTGGGGTTGTAAATGTAACTGTGGAAAACATCTCCGCTATTCTGTCTAAAATCATAACGTGATGCTAAGCATTTTGTTTCGGAAAATATAACTCACTGTAGTCTGTTTGGACCTTATTTAAGTCCAGTCTTTATGCATTTTACCAAATACATGGTTTGTGTACCATAGCCAAAAAATAGTTGACCTGATGTACAAGTAAGCATTTTCCGACCAATAAATAGTGTTTTTATTTAACATGACCCTCCCAGTGCCCCAGTTACATCTTTACAGTTCTGGGAAACAACAATATTGTTAATGTTGAAATAAATGTCAGTTTGTTTAAATACTCTCCCTTAAGAGTCTCTAAACACACAAAGACACATTTTTTACATGTCAGATTGCGTGCATTTACCTAATCCGGAATGGCATTTGTGAGCAACATTTAAAAATATTTGAAAACTCAATACTGTGTTTCCACTTGACCTCATGAGAACTGTGTCATGTCTCTGTTTGATATAAATTGGGAAATCAAATGACTTTTCTGTGAACTTGCCCTTAGCCTAGCCTGAACTACAAGACAAAAGGTTGTCGTCCTTTCATGTTTTAAGGTCTGAAAGATTGTACGTGGAGGGAAATGAGCTTTTGTCTGGATTAAGAAATGTACCAGTAGCCTGTTTTGAATTTTGATCAGGTTATCAAAATGTTATCCTGACTGTGGACTGGGATATCTAATATGTGTCATGCAACTGTTCATGTTGCTCTTTCTCTGACAGGTACCCGGATAAAGGTTTGAAGGACAACTACTGTAGGAACCCAGACGGGCGCCAGAGACCCTGGTGTTTCACCACTGACCCCAAAACTCCATGGGAGTACTGTAACATCAAACAGTGTGGTGAGTGTGTGCGCGTTTGTGTCCTATGTGTAAGATGAAGAGAGCGGGAGAAGGACAAAAAGAAGCGAACAAGAATGAAAAGAGGCAGAGTTTGCCAAATTTACAACTTCCTCTTCCTGAAGCCTTGGCTCCCCTCTCGTTTTGGGACCCTCACAGGAATGTTGTTTGTAACCGGCGAAGAGAAGGAGGGTCCACCTATAAAATTCTCTCTATCTGTCTCTCCACGGCTCTTGCACCATCGTTTTAGTAATGTGCCTCTGTGTTTATTTTTCCTCATCAGTGTAGTAATGCATGCCCTTATCTGCATGAGAGAAATGTGCTTAAGTTTCAAGTGCTATGTAAACCTTCTACGCCAAAGACAAAACACACGTGTGCGTTTCTTCCCCGTAGCGTTCTCAAACAAGCTGTGCGCGCAAGCGCCCGAAAACCTATTATTGTAATGACACCCCCCACCTGCCTCCGTTTATTTTTATTAGCGAGGCAATAGCGTGTTGGTTCAAGCGGAAAGTGAGGCAGAAACACGGGCGTCTGAAGGACGTCGCAGAGCTTTGTTTTTCAGAGCTATTTGGCATAGTCGCATCGTAGCCTTAAGCGCAAATCCGTGACTGATTCCCCAAGACAGTGTGGATTACCGTCCTGGGAGAAACTTTTCAGCGCAATTTTCTCGTTTGCCAAAGCAGAGTATCTTTTCAAACACCTCGCATTTGTCTCAATAAGCATCTTAGCCATGTATGTCCCTAACCTCCCACCTGTGGAAACTATCATAGCAGCGTCTACTTAGCGTCTACATCCTCCTTAACAAGACAATTTGATCCTTTATTAAGCTAGACATACTCTTAAAACTTATCATAGCTCTCAAGGAAACACAGCTAGGCTTTAAGGCACAAAATGCCCCTTTGTTTCCCAACTGCTTGATCTTTACGTATGTCTGGATGGCGATACGCACCACTGCCTGATTAAAGTGCTTGAACGGTGCTAAACAACGCTAAGCTAGCATTACTCAAATATAATAGCAGCGCATACAGTGGGATCCACTGTATAAACATTTTTTATATCTCTTGAAATGCTCACAGCATGTTGGACAAGTTCGACTTTAGGCATCATTAGCAGGATTCTGGCCCATGCTGTTAGCTACGCCAATGGGAGGTAAAACAATAACTGTCTCTAATGAACATAATTTATTGCTATGAGATGCATAGGCAAAAACAATAATATATCTGCATTGTTTAAGCCTAAAATAGCTCTCAAGACTACTGTTTCAGCATTTTTCATAGACTTACTGATGCATTGACTCAGTTTGAAAACATTCACTGTGGACAAAGCTGTTGTTATTTCTCCCTGAGGCCATGCTGTCTTAAAGTTATAGGGAAGCCATGATTCACGTTCATCATGCCTAAGGAGTGATATTATCCTGTATTTTCTCACTCCCTCTGTCTCCATGTTTATGTCTTATGTTTATGTCACCGTTTACTCAGACCAAGACAACAGCAGCAACATTGACAACACGACAACCTGCTTCCTTGGACGCGGGGAGGGTTATCGGGGGACAGTGGGCATCACTCCCGACGGAGTAACCTGCCAAAGATGGGATGCCCAGTTTCCCCATCGACACTCCTACACTCCTGAAAACTACAGCTGCAAGTAAGAACATAACTTTTAAAATAGCAACCACATGTAAAACTGTCTGTTCATTGCTATTCAGACTCTCCAGGGAACACATACTGTGTGTAAATTAAATGCACAGTAAGTCGCTTTGGATAAAACATCAGCAAAATGCGTAAATACAAAACGTATTGTTCAAACCCTAATCCTATCCTAAAATGTGGCTACACAATTAAATCATTTGTACAAGCATCAGATTGTTATTGTGATTGTATTTGTGACATGAATGTTTTCTTCTTTAGACTGTTAACTAATATCATAGTCAAGGTCATTATATGTAATTTATGCGTTTATGTACTACAGGGATCTCAGGGAGAACTACTGTAGAAATCCTGATGGTCGTCAGTTTCCATGGTGCTTCACTACTGACCCCAATGTACCTGTTGCATTCTGCACCAACATCCCTCGCTGTGAAGTCACAGCCTCTGAATCTGAAGGTGAGTAGTTTTGAATTTAGACAACACACCTGCAGTTCACCCAAATACTGTATAATGCATATGACTATGCATATTGCATACAAAAGTGTCAATCTTTGCAAAATGGCAAGCTCACATACGTCTGCTGCACCTTTATTATATTGTTAAACCATGCAACCACTCAACCATTTCCAAATGTTATACTAAAACTTAAAACCATTATTTGGGAAGTTATGTGAGTATAGTTATCATGTTCATGACAGTGGGAAATGTACAGTCCCACCCAGAGCTACTGCATTAGTGCTTCTGTGTTTGAACTTGGTGAACTTGGTGATCAGGGAATGGCATTGCCTTATTGGGTAAATTTAATGTTGAAGAGTTTTGAGTTGTTCTCAAACCTATTTGTCATGAGAAAGTGACAAGATGAAAACCACTATTTTCTCTTACAAACTTTCACATAGCATCTTTAGGTTATAATAACATTAAAAATTTAAATCCATAATTCGATTTTCAAACATTTATTATAAAAAAAATCTGCAAAATACAACAAATCCAAGTTTTTTTTCCCAAAATGCTATAAATCTATTGAATTAATATATAAATGTGCATTTATCTTTGCCATGTTATATTCATTTAGTTAAGTAATGGTATACACTGATAAAAAAACATTAATGGCATTCATCAAAATACTTACTTTGTCATATTAAGATCACTGTCATTGCTGATGTCATCCTTGGGACGTCGTCGCCTAACATTTTTCGACAGTGATCAGCTATAAAATGTTTTGGTCCTGCTCGATTTTCGTTGACTTTGAGTAAAATAATGGAAAGTTTTTCATAAGATCCTCTGGGGTCAAAGTGCTATCATGAAAGATACTTGATGCTGTCGTGTGAGAAGAAGCAACAGTCTGCATTTTTCCTTCGCCCGAGTGGCTTACGTTTCTTCCCCGCCACAGAAAACCACCACAGTTTATCAATGCCATCAAAAGTATTATTTTGTTTTTGTTTGTTTGTTGATTATGAAGTACAAAATAGATGAGAAAAACTAGGATTCTGTGTGTATTCAACGTGCTGCCATTGTTGTTTACAATGCGTGGAATGGTGCGCTGTGATTTGTTGAGCAGATTTATTGCATTTTGCAGAGAAGGAGAACTGGCTTTTATCGCGTTTTGGGAAAAAGGGAGAAAAGATGACAGAATAACACGACGGATATCGGATTTTGCGTAGAATTAAGAATTTACTTTGTAATAATGACCTGATACTACGGAGCCCCTAAGGGGACATGGAGGACGTGAAACTATTGTGTGCGCACGTGAAACTATCACATGCTCACGTGAAACTATCACATGCTCACGTGAAACTATCACATGCTCACGTGAAACTATAGCATGCTCATGTGAAAGTATCGCGTGCGCATGTGAAACTACCGTTTTTAGTTTCGCGTGCGCACGTGAAACTATTGCATGCTCACGTGAAACTTTCACGTGCGCACGCGATAGTTTCAGTATTCTGCACATGAAGGTTCGAGTGAGCACATGAAAGTTTCACGTGAGCACATGAAACTAAACTTTAAAATTTTTTTTATTCCAATGTCACCTTAGGGGCTCGGTATGATACAATACTGATTTTGGTGGTAACTCTTTTTTTTAAATGGCGTTTATTGCGTTTTGGAACCAAACTCTTCATATATTCTCCATTATGCATTAAAAAAAAATTATTTAAGGGATATTTTAAGTTTGCATTTGGGCCAACATTTATGTGATTGGCAGAGAGATGTGCAGTAAGTACACCTCATTTCCATGCCGGACCGATCGCCGTTTTGATTCCTGCTGGGTTGGGTGTGAGTAGGACCGGTAAGTAAAGTAAACCTCACTCCCCAACTACAAGAGGTGGTCTGGCAACAGACGCTGGAGGTCATGGCCTTTAGCCTCCTTGTTAGAGCGTCCAAATCCCATGACGGACCGATCACCGGTTCGAGTCCCGCTCGGGGCGGTTGCGAGTAACATCTAGTATACATGTGTGTTCAATGAGAGTCGAACCTGTGACCTTAGGGTTGTCAGTAGCATGCTCTACCAATTGAATTGGAGACTTGTGTGTTGGTACTAGGCAGATTAAATGTTTTAGATCCACAGTAAGTTCTGGTAGTGATGATTTCAGATATCTCTGTGCTCTTGAACAAAGTCATTTAAACCTCAATTGCTTCCAAAGTGTTAGGGCATGTTTGACCCTTACTTTGCCTCATTTCTGTATAGATGTGTATTTCTGTACTCGTGACTGTGAATTATGCAAGAGAGTAAATTCCAGTACAGCAGGCGACTACTTTGACGGCGACCGTATTACTAACTCTTATTTACTTTGCGGGAAGATGTTTATAATCTACTGCCTCAGTCTTGTTTTCCATGATGTTATGATTGGAATTCTTCCAAACCGATTTTCACTGCATGTGAAAAGCAATAAAAATGAGGCCATACCTTTTGAAGTCCTGCCTCTTTTGCATATCAAAAACAACCCTCAAAAACTTCCAGGCCTTTGTTCATAATAAACCTCGCTTCAAGACTTGGTATATATGCAACTTTTTTCATGATGCTATAGAATATCGTAGGTACTCTTTATCTTCTGTCAGTGCCGATCTCCACGGTCACTAATGGGGGTTGTTTGAAACATGTGCAGCGAGAAGGAGACACAATGTGGGAATGAGACAGCACGACTTTAGCATTAATCATTGCCGACAGCTATGTGTGACTGGCAGGACCCAGGAGATGGTTCATAGAAGGACCCGGCATTCGTTGATGTTAAGATCGATTTATCTGGTGTTCCAATTAAGGCCGTAGGGACGATGGTTCGACTATTACGGTGCACTGGGAGCCCTGTTGTCTTTCCATAAGCACTGTTTCCACAAACCCGCTGTGCTTCTTTAAGCACCACTGCTTTTGGAGTTCAATAATAATTTTAAGGCATTTATCTTACTTAGCGCTTGATAAGAGCAAAGCTCTGATTGGGCAATTAAATATGTGGATTTCCTTGAACATATGGGATTGCTCATACCTTAACTAATATTTATCAGTACTTGTTAAGACAAAACCTTAAAGGTGCAGTTTGTTTCTTTTAGTAGGATCTCTTCACAGAAATGAAATATAGTGTACATAACTATGTTATCAGTGGTATATAAAAACCTTACATAATGAACTGTATTGTTTTTATTACCTTAGAATGAGACGTTTTTATCTACCGCCATCATTTTTCTACAGTAGCCCTAAATGGACAAACAGCTCTACAGAGCGCTTTTCTTCCCAACATTGTCTCAAATGATGAAATGTTTTGTCCTGTTGCAGCTATACTGTAGATTCTCATTGCGTTTTGAAATTTGAGGTTGGTTGCAATTCGCAATCTCATTGCTAGATGCCTCTCAGTATTGCATTTTGGCTATTTTAAAGGCAGGGTATCTAATTTTGAAAAATGCCAACGGTAGCCGACTAGCAATGAAATCACGATCCCACCCTCCATTCAAATCGCCATCCAAAGTCACGCCTCTTTCAAAACACATGAACATGCATAGATCAGACGGTCACATCTCATGTCTCATTCACCAGTGAGAAAACTTTGCAGTACAAAGTGAATAACATTTCCAAAATAACCAACATAAACAACTGGTTTACATCAGAATAAGTTAAAGCACACTTTCCGTTGTGTAGACATGGTAACTATATCGTTACGCTAATCCGTAAACAAACACAAACTTCATAAGCAACACAATGTTTCATCAAAGCAGAATATCTGAATCAATCTAAATACAAACATATCGCATACCTACCTTACCAAAATAAACAGTGCAACGACCCTTTCAGACCCTTTGCCTCCTGCAGCTGTTTGCATCTCATGGTAAAGCAGTAAAGTTACCGATGTTAATTTGGGTTTTTGCTCTTTGCAGATCCAGGCAGTTATTGCTGTTGTTGTTATAAAAGATGTATTTCGTGTTGTGGCTCCTGTGCAGGTTGTCAATTCAGCAGGAAAGTTCTCGCTGTTTACAGACAGGAGGTGAGCGCACGTGACGCCCCGATGACGTATGGTCTCTGCGTGAACAAGCTGCGTGGTTACATTCAAATTACGCTTACGGATGAGGGACAAATAAGGCAAAGTCTGTTCGGACCGAGATCTATGATTGGTTGAACATTTTTTGGTCCTACGCCTTTCACAGATGACATAAATTTCTACAAATACATTTAAACAACTTAACATAGTGATTGCTATCAGGATGTGAGGAGACTTTTAACCAGCATAACTAAAAATGTTTCTGGATCAAATGAGATACCCTGCCTTTAACTTGTCCCACACCAAACGTTATAAATGATACCTCAAACCATGTGAATTACGCGGAAAGGTGTGCTAACAAAGTAAAAATTTTACTTGCATTACTTTTAAAATGTATGCATTTTGCGGTTTCTTTTATCCAAAGCAACTTACATTAGCATTTAAGCTACACTAATTTATCAGTATGTGTGTTCCCTGGGAATCGAACTTACAACCTTTGCACTGCTAACACAATGAGCTCCAGGAACATTACAATGAATATCATTTAATGTCTTATGGGGAGATTGGAGCCAGTAAGCCAACCAGAAAAAAATCTATTTTACTACAATTGCACCGTTTTAATATTGTGCCATCTATAATTTTGTTGGACTGTTGATGTACTATGAAAATGTTTTCACTAGTTTTTTTTATTTGTTTGTTTCAGAGTGCTACACAGGCATCGGTGAAACATACAATGGCAAACAGGCAAAAACTCGGTCTGGCATCCCCTGTACTCCATGGAAAGACCACAGTGAAAAGTAAGACAGATGTTAAAGAATATATTGTATTCATGCATATACCAAAAAGGGAAAGAGTGTGATTTTGACAGAGTATGATTGGTAAATTATTTACTTAGTTATTACAGAATATTAATAAGAGGATAAAAGAAAATATTTGACCTTGAAAAAATACCACACTTCAACTTCAAACTTGAATAAATAGTTTTCTTTTTATGTAGACACATAAAAACATTTCTCCTTTAATTTTCTACAGTATGGTATCAAGCAGCACCATCATTTATATTAGTACATCACAAAGTCAGGGACGTTCACTCAGTTTCCATGGAAACAAAATCAGGTCCACATCTTCCCATGTAGTATCTCAAGGACAATCGCATGATTTCTTTGTGGTACTGTACAAGGTGAACAACTTCATTCAGTCATGGTTCAAAGGTCATGCACAGCAAGTTGCCATTGAATCAGTAAAAGTGATAAAATGGGACAGATACTATGCAGCACATCTCATGTTTTTATTAATTTTTGTATTAATTTGAACATTCAGCAACAAGCATATATCAAATATGCATGTGCAAGCTTTCTAACAGGATTATGAAATCTAGTGAGGTCTGTTTCCTTAAATACATTTATTGTTTTGACTGTTTGATGGTGCTTTGGCACATTAACAGTGACTCACCACAGTGTTTGTGTGTGCGCATGTGTTTAAATCTCAGAGGAGACGAATTTCAGTTCCGCAACAGGTCTGTGTTTTTACTCTCGTCCACATTCACCCTGAGATGTGTGGCGTTAAATAACTTCCTAGTTTTATGAACAAGTTCCAGGTCAAAGGTCGCCCCTCCCAGACCTGCCAGACCCTGGTTGTGCATTGATGTAAACCACAAGGGCCGCAGAATTGTCACGCCGTGTTTGTTTTAGTTGAGAAAGTAGGACCCTTGTCGTTCCTAAGGAAGAAAAACACTTTTAGCGGAGGACCCACATTCTGGAGAACTCTAATTGACGGTAAATGGGTAGTGACTTAATTCCTTAAAAATTGCAGGCAGGTCATCCCAGCTGGAACGGGATTCTTTAAGGCAACCTTCTGACCCCCAATACTTCCCTTTTCTTGCTTTAACCCCTTTCTACGAACACATCAAAGCCAATCAGCTCCTTTATTTGGCTCGCAGCCTGTGAGTCGCCTCGGACAGGTTGCAGGGGTCACTGCTGAGCGAGCATTGGGCATAAATCATTTGCCGTAGCGCTTGTTGTTTAATATGAGTGTCTTTTCATCCGTGAATCTTCCTAAATCTGGAAGATTTTTAAATGATAATGTGGAAAAGTTTAGAGGAACATGAGTAATGCAAAAGCTAAATACTTTCCTCGTGTCTCCAGAGAGGAGCTCCATGCAGCTGGGGCTAAAGCTGTTTCTTTAGACTCTTTTCCTAATGGTTTTAGATGTATTTTCCTTTTACAGACACTAAATAAAATTAGTTATACAGTCATACGTTTATCTGAATGATGCACCTGTTTATGACGTTCATAGATCGAAATTGAATATGTTACATTTGAAATGTGTTTATTTAAAGTTGCAGATGTTCTTCAAATTTGCTCAAATGTTGAGATTTGTTTTTGTTCCTAGTAAAGAAAGAAATGTGGACTTTATGACGGCCGAACAGGGGAAGAACTTCTGCAGGAACCCAGACAAGGACAAGCATGGCCTGTGGTGTTTTACCAACAGTTCATCCATCCCTTGGGACTACTGCTCCCTTAAACCCTGTAAGTGAGCCGAGCTGAGAGTTGCCAGTCGAAACAGACGTTACCTGAACCAACCTGATACAAAATGCCAAAAGCTATAGTGTTTTAAATTATACCCCTACTACATTTCAGTCGGACTTCCTTAACAGCACAAGTCACTTTCCATATAGATATCTCTACTTATAGTTAAGTATGACTGTTGAGTATGTTATACAATGACATGTCTGACCAAGAAAACATCTGGAATGCATGAAGTTCTAACACAACAGGGATCCCGTACATAGACATCATGCCCTCATATTGCGGTATCATGCTGTACTGTTGACTTTTGCTCTCATCGCAAGCTCACATTGAGCGTGCAGGCCATGTGTTATGAATCTACATACGGGGCATCAATCACTCATACGCATAGACGTGCACTTTCCACAGAGGTTGTAGTTTAATTAAAGAGTGTAAAGTCCAGGTGGCTCGGACTGTCAACACTCCCTTTGTCTCTGTCACACACACCCGTACACACACAGCAATGTTTCACATTCATACGTTACACTTCAGTGTTGTCCGGCCTAACTGATCCCACATGCTGGACCAAGACTAATCCTCATGTCGTTGCTAAAGACCTCACACACACTTTTGCACCAAATTATACTTTAAACAACCATCACACAAGTGACAACGCTTTTTTGGGGGTTCATTTTTCATGCATACTCATTGCAACATTTACAGCATGATGTTGATTTTTCTTTATCCTTTCTTTTTTAGGTCAGGCTTCACAAAACAATCTGCCACCAAAAGGTAATCATGTTTTTTCAAATGCTGTGTTGAGGACTGGGTGATTTAAATGGGTTGTTGTTTTGTTCTGTTTGTCTTCATTACCTTTTTGTCTTTGTTTTTTACTTTACAGATGAAGCTTCAAAGAGCTCATGTTTTGTACACAAGCAGGTGAGAATCGTGGGTGGAGGTCCGGTTCCCATTAAAGAAGGTACTTGGATGGTCAGCATACAGAGAGGGTGAGCATTAGGAAACATTATTTTATAGCAATGCTTACTGTACTCTATTTTTACAGTACTGTATACAACATATAGTCATTTTTAAAGGTTTACTTGTTGTAAAGTACACCTAGTTTAGCTATCTCTTATGCTGCGTTTACACA
This sequence comes from Misgurnus mizolepis, assembly GCA_025389145.1. Lineage (NCBI taxonomy): Eukaryota > Metazoa > Chordata > Actinopteri > Cypriniformes > Cobitidae > Misgurnus > Misgurnus mizolepis. The sequence continues at coordinate 22,655,075 of JAIFKI010000025.1, read as the reverse complement.
AACCACGTTTTAGGCGTCAAAATTGCGTCTACCACGCCTAGTTTGCCGCTTGAACAGTGTGAATGCATTTGTGCGTGTAGAGCGAAGTAGACGCGCAGAAAAAGCCAGCATTTGAAGCGCGTCATAGGCAAAATCCGCTTCTTGTGGGAGGTGCAAGTGCTATGCAGTTGTCTGTTTGCAAGATGACTGATGTTGATTACCAGTTTGCATTTGGTAACCTTACTATAGGGGGTCGATAAACATCACGTGACTCAAAAGTGAAAAGTGTAATACAACTTACCAGGTTGCACAATGTCCTCACTGACACTCTTCCAAGCAAGGTCCTTTTTATTCCTGTGTCCTCTATAGAAATAAGGACTTGTGTGGTATAGCTCCGGGTGACTGCTTACTGACAATATTAAGCGTTCCTTCAGGTTGAATGAGTGACTCCGGGCGGGGCTGCTGCCACAGCAGCAAACAGGCTCCTGATTGGTTAACGTAGTGCGAAATTCCGCCAAAGTTCAAATTTTTCAACTCGGGCGTCAGCCGGCAATTCGCGTCAAACGCAAAATGCACAAAAGGTCACGTCAAAGATTAAAATCAATGATTGAAATTTAAACTTTGATGCTCCTTATTTCATAATTTGAGGATGAGACTTTAGCCTAGATTTCACAGACAGTGTCACATATTTCTATGATGAATATATTATGTATTCAATGTATATGATATATTATGACTATATATAACTATTCATATTTTACCATTTAAAAGTTTTTGAGCACTAACTGATCTTAAAATTCTTTTTATTTGAAGGCCTAAATGTTTAAATATCTTTTGTAGACAAAATATAATCGTGCCAACATATTAAAGCTCACGTAACACACTGTTTCTGCATTTCTGATGTTAATCTGGAGTACCTATAGAGTAGTATGACATCCTTTATATATCCGAAGAGTCTTTAGTTTAATCAGATTTATAAAAGAAAGATTAGCTTTACCGAATCTTTCCGATAACGTACGAAAAAATGAAGAAGGAGGAGTTATTCGGCGGGAGGAGCGAGTACAAGTCATGCAACACTATACAACACTGTTTTAACTTATGATTCACTACATGTTCGTGTGATTTATATAATATGCATGCGACTATTTCCAACATAAGACAGAAGTCTTACTTACCGCTTGCAACTCGTCATGACCCGGTTGGGAAAATCCAGTGCATCAAACACACACGCAAAACTCCGCTGCTACCCCGGATAATAAACTATATCCATTGTTTCCATAAGGCTGGATTTCTTCTCCTTACAACCAAAAACACACTTTATCTTTTGTGCCATTGTTGAGTTTTGAAATTAAACAAAGCTGAGTGGCGTGATAAGATGTTTGCAAGCTCTAGCGTCTCCCCCTGATTGACGGGTGGGCGGGGTTTTCCGGGGGAAGTGCCCATATAAAGAAGTGATACGTATAGAAAACCCCTGAAACGTCAGTTGGACCTGTAATCGAAAAAAAAACTTTCCGAAACTTGTACGAACACTGGTGAAGTGCATTCGGCACAGAAATACTCTGTAACATGTCCAACTGCTTTTTTGACACTTTGCCTACGTTTAGCATGAGGAAACAACTCTATAACTGTGTTAATAAGTCAGAATGCTTGAAATACCATTGAACCCCCCCCCCCTTTAACTCTTTTTCCGCCAGTTATCTCGTCAATTAGGATGACGAGGTTTTACGGCAATCCATATTTACCCTATTTGCCCTCTTACCCAACTTATAAATCACTTAATAATCTACTGATCCAAAAATAGTAAAAACTCTGAGTATGTTTTGAAAATCGCTCTGAATCTTGAACAAAAATGCAGTTATCTCAGCTTATTGATCAAAATTTTGTATTTTTGAAGAAACCTAACAATATTGTAGAGGTGAAATCCTGCTTTGCTGAGTTTACTGTTATTTTAAGTGTTTTGAAAACTTTTGGTAATGTATATTTTCCAAATTTTTGACACTGGACCACAAAACCAGTCAAAGAGTTTTTTTTTTATTTATACATCATCTAAAAGTTGAATAAATAAGCTTCCCATTGGTGTATGGTTTGTTAGGATAGGACAATATTTAGCAATCAGGATTCTGAGGATGCAAAAAGTCAAAATGTTGATAAAATTGCTTTTAAAGTTTTTCAAAAGAAGTCCTTAGCAACACATATTACTAATAATAAATACATTTTAATATATTAACGGTATGAAACTTACAAAAATCTTCATGGAACATGATCTTTACTTAATATCCTAATAATTTTTGGCATATAAAAAAGCTGATAATTAGACCCCCATGCAATGTATTATTGGCTATTGTTACAAATATACCTGTGCGACTTATGACTGGTTTTGTGTTCCACGGTCACATATGCTTATATATAATAAACTAATCTATTAGCATTGTAGGTTTAATGCAACTTAATCTCAAGGCAAGTCGTGATATAGTCATGAAATATTTGATTAATTTATTTGTGTTCATGGATACGATTTTCCGTAGTTTTTTTTCGTGCCATTGAGCATGAATGTTTTTTTCGTGTCACTCAGCACAAATTTCTAGAAATAGTTTTTAATGTCCGTAGCACGACTTTCTTTTTTGTGTCATTTTATATTGCGTTTTCTCATATTTTTTCCTATTTTGTACTATTAATAAAAGTCGCTTGTCACTTGGGGTTGGGGTTAGAATGACAGAAGAAATCGGAAGAAAAAGATGTAGGAACCCATACATAAAATTACATCCTAACCCAAAACTCAAATCTAACCCCAACCCCAAGCGACAATGATTTAAAAATAGGGGGGGGGGGACATGAGAAAACAAAATATAAAATGACCCAAAAAAGAAAGTTGTGCTACGGACACAAAAAAACTATTTATAGAAATTCGGGTAGCACTTTATTTTACAGAACGTGTATAAGTGTGTCTGGTATTATCCAGTACTTATTTAGAGTTACATAATAACTACCAAGTGTGTACCACTGGTAAGTACAGTAATGATACCATTTAATTACCATGTAGTTACTCAAAAGTAAGTACCACACATTTGTCTGTAAGTCGAAAATATTTACCATATATGTACAAGGTAAGTACACATACTGCAAAATAAAGTTCTACCGAAATGGTGACATTAAAAGCCTTCATGCTCAATGACACGAAAAAAAATCTGAAAATCGTGTCCATGAGCATGAATAAATTAATCAAATATTTCATGACTATACCACAACTTGCCTTGATATTGTGTTGATTAATTAATGACATTTTTCATCCAAATACGGGCATTTTTATCTGCCATCTTTATCTGCCATCTTTATTGTAAGTACAGTGAAAATGTACAACTTTTTTTTTCTTTAAAAGAGCGACTGGAGAATAGTCAGTAAAATTATGTCTAAATAAAGTGCAGTTGTTCATGAAGTCATAGTGCAAGCAGATCTTCAGTAGTAAAGCATTGTGCTGTCATGTTTTATGATGTGAGAGTCGTGTTGGAGATGCTTCACTGTCTCCTGTCTCCCGGTCTCTTCAGGAGCACTCACTGGTGCGGAGGTTCTCTGGTCAGGGAGGAGTGGGTGCTGACAGACAGACATTGCTTCTCGTCATGGTAATTATCTCCAGCTTTACCGCACATACCACCGTGCCCTGCCTGTGACCTCTGGATTCTCAGGGTCACAGAGTCAATGTTTAGGGGGGCATCCGCGATTTGTCCATGCATGTAACACAACAAATCAAAGCCGAATGTCAGCGTTCTGACATTCACAAAGTTTTCAAAGGGTTCATATTATAATGTTAGATAAAGTTATCTTGTGAGATAAATGAGTATTAACTCATGTTTGTACCCTGTACATATTTGCAGATGTACAGAGGGTGTTTATATAAACGTCTTAAAGATATAGCAGCAAAAATGCCCCATTTAGTTCCAAGGGTCAGAGACAGGGTGAAAACTGTCATAAACACTACATCATGACTGTTTTTAAGTGCAAAAAGCTAACGTTATAAGTGGACCTCGGGGAAAATGAAAATAATAAAGCTGTTTAAAAAAATCAAGATAATTTATTATGTCTTATTTGTGCATTCGGGTCAATGACGTGACGCTAATTATTTTGTGTCCATATGGTTCGTTTAATGTAAAAGGGTTAAAATTTCAAAATAAATTTGCAGATTACTTGCATACATTCTCTTTTTTGAGGAGCAAGTCAAACATTTCTGGTTTTATTTCATTTCGAAAGAATATTTGGGGAATAATTGCAAAAATGTCAAAGTGGTGTAACCGGTCTGTGCCAATTGGTCTATCTAGTATTTTTTTTATGAAAATATAAATATATTCATAAAAATGTGGAATAAAATATAATCATCTAGTTTAGTGTAATATGATTTTTTTTACATACATTTTGACATCATTTGTCAAAAGATTATTTAGAAAACCGAGCTGTTTTCAGCATATGACCTGACAAATATTACAAAAACGCATAAAAGTAATAACTAATAAAATGTATTTTTGTGTGATATTTAATTTTTTTTATGACTTATGCTTACATGTCATTAAGGTGGATAAAATATTTCATATTTCATATTTTTTGGCGCAATTGGTGGTTACACCATTTAAAATTTTCAGGTCCATTCATGATTAACTTTAATAAAAATGGTGCAAAAGTAATGAAATCATCATAAATACTATATGTGCATTAAAATATACCTGCTGCATGGTTTTAAAACAAGTTTGTAAAAAGATTTTTGAATTTGCAAACTCAAAATCGTCTTTGTGATGTGTGTTTTTTTTCACAGTGTGCCTGACCTATCCGAGTACAGAATTTGGCTCGGTGTTACCCATTTGAACGAATCCGCTGAGAATGACTTTCACAGACAGGAGAGAAGAATTTCGCATGTCATATGTGGACCGGAAGGCTCCAACCTCGCTTTGCTCCGATTGACAAAGTAAGACTCCATACAAAAATCAATATGTCTACCTGTGATTGGTAAAGTGAAATAATTTGTGGTTAACAAAATAACCTCTCTTCCTATTTGATGCAGGCCAGCCCTCCCGAGGGAACGTGTCCGGGTTATTCAGCTGCCCGTGGCTGACTGCAGCATTCAGGAGAACACCATATGCTCTGTGTATGGCTGGGGTGAGACCAAAGGTAGGTTCAACTTCGGAGGCAGTCATTAGAGACCCCCATCAACTGACATTGCCCTCATACCTCTGTCATGACATTACATCCTTACAGTTTCCACGAAGTGCAAGTGTACAACTTGCTTTGGGCACTGAGTAATAAATGGGGTTTCGGGTTCGGTTTACGTGAAGTGCAGTCATGTTTGTTATGCTGCGGTTAGTCTCAGCCTCAGACGTCACGCCCACGGACCATTGGCTGACTGCCTGATGCATACCGCACACTTATCTAGAAACACTTCAGCATCGAAGTCGTCCTTTGAATTATACAGGATTTCCGGGAGAAATGTGTGTCATGTTATTTAACGGCCCGTCTGGAAACAACACAAATCCAAAATGTATATGAGGTTCACGGCATAAAGTCTTTAAAAGACATACAGCAGTTTTGTTTTAAACAATTCAGGGAAATAATCACAGAAATCCTCAGTCAAATGTCCAACTACACTTTGGGCCCTATTTTAACGATCTGAAACGCAAGTGCGAAGCGCAAAGCGCAAGTGACTTTGTGGGCGGATCTTGGGCGCTGTTGCTATTTTCCCGGCGGGAGAAATAGCTCTTGCGCCAGGCGCAAATCAATAAAAGGTTGGTCTGAAGTAGGTTCATTATCCATAGGTGTGGTTTGGACATAACGTCAAATAAACCAATCAGAACGTCATCCAACATTCCCTTTAAATGCAAGTGCGCAAGTTCTATGGCAGGTTGCTATTATTTAGACGGATTTACCAGGCGCATGCCAGGAGCGGTTCACAGCCGAGGAGACCGACATTATTGTAAGAGCAGTCAAAGACAGATAAGTTGTTTTGTATGGGGATGGGAGAAACCCGCCCAAATCAGCGTCGGTTAAACAGGCGTGGGAGAAAATAGCCACAATTGTCTTGCGCCGCAAGCGCTACAATGATGTCAGGAGACGGGGGAATCCCAAGCTTGTCAGCATAAATCGGGCACGCCGTGTAACGGGAGGTAGATCTGCCTCTACACAGACGCCAGCAGAGGACATCGCTGCGTCCACCCTCACCGCTGAAAGCCAAGAAACGCAAGCAGTCCAACCCCAAGCAAAGTGTGTGCGCATTGTGCACGCTATACATTATGGTCAAGCATGCGCCCTTAAAATAGCATAATGAACAACGCGCAACGCGCCACTGACTTTAGACTAGTTTTTTTCTAGTAAGTGGAGTAATTGTTTTTTGAAACTGCAAAATAGCATCAGGGATGGTTTGCGCCAGAACACGCCTCCTTTTTTTATGCGCTGAACCGCCCAGGGAGCGCAAGTTCATTCCCTAGTTTGCCGACGTGCGTCTGTGGAGTGAAAAACCCGCTGTGCGCCGGTGCAAAATACAAATGATATATGCGTCACTTACAAAGTCAATTGCGCTGGGTGCAAGATAGGGCCCTTTGTCTATGTTTAGCATGAGGATTTCAACTCCTACCTAAACAGTGTTAATAAGTCAGAATGCATGAAATAGCTTTACAAGCCCCTTTAAATGTGTCTTTTGTCTCAGGTACAGGACATGAGGGTATGCTCAAAAGTGTTCATCTACCAGTAGTTAGCAACGAACGATGCCAACAGCTTCACAGAGGAAGTCTTCAGATCACCAGCTCTAAATTGTGTGCTGGTGGTCGGAGAGATGAAGGAGTGTGTGAGGTGAGTTTATTCTTAATCTATATTCCCCTAGGCTTAAGCCTAGTCCTAGACTAAGACACGTTTGAGCTGTCTCAACTAAAAATAACTTGCACTGAGAGATCTTAAAATAAGCATGGCCATCTATTTGTTTCAGGATAAACACAAGTAACATCTTTTTCTAAGGAATGATTAAACAACTTCATTTAAATTTTTAGTTGAAACTAAGGCCTAGTCCTGGCTTTAGCTAAGCCTTGTCTGTGAAACCAGGCCATTAGGTTAACACTCAGGGGCCGATGGTTTTCTTAATCACTGCGCACAGATAATCACTGATTTTGGACATACAGATATAATTTATACACCATTCAAAACTTTCAAGTGTCTAGTGTTTTTGTGTCCTCTCCTAATAAAAAAAATTAAGAAAATAAACATAATGCACAAATATAACCTTGCTATCTTTTATATTGACTAAGGTCATTTCAAAGATTGAAATTAATGATTAAAATCAAACTTTGATGCTTCTAATCTTAGTTATTAGATTATGAGACTTAAGTCTTGATCTTACAAAAAAGGTCACATTTCTCATTTTGTTGACATATATAATTATGCAGCAGTCAATCGTATCTGATTATGTTTAACAAGGTTTGCACGTTTGTCTTTGTTTCATGCTTATAGAAGGACTACGGCGGCCCGCTCGTATGTCAGGAGAGTCACAGTAAGGTCATTGTGGGTGTGAGCATAAACGGCAGAGGATGCGCCCGACACAACCGACCCGCCATCTTCGTAAACGTGGCCTTTTATACCGGATGGATTCATAAAGTTTTCAAACATTACCCCAACTCGGAACTAAACTACTGATGCGAACCTTTTCAAAAGCACAACGCCAGGATCAGAAACAAATCCGATGCTATACAAGATCTCTGAACGAAAAATATCCGAACAGCTTTCGTCGAAAAAAGTCTTGAAAACTTTCCCAGCTTGGCTGTGAGACACGTATTAACTTGAAAACTAGAACTGTGGCTGAAACTGTTTGCAATTTGTGCACCTAATAATGCCAGAACCGCAGAGCGTGGCGCCTGGGAACAGATTCTCCAAAGACTAAATTAGCAACCGGCCATACGGAAAGATAGAGACTACCGGACCGAAGCGAGAACAAGCAGCCAGAATTTGTTTCGAGAATCAATAGTAACTCCTGGCCACCAACCAAAAACCTCAAGTCCTCGAAGAGAACTTCAGTGTACCGCGAAGCATTCGTATGTACATTTAATCCACACGTTACCTTTCCAGCTAAAGGTCTGGGATCTTGGAAACAGAGACTTAGTCTGGATTCAGACCAGGACTTGATATATGGATACAAACCCCGAGATCTCCCCCGAATCCCAGCAGGAATCGACTCTTTTCCTCCTTTCAAAAATCACTCACTTGATCTACCTTCAATACATTTCGGACGCTCCTCGTATAGCAAGAGGACTGTTATGATTATAAGTACATGTTGATATAAAAATCTCATTCAAAAAGCCCCTCTATAAAGTATTAGCTGTTAGCATAGACTAAATGTTAAGTATCTTTTAGATAAAAGTATACAGCGTAGGCTTTTTGCTTTAATGCTCCTGATAATACTTGAAAACACACATGATAGATCACTGTGTCGCTCAGTAACACCTCCTTACGTCGCCTTTATGCGTTTACATAGTCATAGGTGTTCCATCAATTTCCACTGTTGATATTTCGTCCACGAGGCTGAATAGAGATGCATAACCTGAAGCATGTAATGACATACAGTAAAAATCATAGTTGTCATAACATATCAGCATCTGAGGTTCCCATACTCCATGTTTGGTTTAAAGTGGAATTCATAGGAGGTTTCTGCAATGTGTGTTGTAAATACTGTGGTCATGGGAGTGCAGTACTCACTCCCAGTTCTTCTGTAGGTCTCATAGACCTTTATAAGATGTTATGGCGTGGTGGCCTCCATCCATTGGGTGGTTTTATATATATATATTTGTAAATATATCTGTATTAATAACAAATGCACATTTTGTCAGTGTTACGATAAACGAGAGCGGGAAAAAAAGATACCAAAAAGTTAGGATTGACCTAAATTGAGTAATTGTGTTATATATTTGTGCATGTATTCGGGCGTGTGTGTGTGTGCACTGCTGCAAGCTCAAATGCATTTTGCAGACGTGCTAACCTCTGCAGGACAGAGCAAACCGATACGCATGTACCGAGTATGTTGTTGCCAACATCGGACAAGGAAATTTACAGATTAATTCCTCTGTTTTTCCAATCAGAGCAGTTGCACGATAAATCCACGAGATTTTCTCTCTTGTGTGGTCTTGGATCGCTCCAAACACGAGCTGCTTACTCTTTCACTTTGGCCCCTCTCCAAAAACAATCAGATTGGGAAATTACCTCCAAATATCTTGTTGGCTTAAACAAATAGCTCTCTGAGTGATGGCTTGTAAGTGTTTGTATTCCAGCCACTCCCAATGCTAATTATCTTGGTTAAAATGAAGGATGAGTTTCATTTGTACAGTAAGAGTCCTGAGGCACAAGTCCTTATGTAAGGACATCGTTGAACACTTTGAGATTAGTGTTACTAAAGCAATACCATGGTAAAAGCCCTTCAGTGTTACCTTATTTGGCTTTGCTATTTATTCGATAAAACTTTTTTTTTTTACTTTTGTCTTGTTTGCTTTGAAACAATTTTTTTTTAGGAAACTAGTTGGAATATTAAAGGGATAGTTCCTTTACAGATCTGTATACCTTTCTCGGTAGCACTTTATTTTACAGTACGTGTACTTACCTTGTACATATATAGTAAATATGTTGTACTTACAGACAAATGTGTTGTACTTACTTTTGAGCATCTTAATGGTAATTAAACTTTATCATTACTGGTACATTCTTGGTAGTTATTATTTAACTCTAGATAAGTACTGGAAAATACCAGATAATAAAATACCCAAACATTAAATACCGTACGCAATACCTACTGGGTACATTCACTAGTAAGTGCATGGAAACAGGACTGTAAAATAAAGTGTTGCAAACCATAAGATGCATTGTTGTCTATAACTTATATTGTACATTCATTTGTAAGTACAGTATTGTTTCTTGTTAGTTACAGTATATCTACACTATAAGTATTTATCTGGTATTACCCAGTACTTATCTATAGTTACATAATGACCACCAAGTATGTACCACTGGTAAGTACAGTAACGATACCATTTTATTACCATTTAGATGCTCAAAAGTAAGTACAACACACTTGTCTTTAAGTACAACATATTTACCATATATGTACAAGGTAAGTACACGTACTGTACAATAAAGTGCTACCCATTTCTCTGCTGAACACGAAGGTAGATACCGCATTTTCCAGACTAAAAGTCGCTCTGGAGTGTAATTTGCATCAATCAAAAATGCGTCATGAAGACGAAAAAACATATATAAGTCGCAATGGACTAGGGCTGCACGATTTGGGTAATTTTTCCCATTGCGGTTATTGATGCTAACATTGCGATGTGCGATTGCGATTATAATAAATGGTATCATGGGTTTTAAGGAAAATCCACACACAGTTTAGGGATAATGCTAAAATGTGTATTTGTAAAACTAGAAATGTTTTCGTATTGCCACGTGATGTAGCAACTGCTCAGTGTCAGTAATCCTAAATCCAAAATACCGCCATACAAACGGACGTAGAGTTTTTTTCAGCTATCAGATCACTGTCAATCTCCTCTGCATCCATCTTCGCTTTGGAATTTCTGCACTGCGCACACACAAGTGACAACGCACGCCACACACGTTCATGCCACACGCGCACTGCCTTTTTTGTTCGTTTTTCTTTCTTTTTTTAAACAGCAAGAAAAATCATCAAACTGTTATCAGAAGGTTTGTGCTAACAAGTCCACACATTTATTTATTTAATATAATTGCAACATTTTGCTGTCATATAATTGCACAGGCTGACATCGCGATTGCGATTGCGATGCGATTAATTGTGCAGCACTACAATGGACTACATATCGCATTTATTTAGAAAATCATTTCACAAAATCTAAGCCGAAGAACAGACATTTAATCTGGAAAGGCAAGTTATTCAGCGAAACAATAGCATACAGCTCGTCATTTAACATCACTGAATCCGTTGAATTACACAAATACAGGAGCAGGATATATGTTGTCTCTTGGTTAATGTATGTCAAAATTAATTCATACTGACTTACAAGTCGCGCCTGACTATAAGTCGCAAGACCAGCCAAACTATAAAAAATTGGGACTTATAGTCCGGAAAATACGGTATTTGTAATGAACCAGAAAATAGGAGTACCATTTACTTCCAAAGTAGGAAAAACAAATACTATGGTAGTCAATGGTGCTCAGAAACGGTTTGGTTACAATGCTCAAAATACCTTCTTTTGTGTTCAGCAGAGCAAAGAAATTTATACAGCTTGAGGGTGACTAAATGATGACCTGACTTAGATTTTTGGGTGAACTATCCCTTTAAAGGGACACTCCACTTTTTGAAAATATGCTCATTTCCAGATCCCCTAGAGTAAAATATTTTATTCTTACTGTTCTGGAATCCATTCAGCCAAATTCCAGATCTGCCAGTACCACTTTTAGCATAGCTTAGCACAATCCATTGAATCTGATTAGACCATTAGCATCGCGCTAATTTGATATTTTTCCTATTTAAAACTCGACTCTTCTGTAGTTACATCGTGTACTAAGACCACCGTAAAATTAAAAGTTTTAAAAGCGATTTTCGAGGCAGATATAGCTATGAACTATACTCTCATTCTGGCGTAATAATCAAGGACTTTGCTGCCGTAACATGGCTGCAGGAGGCGCAATGATATTACCCAGTGCCCGAAAATAGTCCCCTGCTACTGAAAGTTACCAAGGGTACTATTTTCGGCTGCTGCGTAATATCATCCGTCGGAAAATTACACTATGTAACTACAGAAGAGTCAAGTTTTAAATATAAAAAATATTGAAACTCTTTAGTTATTTTTGAGTACGATGCTAATGGTCTAATCAGATTCAATGAATTATGCTAAGCTATGCTAAAAGTGGTAGCGCCAGACTCGGAGATCGGCTGAATGGATTCCAAAACGGTAAGAATCAATTGTTTAACTCTAGGGGAGCTGAAAAATGAGCATATTTTCAAAAAAAGTGGAGTGTCCCTTTAAGACACATTAAGTGTCTGAAAAGACCCGTGGTGCATCAGCATTCATGCATATTTACTGTGGTCGATCGATTGCTCTGTAAATTCTACAAAATGCCACTCTCGGTTATTTGTATGGAGGGACAATGGTGGAGTTCAGTTTATGAATGTACAGTGAGCTGCTATAAACAATGTAAAGCTGTAAAATGTGGTCTATGTACAGTGTGTTTAATGTTTTACTTATTACATGTACAGTACGGTAATATTCATACTCCGTGTATTATTCACCTCTTATTCTGAAAACAGTATTTATCATCTTTGCTTGTGTTTGTGTTTATTAAAATATTGGCAATATGTGCCTTCAACATACAGTATGCTGCAGATATTTCTCAAATAGCAATAATAAAAATGGAGGGAAAGAAAATGGCAAAAATCATTAGGATCTTAAAAAAAGATCATGTTTCATGAAGATATTTTGTAAAAAATTGCACAGATTCTCTCTCTCTCTCTCTCTCTCTCTCTCTCTCTCTCTCTCTCTCTCTCTCTCTCTCTTCCATACTGTAGGCAGTCATGCAATACTATTACATGATATTTTGATGCCCTCTTCTGGTCAGTTGTCTTCAACAAACAATTAAGGCACTAAATGTTATTTTCTGTCTTTCCCTCCAGACATGACATAATTACAAACCTTCAATGATTGTCAGGACTGTCAAAATGTTTTCTGTACTAAATAATCCAGCAGAGGGCAGTGTTCCCCATAGGAAAACCATTATAATTTTTTTAGACAATTATTGTACAGTTTTGTTGCACTACAACTAACTATTGCTATAAAATACAGCTTATCTTCCTCCTTCATAAGCATCCCACATTAAAATGAAAAAGAGCGTAATTGTAAGCATAAATTTGATTGATGATGTGGGTAAAACATATTTACTGATGACGCTATCTCCTCTACTACGCATTAGCAGAAAGCGTGTAAACACATTATCGCAGGCTCGCAAACAAATTAGCAACGTGATGCATTGTGATAAACGTTTTCATTTATTTTGTTTATCGGTTCTTTTAATGACTTTAGGAAATTAGCTCGCGGCCATAGATGCTACAGGATTACACAACCACAATTACAGTGAACTTCAGCGAGGGGTTATTTTCAAGCTTTATTTTGGGGTGCTGAATGTACTATTTTGCCAGAGTTAAGCCAATAGCACCCCGGGGTCGAATAAAAACACTTTTAAAAGCGCTGACCTGTTTCCTCTGCCTGTTTGCTCATAAAGCGAAGGTGTTAAGCGCTGTTTTTATGGAGAGAGATGGGATGTTTTTTGCTGGAAAGTGGCTTTCGTGAAGATATTTCCAATGGGGGAGGGTTGCTGTAGATTAGAGACCTTGCGTTCGACACATCCACTTGCTTCCCTGGTTTAACCCGGGAAAGCCTTCACAGGCCTTTTGGTCTGGACGATGTAGAGAAAGTGGCAAAAGCTAATTGGCAGAACAGCTGGCATTGCAGACAATCTGGTAGTATGAGTGTAGTACCAGCCTCCAACCACTGGGTGGCGTTGATGCCACAGCAACGGCTTGTAATGTTCAGCTAATGTAATAAGGTTATCTGAATGATTAGTCTTGAACAGCTTGGTCTCTCTCTCTCTCTCTCTCGCTAAGCCTAGAGCAATTTATGTATCCAACCAGCATTGGATGGATGGAAGTGATGTACTTTGATCTCTTCTTCCTCAGTGCAGTGCTGAGGTTGACGCTGGTGTTGTGCCAAAGCTGTGTAGCATGCGCGTGTATGTTACATTGGCCATGGCTGGGTTTTAATCAGTGAACTGTGCTCACGGACATCAGCCAGTACCCTGCAGGAGTGGGATGGGTAAAATTGAAGGTGAAGTGATGAGGTAAATACAAGCTATAGAGCTCTGCTGGATCACAGACAACAAGAGCTCTTCACATGAGGATGAGAGGATCACCTCATGTTAGCAGGTCATGTGGCTGCCATCTGGGACAACAGTGCTGTTTACATGCTATTTGCACAAATCTGCTCAGAAAAGAAACAATAAACCTTGTTAGTCAACATTAATTAAAATTTTAGATGCGTGCATATCGCAATGGTTTGCAACAACTGAATGATTTTAATACTTTTAAAAAGTTATGTAGTTGGAAGTTTTAGGTCGATGGAGATAGCAGAGACTTGCAAATAAATGGGATGTGTGTTTTGGCGGGTTCCACGACAATCCAAACGCTGTGACGTTGTTATAGCAAACTAATAAACCTTTTTTAAAATGACAGATATTAGATTTGTTTGTTACTCAGGCTGGGTATCACAACAAATTTAAGGATTTGACTGTTTTTTATATGCACTGCCAAAAAAATTATTTTCAAGAAAAAAATTCTTAGTATTTTTGTCTTGTTTTCAGTAAAAATATAAAAAAAATCTTCAATTAAGATGCTTTTTCTTGATGAGCAAAATGACCCAAAAATTAGTTTTTAGACCAAAAATATCAAATTTAAGTGATTTTGTGCATAAAACAAGCAAAAAATCTGCCAATGGGGTAAGCAAAAAAAATTGAAAATTTTTCTTAAACACTAAATTCAAGAAAAAAATCAAGAAAAATTGCTCACACCATTGGCAGATTTTTTTGCTTGTTTTATGCACAAAATCACTTAAATGTGATATTTTTGGTCTAAAAACTAGACTTGTTCTTGGGTCGTTTTGCTCATCAAGAAAAAGGATCTTAACTTAAGAATTTTTAGATATTTTTACTGAAAACAAGACAAAAATACTAAGAATGTATTTCTTGAAAATAATTTTTTGCAGTGTGGTTTTGGTTTTATTTTATTTTTATCGATCTAAACTAAAAACTCGATCTAAACACAACCTTCTGGATGAGATGCGGAGTACAGATACAATTTACATCCTTTGAACTCCGTCTGCACATTATGTTTTAATTCAGGGATTTTCTGATTCGATAGTGAATCGTTAAATTTAAGATTGATTAAAATCGTAGTCTCAGTATTTTTCTTACCCAGTATTGTGTTTTTACCGCAACAGTTAAACATGTTTCAGATGTAGTGATGGTTCATTTTCTCAGTGTGAATGTGGAACAGGCATGTTTTTATTTTTAAATGTAATTTAATTAGATTTTATGAATGTAAAGCATTATAGTATCACATCTCGCATTTAGCAAATAGTCAACATTAAACAATGCTTTACAAGAAACCAATTTGCAATATAATTGCAAATAATTACTTTTTTTACTTGCGATTGGTCTCTCTATGTATGTTGACATTTTTCTTTCGGTCGTTAATTTAATTTACACAAAATCAGATCAGCTTACTAATCACAAAACTCATATTAAACACAGTACTTTTATTGTATTGTAAGCACTGGTATTTTCTGTCTTTTATATTTTTTAATACAATGACTAAAGACTAATTCACTGTAATATCAGAAATGTGTATATAATAAAAAGAAAATGTTATATTGATTTCATGCTCCAGGTGTGTAAGCTAATGTCATCATCCTTACACCAATTTTAATTAAGGTAAAAATTATCATTACTGCCATTGTCGCTGAGACCCTGCATGAAGTCCCAGCAGTGGTTATTACTTCTGATTAGGGTTGCAAAATTCCAAAAATTGCAGAGTTGCCTATAACAGGGAACTTAAATCTTGCAGCATAATTTTGTTTAAAACAACTAGATTTAATGCAATGCTACCCTGCACATGAAGTCACATGCACACTGCTTACTGAAGGGCAATTGAGGCACACCCCCTGCATGTACTTGCATTCTTCCATAGCATGCACAGATTATTTCTTGAATCGTGCAAAATAATCATGTACATAACGTCATTCACGTAAATTACATAAGTTTGTTCAAAACTTCTTTGTGATGTGTGTAAGCTATTGTGCAACAACATTATACCATTGTAAAGACAAATACACTGTCTGACAAAACATTTAGGTTAGATAATTAAAAAGTTGTGTCTAAAAATGATCCTCTCCTCACATACGCTCACTCCCCCTGAAAAAAAAATCCTCCATATATCACAGGTGCCATAGAATAAAACGC
The DNA here is from genome assembly GCA_025389145.1 of Misgurnus mizolepis. Lineage (NCBI taxonomy): Eukaryota > Metazoa > Chordata > Actinopteri > Cypriniformes > Cobitidae > Misgurnus > Misgurnus mizolepis. Next base: position 22,639,052 of record JAIFKI010000025.1, on the reverse strand, counting down.
GTTTGTTTCCTCATTTTTATGTAAACCTTGTGCACTCAAAAGACTGCTGGAAAACAGGCCAATCTCAACATACAGTAACACCGACTGTGATGTCACAGTCGAGTCGTACGCCCCCAACATTAAATTACACATTAAATTAATTACAAAGTTGTTCTAAAAGCTAAAAACAAAGTTGTGACTGCTGAGTTAGCGCTATATGCTAGTTAATGCTATATGCTAGTGTTTATTGACATACAGTTACGTTTTCATGTCCAACAACAAACTTACCACTCAGAAACGTCCATTAACAATCTCCAAACAATTAGCTGTTCCTCAAAATCTGTATTTTCGTCTGATACTGGCTCAAACATATAAGGTCTGTTTACTGATGTGAGCTACTGGCATGAGCTTCAGAGCAGAGGAGAGCCAATCAGAGCAGAGCTCAATATTATTATTCATAACTCTTCCAAATAGGGCAAAAATAGACCATTTCATTTAAAGGACAAATCCTAGGGTTGTAAATGGACATGTCAAAACGTTTCTGGATAATGTTTGCACTTAAAACAATTACATATGTAAACATCAAAAAACTATTTATTTATTTATTAATTTTAATGCATTTTTTTGGGACCTTTAAGGGTACCACAGATGCCACACTTGCTGCATTAGAGCCCAATAACTACATCAAGTCAAGTAAGTTTTGATGGTAAAACTTGGATAAATATATTTGATCTATAGTATTATAGTTTAACTAGCAAATACCGAAATGTGTTTATACAGTAGATGTGTTTCATTAAACATTTTTGAGGCTAGCTATCAAGTTGTGATGCTCTTTCATCTACATTCTGCTAGCCAGATTTCTGTTATCATACAGAATTACTGTACCAAAAAGTCTCTTTTGTTTGATCAGAAATCCTAAGCATTCATATAAGAATGATTTCTGAAGAATTTTTGAGAACATAAATCAACCATTGATGAGCGTAAGTACAGTAGCAGGATTCTTCAAAATTTGTACCTTGCATGCATGTCTGCTTATGACCCACATTTTTTTTTATTTATCTTTGTATATGATATAGTTTATAGCCTGGTTAAAACCAGACCATTCTCAGTAGTAACTGAGTTATGGTCTGGCAAAGCATAATAGACAAATCATTACCAAAGGGGCGTCACCAACGGACATCTCTCAAATGCCTCTGTGTCCAATTGGATAGACCTAAAACCAGTGATGGGAATAACGGCGTTATAAGTAATTGGCGTTAGTAACTGCGTTATTTTTTTCAGTAACGAGTAATCAAATAAATTACTGTTTCCCCCGTTATAACGCTGTTATCGTTACTGACATTAAAATGCTGCGCTTTACTAAAATTTATCTTACTGTAGTGATTTTCAGCCGCGTATGCTCACTCTCTCAGCCAAACACTGTTTTTCTCTTGTGTGTGTTGTGAGAAACATAACGAATGATGATTGGCTTAATTTCCATCGGTAGCCAACCAGAGGCAGAGTTCACAAAAAGGCCCGCCCACATGCGCAGTCCAAGTCCGAGGAGCGAGCAGCAGTGTTAAAAAGTCTGAGCCACTTGGTCACTTTGTCACTAGATTTAGCAACTTTCTATCACTTTAGCGACTTTATAGGACAAATCTAGATATCTTTTCTGGCGTGGTTGGAGACTTTTGTAGACATGAAAATACGTGTAGTTTTCTCTTCTCAACGAGCAGCGGTGCTGCTGCTGACTGTGCCCCATCTCAAAGCACTGACATGCAGCCCGGTCATCGCGCATCAATCACTCCGAAAACACCGGCGACAGGGGGATGGCAAGTACAACAATCTCAAAGGTAGCGGTCGCAAACACGAAGTATAAAGCACTACTTTTCCATTGTTAAGGTGAAAGGCAAGAATGTTTGTGTAATGTGCAACTTATGCCCATGAAGAAAAAGTCTCTCCACATCTGTGGCAAGTAATTCTGATCTAATAAAGCACATCACATCGTCACATGCGGCCACAAAATTAGTGATTTCTCTTTAGTATCCATTTTAGTCATTTAACATATTTAATTTTGTAAGGGGCATTCAAGTTATTTGAAATATTAATTTCTTTTAAAGTAACGCAGTAATTACTTTTCCTGGTAATGAATTACTTTTATAATAATGTAACGCAGTTACTAACTCAGTTACTATTTGTGAGAAGTAATTAGTAACTATAACTAATTACTTTTTTAAAGTAACGTTCCCAACACTGCCTAAAACCAATCAGAGCGATGAAGGAGATGAAGTATGCAGACCTATATCAGACTTTTGCCGGATCCAATCGGTAGGACAGCTATTACATATTTTTTTAGATATGAAGGCTTCGAGTATTGTTCTTTGCTCGGGTTTTAACGAAAAGGAAAAGTTTAAATCGCTTAAAACAGACGCGATAGCTGATTCAAAAGAGTGATGTTCCACGGCGGCATCCATCTTTGTAATGTACAAAATCTGCTTCACCGTCGCTGCACTGTCGTCATCGTGTAAAGCCCGCCCCAACGTTTCTGATTGGTGCCGTGATTTCTCAGCATTAGAAATGGTCTTGAATGGCCTCTTTGCCAAACTACGTGCAGAGCAAATCTAAATTTGCCAGAAGTTGTCTGGGTTTTCCCAGGCTATATAGTTTATATAAATTTCCAAATATTTCCAATTTGGAACATTTCCAAAATCCCTTAGATTAAGTTCCCATGGAAAGTTTCTGGAAATGTACCCCCCTTTGGGACCCTACTTTTGATTGGCCGGCAGTTGTCTGTATAATGAGATGCAGTATGGTTAATGAATCAGTGTTGCTGTTCATATTGTCCTTTGTGCTTTAATATTTCCCTGAGACAGGCTGAGCCGTGTGTCTTAGTCCTGAGGCTTGTCATTGTCGGAAGATTATAAATTGCAGTCCTCTGCATGTGTCACAGCATGTGAGCCTATGATGGCAAATCAACTTCAGTCCTTCAGAATACTTCTAGTACACAATGAAAGTCAAAATAGTGGGTACAACAACTGGTCCAACCTTCATCCCAGCCTGAATGATTGACATGCAGGTACACATCTGATTGAGCAATACATTAAACAGACTGGAAATATTATTTCCATTTTTGTTTTGTTTAATGTAAGCATCTCGTGTACTTTGCAGTCTATAGCATGTGTTGCCATGTCTTCTTGCTCCCTAGTTTCCCATCATCCCCCAGTGGATGTTGAGGATTGAACTCTTTGAGGATTCACCTCTCAGTCTATTTTTATTTTGGCTTCTTCATAGCTCTGAGGTTTAAAATAATAACAGATATGTGCTGCAGAGTTAAAAACATCCACGCTGCTATTGACCACGGGAAAATCGATACGTGTCGAGCACGAGGGTGTCGAGCACCCTTTTGAAGGTGTTGTGGGCACCAAGAGAGGGATGACTGTCAGTCAGCAATTGGTTGTCATGGAGACTCGAGGGCCAGGTGGCAGGTGTCCCGGGGTCATCATCAGAGCTTAATGAGGTGTGAATGAGTCTGACCAAGTCATCGCTCTAATAGTACACAGAAAAGGCTAGATTCACTTATCAACATGTGGAGGATAGCAATGATCGGTGTAAATGAATGTTTTAAACAAAAAGACATCTGTACAGTTTGTTTATGAATACACAATGGCACCTATATAGCCGTCTATTTATCTGTCAGACATGTTGAAATGCCAGCTGTTTATGAACGTCCTGTGTCCTGAATCATAATTTATGACCTGTCAGTTTGGCATGCTAAGTAGAATGTATTGCCAAAATGGCTACCCATAGAAAAGAAATTATTCATGAGATCTCTTAAATAATACATAATATAAATCAAATGTTTGTCTGAGATAAAACAGAGCGAATGAAGATCATAGCGTCTCCTTAAGCTCCTTGATAAGCTTTAATTACGCACATACTGTACTGCCAGTGTTAAAGTCTATCTAAATTCATTGCCATAAAATTGGGTTATTTTTCAACTTTTAAATTCATACTTTTAAGAAGCTGGCTGAGCCTCTGTCTTGCATTAGTCAGCATTTTACAGATTTGAAGAACTACTTTAAAACCCCTCCTTTTGTGCATGAGGAGTTGTGCTGTCATTAGCATAAAAAGCATGCATGAAAAATACTCAAATGTATAAATTGAAACGCTTACTAGAATCTGGATGTCATAGGCACTTGTGCTATTTCATTCTTTGGATGCACTATAATAGCAGTTTGTGAGAGTATGCGCTCATTTAGTTCATTTTCGAGTTCCCAAGACAACACATTGTTAGTTATCTGCAAGAGCTGGTGAGACTCAAAACATTAACAAACCAATTTGGTTGATATAATTCTGCATGCTTCATCTCTTTTCATTTGCTCGTTGACTGTAATATGATGTCAGATTTATTTAGCTATGAAATGCTATTAAAGGTGCATTGTGTAACTTTTAGAAGAATCTCTTGACAGAAACGCAATACTTAAAGGGATAGTTTACCTAAAAATGAAACTTCTGTCATCATTTACTCACTCAATCATGTTGTTACAAACCTGTATACATTTTGTTGTTCTGATAAACACAAAGGAAGATATTTTGAGAAATGTTTGTAACCAAACCGTTCGTGGACCCCATTAACTTCCATAGTATTATTTTTTCCTACTGTGGAACTGAATGGGGCTTCTGATCGGTTTGGTTACAAACATTCCTCAAATTATCTTCATGTGTGTTTATCAGAAAATTTTTTTTTTTTTAAATTATCGCTACAGTGGACCTTACAGGTCCTGTTTTTCCTGTGTTTTCGAAGCTTTGATTGTGTTTACTTGTGATTTATTTGTGTAATTTTTGTGATCAAAATGACGGTAATTTCCAAGAAATTTGGGCAGAAAATTGCCGCAAATTAGGATACCATGCACCGAGGAAATAAATAATCAGGTAAACAAAAGGAAAATAAGACAAATAAATACATATAAATACACAGTTTGTTTTTTGATTAACATAGACAGCTGCCACACAGTGGTTTTAAAATCTGGTTTGCCAGGATAATTTAAGAAAATGCTATTAAAATAATCGCTTAAGCCGATTAAAATATATATATATATATTAATAAGAACATAAGAATCAATCCTTCGCCAAAACCTTGAGAGGTGCATCGTGTAATCAAATTTTTTTTTTTTAGGGTTGCTCTTTAAAAAGTTTGAAAATGACTACACACTGCACAAAAATTATTTTCAAGAAAAAAATCTTAGTATTTTTGTCTTGTTTTCAGTAAAAAATATCTAAAACTTCTTAAATTAAGATGCTTTTTCTTGATGAGCAAAATGACCCAAGAAAATAATTCAAATTTTTAGACCAAAAATATCAAATTTATGTGATTTTGTGCATAAAACAAAAAAATCTGCCAATATTGCTCTAACAGCAACCTTACACACCAACTAAAGTTTGAAAATTCTTTTAGACATTGTATGTAGTTTTAATATCTTTCATTTTTTTTACTTTACTTTGTACTGGGTAACTTTTTAACATTGTCCTTCACTTTAAAAAAAAAAAAAGTGTAATATCTAGGTAATCTACATCACAAAATGCATTAGTTTCTTTCGAGACATACAACAGTGAGTTTTCCCTCTTTGACCCAGAAAACACCATAATATTGTTATTAACATATCACTGAGCCCACTTGAGCATAAACACAAGACAGTTTATTTAACAACACACACAGCAGCTTGTGGTGATAACAAAACCAAAATGTGTGAAAGTTTATATGTTTATAAGCTTTATGTTTATATAGTTTTTGGAATATACAAATTTGCAGAAAATTGGCACTCACTAACTAAGTGCTCACCACAGATTTAAAAATATAAGAACTTAAAGTTTGTTTTAAAGTGAAAATGCATTAATGATAACAAAAGATAAGTCTTTATAGACAGAATCTTGTTTTTTAATCAGTTATTTATTTTGTAGGCTATTGAAGATATAGTATGCATTGTATTTAGTATTTATGCATACATAAGCATGTAAAACGAATAAGTATGAATATGCACAAAACAGATAAGGAGATTATAAATATGAATGGTGCGATCAGGGGATGATGATTTGAGATGGTCTTGTCGCTCTTTACTTTCTTAGACTTGCACCTTTACCTTTGTGTCTCTTTCTCGTCTTTCTAAACCAACAGATGTGTGTACTGTGAGCTAACGTCGCGTCAAACTACATTGCTCCAGCTGCGGACGCGTCACTGATATAACCGCGAGGAAACTAACTTTATAACAACTAACAGCATTATGTGCGGGAACTCCTTTCTTTATTTAGCGGCACAGATTCTTGCGCACGTTTAGAGAGACTTCTGCATGCCAGAGACTCAGCTGCACGAGCACAGAGAGAGCGAGCGAGCGCGCACGCGAAAGAGAGAGAGAGACCTGCACCTCACTAGTGCTTATTATGAAATTTCAGAAATTACTCTTTCATTTGTTAAAGTCGCAATGAAATTGAAATGAAAAACTATATATATTTTTTTAATATTGTGGTATTATTAACAAATGACTTATCTGTGAGCTTCATTATTTTAAAAAAATTCGTGTGTTCTCATAATCTTTAATCAAAAATGCAAATCTCCTCCCCTCCTCAAAACGATATCTCTTCACTTCCGGTCAAAAGTATGGCAGGTGGGCGGGGTCCGGTAGAAGATCGCAGAGATTAGCAATTAGCAACACGACCCAACTTTAAACGATCCAATCAGATCTCGATGGACAAATTCAAATCCAGCCCTGCCTTATTTCATCACAAAAGCCGTTTCATTCGGATATACGTCACCACGGGGAAAATAAGGCAATCGCTACTTCCGTTTCATGGCGACTTAGATTATTTCCCGTTTCTCTGTCACACTCAGTCTAACATGCAGGAATGCCAAGTTGACAACGCGCACTTAATTAAATTACGCGGAATAGAAAAATATATTATGTCTGAGATTTTATTTCACCGTAAGTTACCACGGACCAATCAGCAGCCATGTAACGTGGAATTAGAGTGATTGACAGAAAACCTGACAATTTACATAACAATATGACATTTTCAGCTCATCACGAACGCGAACATGGGAGGCCCCTGAACTTGGGAGCTTCAGCCCAGGTAAGCTCGTGCATTAAGGTGGCCTTGTTCACTGCAAACAGCAATGTAGGCTAAGATGAATTAAAATCATTGGTCCTAAATGAACTAAATGATTTCATCTGCCAAGTTCCTGAAAATCCTTAGATACTCAAATATGATTATGAATGAAGACATTCATGATGACATCAGCAAGGACAGCTGTAATATAGCAAGTGACTAAACTTAATGTGCAGCACAATGACAGATAGCTTAAGATCTAATCTCTTATCTTCAAACACCTCCACATCTACCGCACCAAATGCAGGCATGTGAAGGTCTCAATAAATACAAAAATAAGTGTCCTTGAAAACATAACTTTCAGTATTTATGCAAAACACACAGAGATTACAGGTGCACGGTTGATCAAATCCTGTCTGGTGGTCACTGAATGTATGTGCATGTGGAAAGTCAATTGAACATGCTATGAGCTAGAGATGCTGTTTCAAACAGATATTATAATGCACTGGCTGTTTTGAAGTTTTCCTCTGATCTCTTCTGGCCAGTGGGTAGTTCATGGCTATTTTGCATGTGTTTGCGTGCATGAGTGCCAGCAGCCTACTAAAGCGTAACCAGCTAAACTGGTTTAGTTAATCACCCGTGGATATGGTTTTTATAATACCTTATTAGATGCATTATAAAATACAGTAAATACAATTCACATAATTTTAAACACAAATGCGCCATCTGTATTGTAACATTATGACAACACACTGATCTACATAAAATGCGTGTGTTGCCATGAATTTAATCATGGCTTTAGTATCGAGTAGATGAGAGTACTGTAAAAATTCGAGATAAACATGGGTCGTAAAATGATATTATATGGTGTGTTGGGTTTAATGCAATTAAAGACTGCATTATATAGTGGACATCAGGAACATAACAGCACAACGCGTCCTTTCCTACGATGCAAATTTTAACTTTTGCATGCAGTTATAAAAAGATAATTTATAATTTCTGTCAGATGGAATTGTCGCCTAATTGTGAGGAGCTGACAGAAAAAGATGTCTTGGCTCATTAAGACCAGGGAATATTTTGGTGTTATGGAAAGAACTCCATCTCATTAACCATTTTTATGACATTGTTAGACCACACAGCTTCTCTCTGTGATGCGTTTGACTCCATGTGGCCTCAGTTTGAGCTTTAATCACATTCAGCTGCTAAACACAACGGTCCTAATACAACCAGTGTTTCCCACAGGATTTTGAGATACTGTGGCGGCGATGACGTCACACGCTGATTAGCATATATGTGACGTCATTGCGTCGTGTTTTACTCTTTGATCAGTCACATTATATTGCATTTTAACACAACTAAGATGCTATTTTTACATAGTTTCTGTTGTGTTGTCTATAAAATAGTGACTAAACAGGACCCAGTAACGACCCACGACTCAGTAACTCTTTGTTTAATCCAATCAGCTCTTTCTTAAACTGCTGCTAAAAACGCGACCTTATCTGAAAAAAACCATCATACGTTTACATTGAGGCTGTGGTGTTGCTCTTCTCATCAGTGTTGTTGTGTTTTGAGCGCTTTATTACTAGAAATACGAGTGGTATTTTATTGTATAGCGCAGACAATTTGTTGCTAATTCAGAAATATGAGAGAATACACAGTTGCTGTTACTACAGAACACGTGCATGGGCATGCCGCATAATAGGTAGGGAGAGAGCTCGGACACAGACTCACATCAGAACGGGTATATGTGGGAAACACTATACTAACCTTTTGTTAAGTCACTCTCATGATGAACTTAATCAGCCACCGACTTCTCTGTCGGTAACATCCGTGACTGTTGACGTTTACGCGAAAAAGAGAAAGTACACGGAGGAACACGGAGTTAAATACTTTTCACTGTTATGTGAGAGAGGCGTGCGGGCTCAGCAAAGAGAGGGGAGGGGGCCGCGGGCGCGCGCTGTTGCGCTGCACACAACGAGAGAGGGAGGATGGAGGCGCGCTGAGCACTCGATGCAATGAATTAAGCCGTTTTAAATAGTAAAATTAATATGTAAATGGGAATCATGAAAAATCTATTTGTGGCGGCCAGTGTTGATTCTGTGGCGGCCCGCCACAAATAAATGAATATATGGGAAACACTGAATACAACCCTTTACTCTGAAAGACTACCTGCTCAACTATACGCTTATGATAAAAGTGTTAAAAGTGAATAAAACTGGTGCCGGTATTTCTTGTAATTGTATTATTTTTAATAATACATTCACCTAAAGGATTATTAGGAGCACCTGTTCAATTTCTCATTAATGCAGTTATCTTATCAACCAATCACATGGCAGTTGGTTCAGTGCATTTAGGGGTGTGGTCCTGGTCAAGACAAACTCCAAACTGAATGTCAGAATGGGAAAGAAAGGTGATTTAAGCAATTTTGAGCGTGGCATGGTTGTTGGTGCCAGACGAGCCGGTCTGAGTATTTCACAATCTGCTCAGTTACTGGGATTATCACTAACAACATTTCTATGGTTTACAAAGAATGGTGCGAAACTGGAAAAACAACCAGTATGCGGCAGTCCTGTGGGCGAAAATGCCTTGTTGATGCTAGAGGTCAGAGGAGAATGGGCCAACTGATTCAAGCTGATAGAAGAGCAACTTTGACTGAAATAACCTCTCGTTACAACCGAGGTATGCAGCAAAGCATTTGTGAAGCCACAACACGCACAACCTTGAGGCAGATGGGCTACAGAAGTAGAAGACCCCACAGGGTACCACTCATCTCCAGTACAAATAGAAAAAAGAGGCTACAATTTGCATGAGCTCACCAAACTCTGACAGTTGAAGACTGGAAAAATGTTGCCTGGTCTGATGAGTCTCAATTTCTGTTGAGACATTCAGATGGTAGAGTAAGAATTTGGCGTAAACAGAATGTGAACATGGATCCATCATACCTTGTTACCACTGTGCAGGCTGCTGGTGGTGGTGTAATGGTGTGGGGGATGTTTTCTTCGCACACTTTAGGCCCCTTAGTGTCAATTGGGCATTGTTTAAATGCCACAGCCTACCTGAGCATTGTTTCTGACCATGTCCATCCCTTTATGACCACCATGTACCCATCCTCTGATGGCTACTTCCAGCAGGATAATGCACCATGTCACAAAGCTTGAATAATTTCAAATTGGTTTCTTGAACATGACAATGAGTTCACTGTACTAAAATGGCCCCCACAGTCACCAGATCTCAACCCAATAGAGCATCTTTGGGATGTGGTGGTTTGAAATGCAAATGAGCTGATCTCTGCACTAAATAGCAGTGGCGTGGTTGGATAGTGTACTTTAAGGGGTGGTATTATCCCCTTCTGACATCACAAGGGGAGACAAATTTGTATGACCTATTTTTCACATGCTTGCAGAGAATGGTTTACCAAAACTAAGTTACTGGGTTGTTCTTTTTCAAATTTCACCCGCAAAGCACCCGAGACCCAGTTATAGCACTTAAACATGAAAAAAGTCGGATTTTCATGATATGTCCCCTTTAAAGAAGAAATGAAGAAAGACTTGTTAATATCTCAATGGACAGTTCTTCATCTGATGAAGCTACAATATGGACTAAATTACTGTAACTTGACCTTGTGTAATTGTCTTTGTCTAGTGAATGTAAAAGGCTAAACTGTCCAGTCAAGCATAGACTGAACACCAGCACACATGCAGCAATGGTCCTAAAGCATCACTTGTCCAAGCTCGGCCTCTCCAGAAGGAACCTCCAGGCGCAGCAAACTCGGATTGTTCGGAAAGAGTGAGGAAGAGTCACAGAATTCCAGCCCGGATCGCCAGTGAGAGGCTAACAAGCTCTGACAGACGTGGGGTCATCTCTGAGGCCTGGCCATCAGATGGTGCCACACCTAATCCAACTTGAACACTATGGGAATTTGAGAGTAGACCTCTCAGAAACTCACTTTCTGTGATGCTCTCTTTCTGTCATCAATATGAATAGACTACTGCAGAAGAGTTCATGCATAAATGTAGGATTGAGCACATGTGAGTGTGTGTGTACACATGTGAATGTGGATATCTACAGTCATTGGTACCTGCTTAGGTCCTCAAAAAAGCCATTAAAGGGATACTTCAGCCAGATATCAAAATTACCCCATGATATACAAACCCTCGCGCAATCTGAGATTCGTATGTCCAGCATCTTTCAGACCAGCACTTATGGAGTTATTTTAGTAAATGTCCTTGCTCTTCCAAGCTTTATAATGGTAGAGAACAGGGATCAGGGAACAACTTCTGACGTTAAACCCCCCCCAAAAAAGTGCATTCATCCTTCACAGAAGTAATCCACATGGCTTTAATGGGTTACTAAATGTCTTATGCTGCGTTTACACCAGCCGCAGTTGAGGCGGCAAGCGTGGGTGATTTACATGTTAAGTCAATGCAAAGACTTCCGCGCCACGTTAACCAATCAGGATCTTGTGCTGGCGCAAGCTGTTAATAATCTGGCCCCAAATGCGTTGTCCCAGAATCCACACACTTTGTGTTACTTTTTAAAATAAAACACAAGTAATACTTTTAAAAAGGTGTAAAAATAACACATTCTTTCTTAACTGGCTTCCAACAACGTCATCTTGGACTTGCAATTCAGGCGAGAGTTTTAGCGTAGCGAGCGTTGGTTGTCAAAGGTACGTTGCACAGTGACTCTCGTGAATTGGTGGATCCAAGATTGCGCCGTTACCAGAAGCTAGTTATAAAAGTTTATAAAGTTTAAAATATGGATATTTTTCTTACAAAATTGCATCGATTACTAGCAAAATACCTTTATAAAAGTGACCCCTTGCCCCAAAAGTGAGTTCAGATCTAAACATTGTTGTGAAAATATCAAATCAAACTTTCCACTCGTACTGGTTTTTAGAATTTGAACCATGCCAATTTTAAATTACAATAAATGGCAAAGAGGGGGTGTTTGGAAAACCGAACTTTCCAATTAGATTTAGCTATGCTAGTTGCTCAAAAATTACACACCTTTATTATACGTATCCTCCGTTTCATAGCATGTCATCACCTATGTATAGTATCTTGCATCAGGCAAAGAATAAAATCATGAGAATATGAAATACAAAATTGTGTTTCTTTTCCCCCGCATGCATTCGTTCTCAACGCTTGTTTTTTCAACCAGAAATGGATGCATTGAGCCTCATTCAAAACCTCATTACGTTCAAGAGCACTTTATGTAATGTCGTCTCATTACAACCAGTTGTGTTAAAGCAGATCATTTCTAAGAATGGTTTCCAAACACATGCATTTATCATTTTAAATAAAGAAGAGCTGAGTCATGAGCAGCCTCACTGACCCATTACAACCATAACTCTCTCAACCTGCTTTTTCTGAATGAGAGTTACATCAGCAGCGACTGTGATCACAAGACGATCGCTTACCACACGCAGTTGCTTCAGAGATGTGTAATGCGCTTATGGGGAGGGAAGACAAGATTAGTCTGCCTCAGGCATCCTTGATGTCTGCACGCCAACATGCATGTAGGTGCATTCATTATCCATAATTATAGTGTGAAACTGGGTGCGTGAGGAGGATTTTCAAAACTTATTCCAGTGTACGCAAATGTGTAATGTAAATACATTTCAAAATTGAGTATTTTGGGGTATTTTTTCTGAAGTCTGAATGGTTGTTGCAGTATTCCAGGTGGATTCTAGATGCATGCTAGGTGATAACGGGGGTATGTAAAAATTTTATTGATATGTATTTTTTATCTATAATTGAAGACCAAAAATAATATTCAGACTTCTGACAGGTGAATAATTATTGTGTGCATGTGTTAAGGATTTTCTGTACATTCTCTGCAATACCTGCACTGCGCTTGTGAATGGGTTCACACCAGCCGCGTTTTAGGCGTCAAATTCGCGTCTACAGTGTCTGGTTTGCCGCTTGAACATTTTGAGTTTACTTGCTTCCATTAATTCTAGTCATCGAGACATTCACACGGAAATTCACGACATGGTAGGGGCTTCTGCGACTCCGCTCGCTTCCTGTAATCACGTCACTACTAGAGCAAGCTCCTGATTGGTTAACGTGGCACGTTTTTTCGCCAAAGTTAAAACATTTGTACTCGCACATTTCCCGCAGCAACGCTTAATTTGTGCCATTCGCGCGAACTAGACGCGCAAATGAGGCGGAATCTCATGCCATTCGCGAGACCTCCAGACGCGCGTCAACGCGTCTTTACATTGACTTAACATTGAAATCACTCGCGCTTGACGCCTCTACTGCGGCTGGTCTGAACGCAGCATAACGGTGCATTCTCACCAACCGCGGTAGAGGCGGCAAAAACACACTATTCGCGGTAGTTGGCCGCTTGAACATATGTGTTTACTCGCTTCATTCGCGCGTGAAATTCTAGTCATTCGAGACATTCACGCGAACATTCGCGTCATGGGAGGGGCTTGTGCGACTCCGCTTAGACTCCGCTTGCTTCCTTTATTCACATCACTACTATAGCAAGGTCCTGATTGGTTAACGTGGCGCGGAAATCCGTCGAAGTTCAGATTTTTCAACTCGCGCGTTTCCCGCTAAAAAACGCTCAATTTGCGCATACCGCATACAGGATGCCTAAGTCTTTGCATTGGCTTCACATGTAATCACTCATGCTTGCCGCCTCTATCGCGTCTGGTGTGAACCCTGCATTAGAATCGACTTGCCTGACTTGTAAAACATTATTGCCTTTGACGACTAACAGTGAAAGGTGAAATATGTGCTGAACTTTAATATTTGGGGTTATACACACTTTTATTTTAAACCCTGCATTGTGTCAAAAATGGACGAGCCCAGCCCTCAGGGTTGTAATTTAGCCCATGCTGAGTTGTTTCGACCCAAAATGCTGGGTTGTTTTTACCCATTGTTGGGTCAAATATAAACATTTTCTGGGTTAATTTAAATCCAGCTGCTGGGCTCATCCCTTTTTGGACCAACACTGGGTAAAAAATAACTCAGCATTTTTTAGAATTTAGCTTTGTATAGCAAAAGCAATATGGATACTTATTAATAAATTACAGTCACGCTTGATTTTACCTCAAATAAAATTTCTTGTACTGTGTTTCAGAAATAAAGGTGTGTTTTGTTTCTCGTTATGATGGTTTAGCGGCATCTGGCAGGTCTGAGAATTTTATGGAGTCTCCAAAGATTTCCAAGATGATCGGAAGCCAGCAAACCTAAATTACTCCTTTGTTCATTTCTTCACCCATCTGTCACAAATCTCGAGTGGTGTGAGGAACGGTGGCGCAGCAGCCACGTGTCAGGTTTTAAACACACCTGCAGCAACTTACCATATTACATTTCATATTAATTACATTTGTCATCTATTCCCATTCCCAAGCACTTTGCTTTGTGACTCATTGCCGGATGTGAAATATAACATCGGTGCGAGAGACAGATGTTTCAACAGCTCTAGTAGTTTTGCGGTCATCTTTACTTCTATGAGATCGAGCCGTAGGTATTGAGTAAATCTAATGGGCGCTAAAGAACACTTAAGTGTATTACCGCAGTAAAACTATACTCTTCCACTGCTTGGAAATGCTCTTAGAGATATTGAGCAAGGAATAAAGAGCTTTTATAAAAGCAGTCTGGAGGGAAGTGTGGATTAAAATCAGATTTTATAGCATCAGTTTCCTTGCCCCCGGAATCATTTTTTTTTTTATGTCCATTTTAGTCACTATCCCATGAAAAAATGCAATGCAATTATATATGGTATGAAACGATGTAAATGAAGAGTTGGGTCCAAAATGCATTAAAGCCATTTTGACTAATTTGAGTAAAAATGTGTTTTCTATACCAAGAAAGTAACCATGTGGATGAAAATAACCCAGTTTTTGTTACAAACTTTTACATAGCATCTTTAGGTTATAATAACATAAAAAATTAAAATCCATAATTTGATTTCAAAGTTTTTTAATAAAAACTGATTAGTTATTTTTTTTCAAAATGCCATAAATGTATTGAATCAACATATAAATGTGCATTCATCTTTGCCATGTTATATTCATTTAGTTGACTAGTGGTATACACTGAATAAAAAAATAAACATTAATGGCATTAATCAAAACACTTACTTTGTCATATTAAGAACACTGTCATTGCTGCTGTCATCCTTGGGAAGACGTCGCTGAACTTTTTTGACAGCGATCAGCTGTAAAATGTTTTGGTCCTGCTCGATTTTCGTTGACTTTGAATAAAATAATGGAAAGTTTTTCACAAGATCCCCTGGGGTCAATGTGTTAGCATGACAGAAGCTTGATGCTGTCGTGTGAGAACAAGCAACAGCCGGCATTTTTCCTCCTATTATGCTGCGTTCACACCAGCCGCGGTAGAGGCGTCAAGCGCGAGTGATTTCAATGTTGAGTTAATGTAAAGACGCGTTGATGCGAGTCTGGAGGTCTCGCGGCATGGCAGACATGTTTCCATCTTATTTGCGCATCTAGTGAATTGAGCGTTGCCGCGGCAAATGTGCAAGTTGAAAAAATGTGAACTTTGGCGGAAAAGAGTGCCACGTTAACCAATCAGGAGCTTGCTCTAGTAGTAATGTGATAACAGGAAGCGAGGGTAGTCGCAGAAGCCCCTCCCATGAAGTGAATTTTCGCGTGAATGTCTCGATGACTAGAATTTCACGGGCGAATGAAGTGAGTAAACTCAAAATTTTCAAGCGGCAAACTAGACGCAGCACTCTTAGAAAGGATGTGTTAGTTTTTTACACATCTTTGTGCGTTAAGCTTTGAACACATTATGTGTCATTTTAACACATTATGTGTCATTTTGTGTTGATTTTGTGTTAAAATACAACACAAGTTGTGTTAAAATTAACACAAAATGTGTAGTTTCAATAATAACACAGAGATGGGTGAATTCTGGGACAACGCTTTAAGTGTGTTGTCCCAGAATCAACACTAATGTGTTGTTTTTAACACATTCGTTCTAAGAGTGAGTGTACGCGAATTTGACGCCTCAAACGCGGCTGGTGTGAACCCACACTTAGATTTTGATGGCTTACGTTTCTTCCATGCCACAGAAAACCACTACAGGTTTATCAATGCCATCAAAATTACTATTTTGTTTTTGTTTGTTTATTAATCACAAAGTAGATGAGTAAAACTAGGATTCTGTGTGTATTCAAAGCCCCGCCATCATTGTTTACAATGCGTGGAATGGTGTGCTGCAATTGGTTAAGTGGATTTATTGCATTCTGCAGAGAATGAGGACTGGCATTTGTCGGGGTTTGGAAAAAAAGGGGGAAAAGATGACAGAATTACACGGCGCATATCGGATTTTGCATAAAATGAAGAACTGACTTTTAATAAAAAATCTGTATTGTATCTGGTCAGTATTAAAAAGTTTTTAATACTGACCAGATACAATACTGATTTTGGTTGTAACAGTTTTTCTTAAAGCAACACTATGTCGTTTTTTTACCTTTAAATAATGTCTCTAAAATTATTTCAGTGATAGAACAACTTTTAACTGGACAAATTGTACTGTTGCTGCAACCTGAGCAGCCTCCTAGCTGCTACCAGCACACTCTGAAAGTGGCGATGGAGGGTAGAGCACAAAGCCCCGCCCCTCCCCCTGCCTGCAGAAGAGTGTCTGATACCAGGCACTGTTGCGCTTTTCAACCACATGGGGGAGCTGTAAGTCATTTTTACATGAAAACTACATAGTGTTGCTTTAAGATGGCGTTTATCGTGTTTTTATAAATAAATTGTGGAATATGGACAAATCCAACTGTTGGGTTAAAGGTGCCCTTCCTCTGGCGTTTTTATTGTTTTAGACTGTTGTCTGAGGTCTACTCATGACGTTTGCATGGTTTTTACATCAAAAACATCAAAAGCAATAAGTAATAGGCTATTTTGTACCCTGATTTTGAGGCTGGTTAGAGAAGTGATCCGTTTTAATGGGCGGGCTGCATTGACGACTTGGAAGTAAACGCCCACTGCTATGATTGGATAACAGTTTTTCGTTCAAACTAACTTTCAATTTAATCTCATGTGTAATCAGTTTAATGTTAAGTGAGTGTCTTAAGACACAATGTCTTTCTTACACACGCATATTTTATCATAAACCCTTTTGACACACACATTCCTGTCTTTTATCGTAAACCCACGCACAAAAATACACACACAAACACAAACGTACACGTGTCTTTTATCGTAAACCCTTTCGTTGTGCGTGTAGCAGCACACACACACACGCACACGCGCACGCGCACACACACACACACACAAACCCTTTTACATAAACCCTTCGACGCGTGTGTAACGAATGCACAAACACACACACGTGTTTTTTTATCACATTTAATAACTCACACAAACACAAGTGTCTTTTATCATAAACCCTTTCAAAGAGTGTGCAGCATGAATTCGCGTCCCTCGGAAGAGAAAACACCGGCCACCACAGTGACACATAGTACTAAAGTGTTTTACTCCCACAAACACGCGTGTCTTTTATCATAAACCCTTTCAAAGAGTGTGCAGCATGAATTCGCGTCACTCGGAAGAGAAAACACCGGCCGCCACAGTGACACATAGTAACTTACTAAAGTGTTTTACTCTCACACACTCGCGTGTCTTTTATCATAAACCCTTTCAAAGAGTGTGCAGCATGAATTCGCGTCCCTCGGAAGAGAAAACACCGGCCACCACAGTGACACATAGTACTAAAGCGTTTTACTCACATAAGCTGCGCCACCATTACGTCCGGATCCAATATTGATAGAGGAGCATTGCTTTTTAATCGCAGTCTCTCTTCAAATCCAGCGTTCTTCTGAACATCCAAACATGTAGCAACTGGTATGATTACCTCGTTTAATAGGAATGATGTCTCTTGACGAAAAACAATGGGCCGAATATGGTACGGTTAACGTTTAGCCATCCTTGCAGTAACTTGTTATGAAAACTAACTCAACTACACGTAATATGTGGGCGCGGTCTCAAGTTGAAGAGCTCATGAATATTAATGACCTCGATCAGTTCCACGTCACACTGATAAGCTTTTTAAACTGACCTGATTTCTCCGCTTATTTCTTTTCAGTGGCTAGAGCTGACAGAGGAGGTGGAAGTTAATTTTCACATTCACGACACAACACAAACACATATGAACCTAACACATATCAAAAAATACAAGTAAAAACGGTTTTATGTGGAAGGGCCTCTTTAAATTAACAAATGCTGTGTTTTTAGGCCAATATTTTTTTGGTTGGTCAAATTTTGTACATTTTCTAGTATATTTGTCCAACAGTATCTCAAATCAAATTCGGTTGTCTTAGTTGTATTTATACAATTTAGTTGTATTTTTTATTTTTTGCCACCTAATTGTTGCATTGTTTTATTAAAAATATAATGTGTCTTATGTTTTAAAAGATATTTCATAAATCGTCTCAATGCAGTCGCTCAAAAGGTTGCCATGAGTTGATATTTACCATTTCATATTGTGCAGCACTTGGATTAGCCTATTCTACAAAAGTGCAGTGTCGTGCACATTATAATCATATATTTTCCTGAATAAACATAAAAATGTTGTTTTTTCTATTCATTTGAGATGCATATTAATCGGACTCAATTTATATGAAATTCAGTTCACGTAATTGACGTTTATGTGTCAATCTTTTTGATTGACAGTCGGATGTTTAGAGTTTTCTTTGATCTCCAGGATCGTAAAATGATGTTTTTCATCGCTCTGCTCAGCGGTGCACGGGCAGCACATTTTTCAGCCAATGAATAAAAGGATGTATTTGTGTAATCAAGTCTTTGGAGCTTCTCAGCATCATTCTCGCTTTGAATCGCATGACAACAACATGACTAAAATCAGATGGTAATCAAGGTCTCAGAAAGCAGATGAGCTAATCCTCCTGTGAATGACTGTGTCTTGAGTTTCCCTTTTCAGAATATCAAAGTGAGAAACAAGAAGTTGTATGGCATCATTATGCTGCTATATGCATTCATTGGCATTTAAATTGACTTTGCTGCTTTTTCATGCTTGCAGTGTTTTGAATGCCATGCATTCACCTTTAAAAGTGCTTCTTGTAAAAGTGATTTTAGTTTATCTTTCAAAATATTTTTAATTCAACAAATGGAGAAGATTTTCAAGCAGTGTTTAAAATGTACAAATTTCATTTCACATTTTATTTTCATTTTTTGACTACTACGACCAAATGCATAAATGTAATATCATATCTCTAGTATACTGGAAAAGTGTTTCATCTCTTCCCTTTCCTGGCCCTCTCATGACACCAAACTCTCAAATGCACATCAGTAGTTCCAGTACCATCACTCTTGCAATCACACCTCTCTCTTTCAAATCACATTCCCAGACACAAAAACACACACAGTGTGGACAAATGCACCGGGTCCCGCACCCCGGCATTGTGCCCAGACTTTAGATGCCGCTCCAGATTACTGAAGCTGCAGATCTTGAGCAGCTGGCTCAGGGTCCGTGCAGTTGATGCATGCCGACGTGAACTGTCACGGTGCTTCTTTTTCATCTCGTCCCTCATGGCCTCAGATCGATTGCTGCACTAAGTCATTGTGCCTATCGCTGGGTGGATATTGATCATTTATTATTTAATCTAAGGCCCATGCAGAGGACAGAAAGAGAGATCTCTCATTCTGCTATGTCTTCCCTTTGCGGTAAACATTCAGCTGATGGACTTTATCAAGATTAAAGAAATTCTCTAATCTTTTCCCTCACCTTTATGTTGCTTTTAAACCCTTATGACTTTCTTAGTGAGCTGCTTTATGTTAAAGGGATAGTTCAGCTAAAAATGAATTTATTTTAGTTAATGATTGATCATTGACCTGTTGGCAGTGGCTTCTAAATGCATGTAAATTTAAAGAGGTAGTTCAACCAAAAATGAAAATTGTGTCATTATTTACTCCTTACTCCATTATTTAATCTGTATGAGTTTCTATATTCTGTTGAACACAAAAGAAGATACTTTGATAAATGATGGTAACAACACAGTTGACCCATTGACTTTTGTAGTATTTGTTTTCCTAATATGGAAGTCAAAGGGTACTGTCAACTGTGTGATTAGATCATTTATCAAAATATCTCCTTTGGTGTTCAACAGAATAAAGAAACTTAAAAAGGTTTACAGGTTATCTCAAAAGGTCACACATGACGTATGTGAAACTACCGCTCCAGTGTTTATAAGGATGGAGAAAGAGGACCGCATCGACTTTGTTGTATGTGGAATAATGCTAATTACTGTCTTTATGTCAGTTAATTGATTAACTCTTTCACCGCCAGTGTTTTTAAAAAAAGTTGCCAGCCAGCGCCAACGTTTTTTTCATGATTTTCACCAAAGTTTAATGCCTTCCAGAAAATGTTCTTCTTTAAATATATAAACATACAATATACCAAATGAAAGAACAGACCCTCTGCTTTCAAAAAAAAAAAAAAAAAAACGTTTCATCCTACCTTCAGTAGTTCTTTTGTAATCAGCTTTTGAATATGGGTAGGTTTCTGCAAAAACACCACATTTTGAGCAAAAAGCAGAGATAATTTCATTTTTGTGACGGACTTTTCAGAGCGATCTTTAAAACAGACACGGACATGCAGCCGCTTGCCATAGGGCAATACTTCCGGGTTTAAAAAGTTGCGGAAGGTATTGCGGTATTGCGGAAAGGTGAAAATCTCGTCATTGGCGGGGAAGCGTTTTCTCTTCATTGACGAGATATCTCGTCAATGGCGGTGAAAGAGTTAAAATGGTCCGCAAGTGTGCGTTTCACATATGATACGCGTGACCAGTGTTGGGGGTAACGCATTACAAGTAGCGTGCATTACATAATAGTATTACTTTTCTGAAGTAACTAGTAAAGTAACGCATTACTTTATAAATGTACACATTAATATACTTTTAAAAATAGTAATGCAAGTTACTTTTCAATTTGATTAATTCGATAAAAAAAAATTATGTACTGAATTTAACTGAACATATTAACGTCGAATTACACACTCTATGAATGCGCGCCTGAGCGTGAACAGTTTGAGTCAGAAATGGAGATGGCAGGCCAGAGCTTGACATTTTTGTGATGGAAATATGCAATTTCTGAATGCAGAACTTCTGTCATAAAAACACCTGCAAGGCCTGAAAGATATCAAGCCTTAGCCAATTAACAAAAAATAACGCAAAAGTAACTTAAAAGTATTACTTTCCATGAAAAGTAACTAGGTAGGCAATTCGTTACTTTTTTTGGAGAGTAACTTAATATTGTAACGCTTTACTTTTAAAAGTAACTTTCCCCAACACTGCGGGTGACCTTTCGACGTGATTAAATAATATGTATGGTTGCGCTGGCGCATCACATGGCTAGTGCAAAACGAGAAGTTGTGGGTAAAAAAGTACTTAAGCTGTTTCTCAATATGCGTTCTTCAGCGATCTTGCGTCCTTGTGTTCTCGCTCGACGTCATCATTAACAGTTGAAGTTCAATTTCAATTCTCAACTGAACAGAGGACGCATGAAAATACCCGGGTATGTTCTTGATATCGAGAATGCATTGAATGCAGACTTGCGTGCTGAAATCACTTTATGCCCCAGAAGTCATTGCGGCGAAACAATGGCGGAGGAAGGAAATGCAATAGATTATATTAATTTATTTATAACTATTAAGGCAATAGATTATATTATTATTTCTTGACAAGGTATCTGAAATATTTATGTATTTGCTATTACAAAATGACATAATAGAAAAATAAAATAATGTATATAATAATGCAGATAATGGTATTTTTGTCACTTTATGAATGTTGCGATGTTGAAGGTCAGGTGACCAACAGGAAGATCGCACACATCTCAATTCTTACAAGTGCGTTCTGTGTTCTCCCGACCACCTAAGTTTGTTCTTCCAAGGTTGCCTGGCAAGACCGATCTTCACGAGAACGCAAGTCCATTCTTTGCATTCTTGGAATTGGGGAACAGCCTTATTTTTTGGCAAAAATTTAAATTGTTTTGCTAGATGGCCTTACAACTCAGTTGGGATCGTTTAGAGCCCTTTGAAGCTGCATTAAAAGTGCAATTTTAAACTGCATTTAAACTTTAAACCGTTGAGCTCCACTAAAATCCACTATAGACGGTTTCATCGAACAACCCTGCGGAGAAGTGATTACGCGTCTGGTTTCTGTTTGTTTAATGGTCTGATTAGTTGCTGAAACTAAACTTTTGAACAAATACCTCGTCGAAAATAATAAATGTTTTGGTTCCCTTTCAGTCGGTCACTACGACGTCACGTCGTGACCGACGAATTGGGAACTCGCTTAGAGAGACCAATCTGCTTCGAATACTACTAAAACGCCAATGAACTTGGCATTGAGATATTTGCATAATGCTGGCGCCGCCCCGCCAGGTGCGTATATAAGCAGCAGGTGCAAATAAGGAAATTAGCTTTTTATCGCTTCGAAAGCCGGCAGTATCTGCTACTGAGAAGCTACTCTACTCTGGTGGGATTCGATTGCTGAAGTTGGTTGGACTAGCAGTACCACAGCGGACGCTTCGCTTAATTCCACGACTCTACATCTTTATTTTGTTTTGAGTTTAGTGTGTGCGTTGCCTTTCCCTGTGCGCATCATCAACTGAGCATCTGAGTGAATTTCCCTAAAAGAGTGATACGAGAGAGCTTTGTGCCTTGTTAAAGGCAGCCACTCTCTCGTATATCCGGACATCAGCGTCCTTTTCAGGATGGCTTTTCGTCCGTGCGATCTTGGGTGCGGCAAATACATGGGTCCGAAGGACGGTCACGAGCGTTGTCTTTCGTGTTTGGGCATCGAGCACGCAGAGGCAGCGTTCGCTGGGGGTAAGTGTTCTCACTGCGAGAACATGTCCCTTGTGGATTTGCGCAGACGGTTGTCTTTCCTCCGGGAAAAACGCAACCCTCGTCATGCGAGTGCTGAACGCCGCCACGGTGCGGCTGTGAAGCTCTCTAAAGACGACCTGCGCATCACTGTGCTGAGCCGAGCGGGGGATTCGTCCTCAAGCTCTCAGCCTCCTCATCCACAGCCGGTTGATGTGCCGATGGAGACTTCAGCGTCGTGTTCTACGATGTCTCTAGAATCCATCGCGCCGCCCTCCGGGTCCACCGACGCCGCAGCATCCGAGGGTGGGCCTCCTCCCCCTGACGTGGACCCCGACGCCCTTCCTCCCTCTGGTCGGGTTGGGACGCCGGAGTTCGATCCAGAGATGGTGGCCGTGCTCGCTCGAGCGGCGGAGACCGTAGGGTTAGAGTGGGTTCCCCCCCCTCAGCCCGAACCGTCCCGCCTGGATGATTGGTTCTTTGGAGCTGCCCGGGTTTCACAACCCTCTCCACCGGTGCCTTTCTTCCCCGAGGTGCACGAGGAGCTGACTAGAACCTGGAAGTCGCCGTTTTCTACGAGATTACGGCCGTTTCAGCCCTCCCCCCTCACCTCCCTCACCAGCGGAGCCGCTAAGGGTTATACGGGGATCCCTCCCGTGGAGCGCGCTGTCGCGATGCAACTGTGTCCGGCACACGCTCCCTCTTGGAAGGACCGCCCAACCCTCCCCTCTCGTGCCTGCAGACAGTCCTCCGGTTTAACGGGCGCTGCCCACCAGGCATGTGGAGAGGCGGCTTCAGCCCTGCACGCAATGGCGTTGCTGCAGGTTCATCAAGCGAAGGCCTTGAGGGATCTGCACGAGGGAGGACACGACTCGCCTGTCCTTTCGGAGCTCCGGGCTGCCACTGATCTGGCTCTTCGCGCTACGAAGGTGACAGCGCAGGCGATTGGTCGTGCCATGTCCACGATGGTGGTCCAGGAACGCCACTTATGGCTATGTCTGGCGGATATGTCGGATGCGGAGAAGAACAAGTTCTTAGACGCTCCCGTGTCCCAGGCTGGTCTCTTCGGTGAGTCGGTGGAGTCTTTTGCCCAGCAGTTCTCCGCCGCCCAGAAGCAGACGGAGGCGATCGCTCAGATCATGCCCCGGCGCAAGCGACCTGCATCTCGCCCTCCAGCGCCGGCGGCCCCGTCTGCTCCTCGCCGAGGGCGCCCTGCGGCGGCTGCCTCCACCCCCCCCACTAGAACATCTTCCAGGCCACGGAGGGGGAACAGCCGTCGGCAGCCCGCCCCGCCCGCCCCACCCGCTTCCCGTGGTAAACGGAAATCGAAGCGGCCCTGAGACGGGCGACCTGGAATTGGATGGGATCACTCTTCGGGAGACGGTGACGGCATCGCTCCCTCCACCGGTAGAGGGCCGGATGGAGAATCCTTGGTTTCGTTTTGTTTCTGTTCCGCCGGCTTCTCAGCCGGCACCCACAAAACCACAAAGAGAGTGCATTCCTATTCCTTCTCCAGGTCTTCAGAGGATGCCAGAGCGGGCATTCACATGCTCTTCCTCCCTCTCCTCTATCGCCAGCGGGTGTTCTGAGGAGTTCCAGCTCTCCGCTGAGGAGACGGGACCACCAGCACCCTCTTCGGAGTCTGTGCTCTCCGCTGAGGAGACCAGACGACCGTCACCCTCAGCGGGCTCAGGTCAGTGTCACACACACACATACTGTAGATACTTATGCTGTCCCAGCAGACGTACCGGCAGTACCACCTGTCCCGCTCCGCCGCCCCCCCGCGGGTACCCCGGTAGTGCCGTTAATTCCCCTCGTACGGTCCCTGGGGGCTTGGCTTCAGCTTCCCAGCCCGTCTCGTTGGGTTTTACGCACTGTCCGCCTCGGTTACGAAATACAATTCAACCGGCACACACCCAAATTCTCGGGCATTCGTTTCACCACGGTGAAAGCGTCCGATGCACATGTACTGCGTGCAGAGGTCGAAGTCCTGCTGGCGAAGGACGCGATCGAGCCGGTCCCTCCAACCGAGATGAGATCGGGCTTCTACAGCCCGTATTTTATAGTACCCAAAAAGGGCGGGGGGTTACGACCGATCTTGGATTTGCGCGTTCTGAACAAATCTCTGCAGAGGAGGTCTTTCAGGATGATAACACCGAAGCAAATATTCAATTCAATTCGCCCCCAAGATTGGTTTGCGGCTATAGACCTGAAAGACGCGTACTTTCATGTGTCCATTCTCCCTCGTCACAGACCGTTTCTCCGGTTTGCATTCGAGGGACGGGCATACCAGTACAAAGTTTTACCGTTCGGGCTATCCCTCTCTCCCCGTGTGTTCACGAAAGTAGTGGAGGCGGCGTTAAAACCCCTCAGAGAGAGCGGCGTTCGCATATTGGCTTACCTCGACGATTGGCTTATAATAGCGCATTCTCGACGGACGCTTTGCGAACACAGAGATTTAACGCTTCGGCATCTCGCCCGTTTGGGTCTTCGGGTCAACTGGGAAAAGAGCAAACTCTGCCCCACGCAGAGGATCTCTTTTCTCGGGATGGAACTGGACTCGATCGATTTATCGGCGCGTTTAACAGAAGAGCGCGTCCAGTCAATTCTGACTTGCCTCGGTTCATTCCGAGGGAAGAATGCGGTCCCGCTGAAACAATTTCAAAAGCTCCTGGGGCATATGGCAGCAGCAGCGGCCGTGACACCGCTCGGACTGCTCCATATGAGACCGCTTCAGCGTTGGCTTCACGATCGAGTCCCGAGGAGAGCGTGGCGCGCCGGCATCCATCGTGTAACCATTACACCTGCGTGTCGCCTAACATTCCCCCCGTGGTCGGACCCCGCGTTTCTCAGGTCCGGTGTGTCCATGAGACAGATCGCTCGGCATGCTGTTGTACATACAGATGCGTCCGACACGGGCTGGGGTGCCACGTACGACGAGCTTACGGCTTCGGGGGTGTGGACAGCACCCCAGTTGCACTGGCATATCAATTGCCGAGAGTTGTGGGCAGTATATCTGGGACTTGTACGCTTCGCTACGGAGCTGCGAGGGAAGGATGTACTAGTACGCACCGACAACACTGCGACCGTTGCGTATATCAACCGTCAAGGCGGTTTGCGCTCCCGTCACCTGTCGCATCTCGCTCGTCATCTCCTCCTTTGGAGTCAGAAGCATCTGAGGTCCCTTCGTGCCATTCACATTCCGGGCTCGCTCAATACAGCAGCGGACGCGCTTTCTCGAGCTGCGCGCCCCGGCGAATGGCGACTCCACCCCCAGACGGTCCAGCTAATTTGGAAGAAGTTCGGTCGTGCGCAGATAGACCTGTTTGCGTCGCCGGACGATACCCACTGTCGCCTATTTTATTCACTAACCGAGGGCAGCCTCGGCGTGGACGCGTTGGCGCACAGCTGGCCTCGGGGGATGCGCAAATACGCATTCCCCCCAGTGAGCTTAATCGCACAGACACTGTGCAAAGTCAGGCAGGACGAGGAGAGCCTTTTACTGATCGCCCCATATTGGACGAGCAAGAATTGGTTTCCAGAGTTAATGCTCCTCGCGACAGCCCCTCCCTGGCGGATTCCCCTGAGGAAGGACCTTCTTTCTCAAGGAGGGGGCACATTATGGCACCCGCGCCCCGACCTGTGGGATCTCCATGTGTGGTCGTTGAGCGCGCGCAAGGTTTAAGTGATTTACCGCAAGCGGTATCTAACACAATCAACGCGGCACGAGCTCCGTCTACGCGACGGGCTTACGCGTTTAAATGGAACCTTTTCGTCACCTGGTGCTCTTCGCAACGCGAGGACCCCAGAGAATGCCCTATTAACATCGTGCTTTTATATCTTCAACATAGGTTAGACGGTAGGCTGTCACCCTCCACCATTAAAGTTGATATCGCTGCTATTTCTGCTCATCACTCACTTATTAACGGCAGATCAGTTGGCCAGCATGATTTGGTTATTAGATTTTTAAGAGGCGCTCGTAGGCTAAACCCCTCGCGCCCTCCTTCTATTCCTCCCTGGGACCTGTCCATGGTGCTGAAAGCCCTTCAGGCCCCCCCGTTCGAGCCTTTGCAGTCTGTGAGTCTGAAGCTTTTATCAATGAAAGCTCTGACCCTGCTAGCATTGGCCTCAGTGAAGAGAGTAGGGGATTTACATGCATTCTCTGTTGACGACTCGTGCCTTCAGTTTGGTCCTGCTGCCTCAAGCGTAACATTGAGGCCCAGACCAGGCTACGTGCCCAAAGTTCCCACCACTCCTTTCAGAGACCAGGTGGTGAGCTTGCAAGCGCTGCCTCCGGAGGACGCAGACCCAACCATGGCTTTGTTGTGCCCCGTACGCGCACTGCGACTCTACGTGGATCGCACGCAAAGCCTCAGGACCTCAGACCAGCTCTTTGTTTGTTATGGTGGCCAGCAGAAAGGGAAAGCTGTCACTAAGCAGAGGATGTCTCATTGGATAGTTGATACTATCGCCCTGGCTTATAATCTTCAGGGTATTCCTTGCCCCTTTAATTTGAGAGCGCACTCCACACGGAGCGTTGCCTCATCTTGGGCTCTAGCTCGTGGTTCCTCGCTAACAGACATCTGTAGAGCTGCTGGTTGGGCGACACCTAATACGTTCATTAGATTTTACAGTGTTCGTATCGAGCCTGTATCCTCTCGTGTTCTTTCCTCACCAGGGAGGGCACGGAGAGCAGACTCGCATGTCGGCTTGCAGCCTCCAACTGATGCTTCATAACTGTGTCAGTATGGAAGGCCTTCAGAGCAAAAATGCGTAATGGTTTGAATTGCTCTTCCTCCGCTGCCTTGGCAGCCTTTGTTGCGGAGCATTGGCTGTCAGCCTTTCACTAGCTGTATCCTCGCGAACCTACGTGTCTGGCTCGGGCTCCACATTGTGTCCCACCGGGTTCCATTGTGAGTATTTTTCCGTGGGGTTAATCCTACTAGCCCACGTTTCCCTTAGCAGAGCACTGCTTTGCTTACACAGCCACGGCTGTCTTATTCTCTCAACTACGGTTGACTTTCGCCCACCATTAGCCCTTAAGACGGGTGGTGGCTTCCGCAGCGTTCCTATCCCGCTCAGGTAGGGCGCTTCCCAGTCGCTGGCACTTCTGTGGGGTTAAAGGAACATCTAGTGCCCGGCCTTCTGCCTTAAAACCTACCTCCTCCTCCTTAAGTGGAACCGGAGGGCTTTTACGCAGTCACTGGAAGAGGTCAGCCCCTAGTGGCGTTTTGATAGGGATTCCCAATTCGTCGGTCACGACGTGACGTCGTAGTGACCGACTGAAAGGGAACGTCTCGGTTACGGATGTAACCCTCGTTCCCTGAAGGAGGGAACGGAGACGTCACGTCCCGTCGCCACAGGTGCTGCCACCTGCTGTTACGGCCGGTCACACTTTCCGGCTTTCTCAGCGAAAAAGAAGCTAATTTCCTTATTTGCACCTGCTGCTTATATACGCACCTGGCGGGGCGGCGCCAGCATTATGCAAATATCTCAATGCCAAGTTCATTGGCGTTTTAGTAGTATTCGAAGCAGATTGGTCTCTCTAAGCGAGTTCCCAATTCGTCGGTCACGACGTGACGTCTCCGTTCCCTCCTTCAGGGAACGAGGGTTACATCCGTAACCGAGACGTTTCCTAGGTAATCTACGTTTTGTTTATTTTGCTTGTTATATAAATAAACTACCTTAAAAGAACTTTGTTGTTATTTATTCTTAGCAAAGTTTACCAGAAGTTACGTGTTGACCATGAAAGCCGCTTGTTTATGTTGTTACTGCTGAAACGTCTATATGGAGAAAAATCCTGGAATGTTTTCCTCAAAAAACTTTATTTCTTACCGACCGAATAAAGAAAGACATAAACATCTTGGATGACATGGGGGTGAGTAAATTATCAGCATTTTTTTAATGAAAGTAGAACACTATTAAAAATATAAAAAGCTAATTCAAAATGTTAATAAAGCTACAATAAAACTAAAACATAAACTAAAATAACTCTGCTTGCCAACCCAACCATCCAACATAGACATAATAAGAAATGTATCATTTTGAAAATATCGCTTTGTATCATAATTTGGAACAAATCCTAAAATGAATTCAATCTCACAGTTTGTCAATAACCCATCTAGATCATATTTTACCGCAAGTATGAAGACAAAATGCAATTATATTTCACTTAAAGGAAATGAAGCCTATTTTATGACTATTAACACGCATAGAGACATTATTCAGAAGACATTGAATTAGGCACATAAGTCATATGGATTGCTTTTATTTTATTTTATTGGAGCCTATTGTCCTTTTAAAAGCATGACATTCACCGGCAGAGCTTTGTGAGCAATTTGAACTTTCTGACGCACATCTTTGGAAAATGTATAATTTGTAATGCACTGTAACTTATTTGATGCTCCCAGACTTTTGAATTTATTACCTTTATAAGTTAGGGCTGCAAAGTCACAGTCTGTTTCGAAATCAACATTGGACAGCACTGTGCTGTAATTTGTGTGCTTTATAAATAAATCAACAAACAAACTTTGTGTAAAAGCATCTGGCAAATGCATAAATATGTAAACACATCTGTTAATTGAATAAATGTAATGTAAACATCATGGGTTTGAATCTTTAATATTAATATATAATATTAATATTATTTTAATCTTTTATAGCAACAGTGCATTTGTTTTCTGTGTTAAGAGCACTTGTTTAAGTCTAGTGCACTAGTGTGTAAAGTATAAGCAGTGTTTTTAGTTGTGAGATTCGGCATCTTATTTGGTTTTGTGTTGTGTTGCATTGGGGGCGTGCACGAGTTTAAATCTTCCCTGACTGAATGTGTTTTAAATAAACTAAAATTGCATCAGTTTGTCAGTAGATACACACAGCTGTGTTGTCTTGCATAAACAGATGAGAGCATTGGATGAATGAGAAGGTTTTTGTCGTCTGTGTGCAGATTCTCTATTGACCAGCATGATGAATATAATGCAACACTTTTTAACAACTCTTAAGGGGAAGATTTGGAGTGAAATACCCTATCTGACTGCAGCTGCTATTTTCAGCAAGAATCACATAATCACAGAAGCTTAATCTTAGATTTTTTATAAGATTTTTATAAGGGAAGGCTTCAATATTATGCACGCAGAGAGCTTTCATCCATCCGTATGGGGCTTGGTGAAAACATCTCTCCATCTATGTAGATTTTAATCTATTGTGAAATACACCATTGATTGGATCGCAAGATGTTGTAAGGAAGAACGATGAGGCGAGACTAATGAGCTCACATCATTGACTTCATCATTGTAACTTCTGTACAGGCATTTGGGTCTGGTATGGCTTGGCTGCATGTTTGCGTGAGAGAGACTGTCAGGCCCTCTGTGTTGATCGGGTTCCAGTACTCCCGCGGGGACGAGCGTGTTTAGTACGTCACCTTGTCTCATGTCTCCCTAAGGGCCCGGAGTGATGGCGCATATGGCCGTCCCGCTCTCCCTGCTGTCAGACTGAAGCAGTGCTCCTCTATCATCACCTCTACTATCTTCTTTACCCTCTAATCCGCTGTCAAAACCTTCCTTCCCCTTTCAGCATGGGTGCACTGGACCATCAAACATTCATACTGTACTTTAAGAGGTAATGTACTGACCTTTTCTTGTCAAACTTACTGAGGCTTGCGAAACAAAACCCAAACATTTGCTTTGTTTTTTTTAAGTCGGGAATGTGGTCACAAAAAAATACTGTATTATGAAAAATGACTTGATCCAGCCCATAAAATCCCATCTAAAGTCATTTTTTGTGATTAACTGTACTCTACATAAGATCACCCAAGAGCATCCTGTGAAAATATAATCTTTAATATTGACTGAGTAAGGTCATGTCAAAGGTTGAAATCAATATCTTGGCTCCCATTAAAGATTTCTGCAAAACTTAAGTGTAATTTTCAAAATGTCAATAAAAAACCATTACAAAATGACGCGTTTCCATTAAACGACTTAAATGTAATTTTGTTCTTTAGTGATAAGTCATTCCAAACACAATGGCGACGGGTGGCCGACATGCTAATGATATCCAAATACCGAACAATTCGAAGGCATACAGAGCAGTCGATTCTCAAATTCTCACTATCGCTGTATTTTGATGTAAAGAAGTTGAACACTTCTGTCTTGTCCTCCAACCAAAAATATTGTGCCATATTTAAAGAGTGATCATGTGACTTTTACGCATGTTAGGTAACCTGTAAATGCGAAACAACTGTTTCCATTGCAGTAATATATATTTTTGTCAGAATTCCCTGAAAAACCACCTTACTCGAGCGTAAACACTTTTTTGCCTATTTTTGCAAAATTTACTTGTTGACATTGGGCAAATTTTCAATTTGCTATTTCAATTTGCTGTCTATTGGAAATGCGTCTAATGTGAAATCAATGACTGAAATCACACTTGATGTTCCTATTCTCACAAATAGATTGCAGCATTTTGGATTCAAACAATGCAGTAAAGGGACATTTGGGAGTTTGGGTTTGTTTATATTAAACTGAACTAGAGGTTCAAACAACGCAGAACTTTATTATACAGTAGTATAAGTATATATGTATATAGTATGGAAGAGCGGGACACGAAGTGACGCTTAAATTATTGGGTTAAATTAACCATTTTTTACACAATCAACAAACACATCTCTGCTTCAAATTAACACTTAAAGTTTGTTTGTGGGAGCTACCGTTATCGTACAATTCCATCGAAAGTGACAAGAGTGCAAACGTTACAACTTACCCCATTGGTGGGGTTAATTGTAACAAACAGAGGGTTTGTTGTAACACCTGCTAGAAATTTTTGTTTAAACACAAATAATTCAATAAAATTCAGTAGGGGAGAGTGGGGCACAACCAAACGCATTTTGGTTTTGGCTCAATCATTCAAAAAATATTTGAGTTTGATTAATTCTATTTTTACACAAGCATCACACACATCTCTGCTACAAATGACCATTTGAAGTTTGTTTCTAGTACTTATCATTCTTGGACACTTATACCAAATGTGACAGAAGTGCAAACGTTACAACTTACCCCGTAGGTGGGGTTAATTGTAACGGGCAGGGGGTTTGTTGTAACACTTGATAAAAATTAAGTTTGCAGGCAAATATTTCAATACTATTTTGTCTATATACTTGAAGTGGATATTGTTTATATATCTGTCTATAATGGACAGGTATCTACACTGGATTTATTCATTCAGCCCTTTTCTAACAATAGTTCAATTATAAATAAATACAAATGTCTAAATATGTGAGAAAAAGCAGAACAATTATGACAAATTTTTTTTATATGTATCTCAGTTTGTAATAACCATACTACAGTTTCAAAATCAAATTCTGAGATTATGAGCATCAAAGTCTGATTTTAGCCATTCATTTCATTATGATTTTAATCTTTGACGCTTATTCAATCAATATTAAAGATATGAACAAAAATAAATTTGACACATGATTTTTCATAAGACAGGCACATTTATTTTGTTAGCAGCCAGCAATCATTCGTGTGTAGCCTGTTTAAAACAACGGCATTACGCTAACGTTAGCGGTTTTCATATCGTAAGTGCTGAGGGGTTCGTTGTAACACAGCGTAACAAATAACCCCGCTGAGTCAAAATATTTTCAAGCCCACCAAAAGCTGCTAAGAGCTGCAGACATATTTCAAAATAAAGCTATGTTTTAGTCAACAAGACACAGATTAATATGACATAGCATTGGATTTGATATCTTACACTCCCAACTTAGAAACCGAAAAAACATATGATGAAAAAATGTACTTACATGCCACTAAAACACTCGTTCATCAATAACTCTCTGGAAAACTTTATACATTTCCAATCATTTGCTGGATATCGTCTTTTGGCAGCATGAAAAAAATATACCGGAAAAACAAAATGCTCACCCTTGTGCAACAATGTAAACAGTCCGTGTTACAACTAACCCCGCATTAGTTTTTGTCCCGCACATCTCTATATATTGTTTATATATTTGCCTATAGTAGATAGATATACAAACATTTATTAATCCATGATCCTTCATTTAACAATAACCATCCTTGTGTTATGCATTAATGCATATAAATAGATTTAAAAAAAAAATCATAATTGTGAGTTATTTCCCATAATATTGTATTAACTGATATCATTTTAATGAATAGTATTTACATTGTTTTCATTTCATTATCATTGAATACCTGAGGCTAACTTGTAACACTGTGTTACATCCAACCCCGCTGTGTAAAAATTTTTCAATCCCAGCTCAGTTACTAGGAGTTGCTGACATGTTTCAAATAGTGTCATGTAACAAGACAGTGATTAAAATAATATAGGGTTGGATTTCGTGACTTACACATCTAACTCAGAAATCGAAATAACAAAGATGAAGAAATTTACTTCCATGCCTCCAAAACACTCTTTGTTCAATATCTTAACCAAAACACATCAACATTTTCAGAGAGATCATCTTCTGACAGTAAGAGAAAAAGACCAAAAGGACAGATTTCTCTGCCCTGTATAAATATTTAAAGTAACCGTGTTACAATTAACCCTGCGTTTGCCCCACTTACCCCTACTGCAGTTTTCTGCCACACTGTATCCCATGCATCTCATCCATTAAATATTTTTTGCATTCCATTTTTTACTGCTTATATATCTTTTTTTCATTCTGTTTTTTCCATCCACATGCTGAGCTGATCTTATTCAAGCAAGCCCCCCCCCTTTTCTTTTTTTTGACTAGGGGGTCTGTCTCCTACTCTGTAAATATTTATCTATGGGATCTGGAGCTTTTGGTGCCCCCTTTTCCCTCCTGCAGTGGAGCTCCTGTGTAAGCTGTGCATATGAATGTTTCCTCCTCCGGCACTGCTGTATCTCTCTCCATCTTCCACGTGCCACTCAGAGGGATTTACGCACCGAGGGCGAGCTCTGTATTGTTTCTCTTCATTTTTTTCTTCCTCTCCCCAAAGAGAATGGGCCAACTCCAGGCCCTGACGAATTCAAAGTACATCAATGGGGCCTTTAGGGGGTGGCCCACCCAGCGCTGCTTTCCTACCTCCGTATTTTCATCTTGAGGTGTCCCAGTGGAAAACGTGTCCTCTCTTCCTGGCTTAGTGCTGAACTATTTCTGGCAAAACCTCACCAACCGCAGGGACTTGTCATTTACTGTAGGGGGCCATGCGTCCTGGAGTGCGCACCCTGCTGTTCGCATGTGTAGTTCGGCAGTGTTATACGTATGTTTGTGTCCCGTTTCTCTCTGTTCAGTGTTTTGAGTGTTGTTGCTATTTATATTGGGGTGTCTGTCTGTTGGGGCTGCTGAGAGTTGCTGATTGACTAGTGCAGTAATTTGAGGAGTATTTGTAGGGCAGAAGAGATGATGCTCTTTTCCCGAGAGAGAGAGAGAGAGAGAGAGAGAGAGAGAGAGAGAGAGAGAGAGCACTAGTGGAAAAGAGAGAGCAATGCAGAATGAGATACAACAATGCAAAATGACATGATATGTAGCCAGATTTTTGAGACCGCATGAGCATCTACATCACAAAAGCAAATAAGTCGAAAGCGTTTTCGGCTACCTCTGAATGCGGTCGAATGTGGACGAGCTCAAATGTGTGTGCATCACGTGTCTTGTCAAAATAAGTGCCTGCTACAGACGCGTCTAAAGGGTTTATGATAAAAGAGACGCTCGTGTTTGCCAGATTTCTCATGTGTAATCAGAGTTTACTGTTAAGGGAGTGTCTTGCATGTATTTTGTGAACGTGAGCGTCTCTTTTATCATAAACGGTTTTGATGCATGTGCAGCAGGCACTTATTTTGACAAAACATGTGATGCACATGGTTCACATGACGCAAGCAACACATATTTTGAAAACGCAAGCAACACACATGACACTCCGAACACTTATTTTGAATTAGCGCTACGTTGAATAGCAGTCACGAGCCGCCACTGGTCAGGTGTAAACAGCCTCAAATACTGCAACTCTTTATTTCGCTTTGTTTTATGCTTTTTTAATTTGAATGTAACATATATGTCTCTATTGTATCACTTACCATGTAGCTTGTGAACATACCTTTGTTTCCAGATAGACTGGTGCATGCTGTTTTCCTGATGTGCTTTATAGCCAGCCAATATAATTGTAACTGTTGTGTGCAGTATGAGAATGAATATGCAGAGATATGCTTGGCTATAGAGATATTCAGATGACAGCCTGCGGTGAGACAGTGAGTGTTTGTTGTGTTCTTAGATAAGTTTGTTTGTATGTGAATAACAGTGCTTGTACCCTTTTATCACGTTATTATGTTAGATTAGGAACAGGTATCTTTACCATCCTTCAAAGCAAGCTTTACGCAGCTTATGTCCTTTACTAGCAAATCCACATGCAATATTTAGAGAGGGATGCCATGCCACCAGCTGAAAGTTATTGAGCCTCTGTATATGTTTCTTATAGCATCCTTGATAGACAAATTGTGTCTGTACACATTTAGTTTATTGTAACCTCAATATGTAAAATATGTGACCCTGCCTTTAAAAACCCAGCTAAAGTAATTTTCGTGATTGACTATTTTCTACGTAACATCATCCTATTGTACATAATCAAGAGATGATTCTGCGAAAGTTTAACATCAATATTGACTAAGTAAGGTCATGTCAAAGATTGAAATTAGTAAGTGAAATCAAACTTTGATGCGACTAATCTCACCATTCGTTTTCACAGACAGACACATATATTCTAACCTTGTCCACAGGGTTGCATATGTGAAGAATGACGGTACCATCACAGTCTTGTTAAAGGATAATTCCGGTATTTAACACTTTGAGTCTCATTTCTGGTTTGTTTTGGATGAACTACAGTGATGGACACAGAAATTTTGACAATTGGTCGTGTCTTGAGTTTTTGTCTCGTTTAGAAGCGTCTCTTGACTGCTTCAGAATGGAAGTCAATGACACAAACATTTCATTAAAACAACACTTAACGTTCATTTTAGAAAAACTGTACTACTCCCCGAGTCTAAATGGGTGTGTCCAATGCCACTTTTGCTAATTTAACAACGGGAAAAATGGTTTGTGCGCTGAGAGCAGGTCGAAAAGGGTTGTACATATTTTCCTAATGGGTAATGGGAGTGTTTTGGGCGTAACGTGCAATAATAACCAATGAGAGTCTTATCTCTCATCCCCTTTAAAAGCCAGTTGCGCTGGCACTGTGCGTAATCCCTATTTAGATAACGGACCTTGTAAACTAAAAAACTAAGCAGAAGAAGAAGACCACCAGTTTAAAATGTGTTGTTTTCATATTTATTGATTTTTTTATTAAAACCTTTAAAAGCCTTTTTCTTTTTCTTAGTCATAGAAGTACAAATAGCAGGCTTTGAATTGCTGTCCTGAATGTATCGATATCCTACATAATCAATGTGATCTCATAAAATAATTTACAAATATGCAAGAAAAGGTTTGTACTCTAAAAATACAAACAAGAGATAAAGGATTTACAAACGTGCAGAGAGCTGAAGCGTTTCAGCACTAGAACAGCGCCATATGGGATTTTTTTACAAAGCATTACTTAAAATGTTTCTCATCATATCCACAGGTACAGTGTCATCATGTACAATAAATCCGTAAGATAGCATTTAAAAACATTTAAAAATAGATGCATTTGTTTAAAGCAAAGCATTTATTTACTTACCAGGCTGCAGGTGAAGCAGCTCTTTGCACTTTCTAACGTCTCATAATCTGTCCTCATTTATGTCCAAGAGATTCAATAATAATCTTTTACGTTTCAATCCTTTAATCTTTCATATTTAAAAGCGTTTTTGTGCTGCTGTGCATCCATGTATGTGATAAGCAAACCCGTGTTGTTGTCCCTTTTGTAAGCGCATATTACTAATGCGCTCTTTAAATAACAAAAAACAAATTGCGCCATTGACTTTAGACTTTAGACTTTAGAGCAGGTTTTTGTTGGTCAACGGCGTACTCTATTTTAGTTGCCTCAAAATAGCAACACGCCAACAATGCGCCTGAACACACCTCGTTTTCAGACCAGAAAGCATGGGCGCAAAAGGGGGCGCAAATGCATTTGATATTTAAACACTGTGGCGCTAAACGCAAAAATTAAAATTGCGCAGGGTGGAAACTAGCAAAAGACACTTGCGTCACGCATTGCGTTGCATTGCGCTGCATTGCATTGCGCTGCATTGCGCCGGGTGTAAGATAGAGCCCTTAAAGCAACACTATGTAGTTTCCATGTAAAAATGACTTACAGCTCCCCCATGTGGTTGAAAAGCGCAACAGTGCCTGCTAACACACAGTCTTCTGCAGGCAGGGGGAGGGGCGGGGCTGTGTGCTCTACCCTCCACCGCCACTTTCAGAGTGTGCTTGTATCAGCTAGGAGGCTGCTCAGGTTGCAGCAACAGTACAGTTTGTACAATTAAACGTTCTTCTATCACTGAAATTATTTTAGAGACATTATTTAAAGGTAAAAAAACTACATAGTGTTGCTTTAATCTCATGTGTGATCAGATTTAAGTGTTGAGTTAGTAGTGTCTTGTGAGTATTTTGTAAACGTAAGCTCTTTTTATAATAAACCCATTTTGACATTTTTTGGCATGACACATGATGCACATAGGTTCACATGACGCACTGAATTTTTACATATTTTTACATGAGGGCCATTTTTTTGTCCTTTGGGGTAACCCACTGGAGTCATTTGGAGTACTTTAATGATGGATGGATGTGCTTTTTGGACCTTCTATATATATACTGTTAGAAGATAACACGGCAGTATTATAATATAAAATTGATCATTTGTGTTCAGCTGAAAAAAGGAAGTAATTTACATTTGTGATAGGATGAGGGTGAGTAAATAATTGGAGAATTTTTATATTTTGGAGATCTATCCCTTCAAGTATGATTTCTCAGTGAATAAGTTCTGCAGACCTGAGATCAAACTCTTTCATTCTCACCTCCTTTCGTCTCTCTCCGTTCTCCTCTGGGCCTCCGTAAACACAGGCACAGTATGTCGTATGCTAATTTGAGATTTAATGATTAATTAGTTGCTGGCCTGCTTTCTGCAAGGACAGCCACAACTAAAACGCTTTGTTTTTGGAGTGTGAGTAGCATCTGCCTGAAATCATACATGCAAAATGAGTTTCTCACATGCCAGAGAATCACCAGGCTTCAGAGAAATGTAGATGTCCCGTGAAAATACACACAACTCAGATGAAGGCGTTTGTGCGTGCCGCAGTTATGTAACCAGCTCAAACAGCCTTGGGATCTCTATGAGAGTCTAAACATGAAGTGGAGGTGTCCTCTTAAAGAGTATGACAAAGTCAAGCACTCTTTTGAGAGCGTTTGTAGTCCGCACCATCGCTCGCCTGCACTCTTACATCCGCTCGGCTAACTAGCAGACATCAAAACTGAAAGCCCGGTCATGCACGGTGAACTCGCTACCAAGATGTCCCAGCTGCAGACATCTGATAAAAATGAGGATTAAAGTGGTCAGTGGGTCAGTGCTTTGCAGTGAACTGTGTTCATGTACAGTCTAACACTACAGAGATTTTGTCTATAGATATTCTCAATATTGTATTCACAGGCTGGAAATACATCACACCTTTGTTTTGAATGATAAGAAATTACACTGCACACTTTTGATATATTTGGAATAGCATACTAGATATTTTCTAGTTCAATCATCAAGAAAGATGTCTTGCAAACAAATTGTTGTGGATATGCTATGTGTTTTACAAATGCAAATTATAAACAGAAAAGCACACATATGATGTTGTACATACTTCAAGGTTTAATCAAATAATCTTCTTCATTCTCTTTGTCATCCCAGTATCTCTGCTATCTGCATTGACCTAAAACTTTGACTGTAGGCTACATATTTTTTGAAGTGTTCAAATTTTTGAGTTATTGCAAACTATTGCACAATGCATATTGTTATATGCATAATTGTAACTTTGAAATATCTTGCAGTCCTAATCTTTAGTGGTAAAAGTCACTTTCGGTAAAAAGAAGGGAACGGAAAAAAACACAGCTTTTCCACATAATACCTGATTAACCCCTGGTCTGCTTTTGTAGTCGAACACCTTTTCTAGCTTCAACCAATCCTACTTATAAACATTGCTTTGTAAACTTCATTTTTTTAGCTCTGTCATTTGTAAGTCACTTTGGATAAAAGTGTCTGCTAAATTAACAAATGTAAATTTCAAAAAGGCAAATGCATACAGGTATACATCCTGTAATGTAGTAGCTTTAACCCATGCATGCAATTTAGTTGCTTTAAAGTGTACTACATGCTGTTACAAGCTGCAGCATACAACTAAAGCAAATGCCATGAACTACATTTCCCACAATGCATTGTGCTCAGATTGACCTTCAGTGTAAATTAATGATCCGGAAGTAGTATCAACCATGATTTTTAACTTAAAACATGACCCACATTCAGTAAACTGGAGTCTTGTTTTGTTGCTATTTCTGTGCTAGGTTTGTGATTAGTTACTTACCTAATACTCATTTTGTTTGAGTTTTATTGACTGTAATAAATAATTAAGACAACTTGTGTTGTAAACAGCCTTTAGTGTAATATAATTAGTATAGGGTGACCATACATGCCATTTTCCCCTGACACATTCTGGGGTGCAATTCCCAAAAGCATTGTTGCTAACCTGTTAGCAACTGTGTTGGCAATGGGAAATTGCATTGCAACCAACAAAGTTGCTAACTTAGTTAGCAACGATGTTTTTGGGAAACACACCCCTGGGCAGGATTTCGGGTGTCCTCTGGAAGTTGCATTTGTAGACCGCATACATCATTAGTAGTATAGTTGTAGTCAAGACCACCTAAACCGAGACCAAGTCATGACCAAGACCAAGACAGGCCGAGACAGAGACAAGACCAAGACTTTAAAGGTTCGAGACCAAGATAAGACCAAGACCAGTGCAAGTCACTGCATTAAAACACTTATGATAAATAGTGGAAAATGTTTAATGATTAGGCACTTCTTGTCTGTGTGTGTGCGCGTGTGTGTGTGCGTGTGTGTGTGTCTGCGTGTGTGCGCTTAAACAATGCCAACATCATATGCCAAACCTGAATAAACTGCATAAAATTAATGATAAAAAATTAATTTGTGATGTGCCATCAGTTCTTTGAAATAAAATTCCGAGTCCTCTTTGTCCGAGACAGAAACGAGACCGAGTAAAAATGCGGTCGATTCCAAGACGAGACCAAGACCTTTAAAATTACAACACTAATCGACAGCATACATCATCAAGGTTCGGGTTCAATTTCAGAAAAGCAACCATTACATTTCAAGGTAAGAATGAAACTTCAATGATTGTATGTCTTTAAAGAAATAAATCTTGATTTTCTGATGTATTTTAACTGAAATGTGCGAACCTCCATGACATATGCGGTCGAGCAACGCGACTTCTGGAGAACGATCCCGAAATCCTGTTCGGGACGTGTCCAGTGGAACTGGCACGAATGACCACGTCATCAAGGTTTAATATTTCCGGTTCTATTTTAGAAAAGCAACCGTTACATTACAAGGTAAGAATAAAACTACAATGATTGTATGTCTTCAGAGAAATAAATCTTAATTTTATAATGTTTTTAAATGAAACATGAGTATGCGGTCGAAAAATGCGTCATTGTAGTTGTGTGCAGTGATCCAGTAACAATTAGTAACAATGTATAAAACTGTAATTTGTTTTGGAAATATTGTGGTATTTTTTACAAATGACTTATCTGTGAGCTTCATTTAAATAAAAAAATGCAAATCTCCACCCCTCCTCAAAACGATAGATGTGTTCGACTGCATGCGGCGCTGCGCAGACCGCTCAGCGGCTAACTTGAAGCAGTGCATTCCGGTTAGTAATTTTGTCTGACTTCAGCTGGCGCTGCAGGCACGTGACTGTGTCATATGGTTTTAAAGTACCGCGAGAGCGTTTCGAGAGTAGCCGGCTAGCTCAGCCGGTGCAGCTTATCCAGAGCGGCTACACGGAGTTGTGATGACAACACAGCTTTACATGATTGGTTGCCTCACTGATGACAACGATCACGTGCGTTTCAAGTTTAATCCAACCTTTAGTTCCACTAATAAACATTATAAATGTATGTTTTAAAACAGGGAAAAACACTTTAATATGCTAAAATATGTTATATTGTGTCGTGTAATAAAATAAAAATGAAAATAACAAACTCTATTGATATTTTAATAATATAGGCTTGTTTCCGGTTATTTGTCGGGTATTCAGTATAAGCAGCAATTAAAATATTCGATATAAAATGTTTCTGGTTGCAACTTTTTATTAAAAGGTTTGTTTTTTATCAAATTCAGTATCTAATTCACTTCATTTGCGATTAAAAACAAAGAAACACGATGCACACGTCACTACGGCAAGCAGCAGGTGTCCGGCTTGACGGCTCCGTCTTCAGTTCCTCCCTCGACTGCAAGCGGCAAACCTCACCAAACGGTCTGCCCAGCGCCGGATGATCTCGAACACACCTAATCTCTCTTTACTTCTGGTCATATGCAGCTGGGTGGGGTCTGGGAGAAGATCGCTGCGATTAGCAATTAGCAACACGACCCAACTTCAAATGATCCATTAAGATCTCAATGTACAAATTCAATTCCAGCCCTGCCTTATTTCATTTCAAAAGCCAGTTTCACCAAAATATACGTCACCACATTGAAAATAAGGCAATCACTACTTCTGTTTCATGGGACTTTAATACTGATCACAAATACACAGGCCAACATCACATGACCAACCAAATGTCCTCAAGATGACATGTGACCTAACAATGCAGGTGTATCAACTCTAAAAGGATGCACCTGAATAATTTTCATTGTTTGTTCATGAGTGTAATCCCTGGAAATTGGATACTGCACAGTATGTGGAATTTTTCCGGATAGGAATGCTTTTGAAAGAGCAGCTTTTCATGGTGAGTAATGTTTTTGGACATTGT
The DNA here is from genome assembly GCA_025389145.1 of Misgurnus mizolepis. Lineage (NCBI taxonomy): Eukaryota > Metazoa > Chordata > Actinopteri > Cypriniformes > Cobitidae > Misgurnus > Misgurnus mizolepis. The sequence continues at coordinate 22,597,196 of JAIFKI010000025.1, read as the reverse complement.
GTTATCACTTATTTGTTTTTTTCATGTGGAAGGTTGTTCATGCTCAACCAATTGTGCTTGACATTATCAAGGTCACATAGTTTGCTTATTATTTGTTCACATCCTAGATTCGGGCATAAAGGTAAATTCTATCTCAAATGTCTTAATTAAAATCTGTGATTTTTTTTTATAGTATCCCTAAAGTTAGTTTCATGCAGTCTATTATAGTTAGTCGGTTAAACTGTGTATTTTAGCAAATTGAGAAAACAGACAATGATTTGTTTAATGTTAGCCATCTTTGTTCAACTGAGACTGGATTTATTTCTTAACCACTTGACTCAATAATCCATTTTCATTGCACAGACCTTTTGTGGTTATGCATGTAGTTACTGTGCTTATCAGAATATTGGGATTGGGAATATGCTAATGAAAAACTCCACTTAAAACAATTGGGAATAGTAGCTTCACATGTGGTGCTTTATTTGTATGATGTATACTGTGTGGAAGCTCGGTAGATTTTGAGCTTGCCTGTGTACTCTACATGTTTGTTGTACAAGTATTTATTGTTGAAATCTCTAGTAGTTTCATCATAGTTTCATAACATTTATAGTGTATGTCGTCAACAATCTGAGAGAGATGAAGTCTTTTTGTCAAACCTCTTAATTCAAATGTTCACTACCCATCCCCTGCAACTTCCCTCTGTTCCTCTGTGTGCATGAATGTGAATTACAATTGCATGCTTCAGCAGTCTTTGTGTCCTTGAGGAAATTTTCTTTTACCTGCACCCCCTTATTTTTCAATTACGTAACCAGGCATACAAGCCATTATTGTAATATTCTCATTTATTAAATCAACTTTCAATGCCTCCTCTCTGCCGAGATGCCATGCCTTCAGATAGACGTAAAGTAAGAGAGGCAATTTACAGTTAAATGCAACTACAAAAACACTACGACTGCTTTCACTCCATGGTAACAAAGATCTAAACTAAAGGTAATTTGTAACACAGGGAGGGAGTAGTTTATGAAATCTAAAATATATAAAGAGTTAATAGTTTTTTTTTATATTTTTCTATGTTCTTACCTCAACTTAGACGAATTAATACATGCCTATCTATTTCAATGCATACACTTAATCTTTGTAATGTGCGTTGTGAATGTGTTAGCATTTAGCCTAGCCCCATTCATTCCTTAGGATCCAAACATGGATGGATTTAGATGCCACCAAACACTTCCATGTTTTCCCTTTTTAAAACTGTTACATGAGTAGTTACACAAGTAAGTATGGTGGCACAAAACAAAATGTTGTGATTTTTAAACAGATAAAAAATAAGAACTATATTGTATGGCGGAAGAGCACTTAGTTTTCAGCACTTCGACTTTGGGTGCAGTATTATTGATGGAAGTTTGAGCGAGAGGGGGAGTAGTCAGGAGTGATGTTGTTATTGCGCATCTTTAAATAGGGAAAACATGGAAGTATTTGGTGGTTTCTAAATTAATCTCTGTTTGGATCCTAAGGAATGAATGGGGCTAGGCTAAATGCTAACACATTCACGACGTGCTGTACAAAGATTCATGCCCTGTTTAAACGAGAACGTTCAAGGGTGAAAATGTAAATATATTTTAGGGGATGTGGAAATCTTAAATGCGCTCTACCGTCGTGTTCCCGTCTTAAGGGAAAAAACGCAAAAGTCTGCTTGCGCTGGCTCTTGTCGCATACACGTTTATGTCACAGGCATGCGCCAGATCAGGAAAATAACAACAAACATGTCGGAATATTTCCATTCGTCGGACCTTCAAGTTGCCATAGCAGCTCTGATAAATATACAAGTCTTTCCAGCAGTTGTACGAAATATACTGATCAGAGAAAGAGGCAATTAATGCACAATCAAATTGTTAATGCACCATTTTGTCGGAGGCAAACCAGACGGCTTTGGATGAGACCTGGGAGAACAAGGAAGAAGGATGTATGCAGGCGCGTGGACTTGGTGTTGCTGTGTGTCAGTGCTTCACATTGCCACCTATCGCCTGACGTGCATAATACATGGAATATCACAAACTTTTGCGTCACCATATGCACACAGATTTCCCCCCCAAAATGCTTGTATAAACTCGGAATAAAAAGTGATAATGCAATGCCACTTTTGCGTTTTCTCTTCAGATCATTTCCATGTAAACGTAGCCTAATGCCGAGTTACTTATTCATTTAGCTGACTTACTTATTCATTTAGCTGACGCTTTTATCCAAAGCGACTTACAATTGCTATATATGTCAGAGGTCACACACTTCTGGAGCAACTAGGGGTTAAGTGTCTTGCTCAGGGACACAATGGTGTGTCACAGTGGATTTGAACCCGGGTCTCTCACACCAAAGGCGAGTGTCTTATCCACTGCGCTATCACCACCCCCAGTTCAGACTACACAATTTTTTTCCTGATTTTGACTCGCCGACAGGTTTTGAGAAATCGCCGACAAATGCCCGAAATCACAGGCAAATCGATGCTCGTGTACGTGAGTGACAATCACACAGTGTGAATGATCAAAGACGCGTTTTGAGAGAATCGCCGACTAGTCGAATGGTATGCTAAATATCTGGACCTGTCAGCGATTCAAAATCATTCCGTTTGAAATGTGTTTTGACTGAAAATAACATCGGCGATGACCTACAGCCAATGATAGAGCAACATAGAGGGCAGCTGGAAGTCCGGGGAGGAATTATGAAGGTACAGCTCATGATATCAGCAAGCATGGATTTGGTTAAGAAAAGGGCTTTTTTTTCTTTTCGCTACAAATGAGCGCACATGCAATTGGTATGGCAAGCTTCTTGCGGGCTACCATTTTTCATAATAATCCGCAGTTTCACGTGAGAACTCCGGTCTTGCACGCACAACCTCGCGTTGTTTCCTTGTCCATTTCTCGCGTGCATTTGGCTGTGAAACGTAGTTTGCAGACCAGGACAAAGTTGTCGGCGATTCTTCCTATGGTAAAGTCATGCCGCGTGAAACCCCCTGTCGCCGATCCGTTGTGCAGTGTGAAAAAGCAGCAACTGAACGCTACCCCAGATAATCACGCTGTATGAAAACATCTGTGACCCGACAAGTTTGAAAATCATGCAGTCTGAACCCGGCATAAGTGCACGCATTGAAATCAGGCTAACATACTGAGTAGCTGGCCAATCGGAGGACAATGCGCTTTTCAGAACGATGAGCTTTCCAAAATCAATGCGTTTCAAGGAGGCAGGGCATAGAGGAGCAACGATAATGGATAGTATGTGGAAAATGAACCATAAAACATGCAAACACATTGTAAATAATGTTGTTTTAACCAACGTAATAGTTGCTCTTTAAACATTTTTGGAGCTTTACATTTGAAACAACATCCTGTGAACTTGCTGTATGTTTCTGGTATAGTATTTCAAACAACATGAGCTTGTGATGTTAACAGACTCATGTCTCTTGTAAATGGTTTCATAAACAGTAAAAATGTGCGGCGTTAGAGTCTGTGTCTTTCTGTGATGTGCTGAGGAGTGATGGGTAATTATGGCTCCCTCACTCCTGAAATACAGAAGCACTCTCACTCTTCTGTAATCCATAAACGCCACATGATTTCATACGTTGCGGTTTTCCTAATGTGCTTCAACCCAGCATAGTGAAATTGAGAAATATCATAATAATCCACTTATCAGGAAAGAGCACATTCCGATAATCCCGCCTGGAAAAATGGGCCGCTGTACTACAATGTTCCTGTGTCCTTTCTGCGATGCCTTGTGATGGAGCTATGTGTGCAAGAATCAAGACGTTGAGGTGCCTGTTTGACAGCGATCTGCTCCCCAGCTGATACAGATTCGTGGTGTAGAGTTCAGAAGATTACATCCACAAAAGCAGTCTGAAATGTATTTTTCTTCCCGTCTCTGGAGAGGCGCGTGATGCTATATGAGCGAAGTGCCATATTTTCCTGCTCGAAAACAATTCGGTGTATTTGTGCTCATTACATGGTGGATAGAGAAGGTTTATTTTATTAGCAAGACTCTTGGGTTTGCAGTCCATGTAAGCGATTACTCGTGTAACCCTCTCCCACATTTTCTCTACAGGCCACCCATGATACCTTACAGCGTAATCTTTGCACACTGAATTATAGTCATTAATGTTTTCTGTGTAGCTGGTTTTGTTGTTGGATTACTGGCTTGGTAGGCAGTGAAGTGAATTGCTGGGTAGGGACACCAGTAAATGTGTACAGAACCTGTTTAATGCGTTTATAAGTAAGGATTGGTAATTCCTGCTTCTATTGGTGTGCTCAGCAGCTTGTCTGAATTTGGTCTATTACAAGATTGGTCCTTTTGTCTTCACAACCCAGAAGAGCATGACGTCTTAATCAATACAGTAAATGGATTTGACTTCAGATAGGAATTAAAGAGGATCTGCTTGACATAAAGAAAGAGACAGACATTATTAGTTCTAAGTCTGTTCACTTGTTTATAGTCTAGAGACAGTACAAGATCAGGTGAAAGCTGTGCACTCTTTTAAACATTTCCTTGAACATGTATCTATTTTTTCACAAGCAAGGACCATGCCAAAACCAAGAATAAAGCAAATGTTTAGTAAATGGAATGTCAGGGATGGATGGGAAGGGGATGAATGAAAAACAAGAAGACCGTCTTCAGAGCGTCTTATGATGTTAGCCAGGAGACTCAGGGAGGGGGACCATCATCTTATATAAATATGCGCTTAGGACCCCCGATACAACCTGGAGGGAAAGAGAAAGAAAATGGTAAGGATGATTAATAAAATGGGGGTTGGGTTGAGAGAACAAGACGACATGGTACTGGGAGGGTGCTTATTTAAGAAAGTTGAGCAGTCAACTAAATGGTTGAAGTGTGCACTGTAAAACATTTCTGTAGGATTACAGTATTACTGGCAGCTGGTTACAAGTAACTTACTGTAGATTTAAATTTGTTATTTACTGGCAACAGTTTGTTCAAAATTAAAAGAAAATGAAACATTAACAAGTCTTTATTTTTACAGAATAAAACTTAAATAACAGCCTTATGCAAAGCATTAATTATATTAATTAATTATAATCAAAAACAAATATTGTCTGTTTATATAATCTGTATTAAATTAAAGAGAGGTACTGTTTTTCCTGTCTGACATCATTATCTGTAATGAGGTCACGCCCACCGGCGGTACCTGCTATTCATTTGGTAATTAATAGGCAAACAGTTCAAACATTTGACAAAAAAAAACAAAGTTTTATCAGATTTAAAGACTTTACTGTGTGTTTGGATGATATGATAAACATTATACACACACGTGTGGAAGATCTTCAGTTATGTCTGGACAATGAGTAAGGAAGAGTTCATCTTTACCTCATAATAACAAATACAAATAACAAGACTGACTGGAGGAGGATTTTTCCAGTCATGTAACAGTAAGTCATTTATTCTCATTTATATTTGCATTCATATAATATGCTTATGACTTAGGTCGTATGCAGCCTGCATATGCGAGAAAGCATTGTTTAAAAACGTGTGTACTTGCGTAAGTTGCATGTAAATCTCCACATGGCGTGCATTTTAGACACAGTAATTCTCAGTTACAGTTATCCCGTTTTCCTTGAAGGCAACTTTCAGTAAGGCTGCACTACAGGATATTTTAAGTGTAATATGATTCCATACCTTGTATTGTTTACATGCAATGCCATTGTTTATGCGTGAAGAGACGCGAGTACTCGTGCGCATGGACGTGATGCCATATGCGCCGTGTTTTAAAATAGTTTATACGTGCTTTTGAGCTTATTTAGATTTTTTGCAGTGTATTTGTGTTTTTTGTAGGTTTACATTAATACACAATGTACAAATTGCAAATAGGCTCAAAATATCTTGAGAGAATTGTAAGCATTTGAAGGAATTTTATATTTAGATAAACTATAAATTTAATTCGTTTTGCAATTATTTGAGGTAAACCAAATGATTTATTAGTTTTAATTATTAGTTTTAATGTTTACTGTTATTAGCCTGGGAGTGTAACCAAGATGGCCGCCGGGTGAAGTGACTTGCTTACAAAAAGGACTTTGCTTGTATTAGTGAGTGTGATGCCTTCTGAAATGATCTGATTTACAGTGACAGCTTATGACCTTGTAAACTGGCACATAGTCATAAAATCTCATGCAAAAAACAGACAGACTTCAACAACAGTGTCTGTCTGTCTGTCTATGTATCTTTGGACTTGCATCAGTCTGAGCTGAGAGGATACAGCAGTTAATTGGAAGTGGTTACATATTGAGGCTTCAATTGAACTAATGTTTACTTGAAACGGCCTGGAGCCAGACAGAGGCAAAGAGAGCGACATTGAGGGAGGTCTAACAATCAGCACATGCACGCAATAACTTCAGACTGAACTGCAAGCTGTTCAGGACGATAGAGAATGGAAATTAATAAAAGCTATAGAAAAGGTTTTATTTGCAACAATTCTTACTTCTGTGAGCGAGTCCTTGGGCAGAACACAGTCAACACAAATTTGTTTATGCATTGATGTTTGGAAGAAATGTATCTCAAATGGAAAAGCATCGGAAAGGTCAGGTCTTTGATTCCAGGGAGCATACACATTGATAAAATGTAATGCATTGTAAGTTGCTTCCGATAAAAGTGTCTGGCAGATGCATAATGTAAGTCTAAGCTGGGACATCATTATGATGCAAGCTGACACATACAGTAGCTAATAATATCAATTGGCATTTTTCAACCTGTACAGTATACGAACAGAAGTTGAGAGACCTATTTTGAGAGTCATGTTGCGAACTCTTGATCCTGCAGCTTTGTCGTGTTGACCCAATGGGTCCTTTGAGCTCAAAACCAGCCCTTGGGAACGAACATGGACACTAAAATGTGCCATATCCTTCCCAAAGGCCATTTAGTCCAATGCACATGGTCTTTGTGAGGTCACGTGGCCTGATGTCACGTCTCCTTCCCTGTTTTTCTCGCTCATATCTCTCACATGGTTTCCAGATGAAATCTCTCCTGTTTGTCTTTCAGAGGTCGGTGGGTTGCTATCAATGGTTCTGGTTTTCGTGAGTCACCTAGGCAACCCAGAGGCTCATCTATTGTGTCTCATTCCTCAGCAGAGACCTCCATGTCCTGTCACCAGGATTGTGATTCTATTTCATTGAAGAGAATAACAATTCGTTATATTGATCTTTTAGATGAATATAATGTCCTATGGACAACAAAGGCCACCGTATAATTTTTTTGGTCGCACTGACCAGGTTGTAAGCAACCTGAAGCGTATCTGTGATAGACAGTCTTACACGCCGCTTTTGGACATTTATGCTAATAGAGTCAGACCCTGTAAAAACCGCAGGCTGTTCTGCTAAATTGTCCTCTATGTACTTAGAAGGTGAAACTGGGGATGTAACTTACTGTGGCTTTATACTTTAAATATGAAATTTGATACGGGAAATAGTTGTGTATAGTGGTTTACCAACAACATTGTTGCTTGGAGTGTCAGAACAGCTTTTTATAAAACATAGTGGTTTTAAATGCTTATTTTTAGCAGATAAAAGGGAGGGAAACACTGATGTTGTGTTGGTGTTATTAAAATTCATCAGTGAGGATCTGTGGAATATTTAAAAGAGATGAACATCCTACCTTGAACACTTTGCACACTGGTTAATTCAAAATATGCAAATACAACTCCAATTTAGACACCTTTATGAAAACGCTATTTTAGAGCTGTTCTGTTTAAATTTATTTTTAAATTTATTGCCATTATCTCTTGAAAATGTACAAGCATTTTAATAAAAAGAGGTTTTATCCAAGTTTAATTATCTCCAAGGGGTAAAAGGTTGACGGAAGTAGCGAGATATAAGGTTAATACTGTTAACCCTTGCAAATTTTCCTGGGGTCTTCTGATCCAAGTAACCATATAGCGGACTTGCTTCAGCCATTGTCTCAGTTTATATTGTCTATTGTGGTTCATTCACATTGAAGCTTTCTTGCTTTGAAAGACATATCCATCTAAAACACAAGTTTTAATTGCATGGATCATGGTTAAATAAATCCATTGCTGCCGTAAGTATACAGTGAGGAAAATACTGTAAGTATTTGAACACAGTGGCGGTTCTAGACAAATTTCACTAGGGGGGCCAAGGAGGGGCCAGTGTTTTACCAGAGGGGCACATAAAAAATGGCAAGAAATTATATTTAAAGATTATAGGGGTGGTTACAGGAATTAGTTTAAGATAGGACTAGGCCTTGGTTTAATTAGGAAATATAACTAGTTTTAACATACATTATACATTACTTGTGTGCATTTTGAAGCAAAACAAAGCTGTATTTTAAGATATGGCATTGCAAGTTGTTTTCAGTTTGGACAGCTCTTACATTTATTTTAGTCTAGGACTAGTCCCTTTCCGGGAAACTACCCCGTAAACTTTATTTTACTTTACAATCATATACTTTTTTTTATTTAATACAAGAGTGAGTGCAGGTGCAAAAGAGGGACTGGGCTCTTTTCTAAAGCCCCCCAACCGAAAAGCATGCAAGCCTACTCAATAAACTTTATGAAATGCAAACTTTTATAAAGACAAACGTTTGTTTTAGTTTACATATAAACACACATTGCTAGACAGTTAGGGACCACAATCTAATCAATATTTAAAATAATATTTATTTTAAATTGTAAAAATTTTTATATGTAACATTTAATTATATTCCTCCAATTTTATGCACGTATATGTAAGAGCATAATTACAGCGCTTTTTACAATGTGTAAACTTTAAAAAGTTAGGGAGATTTTGGTTTTGCCGGTTGTTGATGAGTAACAGCTGTAAATGATCACAACACGCAGCCATGTCACAGGAGAACAAGTGAACAGTGTCCCAATGTAAAGTAAGCTAGAGTCCTTACCAGTGCCCAAACCTGCATACACATTCTCAACATCGGGAGGTTGGGAACGAATTGAGACACTCGCCGAGCAGCACCCACAGGCGGCTACAGTGGTTGGGTGCGCCGCTCTAATTTGCCTGTGTAGAACGTTGCGTCGCATTAGTTCCGCTTTTGGCGCTCGCGGGTAAAATAAAAATAAATGTATACTTTTTTATTTGGCCAGCACAGGGTGGCCACAGGGGTGGCCAGGGACATGTCTACAGAGGCACGGGCCACCCTTGGCCTCCGTGTAGAACCACCACTGTTTGAACACCCTGCTATTTTGCAAGTTCTCCCACTTAGAAATCATGGAGGGGTCTGACATTGTCATCGTAGGTGCATGTCCACTGTGAGAGACATAATCAAAAAAAAAAAAAATCCAGAAATCACAATGTATATTTTTTTTTAACTATTTATTTGTATGATACAGTTGCAAATAAGTATTTGAATACCTGAGAAAATCAATGTTAATATTTGGTACAGGAGCCTTTGTTTGCAATTACAGAGGTCAAAGGTTTCCTGTAGTTTTCCACCAGGTTTGCACACACTGCAGGAGGGATTTTGGCCCACTCCTTCACAAAGATCTTCTCTAGATCAGTCAGGTTTCTGACCTGTCGCAGAGAAACATGGAGTTTGAGCTCCCTCCAAAGATTCTCTATTGGGTTTAGGTCTGGAGACTGGCTAAGCCAGGCCAGAACCTTGATATGCTTCCTACAGAGCCACTCCTTGGTTATCCTGGCTGTGTGCTTTGGGTCATTGTCATGTTGGAAGACCCAGCCTCAACCAATCTTCAATGCTCTAACTGATGGAAGGAGGTTGTTCCCCAAAATCTCGCAATACATGGCCATGGTCATCCTCTTCTTAATACAGTGCAGTCGCCCTGTCCCATGTGCAGAAAAACACCCCCAAAGCATGATGCTACTGTACCACCCCCATGCTTCACAGTAGGGATGGTGTTCTTGGGATGGTACTCATCAATCTTCTTCCTCCAAACACGTTTAGTGGAATTATGACCAAAAAGTTCTGTTTTGGTGTCATCTGATCACATTACTTTTTCCCATGACTCCTCTGGATCATCCAAATGGTCATTGGAAAACTTTAGACGGGCCTGGACATGTGCTGGTTTAAGCAGGGGAACCTTCCGTGCCATGCATGATTTCAAACCATGACATCTTAGTGTATTACCGACAGTAACCTCTTTCAACTCTTTTCAGGTCATTGACTAGCTCCTCCTGTGTAGTTCTGGGCTGATTTCTCACCTTTCTTAAGATCATTGAGACCCCACGAGGTGAGATCTTGAATGGAGCCCCAGTCCGAGGGAGATTGACAGTCATGTTTAGCTTCTTCCATTTTCTAATGATTGCTCCAACTGTGGACCTTTTTTCACCAAGCTGCTTGGCAATTTCCCCGTAGCCCTTTTCAGCCTTGTGGAGGTGTACAATTGTGTCTGTAGTAGGGATGCACCGAATCCAGATTTTTTCCAGATTCGGAACCGAATACCGAATCCTACTCGCATCCTTATTCCATTAACACAGTAAAACACATTAATGAAGTAAACAACATCCACAGCAGTGTATTTTTCATTTTGTTTGATTTTAACTGTAAAAAAAGATAGGCAACATTATGCCAGGATGACAAGTGGGAAAAACTATTTTGACAATTACCATAAGCCTATGCATAATGAAAGTGATGCAATGTGATGCGCTAGTTTTTTCCAGGTGCGTCCAGGAAATGTAAACCGCCCCTAAGGCTCACCAAAAAACAATGCTTATCTCCACGTCAGCACCCGTTGTGTGTAATCAATGGCCGCGTGACGTCGACCAGCGTAGCGCAAGCCAAGGGTTCGGTTCGGTGGGAAAAAATCTACGATTCGGCCGAACCCGAACCCCGTCAAAAAGCCCAGTATTCGGCAGAATTCGAATCCTGGATTCGGTGCATCCCTAGTCTGTAGTGTCTTTGGACAGCTCTTTGGTCTTGGCCATGTTAGTAGTTGGATTCTTACTGACTGTATGGGTTGGACAGGTGTTTTTATGCAGCTAACACCCAAACAAGTGCATCTAATTAAGGATAATAAATGGAGTGGAGGTGCACATTTTTAAGGCAGACTTACAGGTCTTTGAGAGTCAGAATTCTAGCTGATAGACAGGTGTTCAAATACTTATTTTCCTCACTGTATATTATTAAACAATTATACATGCTAGCACAAAGTATCACATAATACGTGAATGTGTTAAACTTCAAAGATCTTGAGCATCCTCTAAATATTAATTATTATTGAAAAAAATGTGCCCAATTTTTTTATTTATTCAAACATATTTGAATAAATCAAATTTTTTTTTTCTCCTAGGGGGTTTTTCACCCCGGGGAGGCAGCCTTTTTGGGCTTTACCTAGCTTCCTCTTCTATACGTTGCTTTAGTAATACGTGCAATTATAATATTGAGTCATAGCCGCAGCAAATTTAACTGCTCATGCTATCATGTATTCTGTTGTGCTATCTGTCGTTTTCTGTGCTTTTCACTGCTTCTATTTATGTAAAGCTGCTTTGAAACAATTGACTTTTGTGAAAAGCGCTATATAAATAAAATTGAATTGAATTGAATTGAATATTGGTGGGGTGAGAGCATGGACTTTTAAAAGTTGAAAAATAAGGACCACTCGAATAATCATGAGATGATATCTGGTGCTCTTCTGTTTCAAATTGGTCTGTCGAAGTAAATTCTAAGATACTTTAACACGGCCACTTCTCGCTATTTGATATCCTCTTACACAACAGAATATCAAACATGTTTTGTTTTTCAATGCTATTAAAACATTTTTAGGACTGTACACCCACACACAGATGTTTCTAACAGTTGGAGATGACCGGAGGGAGTTGATAGATGAATAATCATAAAACAACAGAATAATAGACACATATTGATTCTTCTAAATAATTAGTGGCTCTCACGAAGGCAAGCATCATTAATGTCATTGTTCAGACCTGAAGTTTTGAACACTCATCCCACGCCATTCGTGCTTGAATGATGTCTCAGATCGTGCAGGTCCATGAGGAGAAGCATGCTGTTGATTTTCAAAGTGATCAAAGTTACACTAACTGTAGTGGGCGATAAAATCCCATTGAGTAAGATTAAAGAATAGGTCATTGAGGGACCAGAGTATTTCAGACACTGTTAGATGAACCAGGCAATAAATTAAAGGTCCAATGAATGCATGTACAACTCACATTTACATCTGAATATAGTAACCATAGTTATCAGTATACATTACATCATGCAAATGCTTTAATCCAAAGTAATTTACAGTGCGTTTATCTATAAATGTTTTTTTTATCAGTATTGTATGTGCATTCCCTGGGATGCAAACTCATGCCATGTGCATTACAAGAACAATGATTTACCAATTAACTAAAAATAAACTTGACACTTTTCTCAGTAATTTTGTTACAACAAATCCCTTACAAACACTGTTACATGTTGGCTTTTAATCACATCGATACTGTATATACAATGAAATATGTAAGATCTGAGTACAGAAGTATCTCTCTCTCTCTCTCTCCCATACTCGGAGTAACACGCTCGTGCTCATTGTAATTATCACCCGTTGAGTAATGGGCTGATTCAGCCTAAAGGTGTTGTGCCAAATCAGCACTCAGATAAGTTTCGGCTCCTTCAGGAACGTCTGTTTCAAAAAGCTTGCCAACCAACACACGCACTCAGGCGCAAGCCCAGGCGCAAGCCTTTTTTTGCCCTTTACTAGAGCTGAGAGGTGTTGAAAGGTCTGTTGTAGAGCAAAGTGTATGTGTGTGCATTTATAAGGAGGAAGCTGAGGGTACTGCAGAATATATATTAGTTCTGGAAAGAGAACAGATCGGTGCAAAAAAGCCTTTTCACTTTGAACTGTCAGTAAAACCCACAAACCTATAATCCCAAACTGTTTGTGTGGCTTACACATTTCTAAATGTGCTGATTGATCACAATCAGGTTTATTAATATTTGCTGAGGAAAGCCTGTTAAGGAACTTAAGACTTTACACTTTTTTGTGAGCAAGCTTTTTAAGCTTTCCAATTTAAAAGTACTATTCGCACAGGATTAATATTATCTGGGGACCTCGTGTGATTTAGAAATTACCCCCCTATATCTGAGTTTCGTGTGGCTTGTAAACACGGGATGAGGAAACCTGTGATTTTACTGACTTATCTCCCGGATAAGATGTTGAGGCTTTGCGTAATGCCTTGGGCCCTATTTTAACGATCTGAAACGCAAGTGCGAAGCGCAAAGCGCAAGTGACTTTGTGGGCGGATCTTGGGCGCTGTTGCTATTTTCCCGGCGGGAAAAATAACTCTTGCGCCAGGCGCAAATCAATAGGGGGTTGGCCTACAGCCACACAACAATACAGCCACACAACAAACTTATTAAAATATTTTAATCGCTATTTGCATGATAATTTTTTAATGCAGCCACACAAAATAAATAAAAACTATCACCACAATGCTCACCACTATGATTTCCCTTATCTCATGTGTTAATATTTTTTATTGTAACAATTTATGATTTGCAAAAATAACTGTTGCATCTGTGTAGATTAGATAAGCAAAGTGTGTGCGCGTTGTTCACGCTATACATTATGGTCAAGCATGCGCCCTTAAAATAGCATAATGAACAACGCGCAATGCGCCACTGAATTTAGACTCGTTTTTTCTGGTCAGTGGCGCAATTGTTTTTTGAAACTGCAAAATAGCATCAGGGATGGTTTGCTCCGGGACACGCCTCCTTTTTGCGCTGAACCGCTCAGGGAGCGCAAGTTCATTCCCTAGTTTGCCGACGTGCGTCTGTGGAGGGAAAAACCTGCTGTGCGCCAGTGCAAAATACAAATGATAAATGAGTCACTGACAAAGTCAATTGCGCTGGGTGCAAGATAGGGCCCCTTGTCCTATACAGGCAAAGCCGCGACACGAAATTAAAGGTACCTTTAACATGTTAATCAGAGATTTTGTCCTAATCAGCTGCATCGCAAAGCTACCACGTCGAGGTTCAGTGGATTATATACTAGTCAACATTTGACGTGGATCAAAACCTTTCATGAAAGTTGTCCTAAAATTTTGAACCATACCCATTCTTTGACTGGTGTATTTTAGAAACAGATCTGCTATGCCGCGGCGTCGCCTAATCTCGGAGATCTCAAATAATGACAGTTCTACACATTCTGAATAATCATCAAACATAAACGTAGAGAGACTGATTAGATTTTTAAAATCAGAAATATATAACAAATCCCTCAAGTTTCACAAGGAAAGCCATAAGAAGTGGAGTGATGTGTCTGAATGTGCGCTCCTCAGCTGCAGTACGAGAGGTGCAGAAACAGAAAAAAACTAAATGAAAAGGCGCACAGGTAACAAAGCCTTGAAAAATTATATATGACCTCGCCAAATCCTGGCCAAATAACAGAGATGTCAATTCGCACAGGACTAATATTATCACAGGGATTAACCTGTTAGCCAGCACTTCTATTTTTGAGCATTTTCTGAAAAACGACAACTCCAAACTAAAACGTCTGCAGCTCTTAAACCCTATGGTCTATATTCATAATTCTGGTCTTGTTTGAAACTAGACACTTGACATATTGTTGCCTAATAGTCATAACAACTCAGAGTAGTAAAGAAACAGAGTAAAACAAGGTAAAATATACATTAAATGACTTCCGTTTTTCTTTAAATAACATTCACTTAGCAAAAAAGGTATGAAATGGTCATCTGAGACACCTGGGGACACCATATAGGTAAACTGAATGTCTGACCATGCTGTGATTCAAATTTGAGAATGATACTCCAAAAAATGTTGTTTCTGTGAGCTTTTATTTCAAAAAAGTCCAGGCGTCCTTTCAGAAAAAGTGCACTTGGAAACTCCAAATATACACATGATAACAAAATGACATGATTATCAAAAGAAAATGAGTCAGGACTACATATTACATGATGTATATCAATTCAGAACTTCTCTGCCCACCAAAGCACATAGAAAAAACTATTTCAGAAAAAAACATTTGCACATTATAACAAAATACTTGCTATTTTGAATGTGGTCGCTCATGAATGCACTCCAGATTCCAGTCCTCCTCTGGATGTCAGCTGAAGACCTGTTACATCACATCACATCACAACACAACACAACACAGACACACACAAAGCAAGAGGGGATTTTAGTTTGAGTCAAAAGTTAGAGACATACAACTATTTGTATGAGAAACTATGACGTAATATACATGAACATAATACATACACACATACACACATTACATGAATATATTTATAATTACAAATGTCTTATGTTTGCCAAATAACCTATATTTCTCAGCTGGTAATACTCATATTTTCCACCACATATCTTGTTTTTAGTTTGTATATTCTGTGCATTTGATTCATATAGCTATAAAAATGATTCATTTATATAACATGTCATAGAAAATGAAACCATGTAAAACTCGTATTTTAGTCATCTCCACTGTTACTTTATAATCAAAACAGCTAACAAGAAACTAGAAATGTAACGTAAAATAACTAATGAACAAAAGAATCCACTTACTTTATCCAAGCGAGCGCAGCTGAGCTCATAGTCCGGTCCATCTCTCGTCGACGACGCGGTTTCGTTTATATCCAATCTTGTATCTTTGCTCCGCGATCATGCTCTTTATCAACTTCTCCAAAACACTCTCAACACAAACAAGTCCTCTGCAGTCGACAATCCACAATGGAGATGTTATATCTAACCTTTGAGAGGTTTCTCAGCGGCTCCGGAGAGCCTAGCCGGCTGCTATGCTACCCAAACAAACAAACGCGCAGGGAGGGGGCGTGGGCATTCCTCTCCATGCGCTTCTGTAGATTTGCGCAAAAGTACACTTTACTGACGTAAGTTGAATCCTTGTAATCGTTTCATGATTGGTTACTACCCCTGCCCATCAAAACTTTGCTGGCTAAGCATTGGCTGGCTTTGTTTTGGCGTAATCCAGTCAAAAGCCTATGGTTAGCTGAAGGACATCTGTCTGGGCAAATCGGTGTTCCCGATTCATTTTGAGTTGTCAAACCTTATCTGATTGAACAAAACAGAAAAATAGGGCGGGATATTTATCGGAAGAGTCTAACGAAGCAGGAAGAGATGGATTTTCACTGATAAAACTCGATATTTGATAGAAAATAAACATGATCGATCATACTTAGCGGAAGCGCGGATGTAAATAAAGGAGGGTATTGCTGGATTTATCACTATTTTTCGTTGTTTTGGATTAAAACGTGGGATGCTTTTTGAAGAGTGGACCCTTACGTTGCAATGTACGTTGAAGTTTTTGGGAATTGTCAGAGATGATCAGAACCATATGGCAAGACATGTGAGTACCCACAAATTTTTTTATATGCATTCCGTCTGCATTTTATTTAATCTTATCCACACCAGTGTATTGATTGCAAAAATAAGCTCAGAACATGAATTTTGAGTGTTTAAACTTTCAAATAATGCAAAGTTTATGATTGTTGATTGAATATTTGATGTTAAACAAAGTACAAAAACACGTAAAAACGCCCCCTAGGGACCGCCGCCGGGCCGGTGCGTGTTAAGAAGTTTGATCACAGACAACCTCCGCAATATTACAAATCACTGGAGGTCACCATGTAATACTTCTCTCATGCGAATAGGGCTAAAGTCAATGTAAAATCATTTCAGATAGTTGTTTTTAAACACATTAAAATGTTAGTTATGTATTGCTGAAATGCGTTACAAAGACTAGTACTGAATTAAAGTTACACCATTGAAATTTTTTTCCACATTTCTGTGTTCAAGATTATTTGGGCGAGGCTAAAACGGTGGCTCGATGATGCACTGGAGCCACCGAGCATGGCCCCGCCCCTCACACATTTGCACCCATCCATTTAGTTTGTAGTGGTATTTGAAGGACTGCATTCAACACTACCTTTTTTATCATTTACCACCAATCTTGGTGTGTTTTTTTATTTATTGCACCTTTTTTGGATGAAATGTTAACTTTTTAACACATTTGCATTGCTACTTTGTGCTGTTTGGTCTGCCTGCTTTTAAATGAGCACCTCCCATGCATGGCCGTAGCCAGGGTTCGAAAATTACAGAGGTACAGGGTGGGGTGTTAAGAGTTAACAAATGCTATTCCAGGTGAAAAAGTGCACTTTAATAAAATTCACTTAAATAAATAAAGTAAATATTTTATTTAAACCCAATTCTTCTACATCTTTGTACCAGAGTTATTTTCTGTTTTTCGATAGCGTTGTTGATACTGTTGATACTCTTACAGACACAATTATGATGATTACTGCTTTTATCTTACCGAATGTAGTATCAGCAATAACCTGCTCGGGCTGAATGATGCGTCTTATTGGATAACTTTCAGTTTCCAGATATCAGTACGAAAAACAAGCAAAAATAATTGGCCTTAAAAAACAAAGTTCGTCCAAACCTTGTATTTCAGAAATAAATCAGAAAAACGCTAATACTAACCTACACCTAACAATCACTTTATAGATAATGTCAAAGTGTCACATTAATTGCTAAAACACTACGTCTAAAGAGGATTTTTAACAATGGGATCTGGCAACACTGCAAATTCTGCGCCGTCGCAGCTTAAGCCAATCTTCATCATTTTAAACTAAACTATACAGTAAACTGTCCAAACTTGATTATATATGCGAATTCGTTTTGAAAAACGAATTAGTCAATCAGAGAACTTCAAATTTTATTTTTTAATATGAAAAAATTATCGAGGTCCTGACCTCTTTGACCTCATAGCTGGCTACGGCCATGCTCCCATGAGAAGAGCTTTGTTACTTAAGTTTTTTTTAAGCCATGGAAAAAAACAAGAATTATTATGAAAGTTAAGTAAAGGAGGCATGATTATTTTTAATTGTACAGAATTAAATGAATTAACTCTTGATTGGCATCCATAAAATTAACGTATGTTCATTTATTTATGAGAACATAAATAAAATGTGATTTGTGTCATGGATCTCTGGGGTTTGTGCAGGTGTGTGTCTCTCTCTCTTTGTAATTGTGTTTGTGCTCCAGTGCTTGTTGGCTCGGTAAACAGTAAATAACTGTGTCCTTCACATCCAGGATTGGCCGATTCGTCCTTGTGAGTGTATGGAAACATTAATCCTTTACATAACGGGAGATTGAGATTCCTCTCTGCTCATTTACAGGACAACGTTTGAAAAATCATCTTTATTGACAATGTCACCTACGTCATAAAAAAGCATTATATGTGACCCAGCTAAAGTTATCTCTCTGTGGCTTACTTCTTTCTGCACAAAATCATGCTACATAATGTAAAGAACATTCTGTGGAAATGTAATCTTGATCTTTAAACTTAGGGTTATGTAGACTTTCAATATTGAAGTCAATATAAAATCAATAAATGAAATCAAACGTTGATGCTCCTAATCTATTATTAGACTATGATACTCTAGCCTGGATTGCTTTTAAAGAATTCTGAATAATACATAATCAAGGATATTAAACTACATTATTAATAGTATTTGCAAGCAGTTGTTAAAGTTGGATTTGGATTGTGTAAATTATTTGACATTAAAAATCCTAGGAGCAGCCGAGCAACATAGTTCATAAACTCGAAACTATCCAAACAGCAATTTATGCAAATACCGCAATGGCGTCATTACCGTTGTTTCGACACTAACACAGCAAGGCAACTGTATTGCTCGAGGGTCTGCTTTCTCTCCTTCTTGGTGCATTGAAAAGTTCTCAAGCGCTGGTTGCTGGGTGCTCTGCTGGCTCACTACCCTTAAGGCAGAGGGTGGTTACCATGCCAACGGGGGCAGCGGCATATGCAAAGCCAAGGTTACAGTGCCTGAAGGAATTGTAGATTAAATTGTGCAGTGGTCAGCGCTTTAATTCAATTAATCTTTGTGGAATAGATCGGTGTATGTATGCTTGTGTGCATATGTGATGATAGATGGGTTATGGAGGCACACAGCATGGTTCTTGAAAACTGGATGGATTTTGCCCATCGACCCCTCTGCCCCCAGATCCCATGCTGACACCATAACCTACTCTCAAGCACTTTGTGCTCTCTTAAAAATGAAGGTTCTTAAAAGGGTTCCTAACAGAACATAGGTCTTCAACCGTACTCCTGGGGACCCACTGTCCTGTTTAGCTCCAACCCCAATCAAACAAACCTGAACCAACTAGGGCTGTTTCTGAAATAGCCCCATATACCCCTTATTCCCTACATCAGTTTGCTATAGTCCACTTAACTGAGTACTAAATGAAAACAAGTAAGTGAATTCAGACAATAACCGGTTAAGTTGCTGCAGGCGCCATCTTGAGTCAAGACACGGGAGTTTATTTGGCACGCGCCTCACAGTGAAGTGGTAGCGACTATAGATATTAATATTAAAGGCTAGATGTCTTATTCGTGCTGCTAGCTAATGGAGGTTGATGTCTGCTCCTGGCGGCGTTCTTGTCACAGTCAGCTCGCTCACTCGTAACATTGTTTTGAATGGTGCATGTACTTTTTGAATAACCATAACTTGCAATATTTTCTACCGATTTTCAAACTGTTGGGTTTCTTATAAACGTCAGAGATGAACTTCTGACACTGCATACTTATAAAAAATTTTCATGAAACATGTTCAAGAATTCGTCCAGAGATACGAGTATTTGTGTTCATGCAGACCACTCACCTTACATCATGCACCACAGAGCCCACCAAAAAGCTTGCATGTGACAAGATGGCCGCCAACGATGACGTTAGAGACTCCGCCGTAATGCATTGTTTACACGAGACGCGGTAGAGGCGGCAAGCGCGAGTAATTTACATGTTAAGTTAATGCGAAGACACGAAAAGGCATCCTGCGGCACGGTATGCACGGAAGGTGTAGCTCGAATGGTGCGAAATGAGTGTTGCCACCGGAAACGCGTGAGTTGAAATGAAAAGATGCGAATAAACACTCTGTGGCGGGACGCACTGAAGGCGCAGCGCGAATGGTGTGAAATGAGCGTTGCCTCTGGAAATTTTAGCGGATGTCCGTGCCGTGTTAACCAATCGGGACCTTGCTGTAGTAGTGAAGTGATTACAGGAAGTGAGTGGAGTCTCAGCGGAGTCGAAGAAGCGCCTTGAATTTCTTAAATGACTAGAATTTCACGTGCGGCTTCCACACACGAATGAAGCGAGTAAACTCAAAATGTTCAAGCTTCTAACTACATGCGAATAGCACGTTTTTGCCACCTCTACCACGGCTGGTGTGAATGCACAATTAGACATCTAGCCTTTATTATGTATATTTATGGTAGTGACGAGCGGCTGCATACTAGTTATTGCAGTTAGGATTGGGTATCGTTTCCAATTTATAGTTTCCGATTCCAAATTCGATTTTGCTTATCAATTCCGGTTCCTAACGATTCTTTGTTTTGATTCCAAAGAGGTGAAAAACTAAATTCATGCTTTATAGATCAAAAATATTTATGTTGTGCCATTACTTACAGCTGAACACAAAAAAAGGAGGCTACATAAAAACTTTTTTAGCAGTTGCAAAACTTTTAAACAAACAT
Organism: Misgurnus mizolepis; assembly: GCA_025389145.1. Lineage (NCBI taxonomy): Eukaryota > Metazoa > Chordata > Actinopteri > Cypriniformes > Cobitidae > Misgurnus > Misgurnus mizolepis. The sequence continues at coordinate 22,576,721 of JAIFKI010000025.1, read as the reverse complement.
GACTAGACTAGCTCAAAATGATTTTTAAATAACATAACACCTACCTAAATCATGGCGACTCAACAACAGAAAATGCTTGCAGCCCTGTCACTATTTAGTTGTGATCAATCTGTCACACTTTTTCCTGTATGAGTCTTCCTTTCGAAGTCAGGGAGAAAGGGGTCTTGCATGTAGCATATGACAGAGCTGCCGCCACGCTACTGTCGGCAGCGAGTAATAAAGAGCACTCGCTGAGTCAGCACTCAGGATGCGCAGCGCATCAGACCGGGTGCATTATTTTAATTTGATATGATAAACTAAAAGCAGGTGCTTTGCCATATTGCTGGTGACTTCCATCTTGCAACATAATAGTTTGTAACAATAATTACACTTAGCTTTGTCAACTTCTGGTTTTGCAAAATGCAGCCACACGTAAGAGCACCACTGTCCATCGTGAAAATTGACTTTTAGTATTTCAGCGAAAGGTCCTATGGCTATAGGTCAGGTGACCGTGCGGTCCGGAATCATTAAGTGGAATCGAAATTATAATTTTATAACAAGGATCCAGAATTGGAATCTTAATTCGATTCCCAAACCTAATTACAGTGCATTATGGGATTGAATAAGTGCACTCGATAATGTCCACTATAATTTCGGACACCACTACAAGGGGATGGACATCTCCTCAAACAGGGCACTATTTAGGGGTATAGGGTGTTTTTTTTTTGACACAGCCAAGGTCTTTACTTTAAAATTGTAGATGTGTTGGAGCAGGCTTGTTAGTAAACTTTGCAGGACTTTGGGTCCCCAGGAGCACAGGTCCCCTTTGTCCCCCAGGACAGTGCCCCCATGACCTCTGCTAAGAACCTTTCAGTCAAAGGTTTCTAAAAGGGATAGTTCACCCAAAAATGAAAATAATGTCATTAATGACTCGTTCCAAACCTGTAAGACCTCTGTTCATCTTTAGAAACACAGTTTAAGATGTTTTATATTTAGTCCAAGAGCTTTCCGACCCTCCATTGAAAATCTATGTACGGTGTACTGTCCATGTCCAGAAAACATCATCAAAGTAGTCCATGTGACATCAGTGGGTCAGTTAGAATTTGTCGAGGGATCGAAAATACATTTTGGCCCAAAAATAACAAAAATTACAACTTTCTTCAGCATTGTCCCCTCTCCTGTCTCAGACTAAATCTAAAACATCTTAAAATGAGTTTCAAAGATGAACGGAGGTCTTACGAGTTTGGAACGACATGAGGGTGAGTCATTAACCCTCTGGGGTCTAAGGGGTCTTTAGGGCCCTGGAGAAGTTTTGACCTTTGACATTTGTGTTTTTTTTCAGTTGCTTAACCCCCAGGGGTCCAAAAACGCGTTGACGCGTTTTGACGTGTTTTCTCCTTATCATAGCAGAATCAACTTAAAATACTCCATCATTAATATTCATACACTTATGTGTTTGACATCATTTGAAACTTTAATATGAACTTTAATATGTGTACATTCACAATCCTTCTCGAATACGGCCCCTCTAAACAAAAAGTGTCTTACAATTTCTAAATCAATATATTGTTTTATGTGAATGAGTAGGCAGGATGATTTTCATATAATTTTAAAGAAAAAACTCTAGACTACTAGATTCTGTTTAGAAAAGTCTTGTTAAAACATGTTTAGTATGGGTTTTGTGTACTTATATCAGTGACTTAAAAATTCTGCTTTTTTAAAAACCATGCATAAACATTTTTCTCTCAAAAATAAAAACATGTACATACATGTAGCTCATATAATATTTTAGCCCAGTTTGTGCTGAACACAGTGGTTTGAGACACTTGCCATTATTATGTTTTTAAAGCAACTGAAAAAAGACCAAATGTAAGAGCATGTCAGAACCTCTGACAGTGTCCCAAAATGGTCGGACCCCAGAGGGTTAAACATAATAATGGCAAAAGTCTCATAACACTGTGTTCAGTACAAACTGGGCTACAATATTATATGAGCAACATGTATGTACATGTTTGAATTTTTGAGAGAAAAATGTTTTTGCGTGGTTTTTGAAATTATTTTAATTTTTGGGTGAACTATACCTTAAAATAATCATTTTTATTCCTTTTTATAGTTTGAAGAATGTTTTCTCAATACTAAACCTTTTTTACTACAGAAAGGTTCTGTAGATGTTAAAGTTTCTTCTTGAAACCATACAGCTCAACAAGGAACCTTTAAGAAAACTTTTGTAAAGCATAATTACAGAAGCTTCGGAGATGGATAAATGTTAACACAGCCTTAAACCATAAGGGGTGATGTCCCAAACAGGGTTTATCCTAGTCCCAGACTAAAATGCATGTTTGAGCTGCCTTCATTTACATATCTTAACATATATCAGTGACATTGCTTTGTCTGAAGATGCACACCAGTATTGTTTTATTGTAAGGTATATTTGAAAAACTACTTAAATTTCCTAATCTAACTGGATTAATCTAAACCCTGTCCAAGAAACTGCCCTAAAATTAATAATTCCTGTAAATAAGACTGCACCTCTTCCCTGCTGAAGGAACAATAGAAACCATTACAGAAATTCTAATCTTGGATTTGGGAATTGTATTTCTGTTAAAAATAACTAGTTTATAATGGTCACTGATGGTCTTTACTGGTAATGTGTTGGGGTCTGTTGATGTGATGTTATCTGGTGGATAGGAATCAATAGAAAACCATTAAGTCCTGTTGGAATAAGGCCCAAAACACGCTACATAAAGGAATTTTGTAATGGTTTCAATGGTGATGGACACCATTTACTATTGGTTTTAAGCAAGGCTCTTTTCTTTCACTTTCTCCTTTTTCACACCTTCTGTCTCTTTTTGTTTCTCTCTCTCTCTCTCTCTCTCTCTCTCTCTCTCTCTCTCTCTCTCTCTCTCTCTCTCTCTCTCTCTCTCTCTCTGTATGTATATGTGTGTATATTTATATTTAATATACCCATTTTCTATGGCGGTGCACTTTACTCAGCTCACTTTGGCCAATCAAACCAAATGCAGTTATACAATTCCAGATCCTATGTGTCTCAGTCTGCTTTAGTGCTAGACAAAACTGCTTGGTGAGTCTGTCACACAAAGACACGTTTATTACGGCTCTGGAGAAACATTACTGCTACAGTATTTAATGAGATTTGTTGCATTTCGTAAGCCGTTTTTCCATTTCAACTGCTTTAGAGGACTCGCTAGCACTTCAGGGGCTCATCATAAAACAGAATGTCATAACTTCTTGTTTTATTACTCATTTTGTTAAATAAAAGCCAAGATATTTACCTCATTAAATCTGATGGGAGACATTTGCTTTGATAAGTAAAACTCTCATTTGCTATGGGACTATCGAGGGGAGTTGAGTGAGAATGTTATTCAGGCTGACGCAACTACGGACTGGATTGCTGCATTCGAAACGGGTTTATTCTTTCCTCTTATATTAGGGACAGATTTGCATGAAAATACTGTTCAGTCATTGTCGATTTTTAGCGCCTGTAAATTAGGTCATATCTTGTTTGTTGCACATTTTTCTTCCTGCCTGATAAATTGATTCCCATTGTAACTGATGTAAGTGGGCTGCCAGATGGTTGTAAGGAGCGGTTCACCTGAACAGGGGCGGAATACAGTTGAAGCGCATTTATCAGAGCGGGGCCGGACCCTGGGCGAGGCCCTTGAACAAATGCATTAGGACTGAATGAAACGTTGATGGAGATAAAGGTAGAGCTGAGTGACAGCCATGCCCCAGCCATGTCGCCTCTCTGGAGAAGTACCAGCACTGTCAAGTGGAAAATAGAAGGGGCTCCTGAAAGCCTCTGCTTTTAGGCAGGACCACCTCTGAAACATGAGTTTTAGCTGTAAAGTAATCTGTGCCTGAGTGGTGTTTGCTTTATTTCTACTTTGAAAATATCCAAACTATTTAAAAGACGATTTAATCCTATTCAAAAAAGGTTGAGGTTACAACAAAAAGAAATTATGAAACTCTACATTCACCCAGCAGATGCTTTTATCCAAAGAGACTTTGAGAAGAACAATATGAGAAGTGCTAAGGAACCGAATAAGTTTCGATGTTTGTTAGAGACATTCCTGGTTGAAAACAGAAAAATTAAGGGAAGAGAAAGAATTTCCAATATAAATGAATCCTTCCTAGCATCCTTTATTAATCTAAACAAAAGGAACAAAGTATTAAGTACAGACTTGCATAAATACTGCAGTCTCTGACTAGTCGCTTCTCCAGCAACTTATATATACAATGGCAAGTTTTGTGAACTGTGAACAGTCCTGAGGAAGACATTGTGACTAAACACCCACTGCAGCTTGCCACCATACAGAAATGTTGCATCAGTATTTCTTCAGAAAGGATAACCCATAAGGAAATAACTTTGGATGCTATAAAGCTTTGTGGTTGGATGGCATTTTTTATTTATTTAGAAAATGCAGGTTGTCAGGTGTCCTGTGTTGTGTCATACAACTGCAGGTGAACAATCCAGGCACTTCATTAGAGCATCTCGGGGTCTGATTCTTTTAAAGGTCAGGTAAAGAGAGAAGCCTCACAGCGTTGGTTGATCTCTCATTTCCTTCTCATCTGATCCGAGGTGTTGCCATGGAAAAATCTTCTCACAGACACCTCTGGCCAAAGGTCAGACCTGAATCATCAACTGTTATCATACCCGAGACAAGACCCTAAATATGAAACACCTGTGCAGAGACAGAGCAAGATATATTGGTTTTACTCACATTTCAGTTCCTCCCTCATGTTAGTGTTGGGCGAATAAATCCTTTTTAAACATCCTTTTTATTTATTATTGGATGAAGTATGGACACACAAGTAAGGTACACTTTTTAAATTAATAATAGCTTCTAGGGCTGCATAATAATTAATCGCGACTCATTGCTTGCAGAATAAAATTATGTATATACATTTTTATATTTATATATAATTTATATATAAATATTGAATCTATGAAGACATGTTTTCTCATCTACTTCATGATCAACAAACAAACAAATGAAAATGATACTTTTTATAACATTAATAAACTTGTGATGGTTTTCTGTGGCGGGGAAGAAACATAAGCCATCAAAATCAAATAATTTACGTGAGAGGAAAAATGCTGGCTGTTGCTCGCTCTCAGCTGAATGCATCAAGCAAGGGCGTAGGTTTGATTCTGGCATTGGTGGGGACATAAATAAAATGGTCGCAATGCAAAAACAGTTTATCACCGTTTACTTGACATAAACAACAGACAACTCAGTATGCACTTTACTCAGTGACATCTGACTCCCCACCCCCGGTGCCATCCCAAATTTAATTTACTATAATAAACAATTCGTTATGTCCTAGAGCCTAATAAACAGTAGCTGTTTAAGTCTTTGTCAAAAAAAAAAGAAAATCACATTGTAACATATATAAAAATCCCAGTGTTGAAGTAGGTATATATATCATGCTGTTTCCTGAACAACGTTTATTAACGTTTCTGTAGTTCACATTAAATCTTCTTTTCATTAACAGACAGTTAATCAGTGTGAAAGAAATAGTTTGTTTAAAATGCAACATTATGTCTACATCTGTGCAAGTAATGACCACAGTGCAGTAATGTAAAATATTCAGCAATCATGACATGAATTCATGTTTTTACCATGTTGGGGTTATTTTCTTTCATGGATTAGGGACCCTCTAAATAACCTTGCCACCCCATTTATAAAAGGTTGACACAAGTTTGCAACTTCTCAGGGTTAACATAGGATTGTCGTGTATTGGTGAAAACACTGTCCTTGAATCATTATGTAACAACTTTTTTTGTGCATGAAACAGTTACAGTGGGTATAATAATACTTTCTTCCTCACTTACCTGTAGCCCGAATAATCACGCGTGTCTTGTTGAGTGAACTTTGGCGCGTTGTACAAAGTGAAACCATCCTATCACACGTAGTGAGTAAAGACAAGCCCATCAAAAAGTGATGTGCGTTAGAGAGGCGGGACTCAAGAATGCTAATCCAATCATATTAGCAATGTGCGTTAGAGAGGCGGGACTAAAGAAATGCAAAGCCAATCATATTAGCGATGTGACTTATGGAGGCGGGCATTGCAGAGAACGAAAGCTGTTAACCGTTTGTGTACCACATAGAGCGTTATTTTTACAGAACGGGATTGCAAAAGATTTCTAATCTAATTTAAATGATTTCTGACAAAAATATAATAAGTAAAAAATAGAAAACACAAGAACAAGACGGACATTAGTGGTTATATATGAATACAGATTAATTGTTTGGTCGAAATTATTGCTAGGGACAATTCAGTCTTCTCTGAATATTGGTAGGGACATGTCCCACCCTAAATCTACGCCCATGGCATCAAGCTTCTGTCATGCTAACACATTGACCCCAGGGGATCTTATGAAAAACTTTCCATTATTCTACTCAAAGTCAACGAAAATCGAGCAGGACCTAAACAAAAAAAAAAAGTTCAGTATACACTTGAAAAAATAATTCATTCAATTGACTGGTAATTGGTTGCAATCAATTTATTTAAGTTACATTTTAACAACAAACAAAAAATAGAGAAAAATGACTAAATAATTTTTTTGTCAAGGGCGATCAACTTATTTTGTTACTTAAAAAAAAAAACTTATATTGATTAAATAGATTATTAGCATTGTAAAAAAAACCTTATTTTATTTTTTACATTTATTTGCATTTTGTGGAAAACAAATCAGTTTTTATATATAATTATAAAAATTATTATAATTTAATATATATTAAACAGTACACACACATTCACTCACCTTAAGGATTATTAGGAACACCATACTAATACTGTGTTTGACCCCCTTTCTCCTTCAGAACTGCCTTAATTCTACCTGGCATTGATTCAACAAGGTGCTGAAAGCATTCTTTAGAAATGCTGGCCCATATTGATAGGATAGCATCTTGCAGTTGATGAAGATTTGTGGGATGCACATCCAGGGCACGAAGCTCCCGTTCCACCACATCCCAAAGATGCTCTATTGGTTTGAGATCTGGTGACTGTGGGGGCCATTTTAGTACAGTGAACTCATTGTCATGTTCAAGAAACCAATTTGAAATTATTTGAGCTTTGTGACATGGTGCATTATCCTGCTGGAAGTAGCCATCAGAGGAGGGGTACATGGTGGTCATAAAGGGATGGACATGGTCAGAAACAATGCTCAGGTAGGGCATGGCATGTAAAGGTTGTTGTGGCTTCATAAATGCTTTGTTGCATACCTTGGTTGTAACGAGTCGTTATTTCTGTCAAAGTTGCTCTTCTATCAGCTTAAATCAGTCGGCCCATTCTCCTTTGACCTCTAGCATCAACAAGGCATTTTTGCCCACAGGACTGCCGCATACTGGATGTTTTTCCCTTTTCACACCATTCTTTGTAAACCCTAGAAATGGTTGTGCGTGAAAATCCCAGTAACTGAGCAGATTGTAAAATACTCAGACCGGATCGTCTGGCACCAACAACCATGCCACGCTCAAAATGGCTTAAATCACCTTTCTTTCCCATTCTGACATTCAGTTTGGAGTTCAGGAGATTGTCTTGACCAGGACCACACCCCTAAATGCATTGAAGCAACTGCCATGTGATTGATTGGTTGATTAGATAATTTCATTAATGAGAAATTGAACAGGTGTTCCTAATCATCCTTTAGGTGAGTGTATATGATGTAAACAAACACTTTTATTCTGCAAACTATTAGTCACAATTAATTGTTAGGCAGCCCTAATAGGTTCTTATAGGGTTATTCGCAACATAGGTCCTCACATATTTTGAATTCAAGCCCCTCGTGAAAGAAGTCACTGGCCAACTCTGTTAAAATACTATAAAAAAATGTGATTTTTTTACAGACATATGTAAATGAAACAAGTCTAAATCAAATTTAAATTTGATTTTTGTTCCAAAAAACCTTCCAGTTTCTGTAAAGTAATGTTGGATTAAGTAAATGGTAAAATGTGGGAAAGAAAAGCTTTCTTGTTTACTCTGCAGACCTCAGGCGTTTTATTTTATTGCTTGTTGCGTAATTTTCCCTGACAAAAATGTTCACGAATGTTTGTTCGAGTCAAGGACAGCACTTTGGAGTTCATCTCTACTGTTGTATACTGCTGCCCCGATTGTGACCTTGTTTTCCACATTCTCTTCATTTTTAAGCTAAGACGTGCTCTCATTTTTCTGACTCTTGGTTTAAAGATGTTATCCAGGCTGATGTGATTCGCCTTGCAGCACGTGCGTTTGCCCCATTCAGAGTCGTGCTGCTTACTGCAGTGCAGAGGACCCGACGTCACTTACGCACAACTTTAAACCCGTTTCCCAGGCAACCAACATGCCTGCAAATCGACGGCAACTTCCCTCGCAGGTCCCTTTGTGAGCGCAGTCACGATTGTAGAGAAAAAGGAGTGAGCGGAGGAAAAAACAAAACAAGCGTGAAACATTAATATTGGATGGGGTTATAGGTGAGATGCAGATGAGTCATCATACAGCGTTACGACTTAAACTGTCATGCTTGATTTAGGATATGGACTCTTAACTTTAGCCGCAGGATCTTTACAAGGCGTTTCAGAAATATTTCATCCATAAAAATTATGTCATTTACTAACTCTCATGTCATTTAAAAGCACTGTGCTGGTGTTTTTTATTTCGACCGCAAAAGCTGAAATGTTTCTGAAAAGTGACAGACATTGTTACTATGAACCATCATTGTAATAAAATAACAATGTTGCAGTCATCTTTTATGTTCAACTGAAAAGATTATACCATATGGTTTGGGAGCCACGTGTGTTTATAAAAAAATTGTTTCAAAATGATTTTTTTCTGGAACGCCAAAACCATCCAGTCACATTATTGTTATCATTATTATTTTAAATATGCAATCTTTTGCCTCCATTCACCATTTCTGCTTAAAACATAAAATTGAAAATTACTTTACGTGCTTTACATGAGTTGTCAGAACTGACATTTCCCACAAAATCATACATAACAGCTTAAATTGCCATTTTCATTTATGCATTTCACAAACCCTTTTATCCAAAGGGTCTTGCAGTCTATTCTAGCGATTTTATTCAGTAATCTTTTATGAATTTGTGTCTTCCCGAGGATCAAACCCATGACCTTTGCATTGCTAACACAATGCTATCCCAAGAGAGCTACAGGAACTGGAGAATAATTTGTCAAAAAAGTTTTAAATAAATAAATTATACTACACACAGAGATTTTTCTTGACATCTTTCCAGTAGTAAAGCCCCTCGTGGTGCAAGCTTTACCTGGCTAATCTTATACTGTTTTTTGCAGTAAGCGTTGACTCACTGGTTGCTTGTTCAGTGGGTGTCCTCGGTTCAGTGTGGGTGAGGGCCAAAGATCGGGTCTCTTAAGGGGGGAGGCGGACGATGTGCTCTTATGCAATCAAACGCCGCCTCTCAGTCCTCACAAGATTTAGTGAACATTACTAACACCATCCACATATAGCCGCGGGCAAGTCTTGTTTCAGGCTAATGTTATCTGGATGGGCTTGTTCAGACGCAATATTAATATCTAAAGCCTACAGTGTCTCCCTCCGCTATACTCTTCTATGTCATAGGGTTCATTTTTTTAGAGTTCAACCAGATACTGACTGTGCTGGGTCACAGAGAGGAGAGCACAAAGAACACAGTCCCATTAAAAGAATGATGACATGAAAGTTCATGTCTTTCCAGATGCTTTTGATATTATTTTGTCTTTTTGCTGTGGTTTCCCAGACAGGGCTTATCGTGGTCTCAGATTAAAATGCATGTTTGAGTTGTCTTAATTTAAAAACATCTTGCACTGACATATCTTTACATATATAAGTGCTATTGTTTTGTCTGATGATGCACACCAATAATGTTTTTTTGTAAGCTATGTTTTTAAAAACTACTAAACCTGTTCAGAGGCGGTCTTAACATAGAGGCATAGGTAGGCAGCTGCCCTACCAACGGTCATATTAGGGGGGCCCCCAACCAACCAAATAAATAAATCCATTATCACAATGAACACTTCAAAAGCATTGTAAATTGTATTAATATTCTTAAGAAATACGTTGAACGTCCAATTCATGTTTATCTGTCACTACACACATACACCCCATTTCTTTCACAATAAAATGGACTAGTCTGTAACGGTGCACGCTGCGCGAAAGATAAACACAGAGTGACAGGAGGACTGGGAAAGTACATGAACAGAGATGAATCAAGACAAATATAAACGCGAAAATTGGGCTTTGGTGAGTCAACCGTCTAGTTCTGCTAGTAATAGCCTTAGCCCTACATTAATAAAAAATGATTTTGTGGTGAAGTAAATAATGTTACTGCAGAAAAAACGAATTTAACGCTGATTAATTAGTGGGATGTTTTCGTCCACTATAGGGTGCTGTTGAGTCTTAATTTGAACACAACTTTCTCTGTGTTTCAGCAAATGGATGATTTTTGGTGACACATCTTATTTTGACACATATTTTGGGAAAATGCTTTGAAATTTTTTCAAAAACTCAACAATACACTGTGGGCAAATTCACAACCCTTTCGTTATGTTCGTGAAGAAAACATCCACTAAATTAAACTGCTGTAAAAATCAGATAAATATTTGGTTTATATATTTTTTTGCATAAATCTGTTAAAGAGTAACTAAACCCTAAACCAACGTTTTTTAGTTAATAATCTGTAAGAATGATGCTTTATTAGTGCTGTTCATTGATTTTAGTACGTTTTTTGACATTTGGATATAAAGTGTTTCAATACTACAATATATGGTGTAAAAACGTCTGAGTGCTGCCCTCTTCAGGTTGAACGGTGGCTACTGCAGTTGAATTTTCCTATTGGATGTTGGGTCCAAGAAATAACTCGTGACGTAAGCAGGTTCAAGCTCACCACGCCCTTGTTACGATCTCACCAAACACTTAGTTCGTCCTCTCTATCTCCGTTGGGATCTGCCCACTTTTCTTGCATTTTTCAAATATTGCAGTGGGTGGAGTCAGACTCTGACCAGGGGTTTAGTTACTCTTTAATAAACCTCAGTCCTAATTAAAACTGCTAAATGTTTAATAAAAAATCTAGGATTTTTTCTTTTTAATTGCCAATAATGTTTTCAAAAACTCAAAACTGATTTGGGGAAACACACATACAATTACTTATTTTCAATATTAAAAAATGACAGTAGACTGGATTTTTTTAACCTTTTATCACAATCTTGGGCATGTGAAATTAGTAACAACACTGGCTTTGATGCATTGCTAGTTTTTGTGCAGCATCAGATAAAAAAAAATTCTCCCTCATTTACTGTTCGTGGCTGTTTTTGCCACATTGATTTATTCTCTATTGGTTTGTGTAGTGCTACACTTTGTGTGTTCTCTGCTTTCCATCTTCATTTTGGAGTAAAAAAAATGTTTCGTTCTCTTTTATAGATTGGATGGGGGGCCCCATACATACCTTCGCCTTGGGCCCCCAATTTGCTGAATCCGCCACTGAACCTGTTAAACCAAACCAGGCCCATGAGCGGTCACAGCACGTTTTTGTTTACAAACTATTACGTTTACAATGTATTATTTTGATAAAGAAACATATTAAACTTGTCATGCCATATTTCATTACAAAGGTTAAATGGTTTAGATGTTATTTCTATGTGCTGTTTTATTAAATAAATGTTCTAGCAAAATGAATAATGCATTCTATGCAACAAGGAATGTGTTCATTCATTAAAGGACTTCATACCCGTATTATGAAACTGCGCGACGTCATATTAAAATCTCCATGCTAAGCATTCACAATATAACATCTATTTGCAGTTTTAATCCACAAATGTATTACATATAAGAAATATTGATATTTCTCCATTGTTTCCATCAGATTTTGTTTAAGAGAATCCTCAATCCATATTGTTTTTCAATAATTAATACAATAATTCAATAATAATGTCCTAATAACTAAAGCCTAGTCCTGGATTAATCTAAAACCTCTTTAGGAAACTTTCCCTAAAGGTTTTATAAAAGTAATCCAGTGCAAGCGTAATGAAGCCATCACATCATTTATATAGGGCATCGCTTTGTGGTACCACATGTGAATCAGTGCTGTTCACTGACGTAGCTATTTTTGAATCCGGAGGTGATTATCAGCAAAATGACTTTGTTCATAGAAATTATGACTGAATTTTTATTTTTGGGTGAATCGTTTCATATAAGATCCTTTCATAATCCATCAACCAAGAAAGGAACCATAAGCTCTGGAGAGGTTCCCGGCACACAGTAACAGAGTTGACCTCATTTTTGGTGTTTAATTATATAATTTTAATTGTGCAATCTGCTTTTGAGTTTCTCTTTCTCTCTCTTTCCTTCTCTCCCTCTTTTTTTTGGAGTCATTGGGTGACATGCCGCTCTAGGACATGTAATGATGCAAGATTCTGGAAATCTGTTTTGTGAAACTAAAGTTACCTTGAAGATTGAAGGCACCTGTTACCGGTTGTTGTATAAGTTAAAGTAGTCACAACTTTACTGTAAGTCCGTTACTTTAGCCTTAACTTCGTGGCTATGCATCCAGACACTCGTTGATGAGGGACAAGCTCAATGTTGGCGTTGTGTTTCACTGCCAGAAGCAGGAGGGGATGCTTCTGTAGTTTCTGCATGTGCCAGGGGTCACTGTTACCTCAAAGGCCCTGATACCACGTCTGGACTGCAGTAGCATTTCTACCCCATGATGTACTTTGCCTTTAATATAACCCCGGCCCCTAGACGGTTACATTCTGACAGAATATGCTAGCTTTCATGCAGGATATGGTACTGAAGGGCTTTCCCTTTGCTTCGTGTGGCGCTTGTTTAAAAGAGATTGCAAAATCGTGACTGGTTTTAATCCGAAGCCAGGGAGGGAATATTTAACCGTTCCCCGCGTGCTTCTTTGTTCGACTCCAGCGTATTTGGATTCCCCCCGTTTTTCACTCCAGATTTCATTTTCTCTCAGGGCTAAAGCTGTTCCATTTTCCCATTAAGTTTCATCTTTGTGTGCTCAATTGTCATCCAGTTCTTACTTCTTACCACCTGCACACTGTGAAATGTCTGTGAAATGCATTGCCCTGAGAAATGCAGATTAATTTACAATGAGATTTGTATTTCAGTCCGTGACAATGAAGGTATTAGCCTTTCAGCTGTGTGCCGTTACATGTGACCTACTAAACTCGCTTAGTCTCCGGTTTATGCCGTTCAAACGAAGCAGCGTGAGCGTGTGTAAATGTAGCTGCATATGTCTGTATTTAGAGCCGGTGATCGTCAGAATGAGAGCAGACTAGCGCGTTAGCATACACGTGCGTGTGGCATTTATAGGTGCGTTTCAACCTACTCGTCCCTTATGAAATCGCAACGGGTTGCATACATTTACTGCAATGCTTTTATCAGGAGAGAAATGCTCAGCCTGGTCTGATTTCGCATGCCTTTTGTGGCTAAATCTAAATGGATGCTTAAAGCTAAATGTTAAACCACGCTGGTTCTGTTCCCACACGTTTCAGTAAGCGCTCTTATTAAGTGGATAAGCTCCATATATATACTCAAACCCCAAGGCATACTATTCAGTATTTCACACTGTCTTACCAGAAGAGCCATTGAGCACTGTAATTTAATGCTAACAAGATAATTTACAAATGACATGTGTTTGATTGAAAACCTGAAGTCCACTATTGATACAGAATGGATTTTGCCTCAATTTTAATTGTCATCATGTACGCTATGCCATTTTATTGCCAGATTTAGAGTTTGACAATACAGTGACATTGTGAGATTTATGTGATTTCATAACAAACATTTTAGAATAATTCATGCACGCTTCTGGTCTTATTGCGCTTTATGAAAGTCATGGTGTTTTTTGTGGCAATACACTCTTAGAAAGGATGTGTTATATTTTGTGTTATGCATTTAACAAATTATGTGCAATTTTAATACGATGGGCCCTATCTTGCACCCAGCGCAATTGACTTTGTCAGTGATGCATGTATCACTCCTATTTTGCACCGGCGCACAGCGGGTTTTGAACTTGAACTTGCGCTCCCTGGGCGGTTCAGCGCAAAAAAGGAGGCGTGTTGCGGCGCAAACCATCCCTGATGCTATTTTGCAGTTTCAAAATACAATTGCGTCACGGACAAAAAAAAACTAGTCTAAAGTCAGTGGCGCGTTGCGCGTAGTTCATTATGCTATTTTAAGGGCGCATGCTTGATCATAATGTATAGCGTGCACAACGCGCACATACTTTGCTTATCTAATCTACACAGATGCAACAGTTATTTTTTCAAATCATAAATTATTACAATAAAAAATATTAACACATGAGATAAGGGGAATCATAGTGGTGAGCATTGTGGTGATAGTTTTTATTTATTGTGTGGCTGCGTTAAAAAATTCTCATGCAAATAACGATTAAAATATTTTCATAAGTTTGTTGTGTGGCTGTATTACGTTTATTTTATGTAAATAATAATTAAAATGTTTTCATAAGAAACCTTAATGTATATGAACTTGATTTGTAAGTGTACTTTAGGGTTGGACCTTGCTTGCTTTTCTTGGGTCCGATTTCAAAGCCCCCAAACCCTTTCAGTGGTGAGGGTGGACGCAGCGATGTCCTCTGCTGGCGTCAGGTCCTGTGTAGAGGCAGATCCACCTCCCGTTACACGCCGTGCCAGATTTATGCTGGCAAGCTTGGGATTCACCCGTCTCCTGACATCATTGTAGCGCTTTGCGCAACGATGGGGATGCCAGCTGATGAGACAATTGTGGCTATTTCCTCTCACGCCTGTTTAACCGACGCTGGTTTGGGCGGGTTTCTCCTATCCCCATACAAAACAACTTCTCTGTCTTTGACTGCTCTTACAAGAACGTGGGTCTCCTCGGCTGTGAACCGCTCCTGGCGTGCGCCTGGTAAATCCGTCATAATAATAGCAACCCGCCATGGAACTTGCGCCCTTGCGTTTTTAAAGGGAATGTTGGATAGCGTTCTGATTGGTTTATCTGACGTTACGCTCAAACCACACCTATGAATAATGAACCTACTTCAGACCTACCCCTTAAGAGTTATTTCTCCCGCCAGGAAAATAGCAACAGCGCCCAAGATCCGCCTACAAAGTCATTTGCGCTTTGCGCTTCGCACTTGCATTTCAGATCGTTAAAATAGGGCCCATTGTGTCATTTAGTGTTGATTTTGTTTTTAAAAAAATAAAAAAATTGTTTTAAAAGTGTTAAAAATAACACAAAATGTGGTGTTTCAATAATAAAACAGAGATGTGTGGATTCGGAGACAATGCAATTAGTGTGTTGTTCCTAAACTAACACTAATGTGGTGTTCGTAACACATCTGTTCTAAGAGTATAGCCAAAAATACATTGTATGGTTCAAAATTATTGATTTATTTATGCCAAAAATCCTGAATATTAACATTTTCTACTTTAAATATATCAAAAATGTAATTATCTTTAGTAATATGTGTTGCTAAGGACTTCATTTGGACAACTTTAAAGGTGATTTTCTCAATATTTTTATTAATTTACAGCCTTAGATTCCAGATTTTCAATAGCTGTACTGTATCTTGGCCAATATTGTCCAATTAACAAACCATACATGACAGAAAATATTATTTTTAAGGTGATCTATAAACCAAAAATTGACCATTATCACATGTGAATAAATCCATACTTGCATACCCTGTCAAAAATAAAGATACAAAAGCTGTCACTTAGGGGAAGGGCCTAATATGTAGCATTTAGGTACAAATATGTGTCTTGGGTACCAATACGTATCTTTGAACTACCAATATGTACCTTTTGAAGTACTAATATGCACTCTTTGGGTACAAAGGTGTACCTTTTTGAAAGGATACTGTCCCAGTGACAGCTTTTGAACCTTTTGATGGTGTTTTTACACATGCACTGTTTAGGTCGGCCTGAGTACGGTTCGTTTGGGTCAGTGTGAACACAACAGCCGCACTTTGGTGTGCACTAAACGGCTGTTTCGAGACCACCTGTTTGGTTGTTGCCAAACTCAGGTGTCGCCAAACTCGGGTGCGACCCATTTGTGAACTTATTAACTTTCAGTAAATAACTATGTACATTCTTAGGACGTTTGCGTTGTAATAATGTGCAGGAGACTTCAGATATAAAAACAGAGACTAGTTAAATAATGTTTTATCATTAAAATCTGATAAGGTCCAATGATTTAATAGAATGTTTGGGTATACCAACATGGCGGCGCGGTGGCTTCAAAGTTGTGACGTCATGCGCAATTCAGTCATTTAGATAGATCAGTGATGTGAACACAAACCGCACTAACTGAAAAATTATAGACACACACACACACACACACACACACACACACACATATATATATGTGTATGTATATATATATATAGGCTATATATATATATACATATACATATACATATACATATACATATACATATACATATATATATATATATATATATATATATATATATATATATATATATATATATATATATATATATGTATATATATATATATGTATATATATATATATATATATGTGTGTATGTGTATGTTTTATTAAATACTATGCGGAACTGTACAACAAATGACATTTTTTTTAATATTGTAAATCATTGTCTTAACTTTAAAGAACCATTTTGGAGAATAAGACATGGAAAATGTTGTAGAAAGCAGTTGATATTTCTTATGGGTCATAAGTCAAGCTTGCATGCTCTTGTATACTGCACATTTGGCTCAGTACACATTGCAAAAATATTACAACTTACAGTAAAGGCTCTATGTATTGTATTTACAATAGTGGCAGCATTTTATTTCTGAAGCAGTCCAGTATTTCCTCTTTAATGGATTAGTTTTTTTTTTTTGGAAGTTGGATATAACTTGTAAAACATGACAGAAATTCAAGAAGACACTTAATAATTTACTTGACTGAACGTGACTGATCATGAATCTCAGTAATGGGTATGTTCTTCTGCCAGTCGTAGACATTTGTTTACAAAACTTCAGAAAATCTTAAATGTCCAGAATGATTGAATTTGCTGACATTCAACAGCTTTACTCTGAAGATTTTATCCATAGGTATGTTTAAATGTTGAATGATTCGTTCTTTTGAACTGACTCTTTTGAATGGATTTTAAACTGTTTATGCCTTGAGTAACTCTCATCTGGTCTCTCAAAGACTCATCAATGTGAGATAAAATCTGAGTAATGTGATTCTAGTTTCGCTCTCTGTATGCTTAAGGAAAAGACTGCTGAATCATATTTTATCTGGGTTTGATAAATTAACAGGTTGGGTGAAGCAAACAGTTTGTGGGAATGAGTCAGGCTTCCCGTCATTAAGGTCTCAAAGGGAATTTCGAAATGCCTGGTTAAATTGCATACACTTGTTTTAATTTCCTGTTTTGTTTCTTTTCGGGATTCAGAGACAAAAAATGGTCCGTTAGATGTCCTGCAATTGTGTGAAAAAGGTTTTTTTACCAAGAAAACTGATTTGCAGATGTTTATCATTTAAATGCAAGAATGCTGATGGTGTATGGAGTCTGAGTGACTTGTTTTGCATTTAAGGTCTGATTGTGCTGTTGTCTGATTGATATCAGAATGGAGAGTTAATTGAGTTTTATCCCTCCAATTATCCACATAAACATTCTCTTCATTTCAATTATACACAAACCAAACTTAGTCTGGATTTAAATATATTTGTTTAGAAGCAATATAATCAATATACAGGTAGCTTATACTATATGCTGATATTCTACAGTAGCTACTGTATATTGCTTATAGTTTATGCTACACCAGATAGCAAAAAGTCAAGGGTAAAGTGAAGATCTGCTATGCAAAAAAATGCACTTTCACACAGGTATCCATCAACCAAAAAAAAAAAAAAAAACAGAAAAAGATGGTTGTCTTTATCTACATCCAATTCACTTTATTCCTTTCTGATTTTAAACTGACCCGATTCTTCACATGGACTTTTTTCTCCAGGTCCCCTAAATCATTCATTTTTGTGGTTGTTTGGATATTTGCTTGCTTAAATGCATTATGCATCATGGTTCCTAAGAACATGACAAGCAATCATGTGTTCTTTCCAAAACAGTCTTTACACAGTCTTTATAATTGAACATGTTTGCAGGGAATTTGACATACATATGCAGTAAAGTCCTAAAGGATTATATTTTTCATGTTTTTGTGATGTTTTCATAATGAATGAGAGGAAAGAATCCATAGACCCTTGTGCCTGATTGGGGCATACGATTGGAGCCAAATGTTTGTGGCAGGTTTTATTGAAGCTGATTATTGGATGTGTTTTATTGATGGCTCTGTTCAGGAAATCCCAGATAATGAATGATTTATGTATACTTACATAATTCAGTGTTTCACACACTCTACGAAACTTTCCATCACGTGCAGCGTGTCTGCTTTTTTATTGTTGATGATGGTTTTGTTTTGGCTACGGTTTAAAGCCAAAAAATAAAAAATTTAGGCGCTAGGGAGTTTTTGAAAATATACATACATAGATACAGGTCATTGAAAGTGCTGGAATCTATTCTATGCAAGAAAATCCATATTATTTCCTGTGTAGTGTAGGATAATATCATAAAAATTCTAGACTTTTCGCTATACTGTTTGCTTTAAATGCTTATATCTTCTGTATGCGAATGTTGATTCATACCAAAATGCTTTTTTGCATAGCTGTGTTTGACACAAAAAAGTCTCAGGTTACGTATTTAACAGTTGTTCCCTGAGAAGGGAAAGAGATGCTGCGTCTACCTTGCCATACTTCCTGCGTCCCTGTAACGCCATCTTTGGCAATATTTCAGATAGCGATATACTTCCTGGTTCCCGCGTCACCCTGTCTTTGTCGTTAAGCCTCACCATTGGTTGAATTTAAAACACATTCAGAGGCACTTACTCCCTGGAGGCGTCCCAAAAGTGTCACCGCAGTGATGCTGTGCGAGATCCCTCGAAAGGGAACTGTAACAATGTATCATAAAAGGTAACGTGATGTAACCTTGCTCTCACTTGAAATGTGTCCCCATATTTAGTCCTTGAATTTGAGGGTATTGGACCTGAAAAGTCCTTGAAAGGTCATTGAATTTGAAGTTAACTAAGGTGTGGTAACCCTGCGCATACCGCTATTTGTTTTCCACCAGCGCATGCTGGTGACGTTGCACTAACGTGTGACGCAGTCGTTGAAACCTCCGATTAAAAAGGTGTCATCGTCGTACAGTGTACTTGCTTGTCGTACCCTAGTTTACAGTGATGATACGGTAATGATCTTATAGGAGTGCAAAAATCCTGCAGTGTAGCCCGGGCTTTAATCCTTGTATCAGAAGCCGGTGATAAAGGATGCCACATTTCAAAGAAACTGAATCAAAATGGCCCTGAAGTATATTTTTAATTTTTTGTATTTTATTCTCTCGCTCTCACTATCCCTCGCGCTCTATCCCTTGCCCTCTCTACCTCTCTTTTGCTCTCTCACTGATTTTCTTTTTCAGAAAAATTCAAAAGGTGCAATGAATTTGTCTTGTGGCAAAAAATGACAGTAAATTCCAGTAAATAAAATTCATATTCTTAAGGATTAGTCAATTTTCTTACAAAAAATTCAAGTAAATTAACTCACCACCAAAATGTTGATGTCTTATTTTGTTCAGTCGAGAATAAATTGTTTTTTGAGGAAAACATTCCAGGTTTTTTCTCATTTTAATGGACTTTAATGGACCCCAACACTTAACATGCAGTTTAAAATTGCAGTTTTAAAGGAGTCTATTTGTCATTTTTGGCAAGAAAAATTAAAAAGATGCACTTTTAAACAACTTCTCGTCTTCCTCCGGCTGTGTGACGAGCCAGCGCGACCTCACATAATTGCGTAATGATGTAGAAAGGTCACGTGTTGCATATGAAGAGTTTTGTTGCAAAACGAGATAACTCCGTTTTTTAATTTTTCAGAAATCTTGTTTTTTGGTTGTGCATTCCAATTAATATCAATTCAACTGCAGTTGGTTTGTTTTGATTTAAACATTCATAGCTTCAAAAAAATACAGCTAAGTAGCACCATAAAACAAAATAATAACATGTTAACATAATAATAAACATGTTTTGACAAAAATGTTAAAAACGGAGTTATCTCGTTTTGCAACGAAACTCTTCATATATGAAACCTACATTTGTAGACAATTTTAAACAATAAACTGACGCAAAGATATTAATTAGTATCACGGTCCTCTTTCTCCACACTTGTTAACACTGGGGCGTAATTTTGGCGTGATGACGTATTACGTGAGGTTGCGCTGGCGTGTAACACGACCGGAGAAAGATAAGAAGTTGTGGTTTAAAATAGCATTTTTTTTTCTTGCCAAAAATTTCTTGCCTTATCATTTCACTAGATAAGACCCTTTTGCCTCGTTTCAGATCGTTTAGAGTCCTTTGAAACTGCAATTTTAAACTGCATTAAAAATATTAAGTGTTGGGGTCCATTAAAGTCCATTAAAATGAAAAAAATCCTAGAATGTTTTCCTCAAAAACATAATTTCTTCTTGACATTAACAATTTGGATGACATGATGGTGAGTGAATTATCTGGATTTCTTAAGAAAATGGACTAATCCTTTAGTAAATAAATATTCTTAACAACTTTAATAATGCTACCTATGAGTAGAAATGTAAAAATTTCAAAATTTAGGAAAATATAAGAGACATTAACTTCACATTACTGCAGGATGTGCAAAATTGGGTCCAGCACAAATGTTCACAGTTGGTGGTACGAAGTTGTGTGCAGTAATGTAACTCATATGAAACAACAATATGAGGTTTCGGTTAATGTAATGTGTAATATCCAATGGGACAGCTAAGAGACCCTGGTGTGTCCTGGGTTTTGTTGATGAGGCCGGTTGTGGATGGAAAGAAATTGTTTGGGGCATGAAGTTCTGGTCCTGATGGACCGCAGCGTTCTGCCAGATGGTTTGTGACCAAGGGGAGAGGAGTCTGTAACAATCTTAACCGCTTGGTTCCCAAACAAGTGGACCTTATAAGACTATTTTGCCTAAAATTCAAATACAGTTTTTGGAAAGTGGTTAGATTTTTAGTGCACGTTTTAGTCTAATATTTTTGAACTCTATAAATCAATTATGTGTTATCGGATACCCTTAAAATATGAAGTCAATCAATGTTTCTCTCATCATAGTCCAAAATGCTTTTTCTTATTGTACTCTCCTGTTACGTCTCGTATTTCAATTCAGTTTTCCCACTAGAGGAAGAATAGCTTTGCCGGGAGATTAGTTATTTAAACATGTTTGATTTGTCTGTCTCTTATCTGAACGTGGCGATAAGGAAAGGCATCTACCAGAATGCAGGATATATCAGAACATGCTCTTTTTGTTTCAGGCCCTCTTGAGAAACATCGTCCCACCACATGAATACAAATCTTCGGTGTTGTAACGAACCGTGAGCATTGTATTAGCGGGCTTCACCTAAACCAGCATACGTGTTATTTCTGTGATTAATTTGCGCCGAGTCGTTTCAAATTGTGTCTTGATGGTCATCGCTGTTATGTTCCTGTTTCACTTCAAAAGAGTGTCCTGAGAAAATCACTGCATGTTCCACCCTTTAAGCAGGCAATTGTGCATTAATGCATCAGTCTCGGGCCCCGTAAACGAACAGGACATTTTGCCCTTGACATTTTCGTGGCTGGAAATGTCGGTGAGCGTGTAAGATAGTGAAAGAGTCTTAATTTATTCGAATGGCACCCAGGGTGTCAGATTAAGAGAGCCATTTGCATGAACTGGAGAACTCTACAAATGATCATGCGACATTGATTTAGAAGCGTTCAGATGAGAGGAGATTTTTCAGATGTTATTGAATGGGGAGCAGGAAATGTTTTGCATAGTCCATGCCATTTCTTTACGATGCTTTAGCAGTATTATCAGGTCTTTTCTGCATGATTAAATCCAGGAATTATATTTCAGTAATTCTGTCTGGGAATTTTATTGGTAAATGGTCCAACGTGGTCCAATTTCATGGCAAATTTGTTTTAATTTATACTGTATGGCCTAGTGTTTATGCCCCATTTTGAGATCGTGCTATAGTCAGCATGTGAGATAGCCGATACATGATAGTATTGAGGGGCGTGGCAGTAGTTTACTCATTTATTTATTTGTTAGTTTTTTACTCATTTATGAAGTCACTTAATTGGTGGATAAAAAGAAGCAAGGGCAACACTGTCATGACCACCACCTTCTTAAAACTAATGCCATTTAATTCATTAAAGCGCATCATTAAATTCCAGGTCAAGGAGCGGGAACAACACACTCGCTGGTTTTAAATCCCTGCGCTCCTTATAACCTCTCTAGTGCAAGGAAATGTCAGAGCCATGCGTATTACAAGTTCAGGTGCTACGAGTCCATGCCATGCGCATTCAGGTCCGAGCAAGAGTCCAAGACGTGCGCATTAAGTCCAGGTGCATTCAAGAAGGAAATTCATGTGAACCGTTGATGATGATGATAATAAAAATCGGCAACTATCGTCATGAAAGCCTGCTTTTGGCTTTATGTCTGACAATCATCGATACACGATACTATCGACTATCGGCACAACCCTAGTATGGTCACATTTGTACGTTTTCTGTATGACTTGCTTTTGCCCCTGTGGTGCTGGGGAATTGGGGCGGGGTTAATGGTGGGGCTTCATCTTATTATCATACGATTCACTTTGTACGGATTCATACAAATTAGCCAACTCGTACAATACGTACAAATTCCCGTGGGATCAGACAGGATGGATGCAATCATAGGACAATTGCATTACAATTACATTTATGCATTTAGCAGACACTTTCATCCAAATTGACTTACAGTGCATTTAAGGTAAACATTTTATCAGAATGTTCCCTGGGAATTGAACCTATAAACTTTAGAGTTGTTAACGCATGCAGTGCTCTACAGATTGATCGACACTGGAAGGGAAAAAAAGTGCACATTCTCTTTTGTAAATGGCCAATTAGGACGTAAGGTGGGTCATCCCAAATCATTGTAAAAAGCACATAGGTGCTAGTGCCAAGTACCTGACAATCTGATTTAGAAATGATCCCATTATTATTTCCATATAGGGACTCTTCGGGAACGTCGTGATGACCAAAAGTTCTCACTTAGTGTCAGTTTAGCAAGTCAGTAAATGTTGGGTACCAGCCCGTAGGCATCCCTGTCAAAATCTCTCTCTCTCTCTCTGGGTTCAATGCATCTCACCTATTAGCTTCAGTAGCATACATTTAGCCTGTGACGGCCCACAGATGGCTCCTAATTAGCAGGGAAATTAAAAACGGCTGATAGAGAATGCAAAAAGGCCCATGGCCGCCCCTTTAAAGGGGTTATACCAGGGACCCGGCAAATGGTCATTCAGCTAATACATCATTTATGAGGATGTTGTCAAGACATTGGGTTCTCTGATGTCTCAAAGGAAAGGACCTGCCAGTTCTACAGTACGTCATGAAGTACTGAACGTGCTGAGCTTTATTTACTTAAAAGCATGGTAATTAGTGTTGATAGAGAAGTTTAAGTCCTCTTTCCTATGGCTGTATAGAGCAGATTTTCTTCTTAACTCTTTCCCCGCCACCGTTTTTGAAAACAGTTGCCAGCCAGCGCCAGCATTGTATCATGATTTTCATAAAAGTGTAATGCCTTCCAGAAAATGTTCTTTTCTGTAAATATATAAACATACAATTTATCGAATGAAAGAACAGACCCTCTGCTTCAAATAAATAAATAAATAAAATATTTTATCTTGTAATCCGCTCTCAAATATGGGTAGATTTCTTCAAAAACACCACATTTTTAGCAAAATGCTGAGATAATTCAATTTTTGTGAAGGACTTTTGATAGAGATTCCATTCAAAGCGATCCTTAAACCATACACGGAGTTCTTTCACGTGAGGCGTTACTTCCGAGTTGTACAAGTTGCGGAAGATAATAGCGATATTGCGGAAAGCCGTAAAAAACTCGTCATTGGCAGGGAAGCTTTTTCTCATAATTGACGAGTTAACTCGTCAATGGCGTTGAAAGAGTTAAAACTCTTGCAAGTAAACACCATAGCCATTGCTTAAAGGAATAGATTACTCAGAAATTAAAATGTTCTCACCTTCATGCCATCCCAGATGTACTTGACTTATTTTCTTCAGCTGAACACAAGATTTTATATGAAAATGCTATCATATCGAAAATTATTTTATTACCATTTATGAATATGTTTCTTTATAACCAATACTTTGCTTCTTCCTTATAGCAACATAAAAAGAATACGTACTGTTCTTTTAATCTTAAAACCCCTCACCCTTCTTAGTTTGGGGTGGTGGAAAGTTTTGCTTATCTATTTAGAACACAGTTTTTTCTATAGTCTAGTTTTAAGATGCTTTTAGATGTGTGTGTTACATTCATGATGTATGATGTCTTGCACTTATCTTTTTTGGGTGTCAACCCATCTAATAAAATGAGCTTGCAGACAAAGAAACAGAGAGAGACAGCTTGAGCATTTCTTGAGAAGAAATCTCTCTGGTTCTTTCCCTCGCGAGTTTTAAACCTTTATTCTTGCTCTGATGTGTCTTAATTGTTGTTAAGGTAAATTGAATAAACATAACAGTACTTTTAAACCCAGTTATCAAAATGACTTCAGGGATAGACAAAGATTAGTTATTCAAAAATGTATGCTATAAAAACAGCCCCGGCATCTGGCATAGTCGTGAAGGAAATATAAAATTCACAGTGGCATTAAACAGATCAATGTGGTGTTTAACACCTGAGATTAGTGTTTATGTTGCCTTGGTAATGATTCCATCATGGTGTCAAAATCTTGACAACAGTCCATCACAGGTGACCTTGATGCTGTCACAAAGACAGGACGAGCGCTATAAATCAATCAGAGCTGAAGTATTCATCTATTACACCCGTCAGGCGACGAGTCCACATCTCACTGTGCATGAGAAAGCAGACGTGAGTTATGACACTGCAGATTAGGGAAGCATAGATCAAGAAAGATGACACGGGTAACACTTGTAAGTTTACTTTAGGGGAGAAAGGTAAATGTGCCTTGTCATACAAAGGCCTGTGTGGGCTTCATTTTGTCAGTGGTTTTTGTCTGTTTTGGCTTGCTGTAGTCTTTTTTTGTGGATATTGATGGTTTTAGTGGTTGGAATGAGCTTGCGTGTGCATGTGTTTTTAGTTAAAATTTCCAGACTGAGTCAATGTTGGCTATGGGGACCATACATACAATTTTCCCCGGACACGTCCTGGCCAGGATTTCGGGTGTGTCTTCTGAAAGTTGCATTTGTCGATCGCTTATGTCATCAAGTTACTCACATTTTACTTAAAAACATTATAAAAGTAAGATTTATTCTCTTCACCCTAATAAGACCCTTGGGGTCATAGTTCCCTTCATCTCAGTGGAATAAGATTTTGTGACTTTACCAGTTTATCTGAGATTCATATAAAAATGGGCTTGATTTGGTCGCTCTAAAAAGGCGTTTTTTTTAACTAAAATAATCCCTTTGGGGTAAAAATGACCCCAATTGAAAATAAAAGGGAAATGGAAAAAAAAAAAAATTTGTAAAAAAAATCAATGCATCCAGAATAAATCTGAACATTTCAACACAGAAAAGTAGGCCTGGTACTAGAGCACAAATTCAATATAGAAAAGACATGCTCAAATTTTGGTCACCCTCATTTTGGCCTAAATGTTTTGTGGGTTGCTGCATGGCTTCTGTTTACAGGATAGGATGGTTACTTATTATTTAGCTTATGTTTTTTAACCAAAATTATGTTAAACTATTAAAGGACCCTTACTGATGGGGGAGTCAACCACAGGGAACTAGGATTTTGTTTTGGAACTCCAGTTAAACAAAAAGTTTGACTTATCATTCCAGTCATTTGAAATCAATACAAAAATAGAGCATATGTATGTTGCAAGCATTGGTGCAACTCCGCAAATAAGTAAATTAAAAATAAATGATGTATAGAGTATGTACATTAATATAATATGCAATAAGATTGTTCACTGAATATGATGTATGATATATGCATTTTCATTTTTGCCACTCTGCAAATAAGTAAATAATAAATGACTGTATGTTTATTTATATAACCAATATATGATACAATATATATGGTACAGTATATGATTTGATATATTGATAATTACAGTGTTGCTTTTTTAACATTTCAATTTGATATATGGATAAGTGTGTGTGTGCGCGCGTGTGTGT
This sequence comes from Misgurnus mizolepis, assembly GCA_025389145.1. NCBI lineage: Eukaryota > Metazoa > Chordata > Actinopteri > Cypriniformes > Cobitidae > Misgurnus > Misgurnus mizolepis. The sequence goes on along the minus strand of JAIFKI010000025.1, from coordinate 22,550,483 downwards.
GTGTGTACAGTGATGGGAATATTACTTTTAAAAAGTAATAGTTATAGTTAGTAGTTACTTCTTACAAATAGTAACTGATAGGGCTACGCAAAAAGTATAATCAGTTAACTATCGTGATATTTAAATCTCTACTATCCATATTTTTTACCCATCAAATCCCTCTTTGTGCATCAAACGACCTCCTCCGCCGCTGCTATAGTTGTCGCTGTCCAGATGTCTGTCATATACGGCCATTCGGCCAATGTTTCAAAAGTAAGTGGAAGTGAGAAAATGGCAGAAAATTTTAAAACGCCGCCTGGAGCTTTTAAAGTTGACGTGTGGAAGCACTTGGCTTTAATTTTTTTTTTAAAGTTAGGTCTATTTTTGCATTTTTGATATGGAAAAAAAGTATTGCAATGTATCGCAGCACGCAACGCATTGTATCGTATTGTGATACATCGTACAACGGGTCATGTATCGTATTGTGAGGCCCTTGCCAATACCCAGCCCTAGAACTGAGTTAGTAACTGTGTTACATCATTATAAAAGTAACTAATTACCAGGGAGAGTAACTATTGCGTTACTTAAAGTTCAAATATTTCAAATAATTTGGATGCCTCCAATATTAAATATGTTAAATGAATGAAATGGACATTAAAGAGAAACCAGCAATTTTGTGGCAGCATGTGACAATGTGAGATGCTTCATTAGATTAAAATGACTTGCCACAGACTTGGAGAGACTCCTTCCTGGACATAAGCTGCACGTTACATAAAAATTTTGCCTTTCATTTAAAATTAGTTACTCTTTGTTACTCTTTGTAATTGACATTGCTCTGTGGTTGCCGGTGAGTGCGACTCAGAGGGATTGCTGCGCCAGGACCGGGCTGCCTGTAAGTGCCTTAAAATGGGGATGGGGCCAACAGCAGCAGCAGCCGCTGCTCGTTGAGAAGGGAGAACGACACGTGCTTGCACGTCAATCTTAAAAGTCTCCAAGTGTCCAAGTTGCTTTTTTAGACAAAGTCGTTAAAAGGTCTAAAAAGTTGCTAAATCAAGTTGGCAACACTTAGACTGTGCATGTGCTTGTGTAATGATAGAAATTAAGCCAATCATCATCAGTTATGTGGTTGTCCCATCTCCTCTAACACACACACCAGTCATCATCAGTTGTGTGTGTCCCACTCCCCAACACACACACACACACACACTTACTAGAGAAAAAACATTGCAGTTCTGACTGTCTGGCTGAGAGAGAGCCTACTCAAATGAAAATCGCTTTAGTGAGATCAATTAAAGTAATGCGCAGCATTTTATTGTTAGTAACGGTAATGGCGTTACAATGTGGAAACAGTACACTGTAAAAAATACTTTGCTGCCTTAAAAATTTTTGTTGAATCAACTCAGATTTACAAGTCATTTCAACTTACTATTATTTATCTTGACTAGAGATGAGTTGTTATAACTACAGGTGAGTTGTTATAACTTATAAAATTAAGTTGACTTTTCTCAACTATATTTTTTAATTTGTGACAACTCATCTCTGTTGACATGACTTGTAAATCTGAGTTGATTCAACAAAAAATTTTAAGGCAGCAAAGTATTTTTTACAGTGTAGTTTATTTGATTACTTGTTACTAAAAAAAGCAACGCCGTTAGTAATGCTGTCTATTTATAATGCCATCATTGTACTGTATATACCATATCAATTCTTCTCTGTTCCTTCTGAAGTATGCCACCTTGATTGCATGGATCTTTTTAAATATTCACATTATGCACCTGTAATTAATCACTTAGATTTGTGATAACGCTTGTAATTATTTCTGAATCAATTAATTCATTTGAGGTTGATGAGACTGAAATTCTTGCATGGCTGCACTTATGTTCTTAAATGATGAAAATGAATGTCAGTCATTCGCAGGTCGTATTTCAGTCTGTGATGTATTTAAAAACGCTGCCCTGATGTATCTGACCTGTTTGTATTTCAATATAATTCTACATTTTTTCCGTTTGAACCCTTATATGAAGAGTTCAAGTAGTGATCAATTTAAGTTTAAAGTGAAGCAATAGCAGTTAATGCTTAAACATGAAACTTTCATTACGTATAACAGTGTACTGTAATATAATCTGTGCCTGGCTCTGCAGAATAGCTGAGAAAACAATCGAGAAGAACAGATGGATTGTAAAATTAGTGACTTGCACTGGCAAGTAAAAAAGAAAAACAAATTTTAAACAAAGTATGCAAAACTAGGCATGTGGCCAAATATTTCTTGCATTTTATTTTATAACCAAAATTAATATAACATTTTTTTAATAATAACATATATTAATAGCAAATGTTTTATTCTTTATCTTATCCATTCTTTTAAGATGTGTAAATTTCTAAAAGGGTTGACTTGGTGTACAGTGCATTAGCTATTTGGACCGCAGTACAGTATACAAGTGTTTTTTATTTTGCTAATATTGCATAGTAGTTAATTCCCTACGCCAGGTGTGAAGAACAGCACCCGCAAGGCTTTTAACAGATACGTAAACAGTCCTACAGTAGCTGACATGTTAATATATTTTGCAGTGTGGATAAACCCAAATGCTGAAGGACAGCTGAGGGTATTGGCTGGCTGTTTTATAAGGTCCAGGATCAGTTTCATGATGGCTGTTTAAAAACCTTTTTATACGGAGGGAAAAGGGAAAGAAAATGCTAAGCCGCAGCTGTGTAATTATCTAAAATGTCGGTTTAAAGACATTTCTGAGAGAGTGTTCAGAATCGATTTAAATCTCATGCGGGCGAGAGAAAGCCAGAGAATCGCAGCACATTATGGAGCTTTTATGTGTTTTTTGATGTAGCTTTGCGTATGCGTAATTTGGTGTCACGCTGGAGAAGGGCGACCCCCGACTGTGACCGAAACGATAAGCGATCCTAAAGGAAAAGGGTACTAGAGGACCGCTGATGCACATGAGATGCTGTCTATACCTTCTTCCAGCTTTCCGAATGTATCCCTGTGTGGTTTCTCAGTCCCGTTACGCTTTTGCAGCTTTTCCTTTGAATAAAGTGCATTTTCAACTGCAGTTTCAGTTAGATGAGTTTGGAAGTTGGGCTTAAATACCGTAACCTATTGTTTTAGATTGAACTGTGAATGAGGGATGGGTGTGACCACATTGTACTGAAAAGATGAACCCATAGGAAGTGATGGGAGAAGGATTTTGCATGCATGGAAATAAAATAGAGAGAAAGAGAGAAAGAAATAAAGGAGAGTACTTTGAGCTATTGTAGATCGCTGACACACACACATACATGTGTCCACATGGTCTTTGTTAAATAAACTGAATAATGCTCTATTCATTAGGGATAATGTATTCCTGTGGCAGGCCTTGCTGCCCCACTTAATATAAATATAATTCCATTGGTTCTTTAAACGCAAGGCTTGAGAAATATTGTAATGTTTTATAATAGTCTTGACTTCTTAACCCCCTTTTCTATGGTAATAATATAATACGTCTTGAATAATGCTTTTTTATGAATGAAAAATGTTTACTTTTTTCCGATTGATCATAAACTTCTGGGACATCTATCTATCTATCTATCTATCTATCTATCTATCTATCTATCTATCTATCTATCTATCTATCTATCTATCTATCTATCTATCTATCTATCTATCTATCTATCTATCTGTATCTCCATAACTGAGTCTGATGCAATACGCATCTCAATGCATAGCATACGGAGCAATACATTAAAGATACATATGAAACAGCTACCGATGCAATACTATGCGATTCACCCCATTACGATGCACTGCGGTCCGACACGATGGCATTCAGTTTGATGCAATGAAAAAAAATTATGCTATGCAATTTTATATGGTACATATGAAGAGTTTGGTTCCAAAACGCAATAAATCAATTTTGACTAATTTCGGTAAAAACGCGTTTTCTATACGTATAAAGTGACAAGATAAAAAACACTATTTTCTGTTACGAACTTTTGCATAGCATCTTTAGGTTATAATAACATAAATTCAAATCCATAATTTGATTTTCAAAGATTTATTATAAAACCGGATAAGTTTTTCCACAAAATGCAATAAATCCAAGACAGTTTTTTTTCCAAAATGCTATAAATATATCAAATCAAAATATAAATGTGCATTAAACTTTGCCATGTTATATTTATTTAGTTAATCAAAACACTTACTTTGTCATATTAAGAACACTGTCATTGCGAACACTGTTATACTTTGTGCGTCGTCACTGAACTTTTTTGACGGCGATCAGCTGTAAAAAGTTTTGGTCCTGCATGATTTTCATTGTCTTCAAGTAAAATAATGGAAAGTTTTTCATAAGATCCCCTGGGGTCAATGTGTTAGCATGACAGAAGCTTGATGCTGTCGTATGAGAACAAGCAACAGCCAGCATTATTCGATTTTGATGGCTTACATTTCTTCCCTGTCTCAGAAAACCACCACAGGTTAATCAATGTAACCATCAAAGTATTATTTTGTTTTTGTTTGTTGATCATGAAGTACAAAGTGGATGAGGAAAACTAAGATTCAGTGTATTCAAAGTGCCGTCATTGTTGTTTACAATGTGTGGAATGGTGCGCTGTGATTTGTTGGGCGGATTTATTGCATTCTGCAGAGAATGAGGAGTGGTGTTTATTGTGTTTTGGAAAAAAGGGAGAAAAGATGACATAATAACACGGCAGGTATATTGTATTAGTGTTGGGCGATATGCCCCATTTTGAGATCGTCCTATCGTCAGCCTGTGAGATCGGCGATACACGATACTATCGGGGGTCAGGGCAGTATTTTACTCATTTTTTCCTTTTTTACTCATTATGACAAGTCACTTGATTGGTGGACAAAAAAGAACAAGAGCAACACCGTCATGACCGCAACCTTAAAACTGATTACATTAATCCGAGCGAGCCATCCCTTACGAAAATTAACCATGGTTATATTGTGGTAAAAGTGTAGTAACCATGGTTTTTTGGTGTATTGATTACTATCAGCAAAACCATGGTTTTACTACACTAACTATGGTTTAACTATGGTTTTTGAAAACCATGATTGTCAAAACCATGGTTATTTTGTAGTTACTATGGTTTTACTACAGTAACCATGGTTTTTTGGTTTTAACTGTAGTAAAACCATGGTTAATTTTCGTAAGGGATCAGGCGATCTAAAATTTCCTGTGTGCTAGGGAGCGAGACTAGCTGGTTTTAACCCTCTGCGTGCTTTCTTGGAAAAGGTCAGATAGACATCATTTCACTTCAACCCGTGTAAAGATACAAGTAAGCACATTTTTGTTTTGAACAGAGATGGCAATATTTAGGCCAAAATGACAGATTGCAGCTTTAAATGATAAACTACAATGTTACAATGCTACAATCCATACCTTTTGGCTCTCCATTGCCATCTCTGTTTGTAAAAAAAAAAAAATGCAGGTTACCTTATATCTTTGTTGTTTGTTGAAAAACAACTCCCAATTCCTGCCAAAATCCAACCCGACAGCTCAGCTTATTAATAATTTTTATAGGCTTACTATTGTGAATCAGGGTAAGTTTGTTTTAACTAAAAAGTTACATAGTGTATTCAGTGTAGTGATCTGTACATCCACAGATCCTAGTTTTCAGACTCAGAGTTGTGCTGTGTTTGTCAATACTTTGTTCATTTCATTATTATTATTTTTTTTATCTACACATGTCTGCGATAGCCCAGAATCAAAGCCAAAGTAAACTGGACTTGAGCTGGGCTGGTTTTAAATGGTGTGTGTAAATGTGTGTGTGTGCCTGCGCACATGTACGCTTGTGTGTGTGTGATGTGAGCCCAGGCTCCGTCTCTACATCTTGCCTGGTGCCAGCACCCTATAATGCACTTTTTATAGGCGACTTCTGATTTCCTGGATGGAGTGGGTATCCATGTGGAATATCAATGACTCTTTCCTGAAACAGTGCAGTCAGTGGACACGGGTCGTATCGGCCCACATAGTGTGTGTTTGTACAAAGCGCAGGGGTGTGTGCTGCTTTACGAATTTTGCTGCATCCGTATACGGCTACACTTGCGTATGTGCTCGTCCTACGAGATTTAATATTGATTTAAGACTCGGAGAAAGCAATACATACAAACTGCATCATATTGCCTCTCTGACTTTATTGTTGCTGCCCTGAGACTTTTTTGCAAATCCGACGGTATCAAGCGAGAGAATAAATGTATACTTTTGATGTGCAAATGTATATATGAGGGTATCTGAATAAGAAGGCTAAGCAGCCAAATATTTCAGCGAGTCTGTGTGCGAGCTAAACCCAGCAGGGATGACACCATGAATAGCAATATGTTTAGCAGGCCAGAGGTTCTTCTCAAAACTGGATGCCCTCCCACAGTTATATGGAGGCTTTACTTTTTAAGTTTGTTCAAACTCCCTTTTTATTTCAACTCACCGCCTTCCCTTATATTTTATTATTCGCTTAATCGTTTATTGTCGTATCAGATTTTAAAGATTCTTTGTGTGAGGGTTTAAGAAAGGGAGCTTGCTGGGTGGAAAGTGGGCACTTGTAATTCAATGATGTGTTGGTGTGCTGGGGGACTCGGGCCAGCCAAGACTGCAGGAAGTGAATTATAACCTCTCAATTAAATCTGGGCATCTATGAAATATTGAATTGGAAACTCTTAAGGATTCCAGTCACGCCAAGGTGCCGCATAAAAGCTGACTGACTGCCTCCTCCGGTCTGTCAGTGGCAAGGCTGGGGTTGATCAGCTCGGCTTTTACACCGACGCACACACACGCACAGTCATTTACTCAATGCTTACTCAATCTCAAGCTCTCTCTTAGTCATTTCAATTGTCATTTTTCATTGCACATTTTTATATTTGGTACTTAAAGTCTGGCAATTTTAGTGTAGGTGTATTATTTATATCATGCAGCAGCATCGAATAACTTCTAATGAATGTGAGTTTTAATTTAAGTTTTGCATTAATTGAAAATATGCATTATTATGTTTATATATAAATCTTTATATGTCAAGAAATATTTACTTTATTAATAAGATTTATACATTTTTTCTAATTAGATAATGCATAATGGGATTGAAGTTTTCTTTTAATAGTTTTAGTAATAATGCTGTTAATGTTTTCCAGATTTTATCAATATTTTTATAATGTTTATAAAGGTGAAGTGTGTTTATTCCAGTTATTCCAGGGGATAATACTGCCCCTTAATCTGACACCAAAGATTTATTTGACATCTCAAAAACGTAGTGTTCCTTTTAATACACCATTCATATTCTCTCTGTAAGTGTAAACACTGGCTTGATTTCTTTTTGCATTAAGTGCATGAGTTTTATTCACCCAGTGACAGATAGGTGGAATATTTGGGGTATCAACCTGTTTGAAAACTTTTATTTAAATTCTTAATCAATTCAATTTAGTCCTGGTAGTGGTGGTGAAATTCACATTGTATAATTAAATGATGTTACTCTATTCTTTTGCTGCGTTCACACCAGACGCGGTAGATGTGGCAAGCACGAGTGATTTACATGTTAAGTCAATGCAAAGAAGTGATTAGGCATCCTGCGGCACGGTACACACAGTAAATGTGGCGCAAATGGCGCGTTTTGCTTTGAAAAATCTGAACTTCGGCGGATTTCCGCGCCGCATTAACCAATCAGGACCTTGCTGTAGTAGTGACGTGATTACAGGAAGCGGGCGGAGTGGCGGGGTCTCAGCGGAATCACAGAAGCCCCTTCCATGATGCAAATTTCTGCGTGAATGTCTTGAATAACTAGAATTTCACGCGTGAGTGAACTCAAATGTTCAAGCATCCAACTACTCGCAAATAGCACGTTTTTGCTGCCTCTACCGCGGCTGGTGGGAATGGTCCATTACATCTATCCCTAATGCTGCGTTCAGACCAGCCGCAGTAGAGGCATCAAACGCGAGTGATTTCAATGTTAAGTCAATGTGAAGAGGTCTGGAGGTCTCTTCTGCCTCGTTTGCGCAAATTGAGCGTTGCCATCAGAAACGCACGAGTTGAAAAATGTGAACTTTGGCGAAAATATCCGCCACGTTGACCAATCAGGAGCTTGATGTTGTAGTGACGTGTTTACAGAAAGCTAGCGAAGTCGCAAAAGCCCCTCCCATGACGCAAATTTCCGCGTGAATGTCTCGATGACTAGAATTTCACACACGAATGAAGCGAGTAAACTCAAAATGTTCAAGCGGCAAACTAGATGCAGTAGACGCGAATTTGATGCCTCAAACGCGGCTGGTGTGAACCTCACATACTGTAATCATCTTTGCATTTTTACATTTGTATTATGTTAAACCATTTAGGAAAGTTAAACCATTTAGGAAAGTTTCCTCACAGTGAAGCAAATGCCAGATTTTATTTGAATTGTACAAATTGTATATTCAACCCTTTCTCGTGAAGTGTGTATAAATGGCACACAGTGTGAAAAGTCGTGCAATACATACGGCAAATTCCAATTTTGCATGCATATGATACGCCAGTCCTTCCCGTTCGCTTAATACGACACATCTTTTTGTGACATTTTATGTTTTAGTTTCTCAATTTTTTAAACTTTTTTTTTAAACCATTGTCACTTGGGTTTGGGGTTGGATTTGGGATTTGCTTTAGGATGTAATTTAATATATAGGTTTCTCCATGTTTTTGTCTAATTTTAAAACAATAGTCGCTTGGAGTTGGGGTTAGAATTAGGGTTTGGGTTAGGATGTCGTTTTATGTAACAAAAAGTTTTTTTTCGACAATGATAAAAATACAGAAAAAACAAACCAATACATATAACAACATGAAAAGATGCACTGTATTAAGTGAACGGGAAAGACTGGCAGATCATATGCACACAAAATTGGAATTTGTCATATGTATTGCACGACTTTTCACACTGTATGCTATTTATACGCAAATCATGAGGATGGGCTGGTATATTTTATCCCCTTCACCTGACCCACCCCCAAAACACTCTCTCTGTATACAGTATAACGGTTTTAGCGGGGATTCCCATCAGTTTTCACACTCCACAACATACTGTTTAGGTGCCAAGAGAAACTTATGTTTAATATTATTTCAGTAGACATTTTCATGTGAATAAAGAATGCATTGTATTTGCTGTCCAATGAATGTGATGCATCTTTCTTATTACAGAAATTACGACCAATAAAATGAATGATCATGAAAAAGGCATCACTTCCTGTCATATTCTAATAAATTGGCTTTATATATCTCATAATACAGTGGCAGAAATATATTTGAGATGGACAGAGAGCAACTTGTGCAGAGGTTGGGCTGTTGATTCACTTATATAAAAGATTTTAGAATCTAATCCCATCTGTAAGAGCTTTAAATTATTTATCCTCTCATGTAAATGCGACCGGCCACAAAGGCCCACCAGGGATGGATTGTATGGATACCATTTCCATCAAACAGCTTTAAAATGACTCTTGGAAATGTAAAAAACATGTGACTTGTCTACAAACATCTACAAAATCGTTTTCAAGCATAAATATGTTCTTGTTGAGGCGACATGACATGCAGTGTTAACTCCAGGGCTACGTTTTTCCTGTTAAAGCAAGGTCTTGTATAAACGTACAGTGAAGACGTCCATTCCTCTCCAAGCAGCCTCTTATGACTCTTCAAGTAAGCCTCGCAATTTTAGTAACAACTGTGTTTTACTTTTAGTTGCGTTGGCTGGGGGAACCTTCGAGTACATAATGCATCAAAGGTCATAATGCATCAATGCACGATCTTACAGAGTGCCAAATGCTGGTATTCGGCACACATCTCCACCGGAGCGCTCTCCTCACATATACCTGCAATTTGCATCTTTTTATGATTTTCATCAGCACTGCCATTGTGAAAACAAAGCTGTACAATTTCAAAGCAGCTTGTTGTTCAACCAGATCTGTTTCACATTTAGCGTTCGTTTTTATTTCTTGTCCCAGTCGCTTTCTTATTCTTTCCTTTATTCTTTAATTATCCCATTTTCTTCATTCTTCTCATTCGTCTCCATCTAATGATGGAACAGTGTGGTGATGTGCAGAGCGGTTTGGGGTCATTTGATGATGGAAGTATCAATGATAAATAATTCAGATCTCGGATAGAGAAACCTCCAATTGAGAGAGATGTTGACTTTGAGGGAAACTAGCAGACATGGTTATGTACAATTTACCCACATATGAAGGCTGTGTTGGTTTACAGGTTATTGCATTCATATATTTATCCTTGTATTGGATGTTAACCATGGTTAGCATTGATTCAGCATATTGATGTAGTGTATGTGTATGGTGTTAAAGTGAGCTTGGTGCATTAGGGTGATTCTCGCGAAATCAGACTTATGAGGTGTCATGAAACATTTTGATAAAAAAAGTTAATGCAAAGTAAGAGTATCAAAATAAGAAGCATACAGTTACAAACATCTCTTCATGTTTTATTTTGCACATGATTTCAAATGACATCATACAATCCAAGTGTGTTTTTTTGTTTTTCACATTTAAGCGGAAAATTCTCAGTACCGCACTGTGTCCATGACTGGATTTGGGTTCTTTGACATGGAAATATTTATAATAAAAAAATCTAAAAAATAAAAAGCTTCAGTGCATGTTATACTACAGTATAAACATTAACAGTAAAGAAACGTGGTATTTGGTGATCATTGGTAAATGTAGAGACAATAATAAAGAATATAAATGTGTCCAAGACCAATTTTCTCATCCTCCGCAACAATTTTTAATCATTGTTTAAGCCCTCAAGGAACTAACTTTTTTTTTTTTAAAGGGACATAATTGACTGTGACACTCAAGATGGTTACCAGGTAATCAGTTCTTATTTTTTTTCTCCAGATAAAAGTAGAATTTTTTTTTTTGTCATAGTACCCAGACAACTTTTTAGTTCTTATTACTAATATCATGTTGCGGTAATGATAATTTTTGATAATCTAATAAAATGTAATAATTCTATTGGAAATATTTTTTAAATTCTCTAAAAATAATAGTTATAGTAAGTTCAGAACTTAATCTTATATGTGCACAAAAATGGCTTCAATGGCGTTTTAAAAGATAATTCCGGTATTTAACACTTTGAGTCTCATTTCTGGTTTGTTTTGGATGAACTACAGTGATGGACACTGACATTTTGACAATGGGTCGTGTCTTGACTTTTTGACTCGTTTAGAAGCGTCTCTTGGCTGCTTCAGAATGGAAGTCAATGACCATGCACAAACATGTCATTAAAACAACACTTAACGTTCATTTTCAAAACTGTGCTACTCACCGAGTGGTTCAAGATGTTCGTTGATGATTTAAAACAAGTTGTGTAGCGAAATACAGTTTCTGTTGTGTTTTATTTGGCATTTTGTAAAATTCCATTGACTTCTCTTGGAAGACTCATTGCTCGCTGATATATCACTCCGCCGTCGGGAAACTGAAAAGGGGTCTGTTTACATGTGGTTGTAGTTTTTTCGCTCGATTTCTCTCAGAATTTTTTTTTCCCATATTTGATGGCTCAGTGACCTTAGGTTTGAAGTTGAGCTCGATTGTGACTGTCTATACGCTAGACACCGAGTTCGGTTCAGCGTCCTTGTACTGCAAAGTGGTTGTCGCCATCAAGTGGTCGGGAGTGTGCTAACGCTTCAGACTCAAATATAGAGCGGAAGTATATACGCGGTTGTGAGGTATCTGAAAAAATAGTTCCACTACAGCAAATAACACGGATAGAAATCATACATTGCGCCAATATATTTGTTTTTAATCATCAACGAACACCACAAACCACTCAGTGAGTAGTACAGTTTTGAAAATGAACGTTAAGTGTTGTTTTAATGACATGTTTGTGCATGGTCATTGACTTCCATTCTGAAGCAGTCAAGAGACGCTTCTAAACGAGTCAAAAAGTCAAGACACGACCCATTGTCAAAATTTCTGTGTCCATAACTGTAGTTCATCCAAAACAAACCAGAAATGAGACTCAAAGTGTTAAATACCGGAATTATCCTTTAACTCTTTCCTCGTCAGCATTTTTTTTTTTTTTAAGTTTCTAGTCAGCGCCAGCATTTTTTAATGATTTTCACAAAAGTTTTGTTTTGTGAAGGACTTTTGAAGGACTTTTGATAGAGATCAGATGCAGAGCGATCTTTAAAACATACACATAGTTCTTTCTCTTTCACGTGAGGCGCCACATCTGGGTTGGTGGATAATAGCGGTATTGCGGAAATACGGAAATTCTCGTCATTGGCAGGGAAGCGTTTTCTCTTAATTGACAAGTTATCTCATCAATGGCAGTGAAAGAGTTAAAAATTCTGATGATTGATACCTTCTAAATCTGAATTTTGTGGGAATCGCCCATTATGCTGGGATATTTTCAACTCAAAAAATGTTTATAGTTGACCCAATGATGGATTAAAAATCCCAGGATTTTGGGTGGAAATAACCCAATCTTGAGTTTGTACTTTTTTGACCAAATGTCTTAAAAATAACCAAGCAACCTTGTGTATTTTTTATGAAATCATGAATTCAAAGATATAACAAATGAAAGAACCTCGCTATATTTTCCCTTGACCCTTCTGCTTTTAATAAAAGAAACTGTATGCACTTCTGCCAAAAGGAAACAATATATCTCACTGGCCACACATTACTCAAGTGTGGCTTGTCAAATAAGTAATCCCATATTTGCATTTGCTCGACTCTGTGTCCTTTTCGCACCTGGCTAGACTGTTGTGATGTGTGTATACGTGCCCACAAACCCGGTCGTATGTAAATTCTTTACTCGTGAGTATTAGCTCAAGGTCGAAAAGACTTGGCCTAGCTGCATTTCTCAAAGTTTCCAGTCATTAAAATGTTGAATTATTATTATTAAACTGTCAAATTAGTTTAATTAATACTGGCCATCTGTTTGTTCATTTCTGAGTTTGTGTGGTCATCTTGACAGGGTAATGAAGACAGAATCATGTGTAGTATGAACTTGTCGAGCGGTTTCGTTATTCATCTCTATTACTAGGTGTGGTTGCCTTGGGCCGTGTAGTTCGCTTTATCTTATTGCGAACGAGCACCCGTCACACTATTTTGGATAAAAAGAATAAGGTAATGACCACAGGCCGCTTGTGAAGAACCAGCTGTTATAACAGAGGATCAGGTCTGCTTCGAATGGATCCGTTATTTAGTTCCACTTTAGACCGGCCCCAGAGAGCAGTGAGACATTGTGAGGTTTAACAGCATGTCGTACTGAGCATTCACCCCCCCCCCCATGTCACCAAATTGTGTTGAGCGTTCGTGCTGATGCGATTCTCTTGATGTCGAAAATAAGCCTGAATCTCATTACGCGGAGGAAATACCTTGGGAACACTTGAAGCTTGTTTCAAATAAGTTACAAGTGAGAAATTGAAAGGGAGCGGATTCCGAATTTCAGTCTGCTCGGAAAGCCCTCTGTTATCATAGCACTTGAGGGTGGAATGGAAATCTGCGGGCAGATGGAACCGGTCTGTAAGGTGTTGCTTAGAGATGGGAACTGAGACGACGAGCTGTCTCGATAAAAATATCGCCCAAATCTGACTCAACATAGATCAGTGCTTAATGATTGCATCACTCTGGCTCTGGAAACTTCATTGGAATAGTTCATGGGAAAATGAAAAATCTGTCATAGTTTAGTCACCCTCATGTTGTTATTGCGAAGAACACAAGATGTTTTACATTACGTTTTATTTCAAGCTTTTTGAAGCTATATGATACACTTTTGTTTTTGTGCATGCATGTGCATGTTTAAGTCATTTTAAAAAGTAATTTGGTTGGAATGACACAAGGGTGTATATGAGGAGCTCAGATGCAAAAGCCTCTAACCGGCCTCTGTCTAAAATGAGATGATCATTTTAACCGAATGCTCTTGGCACGTACTGTACATTTATTAAATACTTTGCTTTAATTCCGCTTAATCCTGACCTCAGGTCTTTTAGAAATACCGGTTTGTTGGCAGAATCCATTGAGTCCAAAATCATTTCAGATGCATTTAGAGCAGGGGTGTCAAACTCAATTTCATCCCGGGCCACATCAGCTTTACGGTTAATCTCAAAGGGCTGGTTGTATTTGAACAACTGTATGAATGTATCAACTCTTTTATTACTGTACATTGCATAATTTTCCCTGCATTTGCTTACTATTGGTTTTGTTAATAACTCAATTGAAAGTAGAAGCCCAGGCAAATAATGTATAGAGTACAACTATTCTACAGATTATTTAAAAAATAATTGTGGTGACAAAAACACATGTATGTGAGTACAGTACACTCAAAATGTTCTGTTATCCTTCATTGTGCAGGTCTGAAAATGAGAGGCATTTTAGATACTAATAAAGAGTTTTACAATCTCCACCACAAAATTAGGCATTTATTCAACACATCTACCCTCGCCATTTCTTGCCCTCTTTACAAAAAAGCTGTGATTTTTTTTTACGTGGCTTTGAGTGTCTGACTGATTGACTGACGTCTCATGAGTTCAGTGCTGTAGGCTACAGATCAATAGTTTCAATCGTTTATTAAAAGTAATCGGTTCAGATGAGTCATTAGTTCGCGTATTTAGCGGGAATAGACGCGTAATAAACTAATACCAGCTGGACATCCTCGTGAGCGGGCGGGGGGGAGGGAGAGAAAGAACGAGCAGATACTGTCCGTTTCCATATGCGGAGGTCGCATAAGCAGCGTCATCAAGCCTGGTTTATTTAAGTTAACTGACCATTACATTCGCAAGTCATACGCATATTAAAAAAACTATTTACTATAAACAAAGAATAATATTTAACTCTTTCCCCGCCATTGACGAGATATCTCGTCAATTAAGAGAAAACGCTTCCCCGCCAATGACGAGATTTTCCGTCTTTCCACAATACCGCTATTATCCACCAGGTGGCGCCCTTCCGCAACTTTTTAAAACCGGAAGTATTGCCCTATGGCAAGCGGCTGCATGTCCGTGTCTGTTTTAAAGATCGCTCTGAATCGGATCTCTATGAAAAGTCCGTCATAAAAATGGAAATATCTCTGCTTTTTGCTCAAAATATGGTGTTTTGCAAAAACCTACCCATATTCAAAAGCTGATTGCAAAAGAACCACTAAAGGTAGGATGAAACGGTTTTTTTTGTTTGAAAGCAGAGGGTCTGTTCTTTCATTTGGTATATTGTATGTTTATATATTTAAAGAAGAACATTTTCTGGAAGGCATTAAACTTTGGTGAAAATCATGAAAAACGCTGGCGCTGGCTGGCAACTTTTTTTAAAAACACTGGCGGTGAAAGAGTTAACTTTATAATTGTTAATATTCTGAAACAAGGCAGTCTTGATGATGCATGCAGCCTGGAAATGCGACCTACGGAGGCTGCAGCGTTCGCATTCAGACACGCCCACTCTAGTATTGCGCGCGTGCGGGGCACTGCTCGTTCTTTCTCATGCAATCATCAATATTATCACTATAATTACATTACAAAAAGACTTTGGCGGGACAAAAAATTGTTTTGGTGGCTGCTAAAAAAATCTATATAGGAAATAACCTGCAAAAATAAAACTTATAATAACAATAAAATTATCTGTAAACTCTCGCGGGCCACATAATTAACATAATTTGTAAACTCTCGCGGGCCAGCTGAAATGAGGGGGCGGGCCGGATTTGGCCTGTGGGCCTTGAGTTTGACACCCCTGATTTAGAGGGTTTTGAATCTTTGTATTCTTATAAAAGTAAAGGTTCCTTACTGTGGGCTCACACCAGCCACTTTTAAGGCGTCAAATTAGCATTTACCGCGTCTAGTTTGCAGCTTCAACATTTTGAGTTTACTCGCTTTATTCTAGTCATCGAGACATTCCTGCGGAAATTCGAGTCATGGGAGGGGCTTCTGCGACTCCGCTCACTTCCAGTAATCACGTCACTACTAGAGCAAGCTCCTGATTGGTTAACGTGACAAGTTTTTCGCCAAAGTTCAATTTTTTTAACTTGCGTGTTTCCCGCGGCAATGCTCAATTTGCGGCATCGGGCAAACTAGACAGCAAATGAGGCGGAATTGCGTCTGCCGTGCTAAACTCCTCATTCGTGCCGCGAGACCTCCAGACGCGCATCAACGCATCTTTACATTGACTTAATATTGAAATCACTCACGCTTGACACCTCTACCGCGGCATGTGTGAATGCAGCATGAAAGGGATGATTTGCGCAAAAATGAAAATTCTGTCAAAACTTCGGTCATGTTGTTACAAACCTGTTTACATTTTTTTTTTCTGATGAAGAAATTTTGAGAAATGCTTGTATTTCCGATCAGAGACCCCACTGACTTCCATAGTATTCTTTTTTTCTTACTATGGAAGTCAGTGGGGCCTTTTAATGCTTTTGTATACAAAAAATGTTTGTCGGAATGTATGGTGGCATAAAGAACCTTAAAAATCCACAAAACCGTTCTATTGCACAATAGGTTATTTGTAGCTGCCAAAGACTCTTCAGACTATAAAAAATAAGAAATTGGTCAAAAAGTTTTTTGGGGAAACTAAAACCCTTTCTTTCTAGCACCTCTATTTTTAGAAGTGTAAATGATGATAACATTTTAAATTTTGGTAACCTTTAATTTGGTAGGATTGCAAAATTCTGGTAATTTTGAAAACTTTCCATTGAAATTAGATGGGGATATATGGGAATTGTGGCATTTTTGGAAGCTTTCCATTGAAATTACACAGGGATATATGGGAATTGTGGCACACGGATAAGTAAGATGTCGAGGAAGCTAATGTTTGTACTGTATGTAATACAGTTTGTATAAATTACCATACTTAATTTTAGTCAGAATTTATTTGAGTCTGATACCGCTTCATTGGGCGTGTTTCAACCAAACCAGGACAAAAATTGCGAGTTATTTACTAAGTCATACAGTCAGACTATCTGTTACCATTTGTTAGTTAGATGAACTTCATCCACAGGCTTCCGAAAAGGAGCTGGCAACGACCGCTAGTTTTATCCACACTGTCGTGCCATTTTCATTGTGTCCCGTCGTCTTGGTGACCATCAGAGCCAGCTGATAAGTTAAACTTTTGCTGAATCTCGTAGGAGGGACGGCAAAAACATATTTCGGATCAACAGCTGACCTGACCGCGTTTCCCTGTTTCTCTTTCAAAATCAATGCGCTGTGGATACCTTCTAGAACAGACTCGATGGTAGAATCTTCACATCTCAATTCTAACTAAACCCCTGGTCAGAGCCTGACTCCACCCACTGGCAATATTTGAAAAAAGCAAGAAAAGTGGGCAGATCCCAAGGAGATAGAGGGGACGAACTAAGTGTGTGGTGAGATCGTAACAAGGGCGTAGTGATCTTGAACCTGCTTACGTCACAAGTCATTTTTTGGACCCACCATCCAATAGGAAAATTCAACTATAGTAGCCAACGTTCAACCTGAAGAGGGCAGCACTCAGACGTTTTTACACCATATATTGTAGTATTGAAACACTTTACATCCAAATGTCAAAAACTTACTAAAATCAATAGATAGCACTAGTAAAGCCCCATTCTTACAGATCATTAACTAAAAAAGTTGGTTTAGGGTTTAGTTACTCTTTAATTTGATCTGGGTCACATCAGCATTACGGTTGCTCTTAAAGGGCTGGTTGTATTTGTAAAACTCTACAATATGAAGTATCAACTTTTTATTACATTGCATAATTACCTCTTCATTTGATTACTACTGGTTTTGTTAATAACTCAGTCAATACCTAGTTTTGAAAGTAGAAGTCTAAAAAAAACAATGAAAAAATATATTTAAGTGTGCAACCATTCTACAGGTAACAAAGCTATGTTGTATGTGAGCACACTTTCCGAATTCTCTGTTATCCTTCATTGTGCAGGCAATAAAATGAGAGGAATTATACTTATACTGCATATAGGCCATGCATTTATCAGACACAGATACTTGTCATTCTCACTGCCATCATTTCTTTCCCTCTTTTCAAAAAAGCTGTGATTTTTTTTCTTTTTTTACTTTGCTTTGACAGACGTCTCCATGAGTTCAGTGAAGTACAAATCAGTACAGTAGTTGCAATCGCTTATTAAAATTAATCAAGTCAAATGAGTCAATAATTTTAGCGGCCGCAAAAAAAATCAATGCAGGAAATACTCTGTAAAAAACAAAACCGTATTATAACAATAAAATAATTTGTAAGCTCTCGCAGGTGGACCAGATTTGAGTTGACACCCCTGCCAGGAGAGAATAAAGTTCTGATATATATGATTTCTTTCCATGTAGCTATTCTACATTTTCAGAACCTCACCACTGGTTGGAAAATGCTTTAACACTACTCAACTTTTATTTATATAGCACATACAAAAACATGAAAATGGACCAAAGTTGTACAAAGATAAAACATACTTTAGAAGATAACATGCACACTTAGAATAACAGCACAACAAGACACCAAAATAAATCATCCAGAAAAACATTTACATTAATCAGACTTCATCAAATTAAATGCCAGATAAGATATCTTTTTACTTCCATTTTTTAAAAGATAGATTTTATGGATAGCAGCAAAGCATCTCATGTTACACCGTTGATGCGAGCATGTAAGCTTGTTCTGCTCACCGTCTGTTCAAGCCGCAGACCTGCACGCAATCACACGTTTGCTATAGAACAAGTAACTGAGACAGAGGTGGCATTTCCCCAATTTCACACTAAGCTGCCTGTAAGAGGGCAAGCGAGCAGAAACACGGTCGAGTGTGGATATGCCAAAAAAAAAGGAATAAGAGCAGGGTCAGGTACAAGCGAAAATGTCATTAGAAGTGTGCGAGTTTGCGTGAAAGACAGACAGCGTGTGTGTATGCGAGACGGTGCCGAAAGCCATGTTATTCCTCAGAGCTAATCACCTCGTGCACCAGCCTGACTGAAACCGTGTCCATTCCCCTGTAATTCAGTCGATGTGAAATTGGCTGACTCCACCGGTGTGTGTGTGTGTGTGAGTGAGGGCTTGTGCATGCCTAGACGGTGGGCTTGGACCTTGGCTACTCTAACCGGCTTTGGCCACCAGGCTGATATTCTGTTTAAATCTCTCAACTCTTTCAAAACCTCTGCCCTTGAGCCAAATAAGTTCACGCTACACGAGGCCTTAAGCAAGTACAAACAGGTCTGTTCACTCAAGTCCTCAATGTCTGTGAATGGAAAAGAATAGAATAAAAGGGTAAAGTGAAAGTTTAGCCTTGAAGGGACTTAAAAAGGGTCAGTGAGGATTACATGCACGTAGAATGGCTGAGGTACATCATTTACTTACTATTCCTACATGCAATCTCGAATGATTTTTATAAAATGTCATTTTTAGGAAGTTGAGTACAACTGGCATAGCATAAGGTTGAGTAAATTAGAGAATTTTCATTTTGTGCTGAACTCTTTTTTTCAATCAGGGTTCCCACGGGTCCTTGAAATCCTTAAAAATTGGGAATCTGGGGAAAAAAATTCAAGTCCCTGGGAAGTTTTTGAAAATATACATACATAGATACAGGGCATTGAAAGTGCTTGAACCTATTTTATGCAAGAAGTTTTCTGGAAGAAAAAAATCCATATTATTCCCTGTGTAGTGTAGGGTAATATCATAAAAATTCTAGACTTTTTAAGCACACGTGCTAAACAGTTCACTTTTAATGCTTATATCTTCTGTATGCAAAATTTGATTCATACCAAAATGCTTTTTGCATAGTTGTGTTTGACACATGAAAACGTCTCTGGTTACGTATGTAACTGTTGTTCCCTGAGAAGGGAACGAGACACTGCGTCTCCCTTGCCATACTTCCTGCGTCCCTGTAACGCCGTCTTTGGCAATATTTCAGATAGTGATATACTTCCTGGCTCCCGTGTCACCCTGTCTTTGTCGTTAAGCCTCATCATTGGTTGAATTTGATATACACATTCAGACGCACTTACCCCTGGAGGCGTCCCCAAAGTGTCACCGCAGTGACGCAGAGCGAGTTCCCTCGAAAGAGAACTGTAACAATGCATCTTAAAAGGTAACGCGATGTAACCTTGCTCTCACTTGAAATGTGTCCCCACATTTAGTTCTTGAATTTGAGGTATTGGTTCTGGAAAGTCCTTGAAAGGTCCTTGAATTTGAAGTTAACTGAGGTGTGGGAACCCTGTTCAATGCAGGGTGCACTATAGCTCAATCTCAAACATTGTCACTTTTTTTGTGTTCTTTTGATAGGCTAGATTTAAGTATACTACACCCATGATTAGATTCATACTCACGGTTCGCCCTGCAACCCCTCAAAAAACCCCACTTTCTTTTGAATTTACACCTCACAAGATCATGAACACGCATGTGGCCCATGCACAGGCTGTCAAAAACTAGGTGGCTTTTATAGCGAAGGGGCTTTAGTGTTGGTAGCATATGTGGAGCATCTGTGGAAGGTGCAGAGTCGACGCTGCTGTCATACCAGTGGCATACGTGAAGGGTAATCTAGTGGAAAACCTCTCGCCCAGAACCCCTACTGCCTGTCAAGTTTGTCATGTTCAGAGTGAGTTTCACATCCCATGCACATCTTTGCCCAATGTGAGTTCTGCCCTTGCAAATTCTTGACAATAATGCTGTTGGGAATTGTACTGAAAGTTCTTTTGGGGATAATTATGATTAAATGATGCAACAGAAATATGCATTAGCCTTCATGTCTTCCACCTTATTGTGAGTAATATACTTGTAGCTCAATTGGTTTAGCATTGCGTTAGCAGCGCAAAAGGTCATAGGATTAATTCTAGGGAACATACACATACTGATCAAATATATACAGTACGATATGGACTAAAGCATCTGCTAAATGCATAAAAGCAAATGTAAAGACCTAATTATATGTGAAATCCATGTTAAAGTTTCAAAATTAAATGAAATCATTGATTTCACATTGATTTCAATCTTTGACATGACCTTGCTCAGTCAATATTAAAGATATCAAGATAAAATTATAGAATGGTCTTTACATTATGTTCGGAGGATTTGATGCAAAATTTTTGTTGGATTTTCACAGATTGGTTCACATATATTTTATATTATTTACATTTAATATGCATACGGGTCAATGACGTGGCGTTAATTATTTTGTGTCCGTATGGTTCAATTAAATGTAAAAGGGTAAAATTTCCAAATAAATTTGCAGATTGCTTGCATACATTCTCTTTTTTTGAGGACCAAAACTTTGTTTCTGTTTTTATTTCATTTTGAAAGAATATTTGAGGGATAATTGCAAAAATGTCAATGTGGTGTAACCGGTCTGTGTCAATTGGTGTAACTAATATTTTTTCAAATAAAAATATACATTTATTCATAAAAAATGTGGAGTAAAATATAATCATTGAGTTTAGGGTAATATGTTTTTTATGTTATTTTTTTTTTTACATACATTTTAACATCATTTGTCAAAGATTGTTTAGAAAACAGAGCTGTTTTCAGTATATGTCAGGACAAATATTACAAAATGCATAAAAATTTACATTTAGAAATAACTAATATATATATATATATATATATATATATATATATATATATATATATATATATATATATATATATATATATATATATATATATATATATATATATATATATATTTTATTTATATATATTGGATGATTATGCTTAAATGCCATCAAAGTGGATAAAATATTTAATATTTCTCATTCTTTGGCACAATTGGCGGTTATACCATTTGACATTTTCAGGTCCATTCAGTCTCAACTTTCATAAAAATGGTACAAATGTAATTTTTTATTGCATAAAATCAACATAAATACACTATGTGCATTGAAATAAACCTGATGGATGCTTTTAAAACAAGTTTTTTTAATGGATTTTTGAATTTCTCATCTCGCCAAACCTTTTTTGTCACTGACCCATATGCACCTTTTAACAGTTAGCTTAAGCTCTACTGTATACACTCTCAGAAATAAAGGTACAAAAGTTGTCACTAGGACAGTACCCTTTCAAAAAGGTACACCTTTGTACCACAAACCGCCACCTAGGAAAAGATATAACTCGCTCACTTTGAAACCGCACCATGGCGTATGGTTAACCGTAGATGTGAATAACAGAATGCTGTTGTTAGTTGATCAATGTGACTTTAGGTGATGGATTTTATAAAGAAAGAATCAAGTTGGATAGAATGAGTTTGGATAACACGGTGATCATGCAAATTTATTGAAAGTTAAAAATGCATTATTTTGAGACATAATAGCTGCAATCAATTTATGCAGCTAAAAATTATCTTCCTGCATCCGAACTATTTTCTTTGAAAAAGTAAAAACGCGATCTATCAATCTTTAAGTTTGCACAAGATAACAAACATGATTTAAATCCTGTGTGTGACTGAATATGTTCAAGGTCTTTGCCAAGTGAGATGCGATAAATTGTTTTCTAGCTGAAATGAGTCACTCCGAATGTCATTGAATCCGAGCTCAATAAATTGCAACACCTTCCTGAAACGAAGAGCTTGGCAGATTTGTTTACATCTATTAAGATGATGGTTATCTAATGGCATATGAACAGCTGGGGGTTAATAGCCGCTGGTGAATTGACTGACTAAGCAGGGCACATCTCAGTGGTCTGGAGAATTAGCAACGTGCAGAACAATGCTACTACAATCTCATAATCTATGCTGAGATCTTCGTTCAAATAGTATACAGGACGCCATGTTTTGTCTTGGGCTTGGATGTCACGCTGGCAAATTGTTTAGTTCCTCGGGCATGTGCTATACTTGCTGTTATTTTGGAGTGAATCGTAATTCCGGCCACTTCCTGGGGTTAAAATTGATTGTTTGGTGCCTGAGGCGAATCTGGAGGGCAGCACTTAGAAAGCAAAGTCACAACACTTCACCATCCAGCAGGAGAGTTACCCGGAGAGAGGTTTCAAATGAATAACTCAGCCTTTGTGTTATATTCACCCTATGGTATGGATTAAAATCAAAATTGCACTGCATTAACACCAAAGAGAAATGTTAAGCAGTCTCTTTTCTATATAAAATATTAAAATAAAACAGTCTGTGCAAATATATGAAGAGTTTGGTTCCAAAACGTGATAAACGGAATTTTAAAAAAATGAGTTACCGCCTAAATCAATAATTAATTTTATGCAAAATCCAATATCCGCCGTGTTATTCTGTCATCTTTTCTCTCTTTTTTTCCCTAAACGCAATAAACACCAGTCCTCCTTTTCTACAGAATGCAATAAATCCACTCAACAAATCACAGCGCACAATGGCAGCGCGTTGAACTTGGCATCTACTTTGTACTTCGTGATCAACAAACAAACAAAAACAAAATAATACTTTGATGGCATTGCTAAACCTGTGGTGGTTTTCTGTGACGGGAAAGAAACAAGCCATCAAAATCTAATCATTTGCATGAGAGGCACTCGGGAGACGGAAAAATGTCGGCTGTTGTTTGTTCTCCCGAAAGTATCTTCTGTCATGCTAACACACTGACTCCAGTATTTTACTCGAAGCCAAGGAAAATCGAGCAGGACCAAAACATTTTATAGCTGATCGCTGTCAAAAAAGTTCAGCGACGACGTCCTATGGATGACAGCAGCAATGACAGTGTTCTTAATATGACAAAGTAAATGTTTTGATTAATGCCATTAATGTTTTTTTTTATCAGTTTATACCACTAGTCAACTAAATTAATATAACATGGCAAAGATGAATAAACATTTATATATTGATTCAATAGATTTATTGCATTTTGTGAAAAAAAAAAATATTCCAAAAATCAGTTTTTATAATAAATCTTTGAAAATCAAATTATGGATTTGAATTTTTTATGTTATTATAACCTAAAAATGCTATCTGGAAGTTTGTAACATAAAATACGTAGTGGTTTTCATCTTGTCATTTTCTTGGTATAGAAAACACGTTTTTACCAAACTTAGTAAAAATTGATTTATTGTGTTTCATATCTTTGGTACCTTTAATAGTGACCTTCATGTTAAATATTAAATTAAAGTGAAATCAATGAATGCAATCAACCTTTGATGCTCAGTAATTAGATTTGAGACTTTTCCCTGCATTTCAAAAGCATGGTCACAAATGGTCTCTTTGATGTGCCAAAATGATGTGCACAGCCAATTTGTTTAAACTTAAAAAAATTAAGGCAGCAATTTATTTTTACAATGTATAGCAATAGGTACTGTAGATGCTCAGTCTCCTCATTTCTATTGGCAGAAATAGAGTTTGGTTTTTCGTTTTTCAAATACAATATGGCAAAGTTCATAAGGTAGACCTAATTATCACCGTCATAAAGGACAGAGTGTTGCTATGGTGAATGCCATAGAGGCTCCCAATGCAGTGGATCCCAAAAGGATCAAGGATAATTGCAAATACAACCTTAGCATGGGACATATTGCCTTGAGCAGCCATGGAAGTAGCACTACATGCCTGATAATGAAGCTACGGAGCACAGCTCTGAAATCTGCTGTTGAATATTGGATAGATGCAAATCACCATTAATCATATCACTGATGCGGTAATCATCCAGATGATCTTTCAGATATAGGAAGGGCGAGGGAGGTGCTGAAGTGTGTTGGTGTTTTTCAACAACGATCCATGTTTTGATTTGAAATTAATATATAAATGATATTAAACATCAAACGGTTTTTATTTGTCGTGAGGTCATATTATCCAAAGCATCTTTTTAAATGAGGTAACAATAGAAGCAAATCAATAAAAAAATGGATGGTGCGGATCGGGGCTAGTTGTCATGCTTTTTTGCTCTAGTGGTTTTCCTATGCTGCATTTATGGTGGATTTACTTTGATAGTCGATTTCTTTGAAGAATATCCTAAAGTCCGGACTACAAAAAAGTTTTGAAGTTGCCCAGAAATAAAAAGCCTGTAGTCTGGTTTCCATTATAGTTTAGCATAAATCCTTTGTGTTCTCTTCTAAATTTAGATGAAAACTATTAACAACGTTTTGATTAACCAATGTTATTTGACTGAAACAATTTGACCGAAACAAGTCATTCCAAAAATCAAGCCTTGGATATTGTTTAAAGGGGACGTATCATGAAAATCTGACTTTTTCCACATTTAAGTGCTATAATTAGGTCCCCAGTACTTCTATCAACCTAGAAAATGTGAAAAAGATCAACCCAGTAACTTAGTTTTAGTAAACCATTCTCTGCAAGCATGTGAAAATATACGTCATTGAAATTTGGCTCCCCTTGTGATGTCAGAAGGGGATAATACCGCCCCTTAATCTGCACTATCCAACCACAACACTGCCATTTTAGACATCAACTCATTTGCATTTTATAGGAGACACCCAAAATGGCACATTTTTGCTCACACCTACAACGTGTCAATGTTAATGTGCTATAATAAATTATCTGTGGGGTATTTTGAGCTACGTACTCTGGGGACACCAAAAATGTATTTGACATCTTTTAAAAGTCTTGTGAAATGTCCCC